>JAEAOA010000138.1:0-677500 GCA_016746295.1 Potamilus streckersoni | reverse complement strand
TATCAGTATTTTAATTTAGATGTATGGACTATGCAGTCTGAAATAAAGAATTTTTATCTTATCTTATTTTATTATAATTATTTAATTGTGAATTTAAAATGAGATTTTCAAAACTAAACACACCGTTTGTGTCTGTTAGAACTAAAAATTGAATTTGCTACCTCCGAAGCCTATAAACTGTTAAAGTTCTCGCATAAACACTTTGGTGATAGACTCGGTTCACAGAATTATTGCAAATGAAAAACCTTTCACTATCATTTTTTTGTTTCGAAGACAACTGAATGAATCACGTTTCCGGTATTTTTTAGACCACTAATTGCACTTTGTTCCTAACAATTTAGGCCGGAACCAGCCATATTCATCTTCGGCGGGCTTTTTATTTGTTTGTTGGTGTAATCAATTATTCGCAAAATCTTTAGTACTCTCTAAAAATAAGACACATCCTGCTTTCAAGACATGTATATAATTCAAAGCTCCTAGATAAATGTCATTTTCATGTATTTCTACAATTAAGAACAGCCATTACGTACGACTATTGTTTAAAAGAAACATCCGTATGTATTCTGGCACATTTTTGGTTATATACAAGACTTGAAATCATACATATTGCATCAAGATCTTAAAATCTTAAATGTTATTGAACTTTTTGTCTATAAACCATATGACGAGGGAGACATAATGGGGTTTGGGGGGAAAATGGAATGCAAAGATAGATGGCTAATTAACACGGTACCAAAACAAACAGCGTTTTTGGATGCAAAGTGTCATATAATAGGGGCAGCCATATCGACAGAGGATTAGACAAAAAATATGATTAAATGAGGAGAAGACGGAATAGATTTAAATAGGCAGCAAGGTCAGATTAAATATGTGCGAGATCATTATCTGTATCTTGCTCATTGGCAACAGAAACTATATGCACATACATTTTAATTTGTTACAGAAACTAATGGTGGCAAGTTTGATGCATACATTAAATCAAATGATTGAATATACAAACATTCTATCATTGAGAAAGATAAATACTTGAATATACATAAACATATTCACATACATATTGATGCATGTGTATATACACGTACACATTACATATGTATAAAGCATACCCATACAAATGGACGTGCATATATAGACGCATATACACATATCTACACAGATATACACACATACATGTATAGATACATACATAAATACATATATGCATGCGTTCATGCATACATACACACATACAGTACGTCAGTATGGGTACGTGAGAAAGCTTGCCAGTAGCTTCTCGTGTGTCGGTGGTTCTTTCCGGGGTTTTCCCGGGTTGTTCCTCCACCATTTATCCTGACCGCCATGTATATCCTAAATTGTGCTGAAAAATGGCGTTAAACCCACAACAATAACAACAATAACTTTCATGTACTTCATTAGCAAAACTTCAAAAAGCAAGTATATATATATATATATATATATATATATATATATATATATATATATATATATATATATATATATATATATATATATATATATATATATATATATATATATATATATATATATATATATATATATATATATATATATATGAAGGTGCAAATATTAAAACAAAATGGGGCCCAAGTGGCCAAGTGGTCTAAAGCAGTGGTCCCTAACATTTTTATCGCCGCGGACCAGTCCACATTTGATAATTTTACCGCGGCCCGTTGAGGGGGGAGAGGCGTTGAATATTTATATTTTAGATTGTTTTGATTTAATAACTTTAATTTAATTGTACTTAAACATGCCTTCAAAATAAAATACTGTTGCACCAAAAAATAAATATAAAGTGATTTAACATTTTAACTCCATAGAGAATCCTGAACTAGTTTCTTTGCAACGAGAGGGTTCCATCTGGGGGTAATAGGAGACAATGTGTGTTGCTTATGTCAAGTTTATTCCGCTTTTTTATTTTGGTTGCTGTCACTGCAGAAAACCTGCTTCACAGGTTTTGTCGGAAATTGTCGGAAATGGCAATAGGGATTTAAGTGATATGGTGGCAATCTCAGGAGATTCCGCCATGACTTTAATCCAGAACACAGACATAGTTGTTGTCTCGATCATAGTTTTAAGACGGCCTTCATTTGCAATCTCTAGCAGTTAATCTTCTTGCACAGACATGCTAGATTCACCTAGTTTGTTGAAAAATGGTCGCGGATCCTTTCCTTACCAGTTCGTGGGTATGTTGTAGTTAGGAAGTAGCGCTCGAACTCTTTTAAAAGCAAAGACAGGCGATCGTGCACCAACTGAGAGAATGAGTGCTCAGGTTCAGTCTCGCCTAAAATCTCCTCTAATGTCTGAAACATGTCCAAAATGGCTCCGTTCACGCGCCGGCCCCACAACTCCTGTTTGGGTTTAAATGCAGCTACTTTGTCTGAGAACTGGGAAAAGGTTGTCATTTTCCCTTGAAGGGACAGATTGAGTTCATTGAGCAAGCTGAATATTTCACACAGGTAAGCTAGTTTTGCGACCCATACCTTGTCACTGAAATGTGCTGCCAGAGTTGACTTCTTTTCTGAGAGAAATCTTTGCAATGGCTCTCGTAATTCAAATATTCTGGTTAGCGATTTTCCTCTGGATAGCCATCTTATATCTGTGTATAAGTGAAGGCATCTGTGCTCTGCGTCCATCTCCTCACAAACCTTCTGAAACAGGCGCAAGTTAATGATCTGTGCTTTGTCCTGTTTAATAACTTTAACGACATCAATCACTACGCTGTTAAATTCAGGTGACATTTTTCGGCTTACCAGCATTTCCCTGTGAATGATACAATGCGTACATTAATTCTCGTGAGCAACTACCCTAATCCGAGCAGTTAAACCAGACAGTCTTCCAGTCATGGCAGCAGCTCCGCCTGTGAATATGCCGACACAAAAGGACCATTTTAGTTGTCCTGATATAACCATCCAGTGACATGAACAGTTTTACTCCTGTGTTGTTGGTTGGCAAAGATAGAACACATAACAAATCCTCATGCACATCCTCCTGATATAGATATCGTATATAAACAAGCAATACTGCCTTGTTGTTGATATCTGTAGATTCGTCAACCGGGAGTGCGCACCACGGTGATGTATTATTCCTCTCCAATAATTGTGTCTCAATGTCTTCGGCTAGTCGCAGTGCTAACCTACAAAGGGACATGTGCTCTCTTTTCCACAGCAGCCTCTCCTAGAAGTTCACGGCAAATGTCTTTAATGGAGGGATCAATTCTTCACCGATAGTGAATGGCTTTTAGCCTTAACAATACGGTTAGCCACCAAATATGAAGCTTAGTGCATTCTCCTTTATTGATGTGATGGCCTTCAAATATTTCTTTTGCCCTTCGTGTTCCCGTTTCTTTCTTTCAAAATAAGCCAGGGGATTGTCTTTTAATCCAAAGTGTTTGACGTTCAAGTGGCGAAGCAGTTTTGAAGGTTTCATTGCTTCATTAGAGAGCTGGTTGCCGTAAACTATGCAGAGCGGGGTTGGTGTGTGAGAATCACCTGTCCCAATAAATCCATATTTTTAGTAGGACTCATGGTATTGTCTGTTAAAAGCTTTATGTATCTTTGATGTTGAAGGCTCTTCTACTGTCTCTTCACTGGGCCTTTTTTCCCAAGGAAACTTTTAAAGACGTCTGTTTTGTACTCATATTTGCTAATTTGTGGGTTAAATTTGGGCAAACACAACATACACGTACACCAAGCTTTCTTAAACAAGTACCGGTGAACAGAGAGAAGACTGATACACACCTTCTCTCCACCAAAGACGCTCATCTCCAGACGTGACCTAAAACCGCCCCGTTATCACGATATTTTGCGTATGCACGGTATTTGTGCGGCTTTAGGTGACATCTCTCAGCTCCTGGTTAACCTCTCGTCCATGGAAAGTCGCACAAACCCAAGAGAAATAAACCACAGTAAATAAAATGGAAATAATTTAATGTTCCTTGGCGGCCCGGTACCATTTGATCCACGGCCCTGGGGTTGGGACCACTGGTCTAAAGCGATGTCCATTATGGATCACTGCCATCTCACCTTTATCTGCGTTGGTTCGATTCTTAAGATTCTGCGAATGTGGATATGTGAGAAAGCTTGCCAGTAGCTTCTCGTGGGTCGGTTGTTCTTTCCGGTGATTTTCCGGTTTCTTCCTCCACCATTAATACTGGCCGCCATGTCTTCTGAAAAATGACGTTATGCCCAACAACAACAATAAAACAAAACTGACAACATACACAACAACACACATTATTATTATTATCATTATTTAATGTTTAATAAGAAGATGCCATTTTTGTTTTGTCGAACTCTCGGCACGTTTTGTTCATTATGATTTGATGGGCAAATAATTAATTGCATTACCTTTATGTAATAGTTAACCAAAACAATTCCTCTGACCAAAGTCCTTTAAACGTTGCAAAATTAAATATCAGCTAATAATATAGCTCATACAATATCGATTTTTAACGATTGACACAGTTTATAAGGAAGCTAATCCACATGTAATAAGGTACTTTATATTATTCTATGTGTTTTAAGTAGGCTTTCTTGCACTTACAAGTCACTATTTTAGGTTCTTCTTTACGCTGAAAACGCTGATATTTTTCATTTCTGATACGAAACTATTATTGCTGTCACAACATCGGTTTCGTTCAGCCATATCCATGTTATCTTTAGTAACCTTGCTATCGAAGAACATTCTTTTTCTTTAGAATAATGAAAGAGGAAGAGACATGGTTTGGTGAAGAAAATAGCAAACACCTCAGTAAATCGTGTAACAATGTTATTACCACCCTTCCCTCTTCACCCCACCCACAGTGCATGGGATTAAAATCAGACCGATGAACCAACCAAAGTGTCGTAAAAGTCAGCAAAATCGGGAAACCTACGTGCGAAATTGCCGCCTGCCGTATGTCCAATATCAACCTCTTTCATGACGGACGGGACCAAAAATTACTAGCCAGTCCGTCTGGTCAGATGGATTTTTAGTCATGTCCAATAATAAATTAAATTTGTTTTTCTATTTTTATGATATTAAATGAGCTAGAAGTAATTCATAAATAACGGCGAATTATTTCTGATGACCCTTAAGAATCTATGTGAAATAATTAGATAAATAACTCGTGTTTGATATGCTTTCACTAGATTCGTGTAACTCAAAAACAATCTTCTGCGTCTATGTAATGTTTGATGACACGTGCTTCACGTAAAAATGTGGAGTTATTTGGATGCCTTGAAAGAAACCATACTGAGCCAAGGGAGAAAATATTTTCCAAAGGAATACAGCAATAACAAACGAAAACGATAGACGGGTTAAATAATTCGCTTGTTATATAGAAAAACAGGATGCACGCTAAGACGATGACAGTGATGTTATAATGTATCGTTCAGTTCAGCGTCTAGAATTATATCCAAGAATCTGGGTTATCCAGACTCTTGGATATATATATATATATATATATATATATATATATATATATATATATATATATATATATATATATATATATATATATATATATATATATATATATATATATATATATATATATATATTTATTTATTTATCCAATTATATCTTCAGAGTCTGGAGAAAGCATGAGAAAGAGTACATTTTCCAGACTTAAAAAAAAACATGGAAATAGAGATTTTGTCTTAATGGTATGGCAAAGGTACGGAATTTCGGGAGATTTGCTGCATCGGGAGAATAAATGCGGCATCGTCTGCTACCTACAAGTTTAGCGTGAGTGACCAGACACGGCGTGACCTAGCTACTTTTCACTCATGACCTGTGGATACTAATTTAGATCATGGGAATATATCGAGCTCATTTACGGTGACATTAGGCTTCAAATACATGCGCAAGATGGGTCTGGAAAAAATTGCCTAACAGTCTGGGGAAAAGTCAGGATTCATTTTTTTTACCAACAGCTGTCGAACTCTGTAATAGTATTCGAGGCTCTGCCTCAGTGAATTTTCACGTGAGCCTCTCAAAATACTGGTAAATTGACCGCATTGGTTTCACTAAAGAATGATTTGAACACCATTCACTAATAAAGAGTGGCATATATACACGTGGTCAGCCACAGAGGCGTAGCTAGGGTGGGGCAGGTGGGTACATATATCCCCGCGCGCCAAGGTACAGGGCGCCAAAATGAGGCTTACAACGTTACATTATAATAAGTAAACAAGGGTAATAAATTGGTCACAAGATCGCTGCAGCGGCTCACCAGACGTGTCATCTGATACGTCTGCCATCCACAGTGATGATGCTGCCTGCCAACCAATGTTTTATTAAAGTTTAAATTGTTTTCCTTATTTAATGTAATAGAAAAATGTGATTAAACGGGGAGGGGACTGGGGCGCCAATTTTATAGTTCGTCCCCGGGCGCAAAGTATCATAGCTACGCCTCTGGTCAGCCATCTTGGCATGGAATTATGGAGCAGTTCACTTTTGATTCAGGACTAAGCAGTTATTGGAGCCCTTGCATGCCGTAGGTAAGCAAACATGGCCCACCCATTAGACAAACTATATGACAAGATATCTTAAAATAAATATAGATGATGCATGTGATGTTTAAATTAAGTAAATGTATCTAAATTACATAACGCAAATACACTGATCTACATACGTATCATTCCCTATGCTGAGCTGAATGAACTATAACTGTTACGCTGCATTCTGGTCATTAAATGGCGGCAATGTTATGTCGAAGTTAATAAAAAAAGCATTATATTTGGCATTCTATATAAATATCTTTTTCTGTGTTTTCCTTATGCTCCATGTTCATTGTATAAGGTCTGACATTCATCGGGGGAGATATTGCTTCTCAAACTTTTGAAGTCTTCCGAAAAACTATTAAACTAAAGTATACAACACCTATAGTTGCGTATCACGACACGATACAAAATGTGTGTGTGTGTGTGTGTGTGATTTAGATTTTTCAATTAGCTTTAACAATTTTTCAGTCATATCTCTAAGACGTCTACAGTGTGATAGTTTATAGTGATGTCTAGCACTGGGGCAAAATGCCGCAGACATGTTGCATGATGTCCCACCAAAACACATTATCCTGACACCAGGCCAACCAGTCCTAACACTAACCTCTTAATGCTGAGCTTCAAGCGAGGCAGCTGTTAGTATAATTTTTTTAAGTCTTTGGTATGACTCGGCAGGGGTTCTAACCCACGACCTACCGCATCCGAAGCGGACGCTCTAACCACTAGGCCACCGGAGCGGTTCAACGTTATTGTAATAAGTTACTTGTATGAAATGCATCTGCACTATAAACAGTTGTTTAACAAACGATCATATTCGGTTCAACGTTTGCTAAAGCCTAACAAAAATGGTACTGGTTCCTGCATTACTTGGAGCTCAGGGTAAGGAGGTTAGTGTAAGGACTGGTCGGTCTGGTGTCAGGACAATGCAAAAGGGTGGGACATGGTGCTACGTCTGTTTCCATAATGCCTCGGTGCTAGACATCACTCTTAATTGCCAACCGCTCCGGTGGCCTAGTGGTTAGAGCGTCCACCTCAGATGCGGGAGGTCGAGGGTTCGATACCCGGTCGAGTCATACCAAAGACTTACAAAATTGGTACCAACAGCTGCCTCGCTTGACGCTCAGCATTAAGAGGTTAGTGTTAGGACTGGTCGGCCAGGTCTCAGGATAATGTGACTGGGTGGGATATCATGCTACATGTCTGCGGCATGATGCTCCAGTGCTAGACATCACTATAAACTGCCAAAATGCAGACATCGTAGCAATATGACTGAAAAATTTGTAAAGCTACGTTAAAAATCTAAATCGCACACTCAACCTTTACTACTCAAATTAACAATGATAGATACTATTGAGATTAATATCTTTTTACTTTTAGATGTGTGCATTTATCAGTAAAGTCATCACATTCGCCACCTTAAATATATTCTAGCACTGTAAGAGTTCTCGAAATAACATACCAAGCATTAAAACCTGTCCTTATAGTTTTGCGGTTATATGAGTTTAGCGGTCACCTGATCCTAACGGCCAGTGTAATCCCCCCAGCGATTTTTTTTAAAAATTATCCTGTTATCAGCGGTCTTCTTCGGTTATAGATAAGGTGGGTTTTTCTTTACCATTCATTGGTTTCACTCTGCCATCTACGGTCTCTGGAGCGTATCAGAAGTGGCCTTCTCGTATATGGAGATTAAACTTATTTTCTTTGATGAGCAAGGCATAGCATAATTAAATGCATCTTTCGTGAACTGATGTATAGAAATTTCACATTTCGATTATACTTCGTAATCCAGTGAAACTCTAAGGTGTCAATAATGCGGCTTTGAAAGCAAAGTAGTTTCATCCCTACAGTAGGTACACTGCCCAAGTGATATCCATTAAGGTTTAGTAATCCGAGTTTCTTCTGCCCCACCCCCTTTTTGGTATTTGAACATTTATTTTGGAGTTAAGGGACCAAGACGACTGCTGATCGAAATATGGACGTCGCCGTCACTGTGCAGTGGGCCTAGCAAGTTTTAAGGATATTACATCGAGTATTACCTAAATGAAATCGATAGTAAATAAGTTTTCATCGAAATAACAAGTATTATAATTGATATATCTTTAATCCGCTGACAGAAAAGATGAAACTACAGCATTTCCGAAATTTAAACATGTGCTCGCCATTTTCATTACAATTCGCGTGACTAAACAATTCTTGCAGTCCATGACATCCGAGGTCAGTATTTATATCAGCCGTGAACCATTTCCAAAGTTGTTCTACACTAATTCTAAAATATTTAATGAAATTCATTTACTGGTTGTAAGAGAACGAAAGGACAAATACTTCTCAACATCTCTCTTTTGAGAACGACCACTAGAATAAGGTTGCTGTCGCAGAAATGTGGAGAAAGTCATATTCATTAAACAAAGAGCAAGTGTGAACGATGATTTTATTGTATCACATAAAAACTGCATTGACATGTGCTCTGTTTTATGCATTTCTATGGAGTCAAATTTCAACTTTTCGATAGGCAATTGTCTTAGACCCTACACCCAGTCATGTATGTCTAAATATTGCAAATGAGGTGAGAAGAGTCATAGGTAACTCCGATTAACGGTTTTGTTTCTTATGACAATAGCCACAGTAAGCTTTTTGGTCAGTTATGTATATTTAATTTAATAGTTTGTTTTAAATTTTGTTATTTTATTTCATTACATGTTACGGTAATCTCACATTGTTTGCTGGTCTTGACCTTGTCCTAAACTGATTTCATTTCTGCTTTAAAATTTCATTTATGTAAATAACTAAAAATAGCTTCATTATACTCTATGTATATGAGCTTATTAACGAATTATTCAGGTAAACAAAGGAGTAAATATGTTGATCAGTGTCAGGGTTTTGGAGATTCACAAGCTAATTTTATAGGATATTGTGTTGTAAATAAATAGAAGGCATTCGATCATTCTAGAAGGTTATTTTTCATTGGGTAATGGTTGTTTTTAGAAAATGCTAATTGTGACTTTGAGGTCAAGCATATAATTATATTATTTTATAACTGAGGATTTTACCAGTTGTGCTTTAACATCTAGCACTTTAAGTTGTATTATGTTGTGACCAGCTTGAGCTGATTTTTATTACAAAAATCATTGAATTCAAGTGATTCTTTTCTCTGGAAATACAACTGTGCGCTGACAAATTCTTGGATGAAGACGTTTATCGAAATTTATACTAAATTAAAACATAGAATAATATATCTGTGATTCAACTAGAGACGGCTGACACATCAGTACCTCTCAGGCTATAACAGATATGTCATCGCCTTCAGTTTTGAATCTCTTCGGTTCTTAAACTGAGTTTTTTTTTTCAGGACTTTTTATTGATAGAACTCTTTAATTCTTTGATATTTTTTTATATTTAATTCACAATACCGTAAGTTCTTGTTTCTCATTTTTCACTTTGTATTCTAGGAAAATCATTTATTTTTTAAATTTTGCAATGCTTGTTGTCTTCGCTCTTTTCTGTTAATTATTTTAAGAACATAGGCTCGTAAAAGATCATTTTCCTAAACATCAACGGTCGTAAACAAACTCCGACTGTCTTTTGATAAGCTTAAACCATCAATTGTTTAGAATACGACAACCAAATTTCATGTTTAATTATTGAATATTCAGTCATGCGATTCAGATTTGTAGGTAATCTGTTAATTTATAATTTTATTTTGGAGCCATTTCTACTAAAAATGCGATAAAAGTGTGTGCATGTCTGTGTGTGTCTGTGTGTATATGTGTGTGTGTGTGTGTGTGAGAGAGAAAAAAAGAGAGAGAGAGATGTATCTTGGTATCGTACCACTTCTGCTTATAATAATGCATGTGAAATAATAATAATAATAATAATAATAATAATAATAATAATAATAATAATAATAACAACAACAACGCTAATAATAATAATAATAATAATAATAATAATAATAATAATAATAATAATAATAATAATAATAATAATATTCAGTTCATAATAAATGCATTTCTCTTGAATCAAGTTTCAAAACTGAAGGTGCCTTCAGTGACTACCTGTCAAGAGAGGTCATGGGGTTTTTTTTTGCCTTTACTTATGTGTGGCTGCTGTCGACAGGGTTGACTGTACCTCTATATACAATGAATTAACCAACCATCCAACCAATCATTGTACCAATCCATCAACTACTTAGTAACTACTACTACTACTACTACTACTACTACTACAACTACTACTACTACTACTACTACTACTAATAATAATAATAAGAAGAAGAAGAAGAAGATGATGATGATGATGATGATGATGATGATGATGATGATGATGATGATGAATCAAACAATAATCACCAACCTGTATGCAATTAAAAACGGTACATGTTATCTACATATCTAATTTTAGCTCATGAATTTTTTTTTTTAAAAATCATATCTATTTCATAGGATGATATCTCGAGGATTTTAAAAAAGAAAACTTTAAACTTGTTTATTGTAAATTTTGTTCATTAAAATTAGTGAATTATTGGCTTTTTTGTATATGATGAGATTGTGAAATTGATTCGGTTTTGGAAATATAACCTTTTATCGGAAGACTACATTCTATTTAAATGAGAGAATGTCAATTATTTTTTTTTAGATATTCTGTTTTGTCTCCCTATGGACTAGCTTCATCTTTTAAGGATCAATATTTGACAATGTTTTCCAGTGCAATGCACATACATACATACATACATACATACATACATACATACATACATACATACATACATACATACATACATACATACATACATACATACATACATACATACATACATACATACATACATACATACATACATACATACATACATACATACATACATACATACATACATACATACACACACACACACATAATACATACATACATACATACATACATACATACATACATACATACATACATACATACATACATACATACGTACATACATACATACATACACACATACACACATACAATAAATTTTGTCCTAGATTTCTAAGAAACAAAATTATATATATCAGAAAGAAAAAAAATCAAACAATCATTTGCATACTCCGTCTGATCAATTCAAATAACTAACAGAATTAAGGCGACCACAAGAATTTAACAAATTTGTGCATGTCGATAGAAGAACTTAAATATGCTAATTTACGCAACAAAGTTGCAACAGTATTTAATTTAGTGATTGCAAATTAACTGATTATTTCTATAATTACATAATTATACGGCAGTCAGTCATTACTGGCTGATGGTGCGTGCTGTCGACAAATATTTTTAATACAATTAGGGTTAATTCTGACGTCACGGAATAATTGATTTCTTTGAAGAAGACAGAAAATACAGAATGCAATTAAAATGTCATTTTTATAAGGTTAATATATGATAATATATGTAACCTAGAAATTGCTGTGATAGTAGCTGATATATTCTTGAGTTATTTACATATCTTATATCATGCAAATATATATCAGTCACACGTCTTGAAACTGATGTTACGACTGGAGTAGTTATGACATTGTTTACATGAGAGAACAAAACAAAAAAAAACCTTGACTCTACATAATTGATGGTAAAATAAATTTACGACTTATTTGTATCAACTATTTTGCAAAAATAGCATGCATTATTCTCAGAAATACAGGGTTCTCTTTCCCCTTGTCGGGGATAAAAAAAGTCTTTAGTGTTCCACATTGTTGTGTTGGTTCGCTCTGTTCATATTTGACGAAGCTCTGAAGGGATAAAATCTATTTTGTTACAGCCACTGGTATCTCGTTTACATGGATATGATATTAAAAGAGAACACGCATTTTAGAAAAAATCTACAATTACACATGCAATTTAGAATGGCTGAATTGTGTGGGGATAGTCTTCTTGTATGAGCTCTCGAATTTTAGTAGTAGGAGAAAGTAAGAATCCGAGCTCAACAACCCCTCTCCCCACCCCTTCAAACCTCCAAACAAATACAAAATACCTAGGTAACGTAATAGAACACCTGTTGCAATCAATAATTGCGTTAAGAATCCGAGCTCAACAACCCCTCTAGACCTCCAAACAAATACAATAGAACACCTGTTGCAAAATACCTAGGTAACAGGTAAAATTTAATTACATGATCTTCCAGAATAAGCAAAATGATGTGTCAGACTCAATCTTCCAAATCATTATGATTTAGCAGAGCGTGGCGATTGTGTATTACGCATTAGAATTCCAATAAGGTAAGTGGTATTATATAAAATTTTATGTTATATCATACTTCTTTTGATAATCTTTCTCATATTTGCTGATCCTCATGGATATAATATCTGTTAACATGTTGTCAATAATACGAAATTCACGTATTAAATCGTCCATACTATATTTTACTCCTCGTAGGTAAGATCTTTTTTGATCAAGTAGTTTTTTGTAAGTTATAATTGATGTTAAGCAGCCGTGCTTTTTTATCAAAATTTTAGGTTCAACTTTTTTACAAGCTGCTGTAAGAGAAACACCAACACCGGATATGATTAACAAAAACGGGTTTAATGATATACCACTTGAAATTATGCCAGAACTAGTCACTAACAAGGGTAGATATGATATTACTCGAAGTATTTTGTTATAATATTTGTAACATTTTTTTACGCACCAAAGTTTTTTATGATAATATTTGTAGTATTGTTTTAGTGCGTCCACATCCTGTCCTGGAATATCTTTTGAAATATGATTGAAATCAACTATACTTTTTTTCATTATAAAATTTATTCACATAATCTCAGGCTTGATTAAGTAACTAGTTGAGGTGTTTCAGCCACAAATTCCAGACAATACCAATATGACGCAGCAGTTAATTTTTTGTCATCTGCTATTAGCATAAAAGTTTCTTCAACATCTTTGTTTAACACAATAGACACGGTTCCAGAGAAATTATCAGTCGAGTGACGCCATGGAAATAAGGTAAATATATTAAACTTTACACTGCTAAACACAGACAATCTATACACACCAGTGACCTCTGCAGTATGTTTGAGAGTGTTATTTTGCGGCGACCAAGTAGACAAATTCCAGAAGCAACAGTATAAACAATATTTTTAATCTGCTTGTGAGGAATTTTAATCATACTTGTTTTCTCAACAATACTAGGAATTCCACTAATAATATCGTTGAGTTTTGTGTTAATATTATCGAGTGTAATATCAACAGATGGCGGACTTCCAAAAAATTCGTTATTGGTTTTGTTTATGTTTCTACGAAAATTTAAAAACGTGGTGATGTGATTAGTAAAATCAGTTTTGAACTTGGTGATTTCATTGTTGATATCATCAACATATTTCTTTGTTACAGCATCAAAATCAAACTCTGGTGTTCTAAGGTTAGTAATGCTATTATTGTTCATGTTGAGAAACGCGTACATTATACTACCACGCATCGACACGTACTTTGATTCCTGATCATCAACATATTTCTTAGTAGCAGCGTCATTATCCTCATTTGGGTTTCCAAGGTATGTGATCTTGTTCTGGTTCATAACAATGTTTCCCGTAAATAAATCACCTGCTTTTCTAACATAATCGTTAACTGACCTACCCGAATCTTCTATCTTACCTTGATTATTAAAAGTAACAATATTATTAGCAACTGCAGTAGGATTTCGTACTAGTACATCTGATAGTTGTACATTACTCGTCTTTAATCGTCCTTGTTTGTCCTGGAAAACTACAACTTCATTTGGATCTACACTTGCAACGTTTAACAAATTGTTGATTTCATTTTTGAGCTTATCAAGAGTCGCATACTTGGATAAGTCACCCTGGTAACCTTCTGTTAATAAATCTACTGCTAATGTTCCAAATTTTGTATAGTAGCTCATTATACATACCGTTCTATACAAAATTGTTGGTTTAATATAACATAAAATTATACGATGGCGAAGATAATAAACTTTGACACCAAGCGATTGGTGAAGCATAAACATAACAATGAACTTCCAGACTGTCATTATCTTATTGTTGGGCGAACTGGATCTGGTAAAACAAATTTGTTATTAAATCTTTTACTCAATAATAACTTTAACTATGATAAGGTGTATATTTACACCATCAACCCCCAACAAGACAAATACAAATTATTAAACGAGTATAATGATAAACTTCGTGATGAACTTGGCATTGGTGATGATATATTTTTGATAAAACAACCAGAAGAACTCGTTCCAGTGAATGAACTCGATTCGTCAGAGCATAAGATAATCGTCTTTGATGATATTCCGCTAAACAATGAGGAAATGAACAAGATTAGATCATATTTTTCACTATCTCGTAATAAAAGATGCAATTCTGTTTATCTTGCCCAAGGTTTTTATAATGTTGATAGGTTTATTAGGCGAAATACGGGTTGTTTCATATTATTTCCCGGACTAGATAATGAGGATGTGAGAAATATTGCAAACGAACAATGTGGTGATGTTACAAAAGATAAATTTATCGAATTATATCATCGAGCAACTAAAGATAGATATAGTTTCTTTTTATTTGACAAGCTAGCGCGTGATCCAACCAAGATGTTTCGTTGTTGCCTTGAGACGTTTCTATGATATAATTTTGTAAAGCGTATAAAAATAATGGACAAACATCAACAGAAAATCGAATTACTAAAAAATTTTCTCGAAACTCGAGCGGCTTTTAAGAAAAAGGTGGAAGAAGCTCGACGTGGACAAGTTCAAGCAGAAGAAGAAAGAACCAAATTTTTCAAACCTGTTACTGAGGCGATGCTTGGCAAGCAGCCAGAAATACAAACATTATCTCCAGAAGAACTAGCAAAAATGAAAGAAAAGGGTTTGTTTGGTTTACTTGGAGAAAGATCAAAAGAAGAAACTGTAAAAATTGTAAACGAACTTGTAAGAAACATTGCTGATCCTGCTGCACGACAAGCTGAGTTTGACAGGCTAATGAACAATCCTCTTGAACTTCAACACGCAATAACAAGATTGACGGTTAATCCCGATGAGATAAGAAGTATGATGGAAAAATTGTCAGAACAAACTGAGGAATTAGCTGAGAAACAAAAAACGTTACAAGAAAGTATGATAAAAATGGTACCTTTTGGAGAATCTATAAAAATTTACAGAAGACAAGCTAGGTTTAAAATAGAAGATGTTGAGTATGAAGAGTTTATGGAAAAATATGATATCACTAATATTAATAGTATTCGAGATTGGCCAAAAGAAAACTATGATAATTTGATGGAAAAATTAGAAAGAATTGTAGAAGATGGCTCAAGTGCTGATGATGATATTAAAGATGAAAAAGATGAAAGAAATATTCCAACATTACTCAATTATATTAGAGAAGGAATTATTGCTGAGGTTTTTCTTAAAACATCAATACAATATCGAAATAAACCAGGAGGTTATAGTAAAGGTTGGGATTTTAAAAGACTACTCCAACAATATGAAAAAAAGCGAGATAAAAGATTACCGGAAGAAAGAACTGGAGGTGGAGTTAATGTTTTTACATCAAACGCAGACATAGTCGATCGGCTAATGCTGTTGATATTCTCTAAAGAAGCTGGTAATGAAAGTGTAGAGATTGATAACGAAATTATTGATATACTTGATCATCTAAGATCGAGTGGATTACTAACATCATCCGAGTACGAAATTTTACACCGCGATCTTATCTAAAATATTAGTATAATGCAAACAACATTATTGCTTGATTCATCACAAATAACAGGAAACAGCGCGAATTTTACAGTAAATTACAACCCACCAATAGAACTAGATCCTGCAAAACAGTATGAGATTGGATTAATTTCTTGTACTTGTTGGAACGCCATGCCGAATATTAAAACTGGGATTAATGATGAAATTTTAATCGTTAATGTTAAACAATCTCCAACATCACAAAAAGAGTTTATTGATATACAATACAAACTACAGATTCCACAAGGAGCTTATAACATTACTGATCTAAACAGAACAATAAAAGAGCTTCTAACAAAAGCTGGTGGGAATGCTGATAATTTCGAATTAGCGGCGAATTATAACACCTTACGAGCTAGGATAACAGTGAAAAGAAATATGAAAGTCCTCTTTGAAGAAAGAAGTTTTGGAAAGATGTTAGGTTTTACTAGAGTTTTATACTATACCACCGGTGAAGATAAATCTTTGACATTTGATGGAGAACTACCAGTAGATATCACAGAAGTAAATACAATACTCATCAATTGCTCTATCGCATCTGGATCTTATACGTCAAAAGGCAACCGCGGACAAACGATCTACAGTTTCTCACCAGACGTCCCACCAGGTTCTCTCATGCAAATAAATCCGCGACAGATTATCTACTATCCAATAACACCTGAGAATCAAATTACAAGCATTACAATGCAACTCACAGACCAATCTGGACGACAAATAGATGTGAACAACGAGATAGTCACGTATTACTTACACCTACGCACTGCCTAGGCATGTGATTTTGTGTACATAATTTTATAAAATGAGACGAAGAAAAGTTTATCGAAGAAAAATCGTAGGTGGATTTTTTGGAAATATATTTACAACAATTGCAGAGAATATTCCAGGAATCGCGCGTAAAGTAGCGCCCATTGCACTTGACGCTGGTAAAGCTTTCGCTACAGGGGCGGCATCTTCAGCAGGCACTGCAGTAGGGCAAAAGATTGCTGATAAGATTAAAGGACCTTCCCCGTCAGAAATAAAACGAGTAATATCAGATATTGCGCCAACAGAAGAAACAAAACGAGCTATGATAGCTACAACAAAAAAATTATTGTCGCCGAGTGGTGAAGAAATAGTACGTAAACTTGTAAAGAAAACAAAACCGATGACCCCTGCTGCCTTTTAATTTTGTGTAACGATTATAAAATAAATGTCAGCTAAAAACTATCTCGACTTTGCAGAAGAAATTGATACTGACGATGCTGTAACAGAATTAGAGTATGTCGAGTATCTCGATGAGAACTCGAACGAACCGAATAAAACCGGAGTTAGAACTTTTAACACAAGAGACGAGGACGTGTTTCTACTACCCCATAAGGCAATGTTAGAAGTGCGTGGCCGAATAATAACTGCAGCAGGTGGTGATATTGCAGCTAATGTAGAAATCGCTCTCGTCAATAATGGTTGGAGCTTGTTTAAGAGTGCACGATACCAACTGGCCAATCAAACCGTAGAAGATATTTCAATGCACTTACCCATAGTGAGTACAATACTAAACATAGTTTCGTTTAGCGATGACTATTCCAGATCAATAGCCACAAACATGATGTGGTTCAAAGATACTGGACTAGGGACAACTGTGTCGAACGAGTTTATTTCAAGTGGTGTTATTATACATGGAGCTGATGCCGCTGCAGATGTTGTAATTGTAAGAAATTTTCTTATTGCTAATGCTAACAAATTTGGTATAGCCGCACCAGGTGCAGCTGCTGATGTAAACGCCACAAGAGCTTCACTTATTGCCGCTTGTCATAATCTTGGTATAACTCCACCAGATGCAGCCGCAGATGGTGTTGCTATGTTAAATTTTATAAACGGTGTTATTAGTGCACGTAACATAAGATATAACGAAGGATTTGCTAAACGAAAAGCGTTTGCCGCAGAATCTCGCCAAATAACGATGATGCTTCCGTTAAGTACAATCTTTGGATTTTGCCGTGATTATAACAAAGTGTTTCGAGGAATAAAACATACGCTTATATTAGATCGAGCTGATCAAAACGATTGTATAATACACGCCGGTGGAGTGGCTGAGGGGCAGTTTTCTATTACAAGATTAGCACTGTGGATGCCTCGGGTTGTCCATTCATTAGCTAAAATGATGGAGCTCGAATCTTTACTAGCCACCTTTACAAAAAAGATACACTTCCAACAGAACAGGATTTATCAAACAGCCATTCCCAACGCGACTGATTATACATGGCGTGTAACGACCACGCCCAGCGAACAACTACCGCGACACTTGTTCGTCGTATTTCAACGACAAGCACGTCGTAACAATCAGGAAATGAACAACTCCGTATTCGATAACCCAGACGTTAGACGAATATTTGTGAGAATAAATTCCAAACAGTATCCTGAACGTGCAATCGAATGTAATTTTGCCGTAGACGCCACCAGAAACATCTCTCGGCCGTACATGTATCTTATGGAAGCAATGCAAAAATATCAGAATGCGGACAGTGGATCTCAAATATCAATAGAAGAGTTTCGATCGCTCTATCCCATCTTTTACTTTGACGTATCAAAACATTTGGAGCGTGTTGTGGGATCGACTGCAGATATTGAGGTCACGTGGACACTGGGCGATGTGCCAGGTGAACAGTATAACGTATACGCGCTATTGGTTAGTGAACGATTTCTGACCATCGATTCAATCAAAGGAAGAATGACAGTACAAGTTTAATCTAACAACTTGGATATAACATTATGAAAACCAAATACACAACTCGAGAAATACACCTAACATCTGGTCAAGTTGAAAAATTATCAGCAGCTGTTGCTAAACGCAGCTCTGTTTCTTTGATGATCTCTCCGGAAACTTCAAATAAAATTGCAGTAAAAGTCATGCTAACGCAACAACAAATCAATAAACTCGATCGCAACAAACCTTTTGTGCTGAAATTATCTGTTTCTCAGGTAACTGCAATGTCAAAAGAAGGTGGATTTTTTGGACCAGCGTTATCAATAATAGCTAGCAAAGTTTTACCAGTACTTGGTACACTTGGACTTGCGGCTGCGTCAGGAGCAGTCTCTGACGCAACGAAGAAAGCAGTCGAAGGTCGTGGTATCAAACAAATCTATCGTTAATTTTATGTAACAGTATAAAATAAAATGCCAACGAAAAAGTCACCGAAAATACCAACGAAAATGCCAACGAAAATGCCAACGAAAAAGTCGCCGAAAAAAACAAAATCATCGAAAAAAAAGACAACAACAAAACGCAAACAAACAAAACAAGGAGGAATTATTCCTTTCGCTCCACTTTTGGCGGGACTAGCGGGAAGTCTGCTGCCAAACTTACTAGGAATCGGACGCGGATTAACTCTACCAGGGACCAGACGTTATTGAGCAATTTTGACATCATTGAAAAATTGAAGGACGTTGTTGGATTTCGAGGAGTATTTTCCAAGGATGAACTCGATGACGTACCAACAGGCGGTTCTTGTGTTGTAAATATTGAAAACTTCAATGATGGCTCTGGCACCCACTGGGTTGCTGTCCACGATAACAATTATTTTGATTCGTTCGGACTTCCTCCAAGCGATCTCATAAAAAAATATATTTTTAAAAAATTTGATAAAATAAATTATTCGTCTAATCAACTACAGCCGATTGGAACATCAGCTTGTGGTTATTATTGTATCATGTTTGTCAGACAAATGCACCAGAGTAAAAGCTCTGGGAGTAAAAACTTTTTAAAGTTTATTTTACAATTTGATGAGCATCCTTCTCATGCGAATGATAATATTGCAATCAATTTTATCTAAACTCCTTGATATAATAATGTCAACATACTGTCTCAAATGCAAAACTAAAACAGAGAACAAGGATGAGATGACGGAAAAAACGAAAAATAATAGCACGATGTTAAAAAGTATTTGTGCAATCTGTGGTAGAAAGAAAAGTATGTTTTTGAAAAAACAAGTAGGATCTAGCGTTGATAGAGTTATCTTGATCGACGATTAATCTTATGAAACAAAATAAAATAAAATGAAATGCAATTGTGATTGTGACAAAGATCTTTGCATAGAACAAGATAAAATCATTACGTACTGTTAACGTTGTAACAACAGAGAAATAATAGGGTTAGGTATAGATATACATAAACTAATTGGTAAATTACCAAAACCAAAAGGCGGTTGGACCTTGCCAGGTCATCAGTATACAGGTCCTTACAATCCGCTAGACCAACAACTAGATGAAAACGACAATCCATTGCCAGGACAAGAAACTTATAATCAAGTGGATGCAATAGCAATGCGTCATGATATCTGTTATCGTGATCATGAAAACTCGAAAGCAGATTGTGATAAAGTAATGTTAGACGAATTACATGATATGGAGCCAACAAATCTACGAGAACGTTTTGATAGAAGATCTGTTCAAGGAATGATAGGAGCAAAATATAAACTCGGACTCGGAAAAGAATTATACGATGATCTTGCAGTCGAACTACACAGACCTAAAAAAAAGTTTCCGAGACGTAAAGTTGTTGCAAACGCTGTAGATGATATCTGGGCAATAGATTTGGTAGATGTATCCAATCTGGCTCAGTTTAACGATAATAAGAAATATTTGTTTAATGTCACAGATGTTTTCAGCAAATACGCTTTCAGTGTGCCAGTTTCAGATAAAACAGGAACGTCAATCACTGATGCGCTAAAACAAATAATAACGAGTACAGAAAGAAAGCCAAACAAAATCTGGACTGATCATGGAGCCGAGTTTTTTACCAAAAAGTTTGAACAGTTTCTAGAACAAAATAATATAAAAAAATACGTTACAGGAAATGAAGGTAAAAGCGTTGTTGTCGAGAGATTTAATCGCACGTTAAACGAAAAATTACACAAACATATGACAGCTAAAAACACCAACAGGTACATCGATGACCTTTCTCAAATCGTAGGTGAATATAATAACACGAAACATCGAACCATCAAAATGTCACCCAATGACGCTATCAAAAATCCAATATTAGCAAACGAAAACATGTACCGCAGACATAAATTTAAGGTCGGTGATAAAGTTAGAATCTCTTTGACTAAAAAGATATTTGAAAAAGGATTTACTCCAAACTGGAGCGAAGAAGTATTTGTTGTTGATAAAGTACTCTTAACAGTACCTGTAACGTACGCGTTAAAAGATCTGGCAGGGGAACCTATAGTAGGTAGTTTTTACGAACAAGAACTACAAAAAACTGAACAAGATGTTTTCGTTATCGAAAAAGTGATTAGGAAAAAAGGAGATAAAAGTTTAGTCAAATGGCGTGGGTATAGTGATAAATTTAACAGCTGGATTCCAACCCGGTCGATTTTATCGACTGTGAAATAATGCTATTATAAATTTTCTCATACTTTCGTTTGACAGATTTGCATTTTACTGGTTTACATAATGATATTAGATATTGTCTGCGATCGTCAGAGATCGTCATTAGATTAAAAATCTTGACAAAGATGAAATCAAATTTTATATTTTTCTGTCGACCTGAAATTTTGATGTTTAAAAAAGGTCTGATTAACTGCAAAAATACCTGCTGTTCGGTAACGGTAAAATTAAATTTTATAATTTTTTTAGCAATGTGATACTTGACATTATATTTTCCAGTGGTTGGTCTGCTATAATTATATCTGTTAACGACGGTGACTATTTCACCATCATCAGACTCGTTGTTATATAAAATATCATCTTCGTTATAACCAACAGATTTGTGTATCATATCATTAGAGATTGTGGAGACCTTATCGCTAGCAAGTCGTTCCATCATATCCATATTATAATATACTTTTTATCTAATTTGTTGTTATAAGATGACTGACAAGGTAAAATATCACCAAAAAGTTAATATAATAAACTACCACGAACTGACCGAAGCGGTAAGAAAATGCCTGTCAGGTTATAGTTCATATTCCGTTGACGTTATTGTAATGCAAGGTGATTCTCATAAAATATTACTAACAGAAGCAGAAAAAAATAAAATTAATGAAAGTGCAGTAACGACGCTAAAATTTGATTGCGATGATATTATAGCATTTGCTCATCATTGTTTGACTAAAACCGAATTACAAAATATTATTAATCATCATATCTAAAAATAATACTAGCATCATATTTGTTTGAAAAAGCTGATTTTGTTGCTCCATCAGCTACAAATTTTACTGCTCTGGGATTTATATTATAATATTTCGCCGCAGCTGTAATTGATTTGAATTTGATCTCCTCGTCAGTTTTGAGGTTTAACGAAATAACAGGTTTTATTGGGCATCTAAAATTAATACCACCACCTCGTCCTTTTCTCACATTTTCCTGTTGGGTCACTAGCTCCAGATTTTCCAATCGATTGTCTGTTTTTACGTTATTGATATGATTAATAACCAGACCATTGGGTATAGATCCGTTGAACACCTCGTAAACAAACCTATGACCAGTATAACAAACTCGATCTGTCGATGTTCCTCTAACAGTTACTATAAAATATCCCATATTGTTCATAGAACTAAGAACTTTTTTAGTTTTTCTGTTTCTAATAATACCGCGATCGTTAGCCTCGTATAAATCAAAGACCGGATGCGGCTGAAACTCGTCTTGTAAGGATAAATTTTCAATATTATCATCAGTGACTTTACCGTTATAATGATATACTCGTTTCCCCTCTGGAATGTCATCGCAAAATAACGTGTAAATAAAATCTTTTCTAAACATCGTAATTCTTTCAGTATTATCTCCCTTTACACTAATCGTATAACCCGCTGGCGTTGCTTTACCAACAGATATTCCAGTTTTGATATTAATAACCGAACCAAGTGCATTTCCAGCGTACAGGTTGTACTTCGGATAAACATGATATACCTCTTGCTCACGTGCGCTTGTCAGATATACTGTCATTATATTATAGGTGATATTTTTTATCTCTAATTGTTGTTTAGCGCATGCACAGTGTGAGGTAAATTATCAATTAGAGATTATATTATAATATAATAATGTTAAAATTGCGTGATATAGCCAAGAGAAGTCTTATGGGAGAACCTGATAAAATAGCGACTGCTTTTACAGGTTTTGACAATAGTTATCAGTTTGATAATCAAAACGTTTTAGTAAATTTTTCTGAAACAAATCTCTTTCATCTGCTACAGACGACTGTAAAACGTGAGCTTGAAAAAACACAAGGGTCTAAGATTGTTAGTGCAATATCACGTTATATTTTCAAAACTACTTGTGACGGAAGAATCTACTAACAAGGAAATTGCAGACCCTTACATCAACGCAAAATCTAGACGTGTTTTACTTGGTAGTGATCTTTTGTCACTATCTAATGAAATACACCAAGAAATTTGGAAAAAAATAGAAGAATTTACCGAATTAGGTTCGGGTTGGAAGTTTGAAATGATCAAGGAAATTTTGTTTCACACGATGAAATATGACGCATTACGCGGTAGTTCGTATATCGACCTGCCACCAAAAATAAAAAATAAACAGTGCTGTATAAACATAAAAAACGTCGATAGCAAATGTTTCCAATGGGCTGTTCTTTCCGCGCTATTTCCAGCAGAAAAAAATGCTGATCGTGTTGAGAAGTATATCAGTCACGTGTCAAGATTAAATTGTGCTGGTATTGACTTTCCAGTGGCAGAAAATCAAATACCAAAGTTTGAAAAGCAAAATAATGTTTCGATTAACGTTTTCGGATTAGATGAAAAAGAAAATGTCTATCCGAGGTATATTTCAGAAAAAGCTTCACAATCGACTATCAATTTACTGTTTTATAAAAATCATTACGTTTGGATCAAAAACTTTAACAGACTAGTTGGAAGACAGTATAATAAAAATAACAACAAAAAGTTCTTTTGTTATCGCTGCTTGCACGGTTGTAGAGACAATGAAACATTACAAAAGCATTTGCAGTACTGTAGTGACGTACAAAGAATAACAATGCCATCTAAAAAAGATAGCGTGTTACAGTTTGTCCATCATAATCATAAACTAAAAATTCCTTTCGTCATATACGTCGATTTCGAATGCTTACTTCAACCTGTACTTGGCGTAGAAAATGATCCTAACCAATCGAGTACAAGAAAAATTCAAAATCATGTTCCGTGCGGAGTAGCGTACAAGGTAGTTTGTTGCGCTGATTCGAGATTATCTAAACCAATCCAACTCTATCGTGGTAAAAATCCAGCTGTCTGGCTTCTCAAGCAATTGATCAGCGAAGTTGATCATATAACTTATCGTTTGAAAAGAGTAACTCCAATGTTAAAATTAACACCTCAACAAGAGTCTGATCACGAGCAAGCGAAAATTTGTCATATTTGTGAAAAAGCTTTTGACCCTGACAATGTCAGGAAAAAAGTACGTGACCATTGCCATTTGACCGGACAGTATCGTGGAGCGGCTCATGACCAGTGTAATTTAAAATTTCACGCTCCAGATTTTATTCCAGTTATTCTTCACAATTTTCGAGGATATGATAGTCACATCATCGTAGAAGCTTTTGGTGATCCTGAGATAAAAGCTCATCTAAAACTCAATAATGTCATCAAATGCATTCCAAATAATTTTGAAAAGTACATGTCAGTTACGCTAGGTAAATTACGTTTTATTGACAGCCTGCAGTTTATGGCAGCATCGTTAGATGAGCTAGCAAAAGGTTGTAGTAAATTTAATAACCTAAGAGACTGTTTTGGAGATAAATTTAATCTACTATCTAAAAAAGGAGTTTTTCCATACGAATATCTCGACGATTGGAGTAAATTTGATGAAACATCTTTACCTAGCAAAGACAAATTTTACTCGAAACTTAAAAATGAAAATATCACTGATGATGAGTACAAGTATGCACAAGATATTTGGAAAGAGTTTGATTGTGAGACTTTTGGTGATTATCACGATTTGTATTTGAAAACTGACGTGTTATTATTAGCAGATGTTTTTGAAAGTTTTCGAGAAGTGAGTTATAATAATTACGGACTAGATCCTTGCTGGTATTATTCTGCCCCCGGACTGTCATGGGATGCTCTGTTAAAGTTTAGTAAGGTAAGGTTGGAATTACTGACTGACGTGGATATGTTCAATTTTATCGAAAAAGGTATCCGAGGTGGTATTAGTGTGATAACGAAGAAGTATGCTGAAGCAAACAACAAATATTTGAAAGAGTATAATCCTGACCTTCCTTCGAAGTATATAGTTTATCTAGATTGCAATAACTTGTACGGGTATTCGATGGCAGAATCAATGCCGTTTGGTGGATTTCATTGGATCACGGCTGATCAATTTCTATCAGAGACAGAAAAAAAGATACCCGACGATGTTTCGTATTTCGTTGAAGTTGATCTCGATTATCCAACTTCGCTACACAAATTGCATAACGATTACCCTTTCTGCGCGGAATCGATGGTTATAGAATATACTTTGTTATCAGAAGAACAACAAGCGTCAGCATTACCAAGACAACATTCTATGGTAAAGAAACTAGTACCAAATTTGCTTCATAAACGTAATTATGTTTTGCATTACAAAGCTTTAAAACAAGCAGTCGATGCTGGTCTTGTGTTGAGAAAAGTTCATCGCGTACTAAAATTTAATCAGTCGCCGTGGATGAGAGGTTATATTAACTCGAACACTACAAGAAGAGCTGCGGCAAAAACTGATTTTGAGAAAAACTTTTTCAAACTGATGAACAATTCTGTTTTTGGTAAGACGATGGAGAATATTAGGAAACGCGTAAATATCGAACTAGTCAATGATGTCAATCGCAGAAACAAACTTGTGTCAGACGATGATTTTGTGAGCATGAAAATATTTAATGAAAATCTTGTTGCGATACAAAGAAGAAAAACAAATCTAAAACTAAACAAGCCGATCTACGTTGGAGCTTCAGTGTTAGATTTATCAAAGTGGCTGATGTACGATTTTCATTATAATTTTGTTAAAAATCAATGGCCGGCTAGTAGATTATTATTTACTGATACTGATTCGCTCGTATATGAAATCGAATGCGAGGACGTCTATCAGGATATGCATGATAATAGATATCTGTTTGATCTTTCCGATTACCCACGTGACAGTAAATTTCATGACGACACAAATAAAAAGGTTATTGGTAAGTTCAAAGATGAAATGAACTCGAGCGCTATCAAATACTTTATCGGATTACGTAGTAAAATGTATGCCGTATTGTTAGACAATAATAAAATAACAAAAAAAGCAAAAGGTCTGCCTCGTGATTTTGTTAAAAAGTTTATAAAATTTGATGACTACAAGTACGCGCTTGATGGTGGTGTTAGTTTTATAAGAGCTATGTCAATTCGGACAAATCATCATAAGCTCGAAACAGATGTCCTTATCAAACGCGGTTTGAGCAATTTTGATGATAAACGTTATTGCGAAAATGGGGTAGATACATTTGCACTTGGGTATTGTCATGATGATAGAGATATATTTGACATTATCTTTGCAAACTAAAATTTTATCTAAACTTTAAAAATAATGTTTGAAAATTTGACAGTAACAAATAGCTACAGTAGCAAAATCAAATATCTAATGATGGACGGCAAACCATTGACAGTTGAAATTAATAATGAAACATCAGGCATATGCTTTAGTGGTACCCGTGACAAGTTAAAACTTTCGCTCATCAGATCTGATGACAGCGAGTATTTTAATTATCTCGAACAATTGTATCAAAAGTTGCTAGCGGAATTTAACAACTTTCACTGTCCGATTAGTCAGCATAAATACACCAAACTTACAATTGATCTTGATCGGTCAAAGGTGTATTTTATCGACAAAAAATACCCTCTTAACAAATCACAAATAAAAGATTTGTTTGAGTCCCGTCGTTATGTGAGCGGTAAAATAAAGTTTAGCCTCTATCACCATGATAATGAAATATTTTTGATATCTACAGTTGAGACATTAACAGTTGGTAATGAGGTATAATACCACTTACCTTATTGGAATTCTAATGCGTAATTTAGTCCACAATCGCCACGCTCTGCTAAATCATAATGATTTGGAAGATTGAGTCTGACACATCATTTTGCTTATTCTGGAAGATCATGTAATTAAATTTTACCTGTTACCTAGGTATTTTGCAACAGGTGTTCTGTTGTATTTGTTTGGAGGTCTAGAGGGGTTGTTGAGCTCGGATTCTTAACGCAATTATTGATTGCAACAGGTGTTCTATTACGTTACCTACGTATTTGTATTTGTTTGGAGGTCTGGAGGGGTGGGGAGAGGGGTTGTTGAGCTCAGATTCTTACTTTCTCCTACTACTATTTTCTTCGACTTAATATTTTTATGCAATAAATATTTACAAATGGATACAATTATTGATAAAATAAATTTACGACTTATTTGTATCGATTATTTTGCAAAAATAAAATGCATTATTCTGAGAAATACAGTGTTCTCTTTCCCCTTGTCTATGATAAATTAGTTTTTCTTGTTCCACAGCTTTTAGTTTTTGTTCTCTCCGTCCATATTAGATGAAGATCTGAAGGGATAAAATCTCGATTACATTGATGTTATATTAAAAAAGAACACGCATTTTAGAAAAAAAAAATGTACAATTACACGTGCAATCTAGAATGGCTGAATTGTGTGTGGATAGTCTATGTCCGGGGTGCGCACACTTTTTTAGCAAGCAATCTACTTATAAAATGACCAAGCCCAAATGATCTACCTACCACAAAAATGTATAACATATATAGGCTGACCTCTATTATTTTTTAATGCTACGCTATCTACTCACACTATCTTCGCGATCGATCGGTCGATCGCGACCGACATATTGTGCACCCCAGGTCTATGTGTATGAGCCGGCGAATTCTCTTCGACTTAATTCTTTGTTGAAATAAATATTTACAAATGGACACAATCCGTATGAACCTAAACTAGATTTGAGTTGTAATAAAATTTATAAGCTTCACCTCAAGTTTCAAGTCGTTTGAACAGCATCCACAAAGCACGATGGATATTCTGTGGGAAATAATTCAGTGTTTGCAACCAATCAATAAGAAAATTATTGAAAAACCTCCCGTGGAGAATGAAATTTTAAGATATGTCAGGTGGAAATTTTATTAAAAAGTCAAATCCGCGTGCTTTAAAAGGTTAAAAGTTCAAAACGTTTTATAAAAAAAAAATACGGACATTGAAATTATAAGAGATCATCATTTTAGACTTTAAATCTAATGCCCTAATTTACTTAGTGTTTAGACGGGAAGATCACACACAGAGTTACAGACAAGAGAGCAGACGTACAGACATTAGTAATCGAGCTAGCGATATTTTCTATGACTTTTGTACCATAATTATCACTGTAACTTATACGTTTTGAATCACCATCATGATTCCGATACTTGCATATCACAAAGCAACCACTACTGCTACGGCTATTACTTCACAAACACCACCATCACTACTACTATTACCACTTCTATTTCTACTGACATTACACGTAGTACTACTACTATATTAATATTGCCACAGCCACCACCAGCACCTCACCCCCAATACTATTACTACTACTATTACTACTGATTTTACAACTATTACTAATATAATAAAATGCCATAGCCACCACTAACAACAATAATATTACCACTACCACCAGCAACAGCACTACTACAACTATTACTATCATTGATATTCCGCTATTTCAACCAATAATGCAGCAGCAACAACAACTATTTTAGATACTACCACCGATACTGCCACACCCATCAGCAGCAGCACCACCACTATTATTACTATAACATTACTACTACTGATACAACTGTTAACAGAGTCAGCAGAGCATCATTATTAATATAACTACAACTACTACCACAGCCATCAGCACCATCACTACATTTGTTACTAGTACTACTCACAAACCACCACCACCACAACTTGTACTATTTCTGCAACTTCTACGACTCTGTTATGACGTATCAGGCAAATTTCTCTTTCTGCGGATTAATACAATCTATTTTCTTTTACTCTTTTATGAAAGATAAAAAAGATGTCAAAATAAGATTTTTGTAAATAATAAAGTCAATCAAATCTCGTGCGGCATAATAGCACCCTTAATATTAGGATGTACAGACTTGTTAAAATTCGAGGATTGTTTACTGGAAATCCGCGAGACATTTCCTTAAAGGTCTACCACGCAAATATTCCATACATTTCTCCCCAAATTTCATTTATCATGTCAAATATTGAAATATTTCATCTGATGAATGACCTTTTAGCCGCCCACAAGAAAGTGTCTCCATAATAAATTCATATCTTGTAAAATAATATGTTTATTGCTTTTGACGATCCTCATGAATATTGGCACACGACGAAGACATTTCATACTTTGACATTTGCGAAATAAATCATAATGGTTTGTCTCTATAGCAATAAAATTTTGAGTCAATAACCTTTGTAGAAAAACATCAAGGACACGTGGAATATTTTTTAATCTGTAAGCAAATCATAATGAAGTGACGCTGAAGAAGTCATCTATACAGGCGATTGACTCTCCTGACAAGGTCTGCCACATTATCACTGTCATGTAAAAATTCTCTCTCTCTCTCTCTCTCTCTCTCTCTCTCTCTCTCTCTCTCTCTCTCTCTCTCTCTCTCTCTCTCTCTCTCTCTCTCTCTCTCTCTCTCTCTCTCTCTCTCTCTCTCTCTCTCTCTCTCTCTCTCACACACACACACACACACACACACACACACACACAAAGGGTGTAGAAAGTGGATGTGTGTTGGGGGCTGGTACGTTTATATATATTGTCAAATTGTGAAAATATTCAGATAAGAGTTATATAAATAAAAATGCAAAATGGTGCGGGTCATGTGTATTTCTCTACACGAAAGCTTGTATAAGGTATATGTCAATACTGACAAATATGTTTGAGCTTGAACATTTCTGAAGATTCTAGTTATTTCATTTTAAAAATCCTCGTGCTTTCATTGGTCTACAGCTGGAGCTGAAATAATACCGCGAGTCCTTGGATGCCTTTGTTTGTTTCCACTATTCAGCTTTGTCAACATTGATGAAAACTTGCAAATGATTGGTTTGTTGGATTCCAACTTGAATTGACCAAAACGATACCACATGTCTGTCATGGGACGAGATATTAACCCTCAACGTATTCGTCAAAAGGATTATTTTTGTTAGGTATTTTTGTCTGTAGATTCCATGTTTGCTCAATCTCCTGCACAGTAAACCATAATCTTGTCAGCGCATAGGAATTGCTAGTTCAATAATCCTTAGTTTCAGACTTCTGTTGCAACCTGTAGTCCAGCTGTACAACACTCTCCAGCTGTCACGTTTTCCTTATCTATACAGGTTCTTATTTTCTGCTGGTATTCCCCTGATCATCTTTGTTTATTTAGTCACTCCATCTGTAAGTTTGAATGTTTCTTTCAAAGTTACACAAATGGAACTATTTATCAAGTTCTTAATATCATATTTTATTGACTGGTCAAGTTACTAACGGTACAGAAGTAACTTTACTTTTGAGGCATAATGCCCTTTTAAATTAATAGTGAGTTATATTGATTTAGTAAAGTTTCTTTTCTCAAAGAGGTCTTGTGGGCTGAATATGGATTCCTCAACAAATGAGGCATACAGATCTCCGGAACCGTACATTTTGGAGTTAAGGAATATACATTAAGAAAAGATGTGGAGATTTTTTTAGCGTTGTTATTAAGCAAATCTAGCGACAGTTTTAAAATATGCATATATGTTCCCGCCATGCGAAAGTAAATTTTAAGGACCATCTCGTTTTGTGTGAAAAACCTGACAATGTTATTTTTGACTTAGAGGCGTATGAGTTAATGAATGCGTTACAGATATATCGCATCTAATCTGTAAATAAATTAATCTAAATTTCAGTCATATTTACCTGTCTGCATGACTACCCACCAATTTACCTGGATATTTTTATACTTTTCATCGTCTTCCTATTATTTTCTTTAAATCAATAATGGATACATTTTGACATGTCAGTATGTTAAATCATACTACAACGATGGCCTAATGTAATACATTCAAGTCCTGAAGACCAACCCAGCTTGCTTATAACAAAAAGTATAATATATTAAATCATACTAGAGCAATGACCTAATGTTACAGCATAAGGCAAGAGATAACTTGGTTTCGCCATACAACGATTTGATTATTTAATTGTACATATGCGTACAACCTTACCTAGAGTGGATATTCATTTTTCAAGTTAAGCGACTGAACTAACATGTATCTCCTTGTAGTTTGCTTGCGGCGAGAGACACTAAAAGCACGGCATGCACGTGTATTTTACACTAACTACATTCCCCTGGAGATTTAATACAAGTCATTAAATAACTGACACTTTGATCTTTTTGGATCTTGTCGACGAGTGTACGTTCTCCATTTTTATCTACAGCCATAGGGTTATGTCTTATATTTTTATTTGATATGTGAAGCATATTTAGTTTTCATGTCGTAGTGTGAAATGCTGTCTTTACCACTACACAGATTTGAAACGAACTTTTGAATAGTTACAAGTTCCTGTTAAACCTTTAATTAGTATCATGTAGCTATAGATTGCAATTGTGTACCTTTTTAGGACCAGTTTGGTTTTATTGTTATTTTTGTTGTTGGGCTTAACGCCATTTTTTAGTACACGATAGGCTACACATAGCGGCCAGTATTAATGGAGGAAGAAACCGGGGAATCGGCGGAAAGAACCACCGACCCACGAGAAGCTACTGGCAAACTTTCTCACATATCCACATTCGCCGAATCTTAGACTCGAACTCGCGCAAAGGTGAAATGGCAGTGATCTGTAACGGAGAGCACTTTAGCCCTCTCGCCAACTCGGGGCCCGGTTTTATTATTGTAGCTGTGCATTTGGATGCATAGTGGTGTAGATATGTGTGTATAGTTGTGTAGCCGTACATTTGTGTATGCAGATACATTAGACTGACGGTCTGGCAGTCTGTATGTCTGTATGGTGTGGAAGTCCATGGAAGGAATGGACTGCATGATGTATAAATTTGTGCGCGTGGATGATCCGTGAAGGGTTGATGGGCCACAGAAATTCCGGAGAACTGTGTTGTTTGACAAATGGACAAATGGTTTCAGATGTAAATTTTTACAAACAGTAATCGCATGACTGAGTAATGAGTCAGTGTTGGTGCAATCGTTATATTATTTAACATTGAAAGTATTTGTTTCAATTGACTTTTTAATTCAAAACAACTGAGTTATGCTATCATCACATGAGATTGGGTCCCATTTACATTCCAGTACATTATGTGACCGTCAAGTTTCATTTACATTACATGAGATTGTGAATCTTGTTTTTATTTTGAATATTTGCATTTCAGTTGTTTTTTTTTCTTCATTTGTTAATGTGTTAGTAATTTAATGAGGTGTGTGTTTGTGTGTGTGTGTGTGTGTGTGTGTGTGTGTGTGTGTGTGTGTGTGTGTAGAGCGTGAAAAGAATCGTCCTATATATTTTTATCAATTCATTTCATAAACCTACATAATTCATCACATTGTGTTGTGTCGTCATTTGATCCAAACATCCATTCAGGTCAAGTCCTGTTACACATAATGTAATAAATTCAAGGCCTGAAGACCAAACCAGCTTGCTTATGTTGAATCATACTAGAGCATTGGCCTATTGTAATATGTTGAGTAATTAAGTCCAGCAAAACCTCCTTATCACAATTTTAAATTGGCTTATTCATTTTACATATTCTTTATAGTAAAAATACCTTTTCTTTCAAGTATTTGTACAATATGATTTCAAGCCATTCCCTTAGAAATGTTATGTCGCATAATCAGGTTCAGTATGTTCCTTCTCGCACGGGTAAGGGCTTTCATTTATTAAATTGGAAGTTTTCTCCAATTTACTTATCAAGGCAAATAAATTTGTTAAAATATTTACTTGCATGCATACATTCATCAATCCGTCTGTATGTGCGTACATATATGCATACATAGTTTTCTGTGATAACAATTTCATATGTTGCTATGTTTTGTGACTTAATCCGCTATATTTAAATTTATTTGTATTTTTAGTTTTAAAGTATTTTGCATACATACATCAATCTCTACGTCCGTGCGTACATCATGCATGCATCCATCCATGCATCCATCCATCCATGCATCCATCCATCCATCCATCCATCCATCCATCCATCCATCCATCCATACAATAAAACATACATACATACATACATACATACATACATACATACATACATACATACATACATACATACATACATACATACATACATACATACATACATACATACATACATACATACATACATACATACATACATACATACATACATACATACATAGAGGGCCCCGAGTGGTCTAAAGCGCTGTTTGTCACGCATCACTGCAATCTCACCTCTGTGTGTGTTCGAGTCTAGGATTCGGCGAATATGGATATGTGAGAAAGTTTGCCAGTAGCTTCTCGTGGGTTGGTGGTTCTTTCCGGTGATTTCCCGGTTTCTTCCTCCACCATTACTACTGGCCGCCATGAATAGCCTATCGTGTGGTGAAAAATTGCGTCAAGCCTATCTTGTGCTGAAAAATGGCGTCAAGCCCAACTACATACATACATACATACATACATACATACATACATACATACATACTACATACATACATACATACATACATACATACATACATACATACATACATACATACATACATACATACATACATACATACATACATACATACATACATACATACATACATACATACATACATACATACGTACATACATACATACATTTATGTGATGGCAATTTCATATGTTGATATGATTTGTGATTTAATCCACTATATTTAAGTTTATATATATTTTTATTTGTCCGACGATTGTATTAGATACTTTGCGTTTCGAACATGTTCATTGATATAAATATTTATATGAATAAGAAAAATCTCGTTCGATTCTATAATTAGCTTTTCTAATTGCACACAAATACTTGTATGCTTTGCGTATTAGTAGACGTAAGAAAAAAACAATAAGAAAAACAGAAAAAACCCCGTACAATTTGAAAACTTGTCGCCTAGTACTAGCTCTCGTCCATTTCGAACAAAAGCGAATGCTCCATTAACCTCTCATTCTGCTCGCATTTTCCTATGGAGGCATCATACCCACCCACTAATAGGAAATTGGAATGCTCCTTCTCTCATCATAGCCCAACTAAATACATTGCGCCTATGTGTTTATATCCACTTCAGAAGCTCTAAATAACCCCATGCAAATTGTTACATTAATTACCTATGCCTGGACGGGGGTGGGGCTTACTGCTAAAGTACACACTTATATTACGTTCACATTTGCATTGTGATATGACAACCAGATATTACTGTTTAAAAACTCAACTTTCCTAGTTTGCATTCTATATTTAATTCAAAAGCTCATAACATAAATTCTTAAACACTTTTTTAGTTTATAAGGAAATGATTTCTTTCTGGTAAACATTTGGTTGTATTGGCTGAAAAGACATTTAATTTAAATTCTTTCATTGTTGTTGTTCCCGTACAACTTGTCTATTTTGAGCATAATTTGTATACATTCCTTCAACAATTTCCTTATACAATGTTACTCTGCATGTCTGGTGCTGAATTTTGTTTTGTAAAAACAAACATGACCGTGACAGGTTCTCAGTGGAATTATTTCAAAGCAATGTTAAATTCAGGCTTAAATTCTTACTAAATTTATTTGGTGGATGCAAAACTATTTAAAATTTGTGGAAACCATAAATCGCATCTTTTTAGTAATTCCAAGGTTGGGCTTCCTACGACGATATGAAGTTTGTCTTTGTCCGCATCCTTTATGTAAATACACAATTGTTGATTCTAATATAAGTGAGAAGTTTCATTCTATGAAATTAATTGTTAATTGGTGTAAAGACTCATGTTACTTACTGTGTCAGTCACAATCCGGTCTTCATTCATAAGTGTTTCCGTATGAATTGGTCTTAACCATAACAATCATAAATTAGAAAGACGGAGGGTATAGGGGACGAAGGGGTTTAACATGAAGATTTACATAAAAGCTTTTGAAAGATAAATTTTCCCAAATATACTTAAAAATAAAAGTAAAGCAAGATTAAAGATAAAATGTAAAGATGTTAACAAAATTTAAATGCATTTAAAATTGAAATATAAACACAGAACTCTAAAATCCATACAATATTGTCAAAAGTTTTATATAAACCCCATTCCCGCAAAAACCCCAGGATTCTTTCTGCTTGTACAGGATCATGAAGTTTCATCATGAAGTTCACAGCATAAAACTTCCGTCTCCCAGGGTAAAAGCGGATACACTCGACACGAATAAGTTCAACTGTGAGTGGAAACTGGCAAAGTATACACTCTAGTGGAAATTTACCCTTCGAAAAGTGTGCATGAGGAAGGTTAAGTGTTTTGTTACTACTCTGTGGTCTTAAGTTAAATTTAAAAAAAAGCAAATTCTAACAAGTTGGTCTAACTCAACAAATAATTTATTTCCTCATACTTTAAAATGGAAATGCAAAAGGAAATGGACCTTAAAAGTTTTATAACAAGTCCAAAAGTATATATTATTCCAAATAGTTTCCATTGATGTTCTGATGATTTCCGATTTTGAATATGCTGATGTGCCTGTAGTCTGGAAGTGTTGATGTACTAACAGTCGTTATGCTTCACAATGATACAATCCAGAATATCTCCGAATGAATTCATAGTAATTTCCAAAATAGTCATTTAGTTAAACCACAAATAATAATAAACTTAACATGTAAATTAAAATCATGCAAAAGTATTAACTGCATAATATGTTGTTTACCAAAGATGAAAAAATAACGTGAGTGTTTAGGTAGGCCTCTACCCTAAATTGCTAAGGTTAACCACACGATCAAACTTTCGATTCACAATATCATCTGATCAGATTTGTCATGCTTTATGCATTATTGGCGGCATTATCTACCTTTTCATGAACCTTAATATCAACGTGACTAGACAGTCAACAGTATAGAATACTATTCCATAAATACGCTGGCTTGGTGTGTCATCCCCAGGAAAATTTGGACAAAATGAGAGGTTAATAGTGCCTTCTCCCTAAACAATAAGCAATCTAAAGAAACATGCATAAATAGGTAAGTACATAAACAAAAGTTGGTTTAAACACATTTGATTAGCCGTTATAAGCAAACAGGAAAAGTATAACATTTCAAATCCCAATAAACAAAAATCCATCCCTGTACTAGTAATGAAAAAGGCAATTATAATCATTTATATTTAAAATGAGGAAGTAAGTGAAATTAACATGTTATTTTTTTGCTTTTTTATTATAATTAAGCTGGATTGGTCTTCAGGACTTGAATGAATTACATTAGGCCATTGGTCTCATATGATTTAACATACTTTATTTTCTGTTATAAGCAAGCTGGTTTGGTCTTCAGGACTTTAGTGTATTACATTAGGCCATTGCTCTCGTACGATTTAACATGTTATACATTTTGTTATAAAAAAGCTGGGTATTTCTACAGGACTTGAATGTATTACATTAGGACATTGCTCTCGTAAGATTTAACATGCTATACATTTTGTTATAAGTAAGCTGGGTTGGTCTACAGGACTTGAATAAATTACATTAGGCCATTGTTCTCGTAAGATTTAACATGCTATACATTTTGTTATAAAAAAGCTGGGTTGGTCTACAGGACTTGAATATATTACATTAGGCCATTGCTCTCGTAAGATTTAACATGCTATATATTTTGTTATAAAAAAGCTGGGTATTTCTACAGGACTTGAATGTATTACATTAGGCCATTGCTCTCGTAAGATTTAACATGCTATACATTTTGTTATAAGTAAGCTGGGTTGGTCTACAGGACTTGAATATATTACATTAGGCCATTGCTCTGGTATGATTCAAGATATTGCCTTGTATAAGCGGTGTTATATTATGCGTGCCTTAACCTCTTGTAATTACCCTCTTTAAATTTGAAGGAAATAATTTGAAGAAGACAAAAGGGATACAAGAAAAGATATAGGTAAATTGGTGATTAGTCATTCAAGAATATATATATATATATATATATATATATATATATATATATATATATATATATATATATATATATATATATATATATATATATATATATATATGTGTGTGTGTGTGTGTGTGTGTGTGTGTGTGTGTGTGTGTGTGTGTGTGTGTGTGTGTGTGTGTGTGTGTGTGTGTGTGTATTGCTTTCTTACACCTGAAACAGATATATCCATATTTGAAAACCGACAGTCTATTGCTTAATAATAACGGTTACAAATTCTCGACAACGTGTCTTTTTGTATTTTCTATATAATATGTAAGTTTTATTGGTGTAGTTAACACATACCTTCATGCGCGAGGAATGGGAAACAAACTGAGTTTTATAAAATCCAGTAACGCTTTCAGATAATGACATTATACCTCATAATTATGTTCATTCTGAACCAATTCTAAATTGGCCGGTATTTATAATGTTATATGGGATCCCAGTCTGTTTCTGTATATGGGTCACGGTGAGTTGTTCATTGTTAAATTGCTTCCCCTCATAAAACGATTGATACTCATTTGTTATACTATAACAAATATTGTACGGTAGGTCAACATTACTGATAAATGGATGAAATGTGTTTTTGTGGTGCCAGTATTCACCAGGCTCGTTAAAAATAAACGTGTTTTTAGAACATACAATCAATTTTTATGAGTAAATTTCCTTCATTGGTGTGATAAGTCTGATGACGTTTTTTTAGTAGTATTATTAGTTGTGGTGGTGTCGGTTTGGTGCTGGTAGTAGTAGTAGTAGTAGTAGTAGTAATGGTAATAATGGTGGTAGCAATGCTAGTGCTGATTGTGTATAGCAATAACAGCAGCAAGAGCAGCAGTAGTTATAATAGTCGTAGTCGTAATATACAAGTTCAGAACAACAATGTTAATAATATATTGTAATGTTGGTGACGGTACAAATATAATGGAGATCGTTTCAAGCCTGATTACTAACTTTCCTAGGTATTTTCTCTGATCTGTATGTCTGTTTATCTTTTCATCAAAATATTAAATAAATTAGCTAAATTAAATATCATCCTTTAGCCTCGTAATTTTTCTTCGGTTGTATCCTTTGTCTTTAGACATATCAGCAGCCCGGTACCTCTTATAAGACCTACAAGTGCGAAGGTACCACTTGTAACGGGACGATTTATTGACGTACCTGTAGGCCAGCACCGCTTGTAACGGGACGATCTTTAGACATACCAGAAGGCCTGCACCACTTGTATCGGGACGATTTTTCGACATATATGTAGGTCTGTACCAGTTGTAATTAGACGATTTTTAGACACATCTGTAGGCCTGTACCACTTGTAACTAGAGGATTTTAGACATACCTGTGCGATTGCACCGCTTGTAAAAGTACGATCTTGAGACCTGCCTCAACGACTGTTCCAGTTCTAATTGGTAAGACGGAGAGTTTTGTGGTAAAGACAGATGTCAGACATTCGTACACCTGTGAGATTTATCAATAACGATTTAGAAACTTATGATAATAAAAAGAATTGTCAAGATTCATTTATATCAAAATTACCTTACTTATTATTCCCATCGTTTTCGTCAAACTGGTCCTAAAACATAAATACAATCACGAAAGCTGTCTAAAATAATGTATGGACAGCTTTATTGCATTAACTTTTATACATTTATGTACTTTTGGAACACGCGGTGAAAAATTATTTCCAGGATTGACATGTTGTGACAAATGAGTGTCTCTTATTAAAGACTTATGGTCTAACAACACGTGTTTGACTGCTGCGTGATGGTAAAGCGAACTCTGAAATGATCAAATTCTATGTTCGATAAAATGGCCATGTCTCTTTGTGGATGATAAATGTACAATGTTCAACATGTCGTAAATTTTCAAAACTTCCACTTGAAGACATCGAATACTTACAATGGATGGTAGTATATCAGACTGGCTAAAGAAAGGACAAAGCTGGGTCGGTATAAAAACAGAAAGAGATACATATATGCATGCATACACACATACATACATCATACATGCATTCATAGGCACGCGCACGTATACATACATACATACATACATACATACATACATACATACATACATACATACATACATACATACATACATACATACATACATACATACATACATACATACATACATACATACATACATACATACATACATACATACATACATACATACAGGGGGCCCCGAGTGGCCGAGTGTTCTAAAGCGCTGTCCGTTACGGATTGCTGCCATCTCACCTCTGTCTGCGTGTGTTCGAGTCTAGGATTCGGCGAATGCGGATAGGTGAGAAAGCTTGCCAGTAGCTTCTCGTGAGTTGGTGGTTCTTTCCGGTGATTTCCCAGTTTCTTCCTCCACCAATAATACTGGCCGCCATGAATAGCCTATCGTGTGGTGAAAAATGGCGTTAAGCCCAACAACAACAAAAAACATACATACATACATACATACATACATACATACATACATACATACATACATACATACATACATACATACATACATACATACATACATACATACATACAGGTACATTGCGTCATATATAGCATTAGTATAGCGTCTGCCTCAGATGTGGCAGTCGCGACTTATAAAAAATGGTACTAGCAGCTTCCTCGCTTGGCGCTCAACATGAGGAGGTTAGTGTTAAGACTGGTCGGCCTCGTGTCAGGATAATGATACTGGTTAGGAAACGATGCTACCTGTCTGCGGCATTATGCCCTAGTGCAAGATATCACTATAAACTGTCACAGGTAGCTATATGACTGAAACATTGATAAAGCTACAATTACAAAATCCAAATCGCGCACACACACACAGACATTCTCTCTCTCTCTCTCTCTCTCTCTCTCTCTCTCTCTCTCTATATATATATATATATATATATATATATATATATATATATATATATATATATATATATATATATATCGTAATTGTTTAAGCTGATGCCGATTCGAGTATTCATAACTGTACCGCATGCATGTTCCCTAACTGCTGAAGACGGACGGTTAAGGCATCTACTGTCGAGTTAAGTTAGGAATTATCTCAAATGTTTCTTTTGGAAGAACTTTGTTTACAAATCACACACATACCTGTAGCTGAATTTGAATGTAGGTCTTCGGAATTTATCATCCTAGTACATGCCTAGTATTTCTGCAATGACCAACATTTTTACCGATTATTTAATACCAAAATCTGTTTTTGGGATTTTCTGATAAGCAGTAAGAAAGTCTAATTCTGAGTTCATAAATAATTGTTGCAGCTGAAATTGACACAACGGTATTAGCCTCAACTTATACGCTACATGTGCATCATAACAGGTGTGAAATGACCATGATGAAATGACCATAAGGCTTTTGTAGATTGTATAATGTAACCTCTACATCGACCCAACAAGTTTGGAAGTAGACAATTCGGTTTCGTTCATAAATAGGATTCCCAACAAAAAGTGCTGACCGTTACGGATCGCTGCCTTCTCACCTCTATCTGCGTGGGTTCGAGTCCAGACTCGGCTAACGTGGGTAGGCCTATGTGAGAAAGCATGCTAGTAGCTTCTCGTGGGTCGGTGGTTCTTCCCGGGGTTTTCCAGGATTCTTCTTCCACTATTATTATTGGCCGCCATGTACAGCCTATCTTTGTGCAGAAAAATGGCGTTAAACCTTACAACAAAAACATCAATAACAAGGCATAGCAAAAAAGGTGAAATGATCTCAGAACAAATTACAATACAAACTGATAGAAATGGCAATAATGGGATTAATGAGACTCTTCAGAGCAGAGGATCAATGATCGGATCAATGTGACTCTTTTATAATAGAAATTGCATTGATGGGATCATTGGGGTTATTCAAAATCGAAACGGCAATGATGGGTATCCATGTGACTGTTCAGAAAATAAATGACAATGATGATTTCAAAGTGACTCTTCAAAATAGAAATGGCAATGATGGAAGTAATGTGATTCTTCAAAATAGAAATGGAAATAATGGGAGCAATGTGACTATTTAGAATGGAAATGATAGTGATGGTATCAACGTGACTGTTCTGATTATTCATGATAAAACGGCAATGATGGGATCAATGTGGCTCTTCAGAACAGAAATGATAATATCGATATGTCTATCAGAATAGAAATGGCAATGATGGAATCAATGTGGCTCTTCAGAACAGAAATGATAATATCAATATCGATGTGTCTATCAGAATAGAAACGGCAATGATGGGATCAATGTGGCTCTTCAGAACAGAAATGATAATATCGATATGTCTATCAGAATAGAAATGGCAATGATGGAATCAATGTGGATCTTCAGAACAGAAATGATCATATCAATATCGATGTGTCTATCAGAATAGAAACGGCAATGATGGGATCAATGTGGCTCTTCAGAACTGTCATGATAATATCGATGTGTCTATCCGAATAGAAACGGCAATGATGGGATCAATGTGGCTCTTCAGAACAGAAATGATAATATCAATATCGATGTGTCTATCAGAATAGAAACGGCAATGATGGGATCAATGTGGCTCTTCAGAACAGAAACGATAATATCAATAGCGATGTGTCTGTCAGAATAGAAACGGCAATGATGGGATCAATGTGGCTCTTCAGAACTGACATGATAATATGGATGTGTCTATCAGAATAGAAACGGCAATGATAGGATCCATATGGCTCTTCAGAACCGACATGATAATATCGATGTGTCTATCAGAATAGGAACCGCAATGATGGAATCCATATGGCTCTTCAGAACCAAAAGGATAATATCGATGTGTCTATCAGAATAAAAACGGCAATGATGGGATCCATATGGTTCTTCAGAACCGACATGATAATATTGATGTGTCTATCAGAATAGAAATGGCAATGATGGAATCCATATGGCTCTTCAAAACTGACATGATAATATCGATGTATCTATCAGAATAGAATTGGCAATGATGGAATCCATATGGCTCTTCAGAACCGACATGATAATATCAATGTGTCTATTAGAATAGAATCGGCAATGATGGAATCCATATGGCTCTTCAGAATGTTTAAAAGATGATTACGTTATGAACCGGAATTTAAATTTCGGGTGATTAAGCCGGTTTTAATGTATTCCTTCATAAACTAATGTTGTTGCTGTTGATGTTGTTATTGTTGTTGTTGTGGGGCTTAACTTCATTTTTTAGCACACGATACATACATGGCGATATGTATTAATGGTGGAGAAAGAAACTGGTAAATCCGCGGAAAGAACCACCGACTCACGAGAAGCTACTGGCAAGCTTTCTCACATATTCGCATTGGCCGAATCTTAGACTCGAACCCACGCAGACAGGTGAAATAGCAGAGATCCGTATCGGAGAACGCTTTAGAACACTCGGCCACTCAGGAACCTTACAACTAATTAATTTAACGCTGCATAGTTTACATGCTATCTTGTTTGTATATCGTCCGAAATACTGCAGAACTCGCTAGGTAAACACACTAATATTGGAATAAAAATTTTCAATTCAAATATTCAAAAAAAGTATTTTATTTCGATTGTTCGGATATTTGTTTCAAGTCTGTTACATACATACATACATACATACATACATACATACATACATACATACATACATACATACATACATACATACATACATACATACATACATACATACATACATACATACATACATACATACATACATACATACATACATACATACATGCATGCATGCATACAGACAGACTGATATACAGACAGACAGATATACATACATAGAGTGAGTTGTCAGAGAGATGATATTGCAGTATTAAAGCACATTATTGTGACAGAATGTGAAGCAGTTAAGCATAACCCCAATTTGCGAATTTAAACGAAAAATTAGAAAGACGTGATATATTCTTCCATTTCTTATATTATTCTTCTAATTATATCCTTCCATTTATTTTATTTATTGATCTCATTAAAGAGCACTGTATAAATTGCATTTCAATCTAAATCCAGCTATTGTTCATACGCAGCATCGATAAATTATACCATTCAGATAGCTGGAGTAAAATTTTCTCGAAGCAAGACGTTAGAAATTTTCATTCTAAACTGTCTGGTCAAAGACATCATATATAATCGTACCGTTGACACATCATTTGCTTCAAGTTACCATTCTGCACGAATATTGTTTGATTTACATCGACTGATAGAATAAAATCATAAATAAAGATTAAGGTCGATGGAGACGAATTGTTTATGTTCTTTAAATGACAAAGCGCATGTCCAAAAACGCTCGTAAAATATAAAACACGACATAAAATCGCTGCTTACATTCCAGACCAATGTCATAATACGGCATCGTTGTAGCATACAAACTGAGGACAGAAGGCTAAGAGTGATTTTTTTTCTTGTGATGAAATTCCTGACAATTTATTCACAACACCATCTAAACACGCAAGTTAAGCTCATCCTTAAGTTATGTAAGAAAATTTCTTTATGTAAGGAAATGTTGTTTTTAAATAGTGAGTTGTTTGTTCCGATGGAATATCGAGTTCGTTCTGTAATTGTTGCTTCTTAACATAACCTTCTTATCATTTCTTGCTATGAGAAGGAATCTTGTACTGCTTAAGATATGCCTCGGCTCTTGATCAGAGAGGAAGAGAAAGAAGAGAGTGGTCTTTTTAAGAATAAGGTGTCATTTATATTGGTACATCTTTGGGGAAGCTCTGGCAACGAGAGGTAGCGGTAATCGCTGTAAATACAGACACTCTTTTCTGATCTGGGACTTAACAAATTTTATTGATATATATATATGAACTATATTCTAAAGAAACACTGATGCATACAATAGATATTACAATACATATTGAATAATTTCTTTGTGATCTACTACTTCATATGCTTGTAAAATTCGCTGCATTTTAGAATGCGATACAAGTGATTAAATATTGCTTGAAGCCTAAAATTCAATAATTATGACTGATGTTATAATCATTTCAAGGACAATATTTTGTTTCGTTCAATTTAGAATAAAAACCTGCAAACGATCACTGGACATTATACTGTATTATCTAAAGAATACTATAAAGCTAGTGAATTAATACAAATGAATATAGAAAAATAAAATATTTCATTACATTATAGTAGTACATAAAAAGAGAACTCACAAAAATATTGCAATTACAAGTTACTACAAATATCTTTAAAAGTAAGTAATAGGAAATTCTCACATGTAAATACAGAGACTCTTCTCTGATCTGGGACTTAACAATTGAAGTTTCAGATAAGCTCGAACTTTATATATCCCGAAATAACGTGGCATAACTACGTGTCCCGATCAGAGGGTCTGTCCTAATGAAGGCTATTGTCATGTGCTGTATATACCCTTGAGTTAATTATTGTAAACATAACTTGTTAACATTTTTATCGCTTTTGTTCAACACTTAACATGGATTATGGCCAATTTTGGTAAATCTCTTTGCTCCACTCGTGACATGGATTACCTTTCGTAACATGGAGTAATAGTTGAAAAGAAAACGAGACCTGTTTCGTTCGGCTGATTAATTTCGTGATAGCTGAAAAGAAAGCGAGTAAATTGTTTATTGTTATGAACTCTGAACCAGACTAGTTAGGATTACATTTGTGAAAAGCGGTTTCTACAGTAAGTCGGTTACTATGTCATCCAAGCCATGAAATTGAACCAAGTTATTTAATTTTGTTACTTAATCTCAATTTGTAAGGAACAACATAGTCCTATATACCTTTAAATTTCTCTACCCAAAATTGATATCCTAATACTTATTTTTAAATATCATGCCACTGTTGCCAAACTTTCTGAGTTTGAAGTTAAACTGACATTAAAATATAAAAAGTATGGTGGTTTTCTACAGTTATGGTTGCAGTGATGCTAAATATATGAAAATATATGGGTTGACAAGAACTTGTATTTATACAAAGATACCCAAGTTTAGGGATATTGCGAGACTCTAAATGTAGATTATAATTTAGAAACTGTTGTTTATACTCGGACTGATTGTGAGCAAAGGCCTTGTAAATAACCATTTTGGAAGTCAATATCAAATTGATTATAGGTGATTAACTGTTTTGGAAGTCCTTGTCAAACTCATTACAAGTAATTAACTGTTTTGGAAGTCCCTGTCAAAATGATTGCAGGTGATTTACCGTTTTGGAAGTCCCTGTCAAGATGATGACAGGTAATTAGCCATTTTTGAAGTAGGTGTCAAAATGTATATAGGCGATTAACCGTTTTGGAAGTCCCTGTCAAAATGTATATATCTGATTAACCGTTTTGGAAGTCCCTGTCAAAATGTATATTCTTTGATTAACCGTTTTTGGAAGTCCCTGTCAAAATGTATATAGGTGATTAACCGTTTTGGAAGTCCCTGTCAAAATGTATATTCTTTGATTAACCGTTTTTGGAAGTCCCTGTCAAAATGTACATAAGTGATTAATTGTTTTGGAAGTCCCTGTCAAAATGTATATAGGTGATTAACCGTTTTGGAAGTCCCTGTCAAAATGTACATAAGTGATTAATTGTTTTGGAAGTCCCTGTCAAAATGTATATAGGTGATTAACCGTTTTGGAAGTCCCTGTCAAAATGTATATAGGTGATTAACTGTTTTGGAAGTCCCTGTCAAAATGTACATAAGTGATTTACCTTTTCTGGAAGTCTCTTTCAAAATGTATATATCTGATTAACCGTTTTGTAAGTCCCTGTCAAAATGTATATAGGTGATTAACCGTTTTGGAAGTCCCTGTCAAAATGTATATAGGTGATTAACCGTTTTTGGAAGTCCCTTTCAAACTGATTACAGGTAATAACCCATTTTGGAAGGCTTTTTCAACTTGATTATAGGTTATGGTTATAAGTGAAAACTGAAAAAATTATCAAATTAATTTTACTTGAAATGTGACCTTCTTTCTTCAACTTTTTGTGGATTTGATAAGCATCATTAATTTCAACTCTTATACACAGTCGTAAATACTGTACATGGGCATAAATGAGGTTAGGGACATGCCGTTTTCCATATTATTATACTTATAATCATTTTGAAATGCTTATAGTGTCAAATAAAGATAGAATCTTTAGTTCAATGTCCCTAAATCGGACGTTCTTATGACTTAATCATTTTAGTTTTTCACAGAAATGACCACTTTAAAGCGGTTGGACTAAAATTAGAACAATCAATTGAAGACAACGCATCTGGCCAGTCTGCGAGGAAAGCAGAGTTACAAAATAGGGTCGGTTTAGGAAGTTTTCACGATTCATGCAGTTTGTTCATATTATATGGAGAATTTACTGCAGTTAAGAAGGGAGAAGAGAATATTCATTATGTATATTGTATTTATACTTAAGCACGAGGTCTTTTAATTTAACAAGATAAAATTTAAAATTTTACATATTCTTAGGCATTCGATTCTGAAAACAGAATTAGGCTTTGGTATACAAAGCTATGAATGCATGCATCTGTCTACAAAAGCTTGCAAAACGATTAACTCTACGTATCACGTCATATAGACTGAACAGGTAAAATGAAACCTTTTTAAAAATGTTCGACAAGTGGACCCAAAAATTCGTTCTTTATGAGCAGGTGTTTTTAAAGATTTAAGTTTTAATTAATAGAAGGACCAGGCTTGGAAATCATAAGCTCTCTGCATTTGAGTTTGAGTTTTCTGGTTTAACCAATCATAAAACAATTACTGATTCTGACTGACTGGCTAATAATGGAAATACCAGCTCAAGTATTATGATCTCTGGTGACTAAACCCTTATAAGTTGTAATTAACGGCCTGTTTTCCATTCAGTGTCAATTAAAACAGAATTCGGTGATATGTTTCATGGGCATGAGTCATTAGCACCATACATAACAAATATGTCCGAAAAGTACACTCTGTGCCATATCCTTGATGTGTAAAAAAGCCAAATCAAAATACTAATGCATACTGGAATATTGCATTTTCTAGGAATCCCTATAAATACCACAATATCTTATTCATTTATTATCATTCAAGCACATGAACAAAATAAAAAATAACGTTTTCCCATTAAGCTGCACCCACAATACATAAATAATGCAAAAGTACATCATAAAGTGCTCCAAATTCACGTTAGCTGTTTTAAATTATCCATCTAAGGAACCGTGGAGGCTCAGTAAGTAGACAGACTCGTAATCCAAAGGTCTATGGTTCGATACCTGCCCAGGCTAGCCCGGGCAGGCTCTCTCACTGTGTCCTTGGTATGATATGGATACTCTACTGTCAAAAGTGACATTAAAACCAACAAAAACATCGTGTTATTGTGCAGTTTTGCTACATTACCTTGCACTATAGAATTTCATAATCATTGACAATATTTGATCCACACCCAAAAGAAAAACACCGTGTTCTGATATTTGCACTTATTTGCAGACAAGGATGAGAAACCCGACATGCACATAGTGATCAATAATTAAGATAACTTTGTCAATGGAAGTAAGTACAAGATAATTATATTTAATTTCAAAAAATAAAATGCAATGAACACACGGTCCATAATCTTCAAATTTTTTATATATAGCTATTCTTAGAAGCATATGATAAATGTACTGCCATCTTCACTGATTACCGATATGACATTTGACAAATAACCTTGGGTAATATATTTAATGTGGCTATTTTAGTAAATTTATCAGTTATTTATATTTCGGATATCATGTTTTAGTAAACGCCTTGGTCGGGACGGGTATTTATAAAATAAATGACAGCACATTCAATTTCTTTTCATGAATAGATGATTCTAGTTGAATGGAAATATTTCAATCGCTAGCCTTCCCTGTTCAAATTTAGGAGTCCTAAGGATTCATCTTTCTATTTTAAATGTCTCAAAATGTATGGAAGCCATTACATTCTACTTTATTTCTTGTCTCCTTGCTTAAACAATAGGCCTCATTCACCAAGTAAAACGTAAATAGAGATTTCCATGACAGGGCTATAGGGTAAATATATATAGAAAGGCGAGAAGTCTATATATATATATATATATATATATATATATATATATATATATATATATATATATATATATATATATATATATATATATATATATATATATATATATATATATACACACACACACAACATAATCAACAGATAAATGAACGTATAATTTTATAAGATTTTATCAAAATTCCAGTATTATATCTAGATTTTCGATTAAATGGTACTTTTAAGTTCTTACATTTGTTAAGCACCGTATATTCTCGCTTTTAAGTTGAGCCCAACCACAAACTACATAGACCTTGATCTGACGGCGCTTTATGCGCCGTCAGATCAGGGTCTATGTTGTTTGTTAAACTGATGACTTCTAGCGAAAATGCATACGCCACGTCTGCTTGCACATTATGTTATGACAGAGCTCGGTCGGTGCATTGTTCAGAAGGAAAAGACTTATAAGCCAGCACAGATTGTTAATATATGTACTTCTTTTAAGGTACTAATAGAATATTCATTGCAATGTTGATGACTTCCGAAATTCAAGCACGAAACTAAAGGTAATTTTGTTCGGATTTAAAATGTCTTTGTTAATGCGAATATTCAGGTATATAATTTCTGCAAATGCCATTGATATTCATTAAATCTAAACTCTGACTTGTTATTTGTTTTATTGCATTGGGTTTTTTTTTCTTTTTTTCTGAAACTTGATGGTTTCCAAATCTTTTTGAACACGAGGATCCCTGCTTAACTTCAGAAGCAGGTTCAAGGACCACATATTTGCACTTTCATGCTTCGTTAATTAAGTTAATAACATCGTGACCCCCTTGGAATAAAACTGCAGCCTACAAGAGTCCACGGACCACAGGTTGGAAATCATTGGTATAATGGTCAAATGTCTTTAATGACGGCCAAAGTAAAAGTCACAGATACTCAATGTGTAAGATAACAAACTGGTTTGCTGTAAATTTTGCAATTGCTCGAATGCAGAAGACCTCACATGAGTCTCCTGTTATAATTACATATGTAGATGAACCTTCTTACACATCAAATTTTGTAGAGCGACGACAGCAGCGTGTTTTATTCTGAGTCGGCAAAAAAACCAAAAAGAATTTGATGTAGCTTACGGATACGTTGAGTCCCTAAGCCATATGAAACGAGTTCTTTCCTTGAACTCTTAAACAAAACACAGATAAGGTTTTGTGTTTATTATATACACCTTCTGTAATATTTCATAAATATATTTAGCCTTATTGTATGAAACAAATTCAAAACGAATTGGGACTAATAAAACATAGCATAGTAGTTTTAAGTCGCGTATTGCTCGATGGCTTCTGCGACTGCTTACGATCCTAGGCATATACCGTAGGCCCTTTAAGAGGGAGCTTGGCCCCAGAGCTGGTCCTTTTCCTGATTCTAGGCTGAATCAGAGACATAAAAATGACCTTAATTATTCTCAAAATGCACACCACCACAACCGGACCCCAGTCCCCACCGCCACAAAGCCACCAAAGAAGACGCCCACAAAGCGGAACATACCCGCCAACCACCCCAACACTGCGCAAGCTTCCATCAGCCGTGCCTCCCATGATGTTGGTTCTTTTCGCCGTTGTTCCAAGTGTCCTACAATTGCTCTCCATGTCCCCCAAAAGGTTTTGTCACCCCTCTACATTTGTAGCAATTTGTATCCACTTGTTACTATGGATGTTCCTATGCCAAAATTGTGTGAGCCACCTGTACAATTGTATCAAATAGACCTGAGTTGTGAATTTTGAAAAGATGTTATGTGGAATTTTGTGTACTTAGCGTACTTTTAAAATCTAAATTATGCCACTCTGCTGGATGTATGCCATCCTGTGAAATACTATCGGCATATCGGATTATAGTCACATTTTGTACAGAGTACCTCCGTGACTACTTATGACCCCAGTTCCACAGTACCTTTAAGATGGCACTTGGCCACAGTCTGGGCCTTTCAGCAGCTTTGACCCGTTACTCTTATAATTTCGACACTCTATCGCTCCCCCCAACAACAGACCCATCAACCTAGACCCCGTCCGGGCCGCCGCCACCGCCCCGCCCAACCCCACCGCATCCACTCAAGAACAAGTCCACCCCACCAAACACCCAAGTCGTTCGAATTTGGATGTGTGGTACGGAAATACGGACTGAATAGCTGTAAGGAACACCAGGTCAAGCATATAAGATTAAGTTATGTAATAAATAGACAAAACTATATGTGTTTCGTTTTGAGTTGACGGAAAGAACGCGTTTGAAGGAATATATCAGGGCCGTCATGTATGACATATCCCCTATTAATTCACATATTTATTTCAATATTACTTTAAAATGTATACATTTACAAAAATTAATTAGGCATTTGGCGTATCATAAAAGACGTACAAACCTATGAAAAATCACCATGTAGGTAAACTGCTAGAATTTAAGTTACCTATGCACTGAGTGCTTCGCGACTGGTTATAGTCCCTGGCTGGTCCAGTGGTAAATGTACGGAAACGTGGCTAGGTCTTGTTATATACTGTGCAGTTAAGTCATCAGTCTGCTGCATTGCAGAAGCTGACGTTCTCTTTAGCTTTGAATGTGAGAAAAAATGTGAAATTTTGGTACAAAATGTACATAGACATTGCTTCAAATAAAATTTCAGGGCAATTTCACCGACTTACAGTAATTAAATACATTTAGTATTATACAGAAAGGTCATTATTTTATAATGCTTTCAGTCTCTCTATTTTTAGTTTTTTTTAAAAAAAATTAAATATATTATTTTATTAAATATATGAATTTATTGGTAATATAGTGGTAATTTAAGCTTATATTTTGTGCCATCGAAGATTCTGTCTTTCTAACATAAGGTCTTTATTTGGAATATTCATTTAAATATATGCTAAAAAGAAAATTCTTGTCAATATTTTTCTGTTTTCTTTTCTTTTTTTTCTGTTTGACAATCGCAAGAATTTAAGATATAATGAAGGATATACTTCCCAGCATGTACCGCAATAAGATAAATCTCAACAATGTTGTAAAAAGATGCTATTCTTCTAAGCTTGCTCTGATGCATTAATCTTCATGATGAACTGTATGACAGTTTAATAATCAGACTACATACTCGATTCGTCAGTAATATTAATAGACAAACTGAAAGTCCCTCCACTTAAATTCCCGACTTAAAATATTTAATTCCGCAGACCATATTTTTGAAGCTGAAATTGATTTTGGCTAAACTTAGACTTTTAGATGATTTACACTGTGATGTGTCTCTTGAGATCTAAAGATGGGGTAAAGTTCTCAGTAGGCAGGGAAATTACTAACTTTTACCTTGATTCTTTCATTCTTAATATGGCTCCATGAGTCATTGTTACAATTTTTAAACTTTAACACGTGATATCAGCGACAAAGTAATCTCTCTCTCTCTCTCTCTCTCTCTCTCTCTCTCTCTCTCTCTCTCTCTCTCTCTCTCTCTCTCTCTCTCTCTCTCTCTCTCTCTCTCTCTCTCTCTCTCTCTCTCTCTCTCTCTCTCTCTCTCTCTCTCTCTCTCGTTTTGATGACCCTAACTCATTGTCAAATATTCTGTAGAAATCCAGAAATCCACCTCTAATAACAATACCTTGAAAATGCTCATAAATTGCTTGTCTATACTCTTCTACTATCCACAGGTCATTTTCACCAATATAATTTTTAAAAAAAATATTTTATGATATATATATATATATATATATATATATATATATATATATATATATATATATATATATATATATATATATATATATATATATATATATATATATAATGGAGTCTTGTATATAACGTTTGTAAAAGAAGTTACAGGCTGGGTGTATTACAAGAAAATGTTAGTATGCCATACGGAATTAGAAATTGACCATCTGTAGTGAAAACCCAATGAGCCATGTAAGATTAAATTCGTATATCATAAAATTATATTTGTAATACTCACCATTAATTATGCAATAAAACATTGAACAAACCACTATTTGACAATTTTATGGGAAATAATGTCGATTTTTACTTCTGCAGTTATAGCTTATGAGTATGAAAAATCACGACAAGCAATGGTTTTTTAACAATTTCAAAAGTCTGAAAAATGGAAGCACTGCAAATTATCACATGTTGATAAGGGCAAAAGGTCACAGCAGGAAAGCGATGATAGCAAACTTCCGACAAGGAAAGGTGATGTCAATGGTCGTTCCTTAACAGCGGGATAAAAATCCGAAGAAGGAAGCGATGCAACTTGTAAATGCTTTAAAAGAACTTGAGTGTCTAAAAATGGAAATGTCGATCGTCTTTCTTAAAAAATAGGAAAAGCGTTCAAAAAGGTAAAGAAATGAGAACTGTCACTCGTTAATAACAACTAAGAGGTGTATAAAAAGGAAGAAACACGCATTATCAATCCATAAAATCAGCAAAATGGACTGATACGAAAGCTATTCAAATTGCCATATTTTTATAACAACTAAGCATTCCGAAAGGGGAAACAATTCTTGAACATGACATGTTCATAACTTTTTGTGTCAGATTCTTTACAAGGATGTGAGCAGCGACGATAAATTAGATTTCTCAGTGTGAAAGTAGTTTTGCTAATATTACACACCTGCGACGAATGCTTGAACAAGTTTCCAATATGGCCAAATCGAAGTGTAGACAGACGATGATATATTAAAGCACTAAAAATAACAAACTATGAAACTCTGTCAATTTATATGTGTACCAAAAGATATGAATAACAAATTTGTTCCTACATGAAAATGAGACGATTAAAAATGAACTACTCAATATTTAATATATATAAATCAACCCCACACCCGTAATGACACTGATTGACACTTTAGAGGCTGATATCACATATTCATTAAAACATGCAAATATCTAAATATCTGGCTGCACTTATCGGTGTACATTTTATATACTTACTGTTATTTATCGTGGCTGTGGAGCTACCGTTGGTTGAAGGGTTATTTTGGTTGCATGTACACTTTATATTTCCAGAGCAAATCTTATGTTTGGTGACTTGTAAATCCACGTGGATTAGCACAACTTCTGTTTTATGGCCAATTTGAAGTTCGCGCTAGATATGGCTGTTACCAGTTATGTGTCTAAAGGTTTATGTGTTCCCGAAATTGCACATTTTAAGGAACAGGTGACGTTAGATTCACATATCGTCCATTAGTATGAACTCAGAATTAGAAATGGAGATTTATCATATTTGGTTATCTGTACCCTAAGTCATTTACCATTCAAAGAGGGGGGGTCTTTATAACTATAAAACCATGAATATGTGTCTTATAGCAGGGTGTATAAACAGGTTGTGAATAGTATGCAGTTTGAACCGATCTTTTCATAACTCTTAGAAATAATTTTTAACAGCATAATGACAAACGGTCTCGTAACAATAAAAGTGATAAAGGATGCAGTGGCGTTGATGATGATAATGAGAAAAGTGATAATGACGGTAAAGAACTATACACTTTTAGAAGATAAGCTTGGAGATCAAGATCCTCACACTCCAAGTGCTAGAAATACTTTAGAGAAACAAATCATTTACATAGAATCAAAACCAAGATGCAACGAGCGTTAAATTTTGCACACACATCATATTTCAAACATACCGATGGAGTGTTGCGCACACTGCATCAAAGTCGGTCCACAGTAAGGTATGGTAAGGCAATTTTTTTGAGAGTTTGCGTTTCAGTTAGAAAAAATCTTGTTAGGAAAAGTATTGGTCAAAAATCAGCCGGATGAACATAACATTATGTGTGATAACTTCTAACTCGATTTGATAATGACCTTGAAGAAGAAACTTTGTAATGTTAAGAGTGAAATTTGTCCAGCTGAAAATTATTGCGTATTATGCACACAGAAAAATAAATGTAATATTTTTGAATACAAAAATTGTATACACCAAACTTACTAAATGTTTCTCTAAAATCTACTAACACAACGATGAATAAAACTAAAATTATTGTGTTGCAGAACTATATAATTTTTAAAGTTTTGAAAGTTCATTTTTTTCTCTAAACTTTGAAATCAAGTCTCTCATTTAGAATCGTCCCAAATAGAAGGTCAACATAAGAATCAGCACTTAAGAATAAATATAGGTATGTGCGTGTGTGTGTGGTGTAGTGTAGTATAATGTAGTGTAGTAGAGTGTAGTGTGGTGTTGTGTAGTAATGTGTAGTGTAATGTGGTATGGTGTAGTGTGCATAGTACATAACTGTACCAAGGCCATACCATGAGATATATAATTTTTCATTAAAAGGATACGATGAGATTTTAACTTTGACTGGAACTGACTTTTCTAACCCAAATCCGAAGTAATTATGTCTGGATCGCAATGTATTTCAAGTAGTCTATGTTATCTTCAGCTGGCGGATGGATAAAAAAAATGCATTGAACGGAGATTGGGACAACAAACTAAAAATATTGCGAGAATTGTGTACTTTATTTCATTCCTGCATTAGACCTTATCTCAACTATGAATCTTATAATTTAAGATAAACTTGAATCACGGTCAGAATCAAAATCTAGTTGCTTATAGCGTGAAATCGTAAATTTATTTTGAAAGTTTAGTATATCATTGAATACATAATTATCCCACTTTGAGGTTTATTCTGTATTCATGAACATAAAAAGTCCATAATGGGGGAGAATTCCAAATTGCAATTGTCATTGTGATCCGTTCAGCTGTCAGATTTAACACAGCGAATGATTTCAACAGAAAGGCAGAAGTCAATTGAATTACATTATGAGCCGGCGAAGCCACAATGATATGGCGAAAATGACTAACTTTTCGATGCTATGAATATTTGATTGCAATCCTTCCAATCATCGTGTAATCTTGTAAAATCAGTGAGATTACCATTTTCCCGGGTTACCTATTTTGAGATTTTGCGGTTTATGCAAATCCTAATTAATAAACTCAAGAAACAGTCGCTCCTATATTTTAATTATTTATATTTTGGTTATTTTATTGTTGGGGTTTAGGGTGAGGGGAGCAATGGGATCTATCCCAATTTTCAAATTTATGTACAATATATTTTTCCGACAATCGTGATAGTTTATGCTCACGAAAGAAAGTAATTCTCGACGTTATCAGAAAATGTCAATTATAGGTCATTTTCCACAGAAATATGGAAACTCGGAATCATACGATCCTGACATTATAATTCCTTCACGGACTTGAATGAGGTTTCTGACCAGTCACTTGAGTTTCTTACTTGTATATTTATAATTTACTGAAACATGACTTTATAAAAATGCATAAAGACAGGATGAAAGATTATTAACCAACTTGCAATTTTGTCTTGTGATGCACCCTAATTTGATCGAATTATCTATCTACATTAAGTAGCTTTTCTCGTAGTGTAACGATGATAAAAACAAAACTGGACAAGCCTGAATCTTTTCTTGATTTACTCTATTCATATCACTTAGGGTGGACTACTTTCATATTTGTTTTTAGATAAATCAGGTATATTGTTTATAGCCAAAATATTAGCGATTGAACTGACTTAAATATCAGCCGTGCATATAGGTATAATTTTCAATCTGATGAATGACATAATATTTTATTGCACAATAAGAGTGACACAAGAGATGAATTATGCATACATATCTTTAATGCAGATGACAAGTCCCTTTGGCATTCAGTCTCATTCAAATTCCATACAGTCTTCGTAACCGAAAATTAACATTTAGGGAGCATCGATATTTTTTCGGCATGAAATGAATAAGCATTTCAATAGCGGAGACCTCAAACCAGTTGCAATAAGTTCAAGAATTAAACTGAAACATTATTTATTTTATTTATGTCAAGTTCTCACAAGCTATATGAAGCACTCTCTACTTACGAGGTCTATTTGAAAATTTCTGAATATTGTATATTATATCATTTATTTTTTTCTTTCAAGCTCTCAGTAAATTCAATGCCCATTGCTAAAGAAAATAGAGTTAAATATAATGATCTGAAGATGTACGTACATCAGACAACTGCAAATATATGCGTTTGACATAATACTGGTTGGTAAACCACGATGAAGTGAAATAGACGGAAATTGAACACTTGTGCGACTGATATAAAGTTTATGTATGTAAATTTCAGTCATAACTTTAAAATTTATTTGAAACTTACATTTTTTGAAGTGGTTGCCTTGTTTTAAAGATCTTCGCCTATCCATGATAGATGGCCCACGTTAAGAAGATCGTTTCATGCGATTGCTGAGTGGATTGCTGAGTGGAATGCGGCTGTTGTGAATCAGTCAATTGATGAAGATGGTCGATACACAGCGGATATTCACGTATCAAGAACGTTACGTTTTCAGCTGTTTTCAATCAACTGAAGAATCATTAGAAAGCTCCATAAAATTGTATACATATTATATCCCGCATTATTTGGTCGGTCAATAAACATACTAGGCTGAAAACGTCAAATAATTACTCACTAAATGTGAAAGAGTGACCAGAGTCAATCGAAAGAGATTGTCACATGTGATGAGACACGGATTTACTTTCTTGAATTATACTCGAAAGGAAGAAGTGAAGTTTTAATGAGACACATGAAGACATCTCGAAGGAATAGAGCACCCAGCATCGCTTCAAGCTACGCTTCTGTATCGCCCATGGTCGTCTGTACGGACATTTCATAGTTTCTCGTGATTGTGAATTAACTTGGTTAACGAGTCTGGTAACGAGTACCATTTCAACGCCACTGTGATCCAGCAACGTTGTTTATGCTGTCTGAATGAGCCATCCATAGTTCTTCTTCAAGCACAGTCATTTATCAATCAATAAAACGGGCACATTCATTGAAGTATGGAGATTTTTCCATTTTGCTGATGTTTGTTAATGCGTACATTTCAATCTCAGCACAGGCAGCAGCTGATGGTATAGGAGAGTAGCAGATTATCAACTGTGATTCGCGACGATGAGCACCCAAACTTTATCAGATCTTCCATAAAGCGTAGATTTAGATCCAGGTGACTTTTGGCTCTTTCTGCTGTCAAAGGTTCACTTAGTCTAAGACGAGTTGATAGAAATCTTGACATTGGAAGTACCGTCTTGAGCACTCATCAATTGTCTGGCGGTACAACAAGATACGTCTGTATCACCCTAACATAATTATCATTTGTTATCACCTGTTCTCATAGCATGTTGACTTTCCTGCTGGTTCCCTCCTCGTTTCTGCTGTCACTTCTGTTCTTCCATGAATTCATCTTTCAACGTCATGAGGACAAGTTGAATGGACAATTTAAAATGTATCATTGTCAGCTTGAATAATCGCTTGTCTGCATGGAGCTCCTTAGGTTGACCCAGGAACCAGCGAACATATTTCAGATGTGGTATGGTCTGGCTATGTCTAAGGTACTATTAGTTTGCCATCGATTCACACATTGACCCAGGGACCAGCGAACATATTTCAGATGTGGTACTGTCTGGCTATGTCATCATATCTTTTAAATCTAAATATGTCTAATAATAAGTAGAAGAAGCGTCTTAAACTCAAGCAGGTATACTGAACTAAACAGCTTTAAACATGAAAATATGTACAGGGATGGAAATGTTGTGGAATTAAATATGACTTCCAGTTATCTAAGGTACTGTTATTTTGCATCGATTCCCACTACGTTTCTGAACTAAAGAAAGTTTTAAACATCTTTATATTATATCATCGTTTCTTGAACAGTCACGACCAAAACATAGGAACAAGAGAACAAAATAACAAAGGAAATCCATGAATTTATTGATGCAGAAAGTACGCACAATATTGACCACGCGCCATGAAATAAGTTCCTTGTAATTTAGTAGATGCAGCTTTTTGTCCATAAAATTAAATGGTGTCTTCTTCTAGAGGAAGTAATCCATAAGAATCAAAATGTTCCACACCGTAGAAAACATTTGTTGCACAATGGGTTTTTAGTCAATGACTGTCGTATGTAGTAATGATATACACTTCTACAGCTCTATGTTTTCCATGATAAATTTCATCATTAACAAACACCACAGGATTCCAAGAAACTCTAAGCAAACTGAAAAGCAACAGGTAATGAAGTTCTCCCAATCATCCATTTTGTTTATTTGTTATCTTTGATTTTATTGGCAATGATAACATATTTCAGATGTGGTACTGTCTGGCTATGTCATCATATCTTTTAAATCTAAATATGTCTAATAATAAGTAGAAGAAGCGTCTTAAACTCAAGCAGGTATACTGAACTAAACAGCTTTAAACATGAAAATATGTACAGGGATGGAAATGTTGTGGAATTAAATATGACTTCCAGTTATCTAAGGTACTGTTATTTTGCATCGATTCCCACTACGTTTCTGAACTAAAGAAAGTTTTAAACATCTTTATATTATATCATCGTTTCTTGAACAGTCACGACCAAAACATAGGAACAAGAGAACAAAATAACAAAGGAAATCCATGAATTTATTGATGCAGAAAGTACGCACAATATTGACCACGCGCCATGAAATAAGTTCCTTGTAATTTAGTAGATGCAGCTTTTTGTCCATAAAATTAAATGGTGTCTTCTTCTAGAGGAAGTAATCCATAAGAATCAAAATGTTCCACACCGTAGAAAACATTTGTTGCACAATGGGTTTTTAGTCAATGACTGTCGTATGTAGTAATGATATACACTTCTACAGCTCTATGTTTTCCATGATAAATTTCATCATTAACAAACACCACAGGATTCCAAGAAACTCTAAGCAAACTGAAAAGCAACAGGTAATGAAGTTCTCCCAATCATCCATTTTGTTTATTTGTTATCTTTGATTTTATTGGCAATGATAAGTCATTAATTGACATGTGACTCTTTTACTGAAACGTTCTGTCTAGTAAGCCTATGAATGCCTAGTCTCCTTATTCTGTTGTACTAGAGTTTCGATGTGTTACTTTTCTAGAGAAGAATGTCTCGGAAAGGAATAATCAAGGAAGTCTTTAGATTATTTGTTCAAAATATTCTCTTATGAGATGAGAGTACATACCTTTTCTCGATAATCTTTTAATTTGCCTTCTGATTCGTATTGCTGCTCACTTAGATGATCGATCCGACATCCATAAAAAATTCTCTGGTAAGGTAAGTGATTTTTTTCAGAGAAGTCAGAAACAACGGAAAACAAAAATGTTGTTTTGGCCATTTCGACATCATGAGTATCTTTTTGTCTTCATGTTCAAGATTATTTTTAAAAAATCTTCATCATTTATCTTGAGTTTTTCGTGTTCCGTCATTTATAATAGTCCTGTTTGACGTCTCTCAAACTTGATTTAGGAGTATTGTTAAATTCTACAAGAAGACATTGACTATGTTTGCCAGAGCTCTTGCAAACTGAAGTTACACACTAAGATGCCTTAACGTTTAGTGTGGAAATATCCTTCGTCGCTTCCTTGGTCCAGAGTGAAAACCTCACTAACCATATTTCCTTGCTTATCCATTGTACTAAATTCTGAGGTTGCTGTTAGTACAAACTGTCCCGTGGCGTTGACTAGGGCCAAATAATAACACTGTCACGGAATTTTATATTCTTAATGTTAATGCTTTATATATGAACGAAAATGTACACGGAATTCGTTTTTGCCTATAGAGTTATCAAAGGGTGGTTATGTCTGCCTTTGATCATTTTAAACTACTACTGAGTTCCGTTTACTCAGTGTTGCATGAATAAATGTGATTACATTAAGCTCTCTGACCGATGATTCCACAATAACCAATGTACTTATAAAGTCAGAATACATTATCACAATACGAGTTTTATCAGGAAACTGTCAACTGTACAGGAACAAACTTCAGCCGTAGAGATATGTGAAATATAAAACTGTATTCTTTTTCACTATCCATATTATATGATAGAATTGTTTGGTATATCGAATGTTTCAGTGTCAATTCTAAATTTTACAGATAATCCGATATATGTCATATAATATAATGGACGTGTCTGTGTTGCGAGATAACATCATGCAATAGTTACTGATATTACACGTAAGAGGCTAGGTATCAAAACGCGTAGGGACGAATAAAACTTAGCGACCAGGACCTGATACCCAAGGCAAGCTTGTATGAAACGACAAATGACAAATTATAATTTGTCAGTTGCTGCATCATGATGTTATTCAACAGCGCCCGATACTTAATCGAGGGAAGGGATATCGAAGACTACTTCGACAAAGTTAACACTGCCACTACGATATTAAGAATAGTCAAATACGGCAATGATTTTGCGAGATCCTCTGGTCAATCTATGAAGTTTCTCAAGGACGATATTGCAGATCATATCCAATATATATTTTAGTAAACTTAAATAGTCTTCTTTCATGGACCTGCATCCCCATGGCATGCCTGCCATACCTGCTAATGGCTGTCATACGCTGTTTGGCACCAACCGGAATTTGGTATTGGCTTTGCTCAGCAAGACGAAATCAGATTAGAGGAGCTGATATGGATCGGACCAAGTTTGCAAGCAAAGATGATTTGATAGTTGAACATTAGCTTGTTGCTGACGTCGACCCAAAACAAAACTTGTGATTTCTCAAGATTAAGCTGAAAATCTGCAAAGATCCAACATGCATGCAGACGATATTGTCTTGAGGCAGTGATGTACAATCTCGATAACCCTGACCGAAATTACCGAGGATGAGAGCAATATAGACACTGGAGTCTCTAATGGAATTTTGCCAATTATAGCATCGACAACACTAATAATGTGACCAAAATATATGTAGATGCAAAGGCCGTCCAGTCGATATCAGCCCAATGCTCACCAATACTCGTAGTAACTTTATGGAACTTAAAGATATTATTAAGCGAAGCAGAACAAAACTGTGGCTAGCAAATGATAGACTTGTTTTCAGTGAATTGATGGAGCAACCCTGGTGTGTCAATGCCAACTAGGAGTCAGCTTTTTCATATTACAAGTATCAATCGGATATGAACATCTGCCAGTTCCGCGGGATGCAAACTTACCGAAGATATTATTTCTCGGGAAGGTTTTGTGTGATTGCATGGCAGTTGTACCCATGAATAAAGAAAATCGGTTGTTGCATCCGAACATGGTAAATATGTGTGCTTCAAGAAAAACAATATTAACAGATGAACTGTGATGGTCCTTGAAAGTTACCAATGCGAAGAAAAAAAATAGTCGAAGCGAGACATCAAAAGTGAGATAAAATAGTTAAAAAATCGTTTCTAGATACAAACGTATATACTGTAGTTGATGTTATTTGTAGACTTGCTGCAACGACAACTATCGGTCTTGGCATGGCGGGCATTGCGACTATGTTAAGTATCATAGACTATCCATACTCATTTTTTGTCGAAGCCATGTCGATTTTAACTGGTTTGACTGGCGGCGCTGGTGAAATAATTTTATTACTGTTACATTCGTGAATATGAGTTTATTAGAAAATTCTCGCGACCTCTCCAAGCAGAACCAGCACAGTTACCAAGCTGTACTTGGTGGCAATCGAAGTTCAAAATATTACCATGGCGGAGTTTAGTACAGTGCTGGAGCGACGACTCCTGGAACAGATAGAATCATCTGGTAGAGATGCGTGGAAATCTCCGCTTCCCCAAAAGTGTAAGATATCAAAGTAATAGTAGTTTTATTCACCCTCTGGTCATAGCGTTATTCGGGTTCGCATCTATAATTTTTAGGATACCCGATAGAAATCGAAGTTGCAAAATCTAATGACATAATGACATCCATCTTCCACATGTAAGTTAAACAGTATCAATGATATGATAAGAAAGCCAATGAGCGAAAATGCAAACAATCACGAAGAACTTAATTAAATTCGTGGTTAACTGAATAAAGCATAAAAATAAATGGATAATACAGTCAGCAAGAAAATAAAGAGAGTAAATTTATTGAAGAGATACAGTGACGCTTTGAATGATGAAAATAGTAGCAGTGAATTGGGGAAGATTTAACATCAAACAAAAATCTGCAATGTTGCAATATAATTTTTTCCGACATTCCTGTTAAGTTATATTATGGTAGAAGAATCAAATGACAAGGAAATCAATTTTCCTAATAAAATCGGTAAAAGAAATACTGTCATATTCTTTTTTTTAGAGAATATATATATATATATATATATATATATATATATATATGGCATGCATGAAAAAACAAATATGGAATAGTAATAAATAACAACAATGATGAAATATTGATAATAAGTGCTTGAAATAGAACAGTACAGTTCTCGTCACTCTTGAGTAATTATTACAGCGCACTTGGCACATTACATCTAAACATTGTCACAGTTCAAAATCCAGAAAGCTACACGTGTATCAGACAGATTTCATTCGTTTTGTGGGTGTCAGATTCTGTCAATTTAGATTTCTCTCGACCAGATTAATAACACCAAATATTATTTTAATGAACGTTATTCGTACTTGTTAGGGCCCTATATGGTATAGATATTTCTCGAGATCTTTCTGTTTCTTGCAACAATATGAATAGTCATTGCTAACAATTACAAATATAATATAAACAGATTAAATATCAACATCTAACAAGAAGATGGAAAAATAGCAGCTATTTAGGGTATTTTGGTAGCATGTGTTTTTTCAGGTTAAATATACAAAAGAGACTCCGTTTAAAAAATCTAGTGAAGTAAAATTGTAAAGGAAAATGAGGAGAAAGATGTAGCACATAGGTCAAACAATAAACAATGACTTAATCTTAAATAAAGCCATTTTACAAATTTCAATCAACAAATGAAATTAAATGAAGAGATACTAGATATTTTGTACAAAGACGTGTAGATATTCCGATAATTAAGACTTTGCAAGATAATAATTGGAAAAACATAAAAGAAGGCTGGAATAAGCTAACATCAAAAAGTCTTTTCTAGACATACTGACAGAGTGACCAAATATAAGAGTCACTAAAACTTGATTGGTGGCAACAGGAAGAAGATTCTTTGGCATACTTGACCGCTTTAAACAGAAATTTAGTACGTAAATGCAAGCTGAAAGATATAAAGCAAGAAAATTTTTAACTGTAGTGCAGTAATTACTAAAAATTGAAAAGAGACAGTAGTACGGAAACATCAAGTATCTGAGACATAAACGCACTGTTTTTTTTTCCCAAAGTGAACTATTACAAAAAGACTTAAATAATAAAACCGAACAAAATGATGAAGTTATTTTCAAAAGTTCAAGGAAGGGAGAAAAGCAGCATGATATGGGGTATTATAATGAATTACGATTAATCTATTACTGATCTGAATTTAGTTCAGAATGATACAAGATGTTTTCTTTTAATATATTTTTAATCGAAGAAACTATTGCGATATATTAATCTATGGAGATAAAGATATCAATTGGAAACTGATTAATAATTAGCAATACTTTTGTGTTACAGCGTAGTACTGACTAAATATTCAAAAGGGCGAGACGTTCGAACAAATAATTGCATGATTTGGAATAAATGTTCGCGACGGAAATAGCTGAGGAAAGCTGAAATAGGTACAGGGACAATTTCGTTAAGATGTAACATATATTTATATATGACTATTTTTGTGTATGTTTTTGAATCTATGCGTATGTGTGTGAATCTGTGATTGCAGCAATAAAAAAAATGTTTTTCATTTCGCGAAGACGCGACCATTAACCCATCATGGGTACGAGAAATACAACCACGCTTATCGCAACACTCCTCTGACGCCATTAAAGGTATGTTCTTAAAATGTTAGGAAGGAAAAATCATAGCAGTTTATAGCGTTTTTATACACCTATCATTGGTGTCACAACTATTTCCGTCCGTCTGATTTTTATCTATTTTAATTTAAGCGTAGCAACCTAAGATTGTTTCCCACTATCGTCACTATGATGGGAAACTTTAAAATTACAATTTAAAAAAAACAACAACATATTTTGGAATAAAAATTCAGGATTTAAAAGAGGCAACGAATGAAATGAAATGTTTGTATATTCTCATCTTCTTTCAATATTATTGTTAAGCAGTTATCATGGCTGGTACAGGAAATAAAATAAATTATGCAGTTTGCGCATGTGTATGTTGGGGTGGGTCTGCATTATAACCGTTTAAATATTGCAAGGATGTTCCAGAGCTAATTCGATTACCTTCCCACTTCAAATCAAGCCCCTCTATTTCTTAGATGTGTTTCTTTCTTTTTCATCCAATAATGAATTAAATATAATGTAACCTGTAAGGTAAATTATGCATATTATATAAATATGTAACTGTGCATCAGAAAGGCAAAACAATCTTTTGGTTTGCTTGATATGAACCGGCGTCAAGTTGTTTTGCCCAAAAGGCATATTTCAGCCATAAATATCGTTAACCGAATGCAAAAAAATGCAATGTTTCATAAAAAAAATATTTCAATAAATTTAAATATTTCGATAAAGTATATAATTTAAAGCTGTAAACCGCATACAATTTTTGTGTTATTAATATTTTCATTGGTCAGGGTACGCGTTTAAAAAAAAAGTATACTTGATTTAATCTAATGTATAATGTTGATCAACAGGTCATTAGTTGACATTTTTCTAGCACTGCTTTACTCTATAGATATCTTAGGAAGCAAAAGAACTTTTGTAAATAAAGTTCTTCTGTTGAAATATTAAACAAGTAGAACTATTCTTTTTGGATTTTGTTTTAAAAGCCTGCACATCTTACCCTCACTTACAAAAATATTCTTTTCTATTATTTATTATTTTTGGTGGGATTAACATAGAATCAACAGTACAGAAGAAATAAAAATATTTAGTCTCATTTTGAATATTGATATAGCTAGTTTTGTTCCAAATCTATAATGATCAATTTGCAAATATATATATATATATATATATATATATATATATATATATATATATATATATATATATATATATATATATATATATATATATATATATGCTGAAATCATTCCATCAATTATTGATAATCTGAAATTTATTGTGATACAAAAATTTTGCAATATCAGCAAGTGCCTGAACAATGTTTCAACGGAATATTTCCGTCACTTAAAGTTTATCTGTCCTTTAACATGATTCTCTTTATGGTACTTTTGGAATTACCCGTTTTATGTCTTCTGATTATTTTATTAGCATAAAAGTTTCAGCTAGTTCAGAAATTTTTAACAAATCTTCGTGTATATTTCATTTCACAAGGACATTTATTTACCCTTCGAATTTTTCTTCTGTAAAATCTGTCCAATTTCAACCAATAATCCTGTAATTCAGACAGCAGATTATCTTAAAATATCTCTCCTATTGCGTCTTCCAATTGCAGACAAACATGTCACCTACTGTTGCTGTCTGATTTTGAAACAAATCCTCTTTATAGCTAAAATGTTACCCTTTTCAAAAAAAATAGATTTATATTTTCAAATGTCGAAGATTCCATATATATAGACATGTCGTTTGTATCAGTTTTAATATAACTAAATAAATTAATGCAAATCCTAGATAGATCTGGTTCTTTTTCTTGTGTCCACTTGGGTCATGCCTTTATATTTTTGATCAGTGTTACTATATACCTCGATCAACATAGATAGTAGAACTACCCATTTTCTTGTCTTGTTTTGTGCAAATAATTTTTATAGCTTAATTTACAAAATTTTGTTAAATGTTTACACCTCAGAGACTTCATTTTCAACCTAGATAGAAACATTGGATACTTTATTTTTGCAGCAACTACTTAACCTTGAGGTTGTAGAAACATTTCTCTTCATAAACTATTTTTCGTTTTATTTCTTTTTTTTTTTTTTGCTTTTCGAACATACAGTAAAATTCATGTGTATTATATCATTCTCTTACTCAACTTTACTTTCTCGGAACTTTACATTTGGTGAAAATATATCCCAATGTCAAATTCTATTTATATTCGTATTATCCTCCCCGTATGCAGATTAACAACATATGATTGCCATTGTGAATCAATATCATTTCTAGAACCCCTTTTGTATCTAATTTTTCACGCTTGCTTGTGTAACGTGTAGGCTTAATGTTGAATTAACCACTATTTTTATTTTTTTTAATTTTTTATTATTTTTTTTTATATTTGATCCTAAACCTATATGGTAAGATCTGCTGTAATAAACGATTAATATTTAGTATTAACAATTACCACATGATTTTACGGTCCATACACAGATAGATCAAATACAACATAATTGCCTCTATATGAATAAAAGTGTGTTAAATTATATACAAGCTTGATTTAATTTAATGATAAAACAACGGTATCGATATTTGAAAGTAACAAGTATTTATTTTTTAGTCTAGAGGAGTTAAAATATGATTTTAAATAGCTGATCAGCATACCATTGAACATAAACATGAATTTGTACATCTCAAGCATCAATAAGATTATTCTACCTTGATTCGACAAGACCAGAGATTTACAGACTAGTTTTAGCTATGGAGATTAAAATGAGTATCTCTGTTATTCGCCCTAGTGACCTAAACAAAACTATCAAAGATATAAAGCATGAAAAGGGTATTATTTTCATTTTTAAAACAAATACATTTCCATACTTTTTTGGCTATATTAATATTACAGCTTGAAGATCTTATAACCTTTTCGAGATTTGTTTAAAACCCCTCTAGAAACAGAAAATGAAGTTTTTAAAACTTCAGTTAGCCTTAAGGCGTTTTTGTGAATTCAGTTTATTAAATTAAGTCTGATAGAATCATTGTTATAAATAAAACTTAAATTATTACGTTCATCAGTCTAAAAGTTGCAAACAGCTGTCGTTAGCGATGATCCTGATGTATGTCACTATCTGCTCAAGCTAACCTTCAAAATATTAAATAATCATTTTTGTTTGCTTTTACCACATCTAATGCAATCTAATGAATGTGTCTTCATTTAAAATTTGTGACTTGTGACATTTTAACTTTTGACACTTAATTATATTTTAGCAAAAGCCAATCCTCTCTGTCTCGTGAGACAGGAGGATTTGATGCACCTGAGGATCTCCGGGGACAATATTTGCTGTCTTGGGGATATTTTGGACAGTTGGTTTTCTAGATCAAATCGTTGCTTCATTAATTTGATTACACACTTGAATTTACCCCTGTTAGTACCCCTAGACATAAGATTAGGAACTCTAGGAGTATTTCAGCATTAGTTATAACGAAACTACCGAGTGGCCGAATGGTCTAAAGCGCTCTCCGTTACGGATCACTGCCATCTCACCTCTGTCTGCGTGGGTTCGAGTCTAAGATTCGGCGAATGTGGATATGTGAGAAAGCTTGCCAGTAGCTTCTCGTGGGTCGGTGGTTCTTTCCGTGGATTTCCCGGTCTCTTCCTCCACCATTGATACTGGCCGCCATGTATAGCCTATCGTGTGCTGAAAGTGGCGTTAAGCCCCACAACAACAACAACAACAACAACAACCACTGATATCAATAAGGTGCACTGAAGTACCTTGACATCTTTGTGATATCATATGTCACCGCAATTACACTGTTATTCTGACAAAATTCGACAATAGGGAAAAGCTTTCGCCAACTAAGCCACTATTACGATAATCGAGGTCATGTTCTTGCTCCAGTTTGGATATACGGTCGAGGCGCTTCCGCCTTAGATCAACGAAAAAGTTACAAGTCATTCATAAAGAACTAAAATAACTACTTCATTTCCTAAGTTTGTGATATAATCTATTACTTTATTTAGGTGCGAACCAGTGTTATACAATTATTTAATCTGTTCATGTCCATGTAAAATGTATATATCCCAGTCTATAACTATGTGAGAAGTCAAATAAGGATAGCCCTTAACTAATGTAACGTCTTCGATTGAATTGCCTTGTGAAAATGTGCATATTCTTTCTTTGTGTCCATTTTAAAAAGGTAGTTAAGGTATTGATACATCCAAAGACTCTGAATTGCCGCTTAATGTCCTAGTTTATAAAATGTCATCAATGTGAGTGATCGAGGTTAACCATTTAGCGTTATCCTGTATTGACTTTACATGTTGGCCATAAAGCATAGACATGGTGTTTTCCACGTGGAGAGCACATGTAGCTGTATTTTCTTAACATTATCTGCGTTAATTGGTCGTCCACCTTTGTCGCGAGTGATATAATAGTACGTAAAGGTTAGATGTAGTTGTTTACTCCAATGAGATTTTATATCATTAAAATATAAACGTATTTCTGAAACTTAAATGAATATATTTAATAGAGCAAGTTTAAAGCATAGCATGTTTTGGTTATTAATTCATTCAATGTATTCAACCATATACACAATAAATCACTAAATTAAGTTATTCTATGGAACACTGATTTCCTGATATTTTGAAAAATTTTCACAGAATAGTTCTCGCCTTTCATAAATGATTTAATTTTGTTTACTCCTGACTGTGCTTGACAAACGACTATAATACATATACTTGTTATATATATATATATATATATATATATATATATATATATATATATATATATATATATATATATATATATATATATATATATACACAATAAACTGACGACGAACAGTATGAAACTAGTAACTAACTAGCCTAAGCGCTTTCGACTCTTAATGAGTCTTTTTCAAAGGCAAATACAAAACATATATACGACAAACAAATAAACACAAAAATGTTGTGTTTGTAAACCTCTACATGGCTGTCTCCACATGTGTTAAGACTATAAATACAACCAGCTTGTATAGACTAGTTGCGGAAACTGAAAACGGTGTATAATTCCCTAAAAGTCTACAGGCCAAAGCGACATCTATTTTTACTTTTCGTTTATTTATGTAACGCAGATTATATCCCGGATATTTGATTCTATACCGGTTATTCTTATAGTAAAAATTGAAAGATAATAAGAAGATTTAGAAGATGTTAAATTCTACTAGTGCATAGTTTTCATTTTCTAGTCTTCTTGGTTTAGACCGCTTGGTTTCAATGTTCTAAGGCGGCGTATCCAGTATGATTCCTTTTCCTTCCTGGTTTCGGAACTCCAGCTGTGGTTGTTAGCAATATCGATAAGTATTATATCACTGAAAGTGTGGCCAGGAGAGGAGAACCGTTCTGCGATCGGGCTTCTGTACAGCTTTTTTGTCATCCAATCAGATCTATGAAGGTTTATCCTTTTGTGTAGCTTTTCAGTTTCTCCGACGTACTGAAGGCTACAGATCTTACATGTGATGAGATAAATCACATTCTCTGTTTTGCACGTTTTGTTTGGACCATGTATGTTTAGTTTTTCTTTAGTCACTGTGCTAGTGAATGTCTTGGTCTCTATCATATGTTGACAGGTTTTGCATCTTTTATCGCCACAGGGTCCAGATTGACTAGGCTGGTTTTGACTAGCGATTGGCGTTAGCTTTGCCCTGACTAGGATGTCCTTTAGGTTTTTTGGTCTCCGGTAAGCTACTACAGGTTTGTTCGGAAGTATTAGGTTTAGTATGTCTGACGATTGCATGGTTGGCCAGTGGTTTGCGATGATTTTACCTACTTTGGGATTTTTGTCTGGGTGATAGGTCAGAATAAATGGTATCCTATCAACCTTTTCTTTCTGTCCATATCTGGTATGGTGTACGCTCAACCGATGCTAAGAGTTGACCCTCAAGTTTTCCCATGAAAATGTTAGCATACGAACATTCCATATAGCCAGGCACTGAGGATACGCAGAATTTGCTCCGACGATGAAAGATTCCTGGAAAGGTCTGAAGAGCTGGCTAAACATTTAAATTACCGAGGCTACGACAAAGACCTGATTGCGGAGGCAATCCAAAGGGCCTAACAAACAAACCGTGATGACCTACTCAGATATGGACAGAAAGAAAAGGTTGATAGGACACCATTTATTCTGACCTATCACCCAGACAATCCCACAGTAGGTAAAATCATCGAAAACCACTGGCCTACCGTGCAATCGTCAGACATACTAAACCTAATACTTCCGAACAAACCTGTAGTGGCTTACCAGAGACCAAAAAACCTAAAGGAAATCCTAGTCAGGGCAAAGCTAACGCCAATCGCTAGTCAAAACCAACCTAGTCAATCTGGACCCTGTGGCGATAAAAGATGCAAACCCTGTCAACTTATGATAGAGACCAAGACATTTACTAGCACAGTGACTAAAGAAAAACTAAACATACATGGTCCAAACAAAACGTGCAAAACAGAGAATGTGATTTATCTCATCACATGTAAGATCTGTGGCCTTCAGTACTTCGGAGAAACTGAAAAGCTACACAAAAGGATAAACCTTCATAGATCTGATTGGATGACAAAAAAGCTGTACAGAAGCCCGGTCGCAGAACACCTCTCCTCCCCTGGCCACACTTTCAGTGATATAATACTTATCGATATTGCTAACAACCACAGCTGGAGTTCCGAAACCAGGAAGGAAAAGGAATCATACTGGATACGCCGCCTTAGAACATTGAAACCAAGCGGTCTAAACCAAGAAGACTAGAAAATGAAAACTATGCACTAGTAGAATTTAACATTCTAAATCTTAATATCCTTCAACTTTTACTATAAGAATAACCGGTATAGAATCAAATATCCGGGATATAATCTGCGTTACATATGTACACAAAGTAAAAATAGATGTCGCTTTGGCTTGTAGACTTTTAGGAAATTATACAACGTTTTCAGTTTCCGCAACTAGTCTATACAAGCTGGTTGTATTTATAGTGTTAGCAAATGTGAAGACAGAAATGTAGAGGTTTACAAACACAACGTTTTTGTGTTTATTTGTTTGTCGTAACTATGTTTTGTATTTGCCTTTGAAAAAGACTCATTAAGAGTCGAAAGCGCTCAGGCTAGTTAGTTACTAGTTTCGTACTGTTCGTCGTCAGTTTATTGCATCTATATATATATATATATATATATATATATATATATATATATATATATATATATATATATATATATATATATATATATATATATATAAAGAATACAAATCCGAAATAATTAGCAAATTGCTAGGAACAAACATCACGGAAAGAAAGTGTTAGTGAGTTTTCATGATGCTATTCATGGTCAATGAGTAGCGAATTCAAAACCAAACCGCATGGCTGTCCATGGGAATTTGGTGGTCCTTATTAAAATCTAGTGGTGTACATTGGTGTTGTGACTGCAGTGGCAGCATTTACGGTAGGAAACCGGTAAATTACACAATGAAATAAAGAAAAAGGGACTCGGCAGACACCGTTTATGTCGTCATGGTGGCAAATGTTATGAAGTTTTCCTGACGTGATGTGCCTTGAAACCATATATTGACTGGCTTAAGGTGGCGTACTTTAAATAGTTCCATGTGTTGTGGGATAGTTGTAGAGTTTCTCTGGTATAAACTGCTGACGGTACGGAAAGCTAATGAAGAGAAACTATGCATTTGTGTGGTTGATAGATATTTGGCAAGTTGTGAGTAATGGATATATCGTTTAGTACACTCGATATAACAAACCATTGCTTTCTCGTAAAGCCAAATAAATTTCCAGAAAATACTAACAGTTGTCAACATAACATCGTAATCAGTCTATGTAGTAATAATCAAACTCTCTAACAAATCTTTTATTGGTCTGGACATTGTTCCATTAAGCTTGAATTAATTTGTCAGATTTAATGGTACGTAGCACGATGAATGATGAATAATGGTAGTACACTTTTGAGTTAGAATGTTGGATTGCATTAGATGCCGCAGCAATTAAAATAAAATGGAATTGTAACAGCTGAACAGCTTGGTGAGTATTACAACTTATTTCCTTATTTTCAGATCGTTTCTAATTAATTCTTCTTTAATTTACTCGATCCAGTTTGTAGATCCTACAATGTCATTCAAACCTGTAGTGGTTCAAGAATTTGTGGCCGGAGTTTTTGCTTTTTCTTTTTGGAGCTGTGAGTTGTTTCTTACACCGACAAAGAACTGATTTGCTCAAAACGTTTTGAAACTGAATTGTATTGTCAAGTTTTGTCTCAATACATCATCGAGTTCCTGTATAATAATAGACGTCCATTATTCCCATGGGTCGCAGATTACATCCTATTTTGTTCCTAGCAGCACAAGTGTCATCATGATCAAACTTTCAGGAATTTGCTCTCTGGTTTTCCTAATTACGATTTCAGTAATAAACAAGGAAATGTCATAAATGACTTTTTAGTGAGATAAGAAAAATGATTATATACTTGAGCGGCAGTTTCATGTACGAGTAGTTAACTTCTTTCAAAATATTTGTAATAGGCTTAAAAAAAATCTCATATTTATTGCCCAATAAAAGAAACAATTTGGTCTCCTAGTTAATTCAATTAATACGCCCGCATGACATTAAAGCAGATTAGTATAAAAAATTAGCTCAACACAACCATAATTACACACGATTCTCCGAAAAGGACAAATGTTAAATCGTGAGCTTTCTATTGTTCATTTTATTAAATCTGATATTATGCAGTTTTACTTCCTTGTGCATGAATGTCCTGTGTGACACAATGGTAGAATTTCGTTAATAAACATTGTTAGAAGAAACACATATTCGGACCACCCACTTTTCCACAAATTGATACTCAGATTGTGTGCTTCCAAGGCAGTTTTAATTAGACACGTTTCTCTCACTGAGGCAAGAAATGCATCAAAAACTACGTTGTTTAAAAAAAATTAAATCAAAAGATAGTAATTCTTTCATTTTAACATTTGCATTTGTATTTTCTTATTGTTATTGTGTTTTCATTATTGGATTCGCTTTTAATTCCAATTATTTGGCATTACATTCCACGACCGAAGCAAAAGGATTTTAATAAATCTGAATCGGATGTCTCCACCCACCTCCTTTAAGATATGAGACCGTCTATACTATATACAAATCATTACTTTGATGTATTTTCTCCCTGATTTGTAAATTAGGGACACACAGTATATATATATATATATATATATATATATATATATATATATACCAGTGGTATAGTAGTTAGAACGTCCGCCTCGGATGCAGGAGGTCGTGGGTTCGATCCCCAGTCGAATCCTACCAAAGACTTACCAAAATGATGCTAATAGATGCCTCGCTTGACGCACAACATTAAGAGGCTAGTGTTAGGATTGATCATAACGGTGTCATGATAATTGACTGGGTGGAGCATCGTGCTACATGTCCTCAGCATGATGCCACGGTGCTAGGCATCACTATACACTGCCACACTACAGACATTGTAGCGCTATGACTGAAAAATTGTTAAAGCTACGTTAAAAATCATAATCACATCATCAAATGGGGATCCCGTTTCAATAAGCGTTTCGGCGATGAGCGACGACGCCTTCCTGGGTTGAACCGACAGCGTTTGTTAGACGTATCCCAGAGCCGATTACATTTCTCCACTCTTTTCCGCAAGATCTCAGTCTTTTTGCCTAAATTCCTGCGATTAGGTCTTGACTCTCAATGTAACTGAATATGTCTGTGCTTCAAAGTCACGGCATCTTATATCCACCGATAGATTATATGCCTATTTTATGGGGAACTAGTTGAAGGCAAGCGTTCCAGAGGAGGCCAAACCAAAAGAAAAGGTACAATGACACGCTCAAAGCCTAATTAAAATCCTGTGGCATTGATCCAGATAGCTGGGCTCAGCTTGCAGAAGACCGCGCTGCCTGGCGTCACCATATCCACCCAGGCGATACTGCTTTTGAAGAGCACCGGAAGAGCAGAATCAGCGCAAACCCTCAATTGATCCAGGCCTCAGCAATTCCCTGCCCTCATTGCCCATGACTTTTCAGAGCGTGGATTGGCTTCACAAGCTATCTGCGCACTCACAGACCAGCCCAGACGTGAAGTCATGGTCGTCTTCGAGAAAAAGGACGAACAATAACAACATGCCTTCCATCAATTCTGCTGCCATTCATGAATGTGTGGCTGTTATTTGGCCCATGTCCTCTTTTGGGTCTCCTCTATTTTACATTCTCTTGGCACTGTCGCTTCCAACAAAATCATATTTTGGTACTTCGCGACTACGTCACAATGTCAGATCTGAATTTAGTGTCACGGATATCGTTTGTGAACCTCAGTTGATCTTTTACATCTGTCTGCATTTACCAGTCCTGCCCCGTTGTCAACAGGCCTTTGGCTTCAGTCTTTTGTATCTGTGTCTGGCCGCGTGTAACACAGCTGATGAAGTTGAGACAGCTGTTCTTTTGATGATTTTTATCATGGCTATATCCATACTGGCATCAATCTCAGCAACACCTGGTCATGGCACCAACGATAACCACCATCTACGAGACCGTCTTTGCAGAATGATACATGTTCACAAACTCTCCAATGAAAATCTCCCAAAATTCCAAAACGTTTATGGTTTGGGTGGTCAGTTAGTCTCCACGTCTTGAGGTTTGTTCGTATAGGGAGGAAATCATACACTGAACGTAAGAGGAAACTGATTTTCTAAGGATTAATTCTCCAGATATCGCCCCAATTCTCCAGATATCGCCCCGTGACAATTATTTAGCCCTCACAGATTCCCATTGTAGGAAATATCCGTGATTTTTCTTACCGACAGTATTAACGTGCTCGTCTTCTTCCTCTGCAAGACGTACTTCTCTCTGCAACATGGCACACTTCTCTTTTGGTATTTGCTGCTGGCCATCAACTTCTTTTCAGACTTTCCAGTTCCATCTTTCCTGTGGCCTACCATGTCACCGTCACAATTTGATTATTTCAACTCAATTTGTTGTCACCCACTTTTAATATGTCCATTGTTGCTGCTTCTCTTGCCTTCTCATCTGTGCTGTCTTTGAACATCATCACATTCCTGGCCTTAGTCACATCAAACTTCTTCCCATTGATGATAGTATTAACTAAAGCTTGCTGACGGTATAGTACAAGCCGATACTACTGAAGCTCCTTGGCACTCCCATTAACGGTTGCAGATATGTATTGAACATTCTATCAACTTCTCTCAGCTGTTTCTACGGCCATCACTTGGACTTCATATAATATAAGCCGTCAAGTGTTTCTTGTTAGAATACCATGCTGGTAACACCAGGCCTTGTACTTCCCAGGTATTCCATTATTATCGATGATTTCTTTCAGAATTTGGCATGTCTGCCACACCACTTGCGGAGGTTCTTAACTGGTTGCCTACTCAGTGTTGGTATCACTTCCTCTCCTATTTTAAACCTGTATCTATCTTGCTACTTCCCTTTCTTCAGAACCGGACTTAGATGGGCCTGATATTCATGCTGGCCCAATTTATCAGACTTTCGAAATCTTCTGACATATCATTCATAAATAATAGTAGTGAGTGGGGTACATTCGCGACAAGAGGACTTCTATGTTAAAAAGGTCCCCGGAAATTTGGCGATAAAGGGAATAGGGAATTGAACATGGGGATAGATAGCGAAAAGGGATTGGGCCTGTCTAGCGACAATGGGAATTGAACATAGCTAACGTCACGGTACTGGACACTGGCAACAATGTTGCAAGTGGTTGATCTCAATCGGATGGGACAGTATGGCAAGGGATGACCTGAATACGCACTACTTTAGGGACAAATATAGACATAAACATAGAGTCGTGTTAAAGACATAGACAGAGACATGAACATATGATCCAAACATATTTATGAACATAAATCTATCACACAAAATAATCAACCAAAGAATTTTTAGGCAAGAGAGAGTAGATATCTTTTCGAGGAAATGGAGTGGCCCTGAAAAGGGCGTTTGGTTTTTTGCTAACATTATTCAGTTAACATAAAGGGGATTGCACAGATCTTCTTTGCTTCCTCAAACTTCGTCTGACCTCTGGACCGTAGATTATTACTCACTTCAGACAGCCTTGTCTCTCCACATAGATCCTTCGTTTCCAAGGGGCTGTATCAGTTATCTTGGTAATAGCCGATGATGAGTTTATATATATGAAATTGTCCGGGTTGAACAGCATTGGAAATAGGATGGTAGACGATTCTACGTTAGCCAACATCTTGTGACGAGAACACGTTAAGCGAATGAAGTGGAAAGTGGTTATTTATGGTGGAAGAACGGATCAAAACGGATTGGGTTCTTTCACTAATCCTAACACGTGTTACTGATTTCAGTCACAATGCGGAGTCTGTCCTCCAATCCGAAGAAAGCTATCTCTGACGTTACATTTCTATATAGGTGCGATACATCTGTGTGAAATGCACCAGTGCGACAGAGTTAGAACAAGGTGGAAACTACGAAGACAATAAATTGGAGTGCACTAGCTGTGGATACGAGGAGTGATGGCACAGCAGCGGATACCAAAGCAAAGTTCTACTTCCAGAATAGAACGATTTTTATTGGGATTTAGATGATTTAGTTGATCTCTCTTCTTCACAAGAATTTGTTCTTGTACCAGTACCTTTGCCGTCTTCCCCTTGCTTACCGTACTTCGAGGATTTTAAACAGGTGCAAAAAGAATTGGAGAAAGTTTTGCAACAGCAGAAAGAAGCAGAACAAGTCTTTCTCACTCAACAGCAACAGCAAGAAGAAGAAAAGACAAGAAATAAACGACAGGAAGAAGAAACAGAGACAGTACTCTTAGACATTTTGGCAGAATTAAAGAGTCAGAAACAAATGTATCAGACTTCTTTAATACGACCCAATAAAAAGACCACTCTAAGACAAACAGTCCAACACGGTCAGCACACCTATTACACCCGAGATGCCAACACTAGTAATTTCAAAGAAATCCCTTATCCGTAGCTAAGGGATAAGGCAGTAAAGCTCATTATGTTCCTTTTTAGAGCAACCCACCTCCATCGAAAAGAGACTACTCAATGTTTGCCAAAGTCAAATAAAACTCAAATCCCCTTTTTCCCATGATTAGCCTATGTGAATGCATGAGTGGAGGTCCTTTTTATAACAATCAGAACTAAGAATGACATTTTTCTTTCTGGTATATTCACTGGTACAAATTCACAATCCAATTTCATAACACATCACTTTAAAACGTTCATAGACTACTTCTTTGTTTTTTTCCCTCTCTCCGATTTTTGAATTCTTCAATGTCACAGGTTTGCCCTCTTCTTCCTCACTTTCTTCTCGTTCTCTTTTCTTTTCTTTCTGGACGTGTCGTTCTCTTTTCTTTTCTTTCTGGACGTGTCGTGTTGTTCTTTCTCAGAGGGTATCTCTTCTTCCTATTTGTAACTCATCTATCCTTCTGCTCCTGTTGTTTCTTAGGGGAGTCTGAAGACAAATGTCATTTCTCTTCCCAATGATAACTGGTATCTTGCCCTTTGTCTCTTTCTAAGCTTCTCTTGCTTTGACGTTTGGACGTTCAGAAGACCAATGTCCTTTCTTCTCACAGATACAGCAAGTATCTTGACTTCTATCTCAAATGTAGCGAACTAGTCCGTTGGCTTCGCTGAAGAAAACCTTAGTATGACACCTCGCAAAGCTCTCATCATTAGTTCGATCTGTATTCTTTCTGGTATGATTGAGATTGAAATTAAAACTTTGAGGGAAGATACTGACTCTTTATATAGGGAAGACACTGACCTTATGTTTAGATACAGGGGACCATGGCATTTAAAATTTAGTCATTTTATCTTTTGCAATCAAGATGAAACGATTGCATCATTTTATGGAAAAAGAAGAAGAAAGCAAGAGGCAGAAACGAGACATATCAAATCCATGCCATCGATTTTAAAGATAACAAGAGAGCCGGAATTCAAACCCAGAGAATCTACGTCAAACCAAAGTCTACCACAATTAACACCTGAAAGATATCACATTTGAGAGACGGATAAACGCTCATCTAGAAAATTTAAAACCACTGCCTACACTTACACAGTGAAGTTTAAAGATTTCAAGTCAGACAAAGCATTGGAGAAAGCATAGGTGTTTATCTCCAATTTGTGGGATTCTTTGCTGACCACACCGAAAAGCCAATGTCAAGCCAACGAAGACGATCGCTTAGGACTTTCCGCATATCATGATAGTCTGAAGTCCTCTGTTTGGATCAAGTTTAGCAGGCCACAAGAGCTGACAACTTCCATAGCCACCGAAGAGATTCACCACATACAGCTGTCAACACACAAGTTTCACATCACACCCATGAAGAAGTAACACTGTGCATGGCCAAAAGGGACCGGATGCAAAAACAATAGCTAATATAACCAATAACCAACATATAATCAACTAATACCTAATAACAAATTTATTTCTTATTCCCCATTCATGATACTTAGAAACCCATTAAAAAGGGCGCCATATCGCTTCAAAATTGAAGATTGACAGAAGGTGGAATCCTGTGTAGAACAAGATCATGTTGTATGAAGACTTTCCACTATATACTCTTTCTTCACCCCTGTTCTACTCCTCCTTCACCCCTACTAACACAAGAGGCCTAAAATAGGTGGTAGGGAAAATATACTAGCAAACACCTGGGTAGAATCTTGGAAACAACAGCGTGTATTGTCCACAGATTTTCCACCAAGAACCTCCTTCCCCAACCATCCTCCTCTCTCTTATATGCTACTTCTATTTACGCACTTCCATTGGTAATTAAAGGCCTCGTTCGATGACACTACCGTACCAGGACCACCCCGATTCTTTGGTGCTTTTGACATCAAAAACATCAACTAAAACTGACAATGTGTGACCCTAAAAAAAACTGTTTTCAACACGTGTATTTTACTTTTATAGTCCCGTAATAGGTTGACCATTGGGTCAGGAAACCATCCCAAGGTCACCTTACAATCAAAATTTCTTGTTTCTAGATAAACTAGGGATAGTAAATATGATCTATATTAAAAGAAAAGAAAAGTCAACACACATGCACACACTCATGCACACATGGATATGGCACGCAATCTCTTTAGATACCCATGTGGTGACATAAGCTTTTGATAATTGTGTTTTGTTCCTGTTTACCATCCAATCAGATACAAGTTACCTATTCATCTGTTGAGGTCGATTTCTTAAGAAATTGGTCCTCTTTTTTGATTACCTTAGCAGCATACTTTTCAACGTTCTTATACATTACAACTCTCTGCTTAAAAGCATAGATGGAAGGATTTTGCATATTGAATCTGTAAGTATAAATGCAATATTTTGCCAAAATAAGCAAGAAATTACACAAACTGTCCAGTTGTTCACTTCCTAAAAGTGTTTCTTTCTTGGACAAAGGTAAAATATTTGGGCAGGATGGTGCAAAATGTTCAATAAAACTGTGAGGTAATATTATAATCATAGAAGAGATGTTCAATTCTCTCTCTCTCTCTCGCTCTCAAAACGTAAATTTGTTTTCGTCCAATATGTTAATTCTTTTCAAAACATCATTAGTAGCGATTATTCTGTGGATTAATCTAAAGTTAAGAGAGATCAACTTGGTATCCTTGGTACAAAATTTCGTACTGCTATAAATCTCAGACCAGTCCTCACTACCTATATTTGTATTTAATAATTGCATCCAAGATTCGTGCTTAGCAGCATGTTGCATTTTAGCCCATTTTAAAAGATCTCTGTAAACAAACTTGAGTGAATTATAACTTTTAGATTCATTAGTTTATCCTCCTGCCCAATAAAAATAGTATGTGCTAAATGGTTTTTATGGCTTCTTTCCATACTTTTGGAATTTTGGATGTTAAGGAGTAGTAATATAAGAAGTCGCCTCTTCTAGTGTTTTGTTTTATCATTTCAAAAGGTAATAAATTTCCATGATCGTCTACTAGATCATTCAAAATTTCAAAAACGGCTTCTGTCCAGGATTTGTATTGATAGAACATTCTAGGGTAGAAAAATTAACAATACTCATGGATAAGAACTCATTTGCTCTTTGTGGTTCCTCTTTCCAATAAGATACTGCCAAAATGACATCTCTCCAAAAACTGTTGTCAATGAGCTTACTAAATTCTTCTAATTTCTTTTTCCCTAAGTTCCAAAATATCCTTTCAATTTCTGAGTACAATTGTATTGACTAAGTTCTGCCAAGCTCCATTTCCATTTTCCAACAATCATTTTACCCATCTTATCTTAATATACCTAATAAATGAGAATATATGTATCATATTGAGTTCTACCTCGTTCTCTGGGGCTACTAATATATCTCATTTCATTCTCTCTACTTCTCCACCTCATATAAATTTAAATAATGTACGATTTAGTTCTGCTTCAACTTTGATGGTTCGGAAGTGTTGAGAAAAGGTGTATAAATATGGACAGAACAAGGGTTTTACAACAATTACCTTAAGAACCACTGACAGATGTCTTCGATTCCAGCCTATGAATAATTCAAGGCCAATGAATGTAAAGTTTGAGGAGGACCAAATTAGGCCCATATCGGTACATATTCTTTCATTAGAAAATTTCATGCTTCCAATCCAAATGGCTTTTGTTTTTTGTTATGTTACATTTAAGTCCAGATAATAAAAAGAAACTTTGCAAGATATTCATAACTGTTTTAAGAGAAAGTTGAGATCCATCAAGAATAAAAGCGTCGTTCGTACCCAATTTATATTCATTGACATCAATGATCAATCCCCGTACATCCACATTTTGCTTTTAAGTTATAGCTAAATTCTCAACCCCAATAATAAACAAGGTACAAGTGGATCTCCTTAACGACATCCTCTTTCTAGCCTAAAAAGATAACATATGCCTATAATTTATAACAAAACATTTAGAGTTATTACAAAACAGCCTAAGAAACGTACAAACAGTATAATTAAAATTGAAAGATTGTAAAGCTTCTCCGACAAAGATTCATTCAATGAGTTAAAGGCTTTTTCAAAGTCTATTAGTAATAATATACCATATCTTTTTTTATTTTCAAGTTGATTCATGATATCGTAGAGAAACCTGATATTTTTTCCAATAAATCTACCCTTCATAAATCCTTTTTGGGTATCACTAATTACTGAGTGAAGAGCCTTTTTGATTCTGGCTGCAAAGGCTCCCGAAGAAATCATAGTCAATATTTAAAAGTGATATAGGTCTCAAATTTTTGAAAAATATTCTATCTTTTTCTTTCTTTGGTAGAGATGCTATGACTCCTTGAGTTTGAAAATCTGAAAGTTTTCCTACAGTATATCCGTAATTTATTAATCTGCAAAGGAATCCCCTACGAGACCTCCAGAAGAATTGATAGAACTCTACAGTGAATCCATCTGAGTCAGGACTTTTTCCGTTTCCCATCAGTTTTAGAGACAAACCGCATTCATTAAATCTAAGCACACCCTCGCACAATTAACTTTTCTCTTGACTGAGTTTAATATTGTGATTAAAAAATCTATTTTGGTTCGATAATCTATTTTGAGTTTCTTGAGTCTCCTTGTCATCAAGCTGAACAATTCTGCTTTTGTACAATTCCATATAAAACTGTTTTGGGCTTCTAAAATATCTATTTGATCAGATAATTTTGTCCCATCATCTAAAATAATTTTCTTTATTGTCTTATTGACGTAATTTCTTTTTTTCAAGATTTAAAAAGTACCTTGTGCTTTTTTCTCCAAATTCATACCATCTGGCTTTAGATCTTAAGATAACGCCCTCTATATACTTTTTCCTAGATTCCTCTAATGTTGCTTTTTTCTTTTAACTTTTCTAGAGTTTCCCCGTCTGTGGTATTCAACAATTCCCCATAAATTTATATTATTTCTTGTTCAATATTATTTATTTCCCGTTTTTCTTATACTTTCCTAATAGAGAAACATATAGTTTCAGATCTTATTTTCATTTTCAATATTTCAAAGAACATTTGATTATTACATGAATGAGAAACATGGAGGGAGTCATCTTTATTTTCCCCTACATAATATTCATTTACAGTGTCAGCTATACACTTTTTAACTAAATCAGTATACTCAATGTTCTTTAACAGTTGGGCATTAAATTTCCAATATCCTTTTCCCCTTGAACACGTTGAGAAAGCCACACTCGGAGCAATAGCTGAATGATCAGACGTATCCAGGAAAGATACATGCATCAACTGTAATTATATGAATGTCTTCAGATACGAGAAATTAATCTAATATACTTTTTTTTCAATGGAGATTTTTGCCTCCAGGTATACATCCTTAAATCTTGATTCGAATTTCGTCAGGGATCAATTACTTCCAATTCGTTTTTTAGGTATTGGATAACTGCTCTAGACGTTTCGTGCTTGTCATATAAAATATTATAAGTATCCAAGTCTAAATCCTGAACAGTATTCCAGTCTCCGCACATTATAATTGATCAGTTCTCATGAAATAAAATATCCTCCTTTAACTTTCTAAAGAAGCTAGGATTATCTTCATTATAACAATACAAATTCACGAGTGTTATTCTATTGCCGTTAATTGTAATATCTAAAAAATAAACCTTCCTTGACTGTCTTATCTTTCTCTATGAATTACAAATTTGAACGTAATTCTAAAAAAAATATTGCAACCCCATTACTATTAATAGAGCAGTGGCTAAATATACATTTGTATCCCCATTCAGCTGCCCAATATATTTCATCATTCTTTGTACTATGAGTTTCTTGCAAACATACTATCGATACATTCTTTTGATTTACCCAGTGGAAAATGTCCCTTTTAAAAACTGAACCTTGCAAGCCTTTAACATTCATAGATATAATGTTTACATTATTATCCATGAGAGCGTCAGAAATTTTAAATATACATGTTCTTGTACAGGAATATGTGAAGTAATTATCACCTTGAGTTTATCATATGCATGGTTTTCACATCCACACTCACACACACATATTCACACAAAATACTAATATCTATAACAAAAACATCCATGCTATAGACTTGGCTGCAGTTAACATTGATACCGTGAACGATAGACAACAAGTGAAACAGGTCCATTTATGATAACTCTTAATCACCTTTGACATATTTCCAATAGGCACAGATAATTAATAGTATAAATTACATAATGAATGAGAGAAGCAACAGGGTGAAGAGAGGGGAAGAAAGTATGAAAGAAGAGCATACATGAATATAGTGAGTAACTGAATGACTGAGCCAGAATGGGACAGCTGAAGTATTTAACGTGGATGAGTTGTGTTGAATATAATGAAAAAATAACTGAGTAAGTAAATTTGAATATGTGTTAAAGATGAATTATGAATTAGTGGATGAATTGATTAAGGAGAGATTGATATAATTGGCAAGTGAGTAATAATTCTATTAACTAATGCCAAAACTGATGAAGAAAAGAAAAAACTTATAAAAAAATAAAACAAATTAGAGCAGAAAGGGGAGTATCCAGAAGAAGGTTCACATACCTATTTGGCTATTTTCAGGATTTTATAGAGTTGTATATGGCACTTATACTCTAATTTTCTCATCAATATCTTAATAAATGTCAAATTTTATACTTTTTCCTGATTTAATTTTACCATACACAAGTCCGTGCGCTCTCAATCTCCTGATGAATTGATAATTTTTTGATAAGTTCAGTATTCATTTTCGTCAAATCCGCTTCCAGTATTATTTCTTTGATCTATTTAAAGTCTTTCCGCTTCTTGATAATTGGAAGTTTACAATCCAGACTCCAGAATTTGACACTCACTGACCTTGGCTTTCCCTGTCGGCCAGGTATCATATGTACAGTCACTATGTCCCTGTTATCCAAATTAATCTTTGTGACTTCCTTCACCACTTTCGGAATTTTCTAACTCAGACATTCATTCTCCTCCTCCTCCAGCCCTAAAACTTTAACATTCAGCTTCCTTGAAAATTGGTCCATTTGGTTTGAGGCTGCACTTGCTTGTTTTGATTTCCTGCCATACTCTTTCATGTCACTTTTCATTTTATCATTGTCCTTTCTTTTGCCTCTTGTAATTTTTCTCTCAATTGGTGGTTTTCGAATTCCAGTGATTCCATCCTATCCAGCAACTCACCTGTCCTCTCCTTTACTACCCTTTCACTTTCTACAGCTATCTCCTTTCTCAGATCTTCCTTTACATTCTCTATTTCCTCACAATGGTTGAGACAATTTATGTAAGGTCATCTTTTTACCAAATCAACAATAGCAGATGTAAAATTCGCTTTGGAAATGCTCCCTTTGAGGCTTCGCTTTTTTTCATTTAAGTCAAGCTGAATTGTACTCAAACTCAACTTGATTCACTCAAACTAGTATCAGATGTTTCTATTACGGGCCCACTCTGTAATCTGGTTTTCATTTGTTGTTTGTCTTGGTCTTTCTTTCCACTCATGCTTGTAGCTAATCTTGTTTGGACTAATTTTTTATCAGTACTCATTTGTGACACTGATTATTACTCACAATGTGCCAAAGAATTCTTAAAATGAAAGCAAACGATAAACACTGAAATAAGTAAATGAGTCAAACAGATGAGGTAGAAAAAGGCTCAAAACTGCACCCTGTAAGCTCCCTTCACTAGTGCATTACTTATGAATTTGAGTAGAAAAACACTTTTTTTGTCAAAATTGAGTGTGATCCATCAATAATGTTATATACCATGCATTCCTTGAATATTCACATATTATCCCAACAAATATGAACCATTTCCATGTAAAAAAAACAACACTTATAACCGTCAAAATCTAGAGCCACTTTTACTACCTTCCACCTACATTACTGCAACCACTTCCAAAAACAGACAGATCCTGCCTCACCTCATGATTAGACCTCAGTCTGAGGTCAAGACTGAGGTGAAGGCAACTCTAAAACGCCAAGTATCACAGCCAAAACCACTACCACCAGTACCCAGAGCCGCTCTCCACAGATGGAAAACTTGGAGGAGTTGGAATGACAGCGGCAAGAGTGGAAGCCACAGCATCCACGGGTACTGAATAGAAGAATGAGGCTAAAGCAAGTATACAATATTCCTCAGACGGAGGAATGGGATAGTGAAGCAAATTAAGCCTCCTCTGTACTCCCAAGAACAACACTGAATTTAAGTAGGAGACGCGTGTGTGGTGCCAGGCCTGTTAAGTGCCAGAATTAACCAGGTGCATTTGGATTTAGAAGAAAAAACAGCCGTCTAAGGGTTAAATCAGGAGGTCTCTAAAAAAGAGATACTAATCAAGTTGTCAATCATATAATTACGTGTGCGTGCGCGTACATGTTTGTCTATTTTTGTTTCTGTTTAAACGCGTGGAGGGGAACAAGAGAGGATACAAAATTGAAGACAGTTAAAAGGCCCTTTTCAGGGCCACTCCATTGTCTAAAAAGTGTTTAGTATATGCTTATGTGATAGATTTATGTTAATAAAGATTTATGTTAATAAATCTATGTTTGTGTCATATGTATATATGTCTATGTCTCTAATCCTCTCTGTAACTATGTCTCTATGTCTCTATTTGTCCCTAGCGTAGTGCGTATTCAGGTCATCCCCTTGCCACACAGTTCCGCCATATAGAGGTCAACCACTTGCAACATTGTTGCCAGTACCGTTATTAGAGCCCTGTTCAATTCACCTTGTCACTAAATCGGTCCAATCCCATGTCGCTATATATCCCTATGTTCAATTAACTTTGTCGCTCAATAGGCCCACCCATGTTCAAATTCCCCATGTTAAATTATCATTGTCGCCAAAGTGCCGGGGATCTCTCTTAACGTTTTTGTCCCCCTTGTCTCTAACGTGCCCCAACTCACTCCTAATAGTTAAACTCAATATTATGTCACTTTTCTTCTATATAATAATAATAAGTTACCCAGCATACATATGGAAAACTGAGAGGAGGAGTTGGAATGACAGCGGCAAGAGTGGGATCCACAGCATCCACGGGTGCAGAATAGAAGAATATCAAGTCTACCCAGACTGTTACTATGCAATAATTTCTCGATTTTTCAAAAACGAGGATTATATCCCTTGCCTTCCACTATTATGTACTTTTAATTAAAAAGTCCTTTATGTTTATGTCAGTGTTTTGTCGACGGTAGTGTTTGCCTAAATTATATTTATGTCTGTGTTTTGTAGATAGTAGTGTATGCCTAGCACATCCTCATTTGTATCCTTTCGTATTATTTACTTAAATTATCTTGTTTCAAAATTAGTCATTTAATATGATGCTCAAGCACAGCTTTTTCTACGATTGTGTGTTAGTCCCCGGAGTCATGAACCTGATAGTGCAACAGAGCTCTGCACCAAACTTATTATACATGGCTGCAATTATAAAACGACAACCAACGGGGTCACTGGGGGTGAGCGGGGTAAGCGGACCGCATCTGGTGACACCAAATGAATGTCTATAAACTTTTTAAATTTTGTACAGGAAGGAGCTCCACGGGGGTGACACCATGAGCTTCAGCACTTGGTGACACCAACACTAGTGACGCAACTGACGACAACAGAGACTTTCGGAGACTAAGCATGGGATTAACGTCAATGTTATGATGAAAGTGTAATTGATGCTCACGAAACATACTTTTTATTATCAGTTACATCAGCGCAATAGTACAATACTCATTCACTTGGAGACGTTTTTACATAAGTTAAACGGCTTTTAGATATGTATATTAGACCCCAGTGGATAGTTTGTTACTAAGGTGAGTAAATTATTAAGTCTATAAACCTCTCTTTTTACCTAATTTCTGTAAATCAACTGAAATATTGTGTATCAAAGCTGCTTGTTGCACTGAAAGTTTTTTTCCAAACTATATTGCAGGAAATTGATAGAAGATGAGGAGGATGTAATATAATTTTGTAAATCCCAAAATATGTAGCTAAAATGTTATTGCGTGCATGAATATTTATGTGCATAGATAGATGACGCATACGTACATATTTTCTTAGGTAAGTGCAGAGAAAGATAAGATAAGGTATGTGCAGGCTGCATCCGGTTCGCGACCTGATTTAATAAATTAGTTACATTTTAGGGTGCGTCTTTAAAAATCGCTTATCCGGTCCAGGTTCTGGAGGAAGTTGCACATGTTTGAGATAGATGGATAGTGATGTGATGTGATGTTATTTTGATTGTTAACGTAGCTTTAACAATTTTTCAGTCATATCGCTACGATGTCTGCAGTGTGGCAGTTTATAGTGATGTCTAGTACTGGAACATCATGCCGCAGACATGTAGCATGATGTCCCACCCAGTCACATTATCCTGACATCGGGCCGACCAGTCCTAACACTAACCTCTTAATGCTGAACGCCAAGCGAGGAAGCTGTTAGTACCATTTTTGTAAGTCTTTGGTATGACTCGACCGGGGATCGAACTCACGACCTCCCTCCATCCGAGGCGGTCGCTCTAACCACTAGGCCACCAGAGCGATTGGATTGATAGCACTAATGTACCTAATTAGCTGTTGCATATGTCGACAATTAAAAGTATTTAAATAAAGTTTAAAATCCAGCCGGTTAGATGATGAAGATATTATGAGACATTATACATGTTTGTGAGCTGGAAATAATATGCTTTTCTCTGTTAAAGTTAGATTATTCAGATATTTATGTTGCGCAATGTAATACGTTCGTCTGTGGAAAAGCAGTTAGTAAATATAAGAAAAAAAATGATTAAACCAATAGTCCTAATTTCCTATTAAACCTCTAAAATGGATGAATGGCTTCAACATATTAGTAAACTATAATTGATTCAGTTTGCAAGAATTATTGAGAATGGACGTGTTTTCAATGATGACGAAAATCTAATAGTAAGAACTGTATCCTAAAAACTTTATAGGACTTTGATATTCACTTACATTCTCAGATAATAGATAGATGTTGTTTGTTGTTGTTGTTGTTGTTGTTGTTGTAGGGTTTAACGCCATTTTTCAGCACAAGATAGGCTATATATCTTGGCCAGTATTAATGGTGGTGGAAGAACCCTGGAAAACCCCAGGAAGAACCACCGACCCACGAGATAATAAATGGAACAAAATTTGCTATTTAAATGTCTAACATAATGACAGTGCCTCACCTAAATATGTTTAATCTAAAATTATAGATTTTAATAAATAAAATGTAAACAAATATTAAACAATGTGAATATATAGAGTCTACCGTATAAAGGCGTCACTGGGTGACGGGAGAGGGACGATGGCACAGAGGGACTGACCGCACAGGGTGACACCATCAGAGGGGATGACACCAAAATGACTGTATTAAAAAAAAAAAACAACAATTTTTGTGCAGGAAGGCGGTCCATAGGGGATACCATTAGTTACCGCACTTGATTGTTTATAAAAATTTTGAATTTATCGTGCTGGAAAAGGGTCTATGGGGGGTGACACCGTGAGTTACCGCACTGGGTGACACCAACCCTAGTGACGCCACTGCTACCACATATCAACAAATATGCTCTTCCGTGTCAAAACCGGCGCATGCTGAGTAAAATACTTCCTGTTTTGAAGTCCGCAAACATCGAATAATGAACACATCTCCTCACTGAAAAATCAAGCTGTATTTATTTGGCAAGACCCTTACATTTATACAGCAAGTAATCATTAAGAATGAGTTCATGAAATAAGATTAAATTTTATTTGGATAAGGAAAGCGGAGTTAACATATGTAAATCACACGAATAAATATAGGTACTACGTACGTCAAGAAAAATAATGTTTATTGCAGCCGAGCCTCATAGCGGGTGATGAGTGAGCGAATGATGGCTCTCGTTTCCTAAACCACCTAAGGGTGAAGCGTCATATATCAGACGAATTATTACGAAAACGTTGGCAATTTAATCAATAATACGCTCAATGGTTTATGTTATCTTGTGTTAATTCCACTGTCCTGGAAAACTTATTTTAAGATTTTGGTAGAGGAATTTTCATTTGCTTGAATTTCCAAAACCCCTTGATGAAGTTTCTTTATTCATTGTATGCATTTTCAGTAAGCCGCAGAAATTTATTATCTGACATACTCATTTGATCTTTTGATCATCGAGCCAGAAAAATTTGCATTATGTTTGTGGTTCTGAACGTTACTTTTTTAAAATTCTTACATTTCCTTAACCCTTTTATGTAAATACCTTCATCCTTCAGGTGAATCATTAATTCTGCGACACGCTTCTTCTCTAATTTGACCATGGGTATCATAGTCACATATATACAAAATGTTATGCGAAGGCTTTGTCTGGAGTGATTTTTTTTCTATTTAAATGGATTTCCTAATCCCCTTGATGATATTTTTTTCACTCTAGATTTACCATCATGAAACTAAGACGATTCGTTCTGCGACATACTCGTTCAACTTTTTAACTTTGCGGCCGAAGTCGCACGTTTGACGCCGGTCTTAAGATGGGAGGAATTGCGTGCAGACCTTAGGCTTATTGTTAGAAAATATGCTCATAGATTGTGATCAAACCTTGAAGATTTTCAGGAGTAATACATTAACTTTCAAAGAGGTTTGACACAAAATTCTTTAAAATTGTGCAGGTACTGTACGTCACTCGAAAGATTTCCTGACAATCTAATAATGGAAGCATCTGTAATTTGGAATGAGTCGGCTTATTATTAACTTTATTTTGGATGAAATATTTGCTCAGAAATAAAAAAAAATATTTGGATGTCAGCATTAGGAACGCGTGAAAGCATGAATTAATTGACAAATAGATGAATAAATGGACGAGGGGGAGATCGTTGGAAGAATAATTAAGGTACATAAGAAAAATTTAATTTATTTTAAATACCATGGCGTGGCACATATATAGACAAGAAAGTTGCAAAATGGAAACTTACTTCTGCGTGAATTTATATTTTAGGGAAAAAAATGTTGGACTAAGCTAAGAAAGAAGATTTAAAAATTGATAAATACCAATCATGTCATTTTTTGTGGACGACCTCCTTAAAAAGAATTGAAAATCTACAAACATCAATCTTGGAGTTCCAGGCTGTCTGCCACTCTTATGTATAATCAATGTTTTTCTTGTTTGAATGTTTTTGAATTTATTAGTGAAGGAGATTACTTAAAATAGGGAGTAGAATTTGTGTGAATTACTTTCTCGTTTATATTGAATTATAAACCCAAATCCTTTTATTGTTTATAATAGCTTCTTAGTCGAGTCCAACTGCAAGCAACATTGGTCATTAACTACCTTAGCAGATCAAGGTCGATACTGTTTGTTCTATTTAATGCTCGTAACATACTGCATAGGCCCATATATGTCGACTGCTGATCTAGATTTGTGTAGTTTGCAATTGGATTCGATTATTAAGCTAGTATAAATGGTAAGAAAGATATTACATTTATGCCACCCAGAGGGAAAAATATAATTATAGTTATCGTATGCATTATAAAAAAATATTTAACTCCCTGTAGTGAACTTTTACTATTAAGGTCTCACTGGATAGTTTCGTATTTTGACACCCTCCTCATTTCTAAGGTAGAAGGCATGAACCTAATTATCCCAACTCTAGCATTTATAAATTCACACAGAAGCTAAATCTGTAATGTGGTTTACATTTACTTTGAGTTAGGCTTGTAAATGGGTTGCCTTGTTGGTGACTGCCTGTCACAGTTAGACTAGCATTGGAGATCTAATGCGTAACTTATGGGGCAAATGAGCAGCCGACTTGGCTTACATATTTACATGTGTCTGCTACAGAGGTATATATAAAAAAATCCACATGGTTGAGGGGTGATGAAAGGTATGTTAATTTGTTATAGTACTAGTGAACTTTAAAGATTAATAAGGTACATACTGACTCTTTTAGCCGGCTTCTCACAAGAACACGTTGAAAATAGTTCTTTCCTGTCAAAAATGAATATAAAAAGGAGGGGTTGGTGGTAGTATATGTTCAGTATAAAAACCACCAGTTGCATAAGGTAATAACCTTAATACCTAAGTCAAAATCTTAAAAGCATCCTTTCAACAAAAATCATTAATTAGCTTTTATTTGTATCTTTATTGCACAATTGTTATCATTTTTCTGCAATACGTCATCGTCGGATGAAATTTTGCCCCCACCCCCCATGTTCTGTAAGACCTAACATTGTAGCTAGAAATCCTGTCATCAGTCATGATGGTGTATCAGCCCAATCATCCATTCGAAATACATTAGAAATTAAATTCTATGGTTTGTGCAGAGTATTGGTCTTCAGAGAAACTGAAAAAATTCATGACAACTTCAACTACAGATATTTTTTATTATTTTGCAAAAATCAGCGCGTGTCCTTTCTATGACGCTTACCACTTACAATGCGACATGAAATGTCATACACGATATTGATCAAATAAAAATTTGACGAATTATGATGAATGTGTGAAGTCTGTTCCGAATTTTAAAATAATCATTTGTCCTTCTTTAAGAATAAATGTCGTCTGTAGGAAATCCAAACTCAATCAGAGCAGTTTTTCAAGAAAACAAAATGGCAAAAAAAAAAATAACGGAAAAAGAAAACTTGCAAGCGCTTATTTTCTATCGAGGGCAAAAGAAATGACAGAACACGTAGCTTCTATCAAACTGTATCCCATGCAAGTATAAATTAAATCATGGAAATTATGGTGCTCTCTCTCTCTCTCTCTCTCTCTCTCTCTCTCTCTCTCTCTCTCTCTCTCTCTCTCTCTCTCTCTCTCTCTCTCTCTCTCTCTCTCTCTCTCTCTCTCTCTCTCTCTCTCTCTCTCTCAGAATGGATGATCTTAAAATGTTTCCACACTGTTGACCCTTTATAATACATTTTTATAATCAATGAAAACGAAAATGAAGAATGCGTAAAATGAATCCCTAACAGTAAAATGCATGGTTTAATTATTAAAATTTGTATAATTAGTATTCAACCTGACTCAAACAAATTGTTAATGACTGAACTCACATGACCTTTTGCTTTTCCATATTTTGTATCACCTAATAATATCATGTAGCTGCTATACTCAGCGACAATATTTCAACAAAAACTCTTGATTGCAATAAAATTGTTAAAGTCTGAAAATAATTGAGAAACTAGGCATTGATAAGTGTTCGATTGTAAACAGAAAGTAAGTGACAACCGGAATTAGGGTGTAGTGTCTCTCACCGAAATGGATTTCAAGCCTGCAATCACACACAATTTTACTTTTGAATTCAGAAATAAATTTTTAAAAAATTTTAAAAAGTAGTCAAAACCCTTACATATAAACTTTCAGCCATTGAAATCCATTCTTGAATACTGTTACGCTTTTGGAAGGTACACGTCTTATAAATGTATCAATCCGCGCACGGTATGCGTTAACGAAAACAAACGTCTCTTAATTTTCTCACGAACACATTCATTAATTTAAGAAATAAACAATTTGAAGCATTTATACAAAGTTGCTGTCCTAAATTTATTATAAATTTTTGTAACTTTCTTTATCGATATAGTCATGTAGACATCAATAGCACTGGCACAGAATGGAGAAATAAATCCATGCAAATAGACGGATTTTGTCTTGTAAAATATACTAAAAAAAAGTGATAATACAAAATGCTTCCACTTCAATCGTGGAATATTTCTTTATATCTATTAAATAAAAAAACACTAGATATCCTGTCTGTAAGAAACACACATGATATCGCGGTATAGCCACTGTGGCGATGTCATCTCTGGGACTAGTTTCATTTTCAGTTTGGGAAATGTATCTGCTTTTACGTATATCTCCATATTTAGGTCTAGTTCATATCTCTCTCTCTCTCTCTCTCTCTCTCTCTCTCTCTCTCTCTCTCTCTCTCTCTCTCTCTCTCTCTCTCTCTCTCTCTCTCTCTCTCTCTCTCTCTCTCTCAAGATCTTAATATATGACAACATTGCACATGCATGCAAGCAACAAAATCCAAATAACAAGTTTCAAGTATCACTCATTTAAAATTGTGTTCGATACGAATCATTGTAAACGTCATTGACTGAACCTACATAATTTGATTGTTCTCGATATGATTCATGCCAGTTGTCATTGACCGAACTTAACCTGACTTGATTCTATTCGATATGAATTGTGTCAATTGCTATTATTTCAACTTACCTGACTTGATTCTATTCGATATGAATTGTGTCAGTTGTTATTGATTCAACTTATTTGACTTGATTCTATTTGATATGAATTGTGTCAATTGTTATTGATTCAACTTACCTGACTTGATTCTATTCGATATGAATTGTGTCAGTTGCTATTTATTCAACTTACCTGACTTGATTCTATTCGATATGAATTGTGTCAATTGTTTTTGATTCAACTTACCTGACTCGATTCTATTCGATATGAATTGTGTCAGTTGCTATTGATTCAACTTACCTGACTTGATTCTATTCGATAGGAATTGTGTCAATTGTTTTTGATTCAACTTACCTGACTCGATTCTATTCCATATGAATTGTTTCAGTTGCTATTGATTCAACTTACCTGACTTGATTCTATTCGATATGAATTGTGTCAATTGCTTTTGATTCAACGTACCTGACTTGATTCTATTCGATATGAATTGTGTCAATTGTCATTGATTCAACTTACATGACTTGATTCTTTTTAATATTCATTATCAACCACACAGTACCCGTTTCACTTTACGTCAAACATGAAATGTTTAGTTCTAATCCTCTTTATCAAATATAATCAAACCGTAACAATTGTTTAATTAAAGATTCGAACTCTCGTCACACTCATGTTCACGTTTGAAATCCAAGAATACATCGGAAATCAACAAAGCGTTAATTCCCAGGAGAAATTAAGTTATCACAATTTGCGCACAGCGTTGCCAAGACCAGAGAAATCAGGTCCAAATGCGAAAATAAATAAAATATAGAATCCTAGTAGGTAAATTTACAACCAATAAAATGTTTAGATGTTACGGTTTTAAGTCTGGTGAATTGTACCTGTACGTAGTCTACGCCCAACCCAAACAATGTCCACTGCATCAATTCTTTCAAGAAATGTGCACAAGAGTATAAATGTCCTTGTATGTTCTCATTTAAAAAAAAACAATTAATTTGACAAAATTGACAATTTGCAGCAAGTTATGTAAAGATAATTTGAAACAGTCACTGTAAAATTTAAGAACTTTTTTTTCTCCATGTAGTAATGTAGCACTTAACTGCATTGTGACAAAATGGAAGGAAACAAAACAGAAGTCAAATTGTTTTGCTTTAAAAATGTATACCAAAATACGTTGTTGATTTTGAATACACGTAAGGAAACATTTCATGACTGAAAATACTATCGTCAGAAATATCAATGCATAATGTTTGTACTACAGGATTTTCTATGTAATTTTTGTCTTTTGCAGTAATAGCACATTTAATGCTTGAAATTGTCTTTTTACAACGGTTACAGTTTCAACAAACTATTCAAATCGTTCGTGGTTTTCTTTTCAAATACACAAATTTTTACTCCATCATCTTGATTGATATGAGAGAAAGAAACATAGCTAGTGATAAACTTTCATGAAATAGAACTCATTCATGTATCGTACGTCCTGAGAGACGCATAACTTGCTTTCTCTATCCACTGTTGAGGTTTGTAAAGAGAACAAAATTAAATATTTAAGTAAATAGTTGGAAACTCCAGAATAGCTTAATCTATGCAATATACAGTTTTTATACTCATTTGGGATGTTTCATAATTAATACAAACATAAAGCTTAAATTGTGATGTTTTTTGATGTAGCATAATATATAATCTCTAAACAAAGGCATTTTTGTTTTCCTATAGAGGAAAATTTCATTATACGCTACAGTCGTGTGGATTTGCGATTCACATATAAAAATTACCGTGAGTGATGAAAATGAAAATACACAGAACAATTTCTTTTAAAAATATAACAAAAAACCAAGCGTTGTCGGGGTTATATGGCATTTACGTGCAGTGAAAATATTACGTATGCAAGAGTAATTTTGTATGTTATGGAAAAATATTGAGAGCAATCCAAACGAAAATATACCAAAGATCAATTAACCCTCGTGTGACAGTAAACATTGTGTATACTTAAGTGTAATGCGATTTCATGTTAAGGGTTACATAATTAAACCTGAATAGGCAAAATTTATTTCGGGAAAAAAAACATCGTTAATGTCAGGAGCATGAATTTAAACTAATAATATAAATGTCTCTGGAATCACTGTAAAATATGCTATTCTATTTTATGCAATATTTTTAGTCATATCCTGAAAATGATCACGCTCGTGATTAGTAGAGAAACAAAAATCGCATAGCTGTCAAGACAGGTGCGCACATTTCCCTTGCGTCTGTTAAAGTTATATTGATATGTTTGACATCTAATCTACATATTTCTATATCCGTAGAGACAGTGAACTTCTCATTAAGTATTGATAAACAAATAAATCAAATGCAAAACGATTAAAACCTAATAATCTTTACCTAACAATTAATGCTCGAACACTCACTGTCTTCTGTGAAAGAACACGTTCATCAACTCTTCAGTGTGCGTGTCCAGAATGTTCCTTCGTGGATAGTCTTGTAAGACCTTAATTTAACAAACGTTTAGATTTATGCATCTTTATCAATGAGGTATTGTCTCTGTTTTTACTCTACAATTGTGCATGATATGTTTCAGTTATCAGATATTTCATAGAAAGAACAATGTGTTAAAATGTGCCTGGTTTTTTGTCCGAAGTAATGATATCTAATTCCATTGAATCATTGCGCTTAATAACTTGGTAACCAACACTCTTAAAAATAGACTAAAATGTTCAAACAGATCATTTGAATTATGTTTGCACCTGTGATTTTAACAAGTACATTGCCTATATCCCACATATGCAAATGTCTATCCTTGTTTAAAAGTTTTGTGTTCAGAATTTTTGATGATATAGGATCTATTGATACCTATAGTTGATCTGTGTGGCCACATTTTGCTGTATTAACTCGCAATATCCAAAATTGTCATTTTCCTCATGAAGAAAATTGCTTATAGTAATAAATTTTAATTTGGTACGTTGTCATTTGACTTCCCAGTATACTGGTACGTACTAATGTTTGCACCAATAATCAAACCTCACCGTTCCAACATTGCCTTAAACTTTATGACACATATTCTACCCAAATAGTTATTTAACCGTTAAATGGCTAAATATGCTCTAGAAACCTCATCTATTTTAGTATGCATTTATTACTTTAATTAATGCTCATTGCTTCACATATCTGAGTGTCACTCTGTCAAGTTTACTAGTTTTTCCCATGTTTGCAACATGAATGTTATTTTGAAATCACCATATCTAACATGTTTTATTCATTTGCCCACAGCTTACTATTTTATAGAATTAAGTTAAACATGTTATATAGATTCAGGTCTAGCCTGGCATTTGCGACAAAGTGTTAGAGTTGGATCAGTTTGGAAGCTCTCCAGTAGTCCGGTGGTGATGGTAAGGTCTCATAAAGAACATTTGCAGTGTACTACTATAAGTGACCAAGATTAGCTCATATCAGTACACTGATATAGAGCACCTCAAAAACATGGCTGAGATCTTCACAAGAGAGATTTGAATTATAGTTCAGTAAGGTGGAAACTCCCTGAAACTGTATTTTCCTATCACATTGTTGACTTTTGTAGTTATCGACATTAAAATGGAATGCATTTTTGCTATAAAACATGGTAGTGGTCCCATCGAAACTTTAAATTTGAGTGCGCTGTTAGTTATGCAAATAACTGCCCAAGTACCTGACACAATAAATAGGGAACATACCACCTGTAATTGTTTCTTTAGTGTGTACACCTATATGCATCTGGATAGGCATGTTGCAATTTGCTGCCAAAGTCACCGTGAGCTATCATGCTCAAATACTGGAGAAAAAAATGTTATCATTTGTACAGACCAAACCTACCATTTGTTTTAAATAGCATTCATTAGTTAATATTTCTGCCTTAAATTTGTCAAACTGAATGTTAAATCTTGTATTCAAATTTAATTTTTAAAAATAGTCTTCAAAATATCAATGTTTATTTAAATTTTCATTACAGTTTAATAAATCATTATTTTTAAATTTCAAACATATTTTCAAACGGTCCTTATTATATATTACAAATAGGATTTTACTTTTTTGAAAAATTCCTGTAATTAAGAAAGAACAAATTTAGTTTTGGTTTCTCAAGAACTCTTGGACCACAACTTGCACCCTGTGGAACACCGGCACTACTCACGTTCTGACAGCTGTCACACGTCTTGTTTGCAAATAAAATCCAAAAGACTTCATATTTAAAAATTAAATAAATGTGGCATGCAAATATAAACGTTTGACTAAAATTTGCCATACAAATTGGGCTTTTCAGGCCTCAGGTCACAATTAATAGTTCCGGTTCAGTTCCCACGAATGTAGTCCCAGTCTATTTTTAGATCATTTTTTTTTTTCATGTCTCCTTTTGGTGGTGATATAAGAGTTAGATTAGGCATTCTTGGTAAGGATTTAAAGAAAATCGTTTATTCTTTAGAATATGAGCTTATGGCGTGTGCAGTGACGACAGTTCACATTGAGTAATAAGGCCTTGGTGATGATCCGGAAGTGAAATCTATGTTCCATTGCATGTGTTTTGTTTACAATTCAGCCTCTCAAAAAAAAATGCAAGTCTACAAGAACATGACCGTAGAATCATCTTTGAAGGTATTTTAGCTTAACATATGATTGGTATTGATTGTCATACAGTGGAAAGTTCAGTACTCAGAAACAAATGTAGAGCATATATAGCAAATTAATTGGGTTCTATGGTCTGATTAGGCAAGGAATTGATTGGTGGTCGGTGCCTACCTAAAATGCTGACTGTTGGTTTGACCAGTGTGACTGGAAGCAAAGTGTTCTGGTGCCGGAGTGTTTTGTGTTACTCCATGCATATAATCTTTTAGCCGTGGGTTAATTTGGGGGTTTGTTACACCAGTGTTTTGGGACTGTAAAGATATTTTGTATGATATTTGTACCTTTGTATTCATCATTTTACTATTTGAGTAAAGTACCTCATTTTTCACTATTTGAGTGAACACATTTTACTATATGATTAAAATACATCATGTTTGCCGTTTGAATCAAACACATCATTCTTTTTGTTGTGTAAAATTACAGTAAATCATTAACCTTTATCCTTTTACTGTTTAATGTCATTAATTTGTATTCACGTTTATGTTGCATTATCGTGTTCGTGCTGATTGTGTTAATTTGTCCAATATTTGGATCTTATACACGCACGCATTAATAATTCTTCAATATAATAATAATAATAATAATAATAATAATAATAATAATAATAATAATAATAATAATAATAATAATAATAATAATAATAATTCGTATTAATAATTCAAGTTATTCATCAATAAATATTGTATTGGTATCTCCATCAAAGTGTTTTGTTATAAATCCGAAATCCAACCCGGTTTTCTTGTTACACATATATTTTATACAGTATAGATGCTGTCAGTAATAATAGTGTTTGGCAGCTGCCGCTGTGTATTGATCGGACTGCTGCATCAAGTATAGTAATGGTTCGTGTGCACTTTTTAAATCATCCATTCACATATGATTTAAGGGTAAAGTCATGGGTATAGAAATGTTTGACCTGCATCAGAAAGCTCGGTCAAAATTCCCATAATGACATACCTCAGTGAATGAGCCTCTGTAAAGATACAGCAAGCTGAATATTTGAAATAATTTTGTAATTCAAGTTATCAATTAATTAGGTTATGTATCTTATGCAATGCGACAGTAGATGTCCATATTAAAATTTAACTTCTCTCTCTTTATCCACTAGGTTGCAATGTACATACATAAATCAGCATTGCAAAGTTGTTGTTGTCTCTGATATATGCATAAATACAATGATTTTGCTTTATTTATTGGACCGTATTTGTACACTTTCAGCCATTCAATACTTTTTTATTTATTTCATGTCACCATCATTTATCGTAAATAACAATGTGTTTGTCATTGCCTTATCAACAACGCATCGGTACATCTGTCCTTAGCATTTGACGTCATTCACAATTACATCTTACTTAACAGTATACCGATACTGTTGCCACAATCTTCACAGTACGCGTTTTCTAAAATTTTTATTCTTCTCAGAATTGACGATATCACAGGAGTCGGACCTTTTATATATAAAGTAAGATAAAGTCTCTGACAAAACGAAATCAGGTCTTTATACAGGATTCCATTAAGCGGAAGTATCCGATTCTCCCACGGGATGAATAACACTTCAAAATTAATTTCGTAACTAGTTGTAAACAAATCATTTACACCCATGTAGAAGACGCTATACATTTTGATTGATTATTTTTTTTGTGAATGAATTAAAACAAATGTTTAGAGGACTGCCATATGCCAGCTGCTTTTCAATATTCAGCGTTAATGTTTTGATACAATGTTTCGGATTTAGGCTAGTGATGGACGTCAGACATGTCTTACAATTGCTGGGTCCCTACAAATAAACACCCATGTGAAACGGCACAAACGTGTCTTCTTTAGCTTTTAATAAGAATGGCAAGAAATATACTTAGTTTTAAATCCTGAATTTGCTCAAAATGTACTTTTTTAATTCTGCAAATCCGAATTACATGAGCCATGTCAAGGGTTCTAAACCTTGATTACACATTTCGAAATTATACTGTGATTTCGGCTGCACTCCAAGTGCAATTACATCCTCATTTGCATTATGCTATGTAAGCCGAAGCTAAATAGAACAAATACAAAAATAAACGTGATAGTACAATATACATAAGAAATTAATAAATAACTCACCTCTACAGATGAAGATGTGAAAGTCCTTAAGTAAATTGCTTACTAACAAGACGTTCCGTAATGTAAAGAGTTTAGTCTTACGGTGAAATATTTATATACAGACGATGCAACCCTAGATCGTCTGTTAGCTGATGCCATTCAGTTCATCCCCTCGAAAGCACTTCACATGTATGGCATAGAATGAACCAAACTCAATTTCCAAATATTATACAATATACACAAATCACCCTAGGGTATCGTTGTACACAATAAAACGAAACCCGCGTACAGGTATTTAGTCCGAGTGTCCTCTGACCCTTGACACCCCATTTTTGATATCTGGTTTTTTATGTTGGGGTGTAGGGTCATAGTCTATTCCCTATCAAAAACTTGGAATTTACCGACACCATTTGCTGTCGGCATAGGGTACTCGCCAACTATAAGGCCTAGAAAACTTAAATGACCTTGCATTGACCCATAATTACATAAAATCGATAGGGAAATCATTTAGTTTCTCAGAAATTACAAGCATAACACCGATTTTGTCTTTAATCCGTTGTCAGACGAGACGTAACTACCGCGTTGATGAATTTTGACCTCGTTCGCACCATTTTCATTGCTAGTCACATGACTAACTAAATCTCGCAGCATAAACGTCATAGGTCAAATAGTCACGTGATAACAACAAAGTGCGTTGACATGTAGTTTCTGCGTGATCAAGCAGCCTCTTTCCAGGAAGATGCGACGGCGACGTGTTTCGGGCTGCTGTTATCCCAATTAATATGTTGAATAATACGTGCTTTTTCTTGTAATTGTATACATTGCGTGACTTTCATTCAATATTTTCGAGTTTATGTCTTCTTTCTGCAATACTGGAATGGAAGGTTTTGTGCATAAACCTATATTGCAACATGGCAGGTAAAGACGAATACACGGAAGCTCTTGCCAATGAGATACTTTGAGAAAAGGGATACTATTTTAATATTAAAGAACTACAGTATGATGTAATAAAATCAGTTATCAATGAAGGTGACACATTTGCCGTCTTTCACAAGGGGTATGGGAAAACGCGGTTTTTTGTTGTTATCACGTGACTATTTGACCTATGGCGTTTATGCATATCGGCTGCGAGATTTGGTTAGTCATCTGACTAGCAATGAAAATGGTGCGAACGAGGTCAAAATTCATCAACGTTGTAGTTACGTCTCGTCTGACAACGGATTAAAGACAAAATCGTGTTATGCTTGTAATTTCTGAGAAATTAAATGATTTCCCTATCGATTTAATGTAATTATGGGTCAATATAAGGTCATTTAAGTTTGCTAGGCCTGATAGTTGGTGAGTACCCTATGCCGACACCAAATGGTGTCGGCAAATTCCAAGTTTTTGATAGGGAATAGACTTTGACCCTACACTCCAACATAAAAAACCAAATATCAAAAATGGGGTGTCAAGGGTCAGAGGAAACTCGGACTAACTGGTATTATGCCAACATTTTAGCTTACAATCGACCTTAGATAAAGAAATTTAATAGATAAATAGTATCAGATAGATATCATTCCGTGACAATACGCTACTTCCGCCTGATTGTTACCTGTTGAAAGACTGTGACAGTAATGATAAAAATGAAGGTTAATTCGCCGGATTAGATTCATGCGATGGACATCTGAGAGTATTGCCTTGGTACGTTACTGTATTTTGAATGGATATGTGTAGATTTCAGTCTTTTGGCGATTTCGAAGCAACAAAAAACGAGTGACAAAAGTTGAATGGAGCAGAGGCTGAGGTCACAATTGCATTCCTTATGTTAATTTATAGTACCGATTAGGTGATTTCATGTAGTCAGAGAGTTCATCGTACTTTATTGATAAAATGTCACTTCTGTGACGATATGTAGTATTTGAAGATGTTTGATTCAAATAATTGAATATGAATGCATGATTTTCGCTTGTTACATTGTTATGACGGTCGTATTTTAGCTTGTTACTCCCGGGTTTCAGTGACCATAACCTAGAACTGAGAGTACGTCTCTTTTGACAGTAAAATCCGTGCCCCATCAGTTTTCTGTCAAATCAGTATCAGACGGAGATTAATCTCACTCAGTGTTTAAAATAAAATGGAACTTTAGATAGTCGGATGCAGAGGTGAGAGAATATGATAATTTAAAACAGTGTTTTAGTAAGTTCATACAAAGTAGAGGAACAATTTTGGAACGGTTATTAAGTTGAAAGATAAAGGTATTAGATAGTTTTTGTATTTAAAGAGATATGATACAAGTAAATGGATTTGTAATGAACGTAAAATTAAGTCATGCAGAAAGTTTTATTGAATATTGTTAAGTAATCTGAAAAGGCGAATTAGACTAATTCCTTTACATCTTAAGTATAATTGTTTTGAAACTTTAAAGAAAGTATAGTTTGTCTTGCTTATTAGGGTGATATGTATGGAATAAGCGCTGCCTCACCATGTAAAACACAAATGAATCTTGCTTGTTCTTTTATTACATTTTATTTGCAAATTACACCAGTAAAGAGAACTGTCTCTTCTCTTGATCTGATGGAAAGATATTTTGCCAAATGTTCTCCAAGACATAGCTTAAATTTAATAAATTTTATCGCAATTTAAGACCTGCCTTTTGTCCATGTGTGTCTTTTCCCTGTCCTGTCTTATACAATAGTCTATTTTAATTTTCATATTGTCATGCAATCTCGGGTCGAAAGTATTCTATCTGATTTTATGAGAAAAAGGCACGTGATTGCTAGTGATCAGCACGTGATTTAATCGGTCATTTCTGTGAAATAGAGAGCTCATTTACAGCTCCACGTATTATGTTTCTATCCACTCTCGTTGAAGTCCTGAAAAACTATATTTCTTCGTATCAACAGTTTGGTTACACTAGATTCATTTTACATAATTTTACATATAGTAAACATTATTTATTGTGGCGCGCATAATGACACATTTTGTAGAAACTATTAAAGCTTGTCAACGAATGGTAGGATTTTAAAAATTAATTATGACCGTGTGTAAATAATGTAGCTCTGGATTTCAGACACCAATAACAGAATCCCTTCAAATATTTGTTGTAACAGTACTAAATTAATTTGTTTAATTCTGGTATGTCTAATGATAATCAATGCATTGATTATGCAATTCTTTAGTAAATCAGCATAAATGAGTCAATGCTAATACATAGCATCATACACACTTTGACATATTGTACGGTTTAGTTGTAAAGATACATACAATACATAAATATATCGTGTATATGTGCATGCCCTCGGGATTCAAAGCTGTAATGAATATCGGATTAACTTGCTTTCTTTGTTTTAAGCCGATCTCGATTAAACAATAGACTGTGTTAATTTTATATAGAGATTTGGAATAAATTGCACTAAATTCTACCGATCACTCTTAATTGACTTCGTATGTTTTGTTGGAACTGTGTTTAACTATATGTTTAGTCGTACAATGTTATACGCGACGAGAACAGAAAGAGCCTCTTGTAAATTACCCACACCTTCCAATTAATAGCTCTCCTGTCTATACATTAGTTCATCATTCTCGTATTCCATTCTAACATCTGACTTGACTAATATTGCCATTTGTTTATTCTAATCAATACGTTGACTCGGGTCGTGGAAAGGATCACGCACATGATTAGGATAATTGTGTCTTTTTCAAGACAAGCGCCTGCATCTCCTTTGCTTTCTGTTATTCAAATTGATACACTTGATATTCATTCTGCATTGTATATACTTAAAGAGAAATTATGTGTTTCCTTTCATGTACTGACAAACGGTTAAAATGTTCACACTGTGAAGAACAAATCGTGGGAAATAAATAAATAGGTCACGTCAGATGGTTATTAGACACGCTATAAAATATTTAGCATCAATGCAGCTAAAGACCAGACCACGAAATATCAATCAGAATTGGTATAACTTCATGGAATGTTTCGCACATTGTTATCTATTTCTTTAACCAAATTATTTGTGTAAATTGTGAGAAGAATATTCTATAAGACAATTAATCTGAGATTAGTGTTATAATGCTTTGAAACATGACTGGATTAAGGTTCTTGTAGACTCTAGACACTTCTTAGAAAAAAAAATGATTGACGTTGTAATGACTCATCATTTTGTGTATACACTTTTCAGTGACGTGGATCAGCAGTCCACTAGGCACGATGAAAATACAGTGCCTAGTGTGGATAATGCGGGCCTGCTTAGAAAGGCTTCTTGCCATTTTTGGTTTTACTTTGAGAACCATCTTTAAATGCATTCGAATCATCAAGTAGAAATATTTTAACTTAAGTCTTTCTGGTGTTAAAACAAAAAATAGGATTCAAAATCTGTAGAATGAATTGAAACTTGCATTTGTGTAAAACGATTACAGCAGTCACCACACAGACGCCTCGCATATCCTCATCTGCCAATGAGGCGCAGATGTAAGGCGTGTATTTTGCGCACTCAAACGGTAAGTCTCAAGGTATTTTTAAGTATAAACTAACGGTTCCCAGGCGAATTTCTCATTTTATGGAATTTAAATGCTCAATACCCATTTGCTTTATTTTTTTCTACTTTTTTCTTTTTTCTTCTACGCTTTTTCTTTAAAATTTCTTTATTTAAGGTCGATTGTACGCCACTTAAACAAACAAAGCTGTTGACGTAATGAGCCGGGTATGGAACGCGGGACATACGAGGTGCAAATCGAGTGCATTTGATCTACATCATTTACGTCACACGAACCCTACACTTTCCCAAGCTCTACAAGAAACGACTCTGCAACTATAACTGCACTTCTGCATCAAGCACAATTTCTGTAATGCGCCATTCAGAAAAAAAAATATCTAACAGCGGGAACGCTATTTCTTCTGCTAAATCAAACTCAGTATTGCATTTGTCGGGAATGTCCATGGTGACAACTTTTGGGTGCAAACGTTCTCAACATCCATATACAAATTCACGTATGTGTCACTTCAGCTATAATAGCTGGCTTAACCAAGCGAACTGTTTCATAAGCATAAATTTATAGGTACGGTCCCATATTGAAAATGTATCCTGGTCGTAACAAATATTCTACTGGTTAGAAAATTGTTACTTTTTAATATACTTCTAAACATTTTTTGCTGTCAAAATGTTCAATATAGTTTATTTTTTTCCACGCTGAAATATTGAATGTTCATCGTCTGAGTCAGAATTAAACGCCGATGTGTTTTTATTTCTTTCTTTCCACTCTTAATAATAACTACGTGATAAACAAATTCACAAAAGGGTAATGATTTAATATTGAATTTATGAAACTCGTTAAATAATGTACAGCTTTTACTCGCCACTTTTCGATACAGTTGGAAATAGTTTAACTCGTTTCTTAAATTCATCTTTAATTCATTACCCATTTGAGATCCTTTAATTACCGCAGAGTTTTGTATCGCTATGAACTCTAAAAGAGATTGGACGTAAGGTGACGTCATTGCCACTTCTGTTATAAATAAATGTTTAAAAAAATAATTAGTGCAAGAACAGTGACGTGAGAGAAAATGATAAAGTTGATGGAACGTATAATGACACCTACGGAATCATTATCCATTTAGAGCCTGCAATAATTGACCTCTGTGTTATATATTATGAATTCCGTTGTGTAAATAAGAACTATGTAACAATGAATAAAATGGCACACTAATATACACTTTTTGGGGACTATCTGATAAGATCGATCAGAAATTAAAAATTACTTAGGGACAAAATTTCATACATATATTTTTATACGGTTATTTTCTTTTCGTTTTAATTTTTAATTATTTTTTCTTTATTTTGATTTGAGCCTATTTCATAGAAGATAAAATCCAGCATGATCTGAAAAATATTACATGTTCAAAGTATTAGGCATAAAAAGTGATGTTTTACCAAAAATATAAAATAATATGTGATATGTTAAATTACAAAAAGTCCAACGATTTTCAATCTCAAAGTTTGAAAACTTTTCTACGTAAACAAAAGTTGTTGATTTTATTCTTGAACGTTAGGCGAAAAAATGTTTAAAAGAATAAGTTGGTTCTTTTAATGGCAGACAGTCTCTTTTGATGATTTCAGTTTGATTATATTAGTCATGATAGTGTTCGTAACCAGATCGATGGTACGGCCATTACGCATTACGCAATGACACGCGACTATACGGCAAACTCCTAAGTGTAAATTTTATTTCCTTTTACATGAACATCCGGTGTGACGCAATTGCAAAATAGATACAATAATTATTCATAAACCTTTCCGCAAACCGATTATCAAATTCTACACAAGTGCTTCCAGTACCGTGTTAATTTTGCATATGTGTCTAACAATGAGATGAGGTAATGTAGGAAAGATTGGTCTCTATAAGAAGTACTATATTTCCATAAAATAATTATCCTAAGCCTTTATAAATTAAATTAGCATATGAACTTTCTTTCTTGATCTGTATTCATACAGACAAACTTTTTGTCTGAGTCTATACCTCGTCTTTAAAAAATAAAAGTAAGGGTGTCTTACTAACATTTCTCATCAGATTCTAAAATGTCCAATAGTACACATAACATCCTTCCTTCCGTAACCTCTGCAGATAGATTGCAATCGTGTGTGTTGATTAGATAGATATATAGATAGATAGATAGATAGATAGATAGATAGATAGATAGATAGATAGATAGATAGATAGATAGATAGATAGATATATAGATAGATAGATAGATAGATAGATAGATAGATAGATAGATAGATAGATAGATAGATAGATAGATAGATGCATGCATGCATGCATGCATGCATACATACATACATACATACATACATACATACATACATACATACATACATACATACATACATACATACATACATACATACATACATACATACATACATACATACATACATACATACATACATACATACATACATACATACATACATATGTGTAGGTAGATAGGTAGGTAGGAACATATATAGACAATTGGATTAAAAAAAAAGATTCTTTTCAAAGCACATGATTTTTGCAGATAAAAGTTGTTATAAGTATTGTTTTTAAACGATGCAAATAATGACTGTTACGGTGCAAAATTTGTTCGTTTACTCAGATACAATCAAGTGTTTCGCTGTGATTTGTCGATAGTAAATCTGTTTTATATGCGTCTTACCACTTCGAATCAAATGTTCATACACATTCCAACCTGTTTCCGCCATTTGATCTTGTTACTTTAACCAGTTTAAAGCATTTTCATTTGACGCCGCACTTGAATATATCATGTTATGTGTGTTTGTGAAGATAAGATATACTTAGGTAGGAATCTCAAAGTAAAATAGAGCGTTATTAGACGTTACATGTCTGCCATTAGGAATGAAACTTTAGACTAACGTCAAGTGTTTAGGGAAAGCTATTGATGGTATGATGAATGAGACTGTACAGAAAAACTAAAAAAAATTATGAAAGACGGTTTGCCACTTCTTTACTTCCTTGTTCATGATTGTATATTGTGACGTCATATCAGATTTTATTAAATAATGATTTTTAAATGAAAGGTGTATTTTAGCCATGAGCTATATCCCACAATGAAATCAGCATATTACACCTTTACAATTCAGTTTATGTTCTGCTTCTTTTGCGGTATTCATACTGACAGAGAAAAGACAGTTTACTTCCATTTATAATTTAGATTTGTCCTTTCCGAATAATTTTATGAAAGCTCTTTTAAAAAATCTCAGAATTATATGAATGATTTTTGCTACCGCTCTCAGAAGCCTTGTCCTTTCAAAGCATGTTTGGAACACACAGATTGTAAAAATGGAAAAAAATGACAGTTACATTGAGGATGCGAATTTATCTGTCAGCAAAGTACATAAAGCTTTTCAAAACGTAAATGTGATAATGTTGTGCACCACTTTATATAACAGTTGGGGTCCAAAGTTCTAATCCTGAATGAGCTATTTAAAAATTACGGCATAATGGCATCACTCCTAACCAAAAGCATAAGTATATTTTGTGACAATAGCCTAACGTATGATGAATATCATTTCGTTTACATTGCTAGTTTTATGCAATCATATAAACCGATTCATCATTTATTTTTTTTTTTATAAAAATAAACACTTTTATGATGAAGTCTTTTATTTCTTGGTGATGTAAGAGAATGTATATCAAAACAAAATATCTTAATTTCTATGGATTTGAAGTTTTCTTTAACCAACTTTTAAATTATTTACTTCTTTCATGTTTTTCTTTTCCGATTGCAAATGATATGATTAACTGTTACTTGATTCAAATCTCATTAATGGCAATCTGACTCTGTTTTTGATTAGACCTTTCAGACTTGAACCAAACCAAGAAAAGTCACTGAGCCACTTTTTGTTAAAAGAGTTGATTGACTGTGCCTTTAAAAAGATCAAAGGGTTTATCCTAATTAAAACGTTCTTACCCGTTATAAATATTTGAAAGCAGACTTGTCGTGTGAAAATGAAACTTTGATACACCCAGAGTTTTAGGGTAGCTAAGTGAGTGGTTATACGAGGTTTTCGTTGACAATATTTACTAAATTATCAGAAGAAACTGGTTGTTTTTAGGAATTAGAAGGTCAAAGTTTTGATTAGTCATGAAAGTTATGTATGAAAGAATTTCACAATTGTCTTCGACAGAGGAGTAAAATGATTGCCACGAATAACTTTTGCGTCTGTTACTCTATAAACATAGTATACTTTTCTTTCAATTAATATGGCAATTCATTTCGCAGTTTTGGAATTCAAGCTCGTCTCTTCACTTCCAATATATGTTTTTATTTCATAAGATATCAACAGAACAGCAAAATTGGGTATTTATAGCATTCCCATTCGAGATTTTCCTGCCTTTGGAGATTTTAAGTTGGTTTTCGGGTTGTTTATTATTTCTTTTTGTATAGTGAAAATATCGTGACGTTAAGAACTTAAAAATCAGTTTGCAATAATGGTGTTGCGTCACATATATGGAAGTGCTTGGGAATAGTATGCTTCGGTTTTACTATGATATAGACAAGCAGGAGAAAAAAAATGCTGTCAAACATTGTGAAATGACAAATTTAGTGAGGTAAAATTTCCATGAGTAATGATTATGTACACGCAAATTGATCTCGCCTCTTACTCGTGGCATTCTGAACGGTAAAAGTATAGTTATTCATAAAAGTTTCATGCTAAAATCTAATAGGCACTTCGAATTTTTTCAGGAAAAAATAAATTAGATCACTAGTAACCTCCATGGCTTTCTGTGGCAAATTCCCACGCTTCTGACCACATATGCCTCAAACCCGATACCACATCAGGCCTTGACCGATTGGACCTAGCCCGAAACCATCCCCCATTTCATATATGATGTGTCTTAATGGTAAGACTAAATGATCAAAGTTTGGTCAATAACTATTCAAACAATGTCTCTATGGCTACAGGTTGTGTACTTTTTGTCTTTGGTCTTTGATGATCGTTATAAAATGTACTCATAAATCAAGCGTTTAAAATGTTATCACTTAAAATATTGGTTCACGAAAAACATGTCTTGCATCTACTGTATCTTTAGTGTTTTTGGTTTTGCATAAATCCAGAATAATTTATATTATGTCATTCGCAAGGAAAATCTCAATGTAAATCTTGTAATGCGTGTCAGTAATTCTGCCATTATTTTTTTGCATTTTAGAATATTTTCATCTATGACTTAAAGACATGCTGATCTTGCACTAATGAAGCTCTAAACAGAATCATGTTTATTTTTTTTAAACAAATATCAATGAAAATGAAAAAATTAACGACAACATATTGCGTTCGCGAAAAGAAAGAATGTAGCTTGAAAACGACTTGGGAATGATGTGTTCAAAATTAAATATATGCATACATATATAAATCCATCGATGGATTAATAAAATATGGTTGTAGAACAAATTTTGTGCGGAGTAAAGTTACAAGTTATTTCACCATCAAAAATGCGGAATATCACCCGTGAGTCCTAGAATAAACGAGATCTTAAATTCAGCCAAATTCATTAGTGGCGTTTCAGGTACTCTGGTGGCCTCTATTCCTATAAAATATTATTAATTGAGGTGAGTTAATAAAGAGATAAGGACTTCTGTCAATTACGTTTGCCAATCAATTCAAATACACCTCTAAATTTAAACACACAAGCATATACATCAAAGGAAAATGACAATTATTTACCTTGAAAACAAAAACCATGATTAATAAGCTTAAGATATGTAAAAATGATAATACCTAAAAATATTTAATCCTGTTTTTGGCGAAGTCATCTGATAATATCTCAGCGAACTAACAATTATGCCATCGATCATGACTTGCGTAAATAATGCTTTATGAACTTAGTCATATATCATCGCAGTAAAAGAAGTGCTCACGTACAGTTCCAAATGTGTCGAGAAGGACCCGAAATGCCTTATTGATTGCAATTGTCCTCCTCGATGCTGATGCACCAGTAAAGGAGAAAATGAGATGAGATTGCGTAACTTCAGCAAAATACATTTTCCTTTCTAAATAATTTGTTCGCTTTATCGGACACTTACCACTGACACCACAATATGCATTTATCATAGAACTGATAGTTAAAATATTTGTTTTAACGAATTATGATGTATCTTTTGGGGTTTGGAATTCAGTTACAAATATTTCCTTGCCTCTTTGCAAGAATGAAGGTCATCCTACAAAATAAACCAAATAAATTTATTAAAAAAAAAGTTTTATAATTTTTATTGGTTCAAAACTGAATTGAAAAATATGCAAACTCTATATTTTATTTGGAAAGAGAGAACAAAATGATTAATATATATTGTTTCGATCAGATGTATCCGACGACAAATGAAAAGGGGTTATCATAAGTATGTTTTCTTTTTCGGACGGTCAGAGGATAAATAAATTAACTGCTTATCATTTTTGTGTACTTCGAACAAAATATAATTGGCACTAGTAGCTAAATAAGTTGAAACAATGTTGTCTCTACCTTTTGTCTTCTGGGATATCTACACAACAATTTTATCCCATGACGAAATGAAGTCAATCGAAGGAAGATAAAAATGGTCAATCGCTATAACAATTCATCGCGCATAACTACTTATTTTTATTACAAAACAAAATGTAGGAAATTACAAAGTTTATTGACTTTCCAACATTACAAATTATCAGATATCTTGAAAATAATTTCATAGTGTGATGGAAAGGGGATAATAAAGTAATCCCCTAAATGGAAAGAGGATGCCAGAATAATCCCTTTACTAAACAACAAGTGACATCAATATTATTTGTAATTCTAAATGTTCTAAATGAAATTAATTTTAATATTCATATCCAGCTTTTTATACTTTGAAAGTATCAGTTCTATCCGACTGCAAATAAGAAAAGTGCTAATAAAATAAATACTTGAAAAAAATGAGTTGTAAGTGATAATTTTTAATTACTTTCTCGGACTACCTTGTGTGTTAAATAGTTTTGAGTTCAATTTGTACTCATGTCACTATCTGCACATGACTGCTCCTGTGACCCAAGTGATTAGAATGGTTCTGGTGACCTAAGTGGTTAGAGCGTCCGCTTCGGATGCGGGAAGTCGCGTGTTCGAACCCGGCTGAGTCATACCACAGACTTATAAGAATGGTATTAACAGCTGCCTCGCTAGTCGTTTAGTAGGCTGGTCGGCCTGGCGACAGGATAATGTGGGTGGGACATGTTGCTACATGTCTGCGGCATGATGCTCCAGTTCTCCAGTGCATACTGCAGATATCGTAGCTATATGACTGAAACATTGTTAAAAGCTACGTAAAAATACACACACGCTTACACACACACACAAACATACACACACACACATTATCTGTATCTGGTCCAAAAGGTAGCTGCGTTAAACACGCATTTGAACCTACTTTCATATGTTACTCATCCTACTTACATGTTTTTAAACAAGAATGTCTCAATAAAGCCTCTAGAGTGTTTGCAATGTTAAAATGACGACATAAATTAGGCATTTAAATATTACATAATATTTTTATTTTAAGGGCGAAGAGAGTGACATCTCTTATAACCCTGAACATCAATACAATTTGTCTTGTTGTCTTTTCCTCAATTGAGATTTCGATTGTACTAGCACCACACCTGATGTGTGAAATGTTTTGTTTAACAAATGAATGACTCTTTTAAAGAAATTATATGCTAATTATATTCAAATCATCGCTGTTTTGTCAAGTGCAGTGATTACTATTCCATTCTCTCTGAGACCGTTCCGGAGGCCAAAGTAGTTAGAGCGTCCGCCTAGGATATGAGAGGTCGTGGGGTCGAACCCCGGCCTAGTCATACCAAAAACTTATAATAAAAGGTATTAGCAGCTGCCTCGCTTGGTGCTCAGTATTAAAAAGTTAGTGGTAGGACTGATTGGTTTGGTGTGAGGATGATGTGACTGGAACACATGATGCTACATGTCTGCTTGACATCACTATAAACTGCCACATTGCAGACATCGTAGCGATATGACTGGAAAAAAGTTAACGCTACGTTAAAAGTCCAAACACACACATATAAACATACATCATGCAATTTGTTCACTTGATAAAAATAAACGGACTTCTAATCAACAAACTAATCTAAACCCACTGCAATGTTCAAACAGTAATTTGTTTGCCCCAACTTGCCCCAGGTCTCTACATCGGTATATTTCAGTCCATATCATCTTGGAAATATTTTAAAATGTGCAGTATACAATTACCTAGTGCACTTTATTGGAGGACTGTATAGCTAATTAATGAACAGTTCGCTATCTCAAAACAAAGTCACGTATTGTTATACTATGGAGGAAATCTACATTGCATAGTTAGAGGGAAGGTTCAGTCATGTAGATTTACGGTTTATGTGCAGATTATATTGTGAGTGGTAAAAATGAAAACCGCGTATTTACCATTTAAATTATGTATAGAAACCAAGACAATTTAGAGTTATATGATGAGCACAAGAAATATTACGAATAAAAGTGTGACGACGAGTATATTCACATTTATGTAAAGGAAAAAATGTGAGCAACAGCGGAAATGCATGATCACATGACCATCATGTGACGCTAAAAAAAACATGTACACGTTACGTAAAGGGTTAAACAAGGATGCCTGAAATAGATGAAATTTTTGTGAGAAATAGAGCGTATCTCTAACATCACGTTCTTCAATTTAAACCAATACAATATATGCTTCTGAAACTTGTGTAAACAATATTATTTTATTTCGTGAGGCAATATTTTGATTTGTTGTGGAAATTTTGATCGCACTTATAAAGCGGTTAGCAAGTTATGCATATCTGTCAAGACATATGCACATATTTCCCTTGCGTCTATGAAAATGAAAATTATGATCTCTAACCAGCATTTGTTGATATGCGTAGAGACAGTGAATTTCTCATCAAGTATTAAGATTAGATATACATCCAATGCATATTCAATCATCTTATTTTTCTGCACAATTTGGTGTTCGTATGCTAGCTGTTCACTGCAAAAGGACATATTCTTAGGCACTCTTGAGCTGACTTTTGCGCGCCGCTGCGCCCCGAAGTAGTGAGGCTGGAATACAATTGAGTGGACTTTTTGCAGACACATATGTGATTCTTCAATGAAACAGGATTCCAAGAACTGATTTAAGGGATTGGTAAGTAGATACTTACTTTTATATCTAACTCTTCTCTCTAATGGCTGAAGAAATGTTTTGCAAAGTCGCATATGGTTTTGCAACCCTTAACTCAATTTTACGAAACGCAAAAACAAGTTATATATATATATATATATATATATATATATATATATATATATATATATATATATATATATATATATATATATATATATATATATATACATATATATATATATATATATATATATATATATATATATATATATATATATATATATATATATATATATATATATATATATACACATACATATTTATATATATATATATATATGTGTGTGTATATATATATATATATATATATATATATATATGTGTGTGTGTGTGTGTGTATATATATATATATATATATATATATATATATATATATATATATATATATATATATATATATATATATATATATATATATCAGGAGTCCGAGGGTCAAGTGTGGGACGGAGTGTTTCGAAATCGCTAATCAAATCTGACTGGTCATATAATTAAACATGTGTCACTCAAAATGTTTGGGGGGGTCGTTGTCGTTTTGTTTTGTGTTTTCATTCTTCGGACTTTGGATTTTCTTTAAAAACATTAAGTTTGCGCCAGCCTTCTGTGAAAGATTGCAGCATGCAAAATTCGGGCTTGCAGAGCAAGATCAGACTGTACCAACTTTATCCAAAGCTGAAGGGGTGGAAGGCGGTTACGTCAAGCCAATTTCATGCCATTAATGGGTAACAATAATATTTTATTCATTGCTATATATTACTACAAAGTAAGGTCAAAGATCAGTAGTCACAGCCATTCATTCTTAACCATGCTAGAATGCAAAATGCTCCCTGCACATTCCAACACGACATAGACAACAAATAAACAGGCTTGTCAAGCGACAAGTTTTTGCGAATCTTTCCTGGAGCACAACTGCACCTTTAGTTTCTGACTATAATTCCCTCTTCAGAGTGTCTTCATTCTTAGATTTGTATTGCGGACTTCGAAATCATTCTCGAGACGTAATTTTACTTCCTTTTACTGAGTCATTAATTCTAGGACGCGGCGTGTCACCAGGGAACTGTAGTATAGTTGATTATTGTGCAGTAGATCAACTACAGTTTCCTTCATAAAAAACGACAATTAAGATCTGAGACAAACTTCAGAAATTTTAGGTTTTATTACAAGATAAATCCAAATAATGCAAATCTCTGTTTGAAAGTTTATAATAAGAAAGTTATAACCTATAAGTATTATATCCTTTAGAAACAGTTCCATTATTCTAACGTTGCTGACACAGGTCTATATCCGGCGGTATTCATGAAAGTTAGGTAGAAATATTCACCACTTCCTTTATGAGCTAAAAAAAGTGCCCACATTCGATGAACTACTTTTGCCTAAGCATACAGCTAAATGAAGAAAGGCAACGGTACCATCGAACGCTGTTAATGTTATATATCTGAATCCCAGTAATGGCGAACAATGTCAGCAGGCCTTTTTAACTGTCATCAGGCCTTAGAATCGACTGTCTGAGAATAATGGTCCTTAGCATAATTCTTTATATTCAATAGATCTAGCTGTCGTTCGCCGACAACAGTCTGGTTGCTAGCGATAGCTAGTTACTGATATATGAGAGAGAGATGGACTTTTGATATTTTTAATCAAAAACTATTCTTTCACGCAGGTAGTTACAAAATAGAACTCTTGTATCCTGTGGGGAGAGAGAGAGAGAGAGAGAGAGAGAGAGAGAGAGAGAGAGAGAGAGAGAGAGAGAGAGAGAGAGAGAGAGAGAGAGAGAGAGAGAGAGAGAGAGAGAGAGATTCATGCAGGCAGGTAGTTACGAAATAGAACTCTTGTATCCTGTAGTTGAGATTTAGCCAAACAAAAGACTCTAAAATGTATATTGTTCTTATTTCCAGGCATTGGCTGTTACCGATGGACCGTTCTACTGAGAGTTCACTGATAAAGGTTAAAGCTGGAAATGCGTGTAAATTACTCTGTCCAGAAAACAACGGGTACAGCCACATCGACAAACACAAAGAATGCGTTACATGGAATGTTTCTTGCTCATCTTTTCATAACTGCATTTTCAAATTTCATTGATGCATCGTGTATTTTTTTTGTAAAATCAATATTTAATTTCGTTACATCACATTTTATCCTCTTGAACAAACTTCATAAAGGAAAATTAAAAATATTTACGCGCGCTTAGATTGCAGGGAAAGTACCATTTATTACTGTGCGGTGATCAGGTTTCAAACATCAAGTTATGACATGTGAAATGTTCCAAAACACATTGAAATAAATTTTTGCTTTCATTGTCTTATCCCTATAACACAAGAGAACGATTAATACATTTGTTTGCAAGTTTACAATGAACTGGTAATTAACTGAGTATTACAAAATATTTGTTGGTCATGTATCGTAAAAGACCTTTATAGCTAGTGCCGTCTGTGCACACAACCTTAAGTCTTCTATTTTTCGTTTATCATGCAGTAAACTACACATATTCACCCCGAACAATAGTCAATGGAATACAAGCTTAACTATAGTGTATCATTATGATGTATTTTCAATATTATTATTGACCGCTCTGATGGCCTGGTAGTTAGAGCGTCCGCCTCGAATGCGGAAGATCGCGGGTTCGAACCCCGGCCGAGTTATACCAAAGACTTAATAAATAATAGTAACATCGGCCTCGCTAGGCGCTCAGCATTAAGAGGGTTATTGTTATGACTGGTCGGCCTGATGCCATGATAATGTGACTGTGGAATATCATGTTATGTCTGCGGCTTGGTGTCCCAATGTCACAATAAACTGTTACTCTACAGACATCGTAGCGATATGACTGATATATTACTAAAGTTTCGTTGAAAACCCAACACACACACACACACATACACACTGTATCAATATTAATTACTGTATCATAGAGCAAGCTTAATCGCACACAACCAGCTTTTCAACAATGAGACTTGCTTTTTATTCGCTACGTGCTGCTGTAAATATGGCTAATTACAACACCATGTGAAAATAGGCACTGCTGTACAAAGAGCTATTTGCTACAGCACATAACAATAGGTACTGCTCTTAAATAAGACAGCTTACTGCGTCACGGCAAACAGGGACGGCTGTCAATAAAGGCAATTTCTGCAGAACGTAACAATAGACACTGATGCAAAATAAACATGTTTACTGCACCACGTACCTGCTGTAAAATAAAGCTATTTGCTGAAGCACGTAACAATAGGCACGGCGGTAAAAAAGGCTATTTACTACAGCACATAACAAAAGGCACTGCTGTAAAATAGGATTATTTATTGCAGCACTTAACCACAGTTACTGCTGTAAAATAGGGATATTTACTGCAGCATTTAACAATACGCACGGCTGTAAATAAGTACGCATGTCAAGTAGGTCTATTGCAGCATGCAACATTATGCACAGTAGGTAAGAATAATTAACGGCTACACAAATAATTCGAGCTAATTGGTTTCCGTTAATTTTCTTTTAATAGGGACTCTCAATCTAAATCTTTGGAAAGCTATGGTCAATATCAACATTTCTGGAAAGATAAGCACAAATATTTCAATAAATGTCATAATACGAGGTAATAAATTACCTAATCCACGTACTTTTGTTTTTATTTCAGAACGATGCTTTGATCAAGGTCATTGAAAAGACATGTTCATGATTACTAAGCATATTCTTGTATTTCGAAGGACAGGCGCGTGCAGCTTTTTTGCGTTTATGTCCTTCAAATTGACAAGCTTGAGATCTAATCTGCATTTTCTAATCTTAAAGAGAAGCATATATCATGTCATGTGCTGTCAATTAATTCAAATCTTTATTCTGAGAAGAATGACTCGTGCCAAATAAATTAATGGATCTCCTCAGATTTGTATTCAGATGTGACATGATATATTTTTCATTAACTATTGATTATTTTGCAAATGCTTGGAATGTTACACATCTTGGCATTTGCCTTGATTAGCGTTATTAAATACTTTGAAATAAAAAATATAAATATTGTGAATTATGTTTTTTTCTGTAGTTAAAACAGAACCTACGAATCAAGATCGGTGGGACAAAGTGAAAATTACATTTTAGCGAAAGTTTGGCCATAGCCATCTTATAGCCACGACCTTTTTCTGCTGCCCCATAAAAAGATTTTTAAATTATGTTCCTTGCTAATTGTCAGTGAAAAAGCTACTTCTGAAAGATGACATTTTAGGTCATTAGATTTATCCTAACATCTCTTAATGGCGTTCGGATATAAAATCTGTTATATACTCTCTCGAAAGGCGAATTTGCCATTCTAAGACACACGGTATATTCAAGCAGAATATAATTCTTCCAATACAAGTTTCTAGTTTTGGTTATGTTTTATTTATAAATATATATGTGTATTGTCTCTGTACAGTACCGTACTTGTTTTTTTTAAACTTAAAATAACTAACGTCATGTTCATGCTAGGTTCTTCTTTCACTTGGACGGCTGTTCACTTGATGCGGTCTTTCATACCGGGGTGCTTATAACATCAACAATAATAATTTATTCGTTAGTTAGGATGAAACAGTACAGACTATTCTTCCTCAAACTTTGTCTTACATTCCAATCTTCTCAAACCTATTTACATAATTATTTATATGTATCTCAGTCGACCTATAAGAATGGTAATCTTACTATTTCTGTAAAATATTCACACACAAAATGAAAATGCATATCTGCTAACCAATGTTTCCCTGTTTTAACCATGTTTACTCCTTGGCGGATATAACAGGTATTTCTACGCTTTGTATATGTGAATTTTACTAAATGCAGTCAATCAAAATTAAGTTGGTCAAATTTGAACACTGTTCCTACATGACCAAGACAAGGGGAGCACACAACTGGAATGGACTGATAAGTAAGCAGTCTTCAATTGACTGTGCCTGTTTGTACAAATGCATTATTTCCTCCAAATACACATATAATGGCTTTTCTATGGTACTTAGTCATACTATGTTAAACTTACAAAGTATCATTTTCAAGTCTATTGCCTCCACCATTTTCGGTCTACAATAGACCGCTGTTAGATCCCACTGAACAGTTGGGTATTTTTTGGCAAATCTTTATCCAACGATGACCTATTGCAGAAAAATGATTATAATATTACAATAAAGATGTAAATAAAAACTAATGATTTTTGTTGAAAGCATGTTTGTAAGATTCCGACTGAGGTATTACGGTTAATTCTTTATGCAACTTGTGGTTTTTAGGTTTTTATACTGATCCGATGCTGCCACCATCCCCTCTTTTCAACATTCATTTTTGACAGAAAAGAGCTATTTTTAACATTTTCCTGAGAAAAGGCGGTTAAAAGAATCAGTATGTACATTATTCATCATTAAAATTCGCTAGTACTATAATAAATTAAAATACCTTTCATCACCCCTCAACCATGTAGATTTTTAGATATTTACCTCTGTAGCAGACACATGTAAATACGTAAGCCAAGTCGGCGGCTCATTGGCAGCCCAAGTTACGCATTTGATTTCCAATGCTATTCTGTGATAGACACCAACAAGCCAACCCATTTTCAAGCCTAACTCAATGAAAATGTAAACCACATTACAGATTTAGATTGTGTGTAAATCTATAAATGCTAGGGTTGTCATAATTAAACTCATGCCTTCTACCTTTAAAATTAGGGTGTGGGGTCAAAGTACGAAACTATTCAGTGAGACGTTACACACTTTTGGTTAGTTGGGAGTATATACTAAGGGAGACAATTCATGAACCCGAATAGGTCGCTAGGAGAGTGCACTGAAATATTTATTGTTCGATCAGCCATATTGTGTAGATAGGGAAATACAGTGGAACCATGGTTAGCGAAGATAATGATTATTAGACACAACGGTTCAACATAATTATATGTAATTGCTGTTTTCTATATGTATTTTATATTTTAAAAAAAATGATAGACTACTTGAATCTGTATAGATTTATAAGAAAATAGATGAATGAATAATTTAATTGAGCTTAAATTTAATGAAACACGGCACTGGAAAATCATTGGGGAAAAAAAATCCCTGACAGAACATAATTATTGCTAGTAATTGATAAAAAGGAAAATATAAATAATAGTGGGCGGGCAGACTGTTAGACAATCGACCATTCTCTACATGAGTCAAACTAAGTATTCACGCAGTCACATAGATGCATATTCCAGAAGTTTCATACATGTATATCGCAGGACTATCAAACATGTATATCCCAATACATTCAGAAATGTACATCCCAGGAATTTTAGACATGCTTTTCTGAACATGTGGCGATAGGGAGAAGGGTCGCACGTGACACCTTGTATCTTTCTATGAGGGCAGAGGAACAGTGGCGTCACTAGGGTTGGTGTCACCAAGTGCAGTAACTCGTGGTGAAAAATATATTTCCAACTTTGTTTAAAAATAATTTTAGAACGTTTCTCATTACCCACCCTTTTACAGAATGCGAGTTGTTTCTCGTATATTACAAATATAGAAACTTGTGAAGTTTGTAATACATTTGCACATGACGTGATAAAAAAAGTGTAGACGGCCTTGTTTTTTAATCAAGAAAGTAAGCACCTTACAGAACTCATAGGTAGAATGTAAATACGTATGCATACGAGTACGAGAAGCACGAAACTTTTTCATTTACTGGGAAAATGCAGCACTCAGTTAAAAACAACCTTCGTTGACAATAATATAGTTCTACACAAAAGAAAAAATTGTTATAAATGTTGAAGATATCGCGTTCGAAATAACAAGATATTACTTTTAAAAGAAATATTTGCAGAAAAAAATATATATATGTATATGTATATATATATATATATATATATATATATATATATATATATATATATATATATATATATATATATATGTATATTTCTGTATTCATTAAATGTAATCAATACAACAGATCTCACAAAGTATCATACACTTGTTTCTTCTTTTTTCAAAACAGTCCTTAATCTTCGATGAGTAAGAAAAACCTTTGTATGTGAATATAATGCACCGATATTTGACTTATTCATTGAATGAAGACAGTGTGTTCCAGTCGTTTTCGTTATTCATATATGTTCAAGAGTTCCGTATGATTTTCTGAAAGAGAAAATAAAGATATAATGTCAACGCTTTACGTTTTCGGGGGAGGGGGCAAACATTGCAAGGAGCTGATTAATTATATATTAATTTTAGCAAACATTTGTTTACAAAAGTCTTTCAATTAAAATTATTTTCAAGAATTCCATAAGATTGCTACAATACAGAAATATTGGCAGTCTTTGTAATTTAAGCAAATTAAGACTGAGAAAGAACCATACAAAACTTGTTCAACTAAATATAAAGTGATATTCTTGCTGGACAATCCAGTCTATTCTTCCGTTTTTCAATAGGATCCCCACCTTTGTATTATGTACATTATGAGAAGGAATCGTCATTATAGCATTATAACATCCATTTCCACTTCTTAATTGCCTAAAATCATTGTATTAACGTACTTTGTTTTATCGCGTGGAAAAGAAACTAAACTTGAATTTATCTCAGTTAATGTTAAACAAATTCTGAATTAAAAAAATCAATATTATTATTTATACGAAAGTTATCGATTTGAAAATGTGTATAAATTATTGCTTGGTTGAAAGATCGGGAGGATGTTCTTGTTTAGAAACTCTTGGCGCTTGTCCAGGACCTCAGGATGACGGCACAGTTTATGGAATATACGTGCAATAGTAAGAGCTCGCCTTTACCCTTAGTGTACGGTTTTACTATACAGATGCTGTAGATTTAACTTGTATACCGATCAAGTGATGATGTAGCGTACACCTTTAGAAAATGACTTCATCTAATTAAAAAAAATGAAAGATAAAGGACAAAATTAAAAACAAACGGGATGTGAATATTGAAAGGCGGAAAACTGATTTAGTCTGTAATAATTAGCATTCTACCCTCTTTGTCCCTCTGTGACCAATTAGAATTTGACACGGAGATACCACTCAGGGAATAGAAGTAAGTGAACATTAGTTTTAAACAAGAGATTTTAAATTGTCGCTAGATGTTTTACTGACATGTCATTCTGGGGATAATGAGAAATGTAATGTTGACACTATACCTTCTATCCAACACGCCGTTTGGAGTGACCAATATCCAGTGATTTACTATCCAATACCCCATATTTACTATCCAGCATTACACACAGACACACACACACATACACACACATACACACACACATACATATATACACACACATTATCCAAATAACGATTGGAGTGACCAACAAACCACACCTAACAATCAACAAAAATGGGAAGAATGACCAACACCCACTTACCTACTGACCAACACAACTAACCAGAATATTGTTTGAGTCACCAACAACCCTCACTTACTAACCACACCCACCGTTGGAGTGATCAACATAGTTATCTACAAAATAACAAGCCGTTTGGATTTTCGTCATTTACTAACCAACAAAAACCAGCTCATCTAATGACCACGTAGTGAAAGATGTAAAAACAGGGTCACAATATAGGATTTTAATTTCTTATAAATAAATCCAGGTTCCCATTCTCATAATATCCACCATGAACAAAGTAAAACACATATCCCTAACATCCACATTTAGACAAAACTTTTATCCCATACTACACTTATAATCTCCCTAGCAATGAAGTAAAATAAAAGAAAGTGGTATAAATATGCACTCTATACACGCAAACATACTTACATATCATCACACATGGAACGAAAAGAAGAGAAAATGATAGGGGTGGGGTGCTCAAACATAGACAAACATACTTATACAATATCATACATGGAGTGGAAGAAGATAAAATAGTCGGAGTTCCTAAACATATATACAAACATAGCCTTTTAGAGAAATAATATAGGATGGCGGTAAAATATCCAATTAGCTTTGATATCCAATAGGTGTGGTAAAGTATATCAGACATTCACATTCAGGGTGTTTAAAGCCTAGTGTTTCTTATTCTTTTTTTTTTAATAGCGTACATACATTAGCATATTAGTTGAATGTTGCTGCAGCAAATAAGGAAGAATTAAAGAGGTACAGAACGACAGCCAACAAAGCCATTTTGTGCATAAACGCAAAATGTTTTGATAATAAGTTGATAAAAGTTTTCTTTACGATGAAGATTGATCATAAAATTTGATTATTTGATGAAAATTTATGAGAGAGAGATTGTGTGTGTGTGTGTGTGTGTGTGTGTGTGTGTGTGTGTGTGTGTGTGTGTGTGTGTGTGTGTGTGTGTGTGAGTAGGTGTGCAATAGCTGTCAAGCCAATCGCGTCTGAGTCAGTTATGCAACATGCGCAGCACGGGTTTTATTATTATAATTGCTGCATTTGTTATCTTGACGACGTTGTTTCTTTTTTTATCACATTGATGTCCAGGAGGTTGGGAATAAAATTAAAATTTAAAAAGAGCAGTAAGACAGATTAATACAAACGTATGTTTTACTGCACACTGTCTTTCCTACACGTGATTTTTTAACGATATCACTACGAAGACCTAATGAAATAGAACCGAACATTGAGAATTATATTTATTTTGTTGCGACAGGACTACGCATTTCTAAATATTCCGAGTATTCAGTGGTCACGAAATGGCGCTTCATTTCCTTTGTTGGATAATTCGTGCGATATGTATGCATATGATTCCACGTTGTTTGAAAACACGATATTAAAATGACTTGGACATTTGGAGTAGTCAATTATCACTCTATGATGGCAATTTCTAGTATGCATTCTATATTCGCAAACCATTTTACTTTAAAAAAAAAAACTTGGTCAAAAACTATCGAATTTCAAATTACCATGGTAACATTTGAATACTGTAATTAAAACAGGTGAACATAGAAATAAACCTGTTATATTAAGACATTACAAAGGGATATAAAAAAGTAACAGGAGTGAAAAGTTTCAAAAATGTTTCATGTGCTTCAATATGGAACCAATGTATAACAAGAAAACAAGAATGTATATACACTATAGCGTTCGTGTAGACGCATTAACTGGCACACACACTACACACACGCACACACACATCGTCTCTCTCTCTCTCTCTCACTCTCTCTCTCTCTCACTCTCTCTCTCTCTCTCTCTCTCTCTGTATATATATATATATATATATATATATATATATATATATATATATATATATATATATATATATATATATATATATATATATATATATATATATATATATATATATGAGCAGCATAGCGTTCAGGTTTCAACTCTTTCAATAAATAGCTGCTTCATTTATAATTCCAGTTATTCATACGAAGCGTGTAACATGATAAAGAAAACCAGAAATAAAGAGAAAACCAGAAGAAAAAAAATTGGGCAAAGAGAAAAAGTATGACTAATTTCTGCAGGGAGAAATGAAAGGACACTTATTCACATGCTTTAAAAAGCGAACATAAAATTTCAAGTGTGCATTGAACAACGTCTTTTGCATTTTCTATATAATGATGCAGGCAACGATGTTACCTTAAACTTGTACGATGATTTTACAAAGTATAGTGGTTAAATTACTATATATAGATCGAAAGTTACCTGGTGAGGGTCCTTGGGGGAAATGTGAATATATCCTAAAACTTACGTGGGAGGGAGCAATTAACAGCCTTCAGTGGTTTAATAAGTACTTTAAAAATAACTGATTCCACAAGCAGTGGCTTCACAATTTTTTTTGCAGGAAGGGGGTCCGTGGATTTGACACCATATGTTACCACACATGACAATCTATAAAGTTTTTGAATTTTTGTGGAGGAAGGATGTCCATGGGGGTGATACCATGAGTTACCTTACTGGGTAACACCAACCCTAGTGACGCCACTGTCCTCAAGACGAAAATATTTCTTTGAATTTTGGAAGATCTGTCGTGTGAATGTTGCTGCATATTTTGGCAGAATTTAGTTTGCCGTCAAATTATTTGTGACAAATTTATGAACATTACATGCAAATATATGAAAAAGTTCTACGATTAGTGATGTATTTACAACTTCTCTGCCCCCGCGTGAAGAGCACATCCGTCGTACTTTACCTATATGTCATAAATACCAAGAATTGTATAAAACAAGTTGGAAACATCAACAAGATTTATAACATGAATGCTGTACGTGACCGGAAAAGTCTTGGATTCGACGCTTCAAAAAAGAGCTGACGGTTTATGCCAAATACGCGTTGGGGTTGACTGAAGAAAGGAAACTTATACTTAATGTCTTGACATGTGAATAGTTTTGTTGAATTACCAAAAAACCATGAACTTTGTTTTTGAAATGTAAATATATTACACCTTTAAAGAAAAACATAAGCTTTGCATTTTATGTTATGTAAATATATTCTGTTACACCATGAAAAAAGACGGATTTGTTTGTTTGTTTTTTTTTTTCTTTTAAAGTATTGTTCCATGTCGAAATATTAAATGAGTTTTAATGTCTTGTGATCATGGTTACCTTTTAAGAATATTCAAAGCTGTTCAGTTCTAAGTGTGATCGCCCAAAAGTCAAATCAACCAAGCTGTGCCATCCTTTTGAATAGATGTGACGTCATGGTACTGGACACTGGCCAGCAATGTTGCAAGTGACTGACCTCAATTGGGCGGAACATTGTGGCATGGGGATTGACTTAAATATGCGCTACTGTATGGACAAATACATACATACATACATACATACATACATACATACATACATACATACATACATACATACATACATACATACATACATACATACATACATACATACATACATACATACATACATACATAGGGGGCTCCGAGTGGCCGAGTGGTCTAAAGCGCTAACCGTTACGGATAACTGCCATCTCACCTCTGTCTGCGTGAGTTCGAGTCTAGGATTCGGCGAATGTGGATATGTGAGAAAGCTTGCCAGTAGCTTCTCGTGGGTCGTTGGTTCTTTCCGGTGATTTCCCGGTTTCTTCCTCCACCATTAATACTGGCCGCCATGAATAGCCTATCGTGTGCTGAAAAATGGCGTTAAGCCCAACAACAACAACAGCAACGTACATACATACATAGATACATACATACATACATACATGTATAGACATAGACAAAGAAATGAATACACAAATATGGCAAGAGAGTATTCTTTTCAAGACATTGGAGTGGCCCTGAAAAGGGTTTTGGGTTTCTTCTTCTTTTTGTAAGTTCTTCTTCTCTTCCACCAGCATCGTATTTTCTCCACTACATTCCTTTTCTTCTTCTTTCTCTTCTCATCCTTTTCATTCTCCTCTTAAATCTTCCCCTCCTCCTCTTTTTCATCTCCTCGTTTTCCTTTCCTTTTTCAATTTTTTTCATTCCATCTTTTCATTTGTTCTTTATTTTCTTCGTCTTCATTCTCCTCCTTTACCTGCTTGATTAGGTCTTTCAGTCTTTCCTTCGCCATCTTCAAATTATTAATTTACATCTTATATCTCTTGAGGCTATAGACACCAAACTCCAATCTCATAGAAAATTCATCCATCATCCTCACGTCATCCAATACTTCTTACAATGTAATCATTAAGTATCGACCATTGACCTTTGACGGGTTTCTTACAGGGCGGGAAGACAGATGGTAACGGAAACGAAGGTCGGGTATTAGAAAGCGGGCGGCGCCAAACTGCACGTAACTCTGGCTTTTCCTGGCGATGGGCTCCGGGTCTCCTTGGTGGGGCACCCTCACTGAACTTATACTCATGACGGTAACCGCAATGGACTGATCGCTAACACTAGGGTCGCTGTTGAGGTCAAATTCTGTCCAGCTGTGCTAGCAAACGTTCTTTGTCAATGTTGTGTATGCCACCTGTGCAATGTAATCGAATTTGAGAGTTGTGAAATTAGAAAATGGTAGTTTGTTTCCTATGAGTTAAAATTTTGTGTACGTAATGGATTGCCAATGGTTGTGGTGGTCAGTCTACCACTTCTTATGAGCAAATAGATATATTCGTGAGAGTTGATAAATTTAGACGGAGGATGTAAATGGTTTAGGTGGGATAGTGGCCACCCAAAACGTCAAGTGTGCCAAAAAGACCTGAAGTTGTAGCATATGTGTATTAGCCCCTGTTCCAATGGGGTGCTCTGCGCTTGTCCAGTGGGAGGCTTTTCCTCAAAAATGGGCCCCTTTGTCCTGTAGGGCATTATGGGATAGTATGCCGTGCCGCCTATACTGCCCTTTGTTTTGTGGTTTCTCGGGGGCTTAGGTTGTGGAACAGCAGATGGGATTTGTTCTAGACTGTCTCTTGCCTTTGAATTGGTACCAACTTCTATCTAAAGTAGTCAGACTGGAGAGGCGAGGCGAGGCTAGATTATAGTCGTGTGCTGCCTTTGGAGCCCTGTGCTGTCCCTTTAAGAGGGCTCTTGGCCCCGAGCTGGGCCTTTCTGAAACTAGTGAAGGTCACCAATCAGACGTCCTACATCGCTCACCATGTCACCAAAAATAGCCCACTTTATTTTATCTCAGTCAGACAGGCTAGCAAGTCAAATAATAACCAGTTGTACCTACGGGTGTCCCTCTACCAATGTTGTGTAAGCCACCTGAGCAATTTACCAAATAGTGCAGAGTTGTGGGTCTGGAATATTTTCATGTCGGAATTTTGTGTACTTAGCGTACTTATAAGGGCCGAAAGTACACCCAATATGTAGGGTGTATGTCACACTTTTGAAATTTAACGCCGCGTAGCTCAGTCTAGTTGTTAAATTTGGACCGCCTGTCCTAATCGTATTACAAAATGTCATAGCCGCTGTTGGTTAATAACTGTCCCGTGACTTTGTACAGGGACAACTACGATCTCGAGTAATTATTCTATGTAAAGTATGGGTTATCGGGTCTGGTACACAAGGTCTTGCCATCGCAACTGACTTCGATCGTGGACAATGTAAAGCTTAAACTAGAAAGGATTGGTAGCGAAGGCTCTGTTGAGGGCTTCGTTACTGGCGATACCAAAGCTTAAACATTTGGGTAAGTGTCCTTGGAATATATGATATTTGATCTTGGATCAAGTCCGACAGCAACGTTAAAAGTTTTCACTTCCCCGTGTTCTATTGGATACTTGGCGGTCGTTCTGCTCAAAGTGTGGCCAATGCCGTTTCCTACATTAGATAGAAGTTCAACGCGGCGCCCATAGATTCTGGCTTTATGGATAATGACTTTGCATTCGTTGGCATGAGCTATCTAATGGAAAACGGTACTGCTACAATTCAGTCTCAAGCGGATATCCAGTTCGTTCAGCAAATACTTTTCGTACAACCACATGTCCAAATGCAAAGGATCCCATAAGTTCTAAAATATGTTTTGCAGGATTTTCTTTAGACGGTCAACAAAGCCCACACTGAGCGGATCGTCAGCTGCTATCACGGTTGCGTCGTTAAACTTGTCTTCGCCTGTTGTCTCAGGTTTCCATACCACGCAAGCATCCAGATGAGTCTTCTTGGCCTCTTTTCCATTCGTCAAGAGACTTTCCAGGTACTCTCGGTAAGGGTAAGTATCCATGCTGTTGCTGACTAGTTTGTTTGTCAAGTACACATCAACTTCGCTGAACAAAGAATGCATGAATTTGTTGACGGGAGCTACTCTAGCATTGGTTACCAGAGGTGTCTCGTCCTGTTTAATCACTTTAACTTTCATCTACAAGTGACTGCTTTAAAGATCGATGTAATCGTTGGGCTTTCATTTGATTTAAAATTTGATAGGGGCTGAGGGTGCCAAAGAGTAGATGGGATGAAATTCTATCCACTGAAATTCTTGCATCGTTATCAAAGTGAGTGATATTGCAAACAGATCCAGGTACGACTTCGAACATTCGCAAGGCAATCAGTGCATCACTTTTTCTATTTGTGATTTATTGGCTTGTTTTTGTAACTATCGTTGCACTTCAGGTAAACGGACACTTTTCAGTCGGGTTTTGGCAGCATGACACAATTTGTAGTAAATGCTAGTTAACACATTCTCCGTCAGGACATTTTTTGTGTTTACTATTTGCCCACTATTCATTTATGCTACTCATTTTTCATGTGGTATTTTCTTGAATTGCAATGCTTTGCGTGTCCGACGAACAATTAGTGTCGAGGATGAGGATGTCTGAACATGTCTAATCGGTTATTGTTTCACTTCACTTTTGTCTTCACCATCCGTTTCTCTTCTAAGGATGAAGGGGATTCCATCATATTTTTAATCCAATGAATTGTGGATGTTGGTGGTATTGTTATGCAGCTTCACATTCTTCTTCTTTTCCTGTCTTGATCACAGGGGCAGTGATGGTGGCGGTGATGGTAATGGACGTTTCATCAAGGTCTTAAAATCTTTAAGAGTCGGTGGAGCTGTTTTGTCTAAATCTATCTGGTGAAAGAGCTGAAGACGCTGAAACACATGACCGTAATGTACCGATTTTTCCGCTTCTAGCAATTCACTGTGATCCATCTACGATTGCAATTCCTACAGTAACTATAGTATATCGGTCAAATAAGGATTGAGAGAAAAATGCGAAGTCCATTGTTCTTCTCATCGCTGGAATTCCATTCATTGTTTTGTAAGGCACTAAAACCAGTTTCGTCCTTCCATTTGATTCCAAAAGGTCACGTCTGAGATCTTTAGATTCTAGAGACTCTTTTATCTTAATCGTTTTTACCTTTGTCCCATTTGCGAAGCAATTCCCATGAGTCCTGTAATCGCTGTTCCAAGTCATCCTTTTACCAAGGGTGATAACAACAGTTGCACAAATCCTCCGCGTTGTACCAACATCTTTTTCTTTTGACGAATGAGTATTTTCTTTTGGTCCATTTAATAAAGAACGTATCGATTCTGACTAAGCATTCTTTGTGATGTTGAGACAAAGGCATCGTTCCTCTGAAGATATTTAGAAAACATTCACACACGGCATCGTGTTTGTCTTTTGAGTCTGTGAGAATGATTTGTTTTCGTATGGGTGGAGAGGCTTTAGACAGGACGGACGACACGACTCAATTCAATGTTTTGCTAATCGAGAAGGCAGTCATTTCCTTTTCTTTTCTTTTGGGTGGTAGAAGAAAGATGACTTGGGGGGTGACATCTCCGTTTGTTCCGAGGCAAACACAAAAACTACCCTGACGTAGATCACTTGGCACACGCTTTTTGCTCTTTTTATGAGAGTTTTAGAAGAGTATGTAACCAGTTCTTTTGACGAACTATATGACTACCGCTTCGTCGAAAATGTGACGATATTTTTTACTATATTAATAGACAATCTTCCCATTTTGTTGCTACTTTTTTGGGAGGAGGATGTATTTTTTGGGTTAGACATCAATGCTTAGGAATACACCTTTCTTGATGCAGAGTCAAATGAAAAGACTGTCATTTTCGTTTTCCTTTTCGTTTCCAAACTGGAGAACGACGATGGTGGTGGTGATGTACAATTATTTTATGGGAAATCTTTTGGTGTTCGGTAGGACAAAAACATTGATACCCATCGTTTTTCCCAGGCCTTTTTATAGTGGAATGCGTCACCACTGATTGTCTTTATGTGGACGGGTTCGCAACGGACTAAATCGGGACAGTTTTTGCTTGGATAAATCCAGTAAACTCTGTAACATGCCCAATCTCTCTTGCACATTGACTTTGATGGCAGGTACTTTGTTAGTAATTTCAGCTGTGGATAAAGAGGTGGAGAATGTTCCTGTTAGAGAAAAAGTTCCTGGAGACACATGTTTCTATTTTTCCATCAAATAGGAAAGACGCGTGTCATATTGGGTTTGGCTGGCATCATTAGCAACGGGAAAGTGGTAGAACCTGAGGTCTTGGAGACGCGATCATCGCGGCTGCAGTTCATGCATTGGAAATGTAAGATTTCGTCTTATCTAAGTGTCTCTCTTGTGGGTAGACGCTGTTTTCTGCTTTATATGGCCTTTCCGGGAACTTTTCTTTATCTGGGGACTTTTCTTTGTCTTATGATTTGACCTGGTCTTGAGTCCAATACTCTTTTTCTTCTGGGTACACTTGGGTCCGCTAGTGGCTTTCTTCTTGAGGATGACTTGTGGCATTTGGAACCCATTTTAAGAGGGAACGAATGATGATCCCTTCTATAGAACCACCACCTCCAGGTTTCAAAATGATTTGAATTTTGGTTTGAGTTTCGATGCGGAGATCTGCCATATTTGTCAAGGCTAATTTGTTTCTGTGGGAAAAATGTTTGGTTTGATGTGGAATGTGACTGATGTTTTGCAGTAAACGACGGGCTGTCACCATATGGAGCGTCAGGCAAATGGAGCAAAATGGAGTGTTGATTGTCTTTGGTATTGAAAAAGTTCGGACAAGAACCTTTGGCCATTTCTGTCATTCGAAACGTTTCATGAATTGAATTGAATGGTTTGACCAAGCATCTCATTGAACTGTTAAACTGTATTTGTCTCACTTGCATCGAAATGATTTTGGCTCCGTTAAAGGTGGCTTTATGACGTTCGGTACTTTGTTCCGTATAGCATTTCAGAAGAAACTGTAAATTGTATCCCGAGAAATTGTGAGCATAGCGTAACGTTCGATACCTTGTTAGCTCCACGTCTCGTCAATGGAGTGTAACATCCATTGGGCAAAATCGGTCAGCGTGTTAGGTCCTCGAAAGATAGACTTTTGGATGCACTTTTCGCACGCTCGATTAGTCACGCAGAAATGATGAATGTGAATTTCCTGGCCTCTTGTATGCATACGAAATAAAAATATATGAAATTGCCATTCTTCTTATTGTCATCATCTTCTTTCTCCTGTTGGGCTCGGTATTTTTGAATATAGCATTCGTGTTCTAAGTCCAAGATTTAGTTACAAATGTGACATCATTTCTTTCCTGGATATATGTGTGCCTTGACATTATTATCGCTTGTCCACAAACAGGGTACAATCTCAAGAGTTGGTAAACACATTTATGTTATAAACCTTGCATTTTCAGATAATGTTGGTAAATAAAATATGGGTCAGAAAAGTGCGCTGACAAGCTGAGCAATGCTCTGGTTGTTGTCATTCGTCAAGGCAAGATTTAGAGGCCAAACATTCCTCACATTTCGATCCACGTAGATTGTGTTTTTCTCGATTGTGTTACGTGTTAGCTCGTAAAAAAGTAACAAAGAAACGAGTGAAGCCAACAAGCTTTATAAAGTTTAACAAATACAATTTATTTCCCTAGAAAACAAGATAAAATATGAGAAAGGACTTGCGGTTTTTGAAAATAATCCAAAAATTAATCTCGGAATCCAAATATAAAAGTCATTTAAGTTAAAAGGTTCTAAATAAATCCAAGTTTTAATCCCGGTGAAGTTCCAATATGGAATCCGATTGCGTCTTCTATAATCTTGATGTGTTAACTGTGCCTTGTTGAATTTTATGAATCAAGAATAATATCCCGGCTTTAGAATTCAAAAGAATTTCCACTAAATGTCTTTTTATAAGACTCTTTAAGAAGAATAGCTTTTATATATGCTTTCTTGAGAATATAAATTATTAAATCAAAAACTAGAAGAATTTTAAATCAACTGGCATCAACATTAAAAATCACATGAGCTCTAAGGGTGTAAAATACGACAGACTCAAAACTACTGCATTATCAGTTTTAAACCCAACTAAGAACTTAACTTCAGACCCGCGTGATAGGTAATGTGGTCACTTACTACAAGTCAATTAGCACGTAGGCTAGAGTAGCCTTAGATAAGAATCGGTGATTCCCACATTGGAAATTAATTTTTAAAAAACTTGTTTACAACTAAGCTTCCATGAAAGCTCAACATTACTTTGATAATGATCAATCATATTTACTCAGTGTTTACAAATATATTAACCAAGGTCAGCTAAAGATAAAATGTAAAAATCGAATTCCGTGAGTATCAGGTCGAAAGAGAGAACTGAATTTTCCGATAAACGTCAAATCCAGTGAAAAAGGGTTATCATTACAAAAACGTAATAAAACAAAATAAAACTAAAAAAGAATTTAAAACTAACACACAAGTTATTAAATTACATATACGTAGCAAGTGTTATAGCCATAGTCATATATGGAAAGTGTCAAGCGATCTTCTGTTTTTGGATTGACATGCCGTTTCAGTGGGGTTAACAAAGAATCCCACATATCGGTGATAAAGTTCTTCAGTTTTCTCTAATGGTACGTCGGACTTGAAATCTTTAAACTTCACCGTCTACCTGTAGACCGTGGTTCTAATCTTTGTAGAGGAGCGTTTATTTGTCTCTAAAATGTGGTAGCAGATTTCAGGGGTTACTTATAGTGGGCATTGGATAGAAGTAGACTATCTGTGTCTGAATTTGTAACCTGTGCTAGAAGTGATTAAAGAACTCAATCCGTTTTAATCGCTCTTCCACTATAAATAACCACGGTTCACTTCATTCTCGTCACTTGTTCTAGTCACAGGATGTGTACTAAATCAGAATCGTGTTTACTTCCTATTATCGATGCTGTCCAATCAGAACTGTCCTATGTATCTCAAATTATCATGGTTTATCACTCAAATGATAGATACAGCCCTTTTGGAAATGAATTATCTATGCGCAGATGCAAGGCTGTCTGAAGAAAGTCTTTATCTAAGGTTCAGAGGTCAGAAGACGTTTGAGGAAGAGAAGAAGATCCGTGCTATTCCCTCTATGCTAAATGAATGATGTTGACTAAAACTCCAAAGGCCGTTTTAAGGCCACCCCATTGCCTCGAAAGGATATCTGATCTCTCTTGTCTAAATAATTTTTTAATTTTTTGGCGCGATAGATTTATGTTAATTAATCTGTATTCTTATGTCATGTAACTATATTCATACATTAATGTTTGTGTGATAAGTCTATGTCTTTATATCTCTATTTGTCCCCACAGTAGCGTGTAATCAAGTCAATCCCCTTGCCACGCCGTTCTGTCCGATTGATGTCAGCCACTTGCATCACTGTTGCCAGTGTCCAGTAATCATCATCACGTCACCCTTGTTCAATTCTTGTTGTCCCTAGACAGTCCCAACCGATATTAAACTTTCCTTTGTCCAGTTATAGTCCCATATAGGTTAAATGCTTCCATGTTAAATTTATATTGTCCCCAAAGTACAAAAGTCCAAATTTAATAGAAGTCCCGTTGTCCCGAATGTATCCACCTTCACTACTTACCAAGCTTTGTAATACGTTTAAACTCGAAGAAAGTTAAGGATAATCCATTTCATTAGTGGAAGGAATTCCTCACCAAGATGATGGGATAGTGTCTGACTCTAGTCGAACACATCTCATCTTCGCAGACATGTTAGTAGAAGACGATAAATTAAAAATACTCTAGTTTACACGACACGTACAGGATGGTAATGCCAATGTATTTTGCAGTACTCAAATTGTATTTAAGCAAAGTGAAGAGCATTCCACGATCTGTCAAATTGCTCATTATATGGTATTGTTTAAAAGTTCAGGAAACAAAACTGAAGTTCGAATATTGACAAATCAGGAATACCTTGGCTGAGTTATGCTTACGACGATGCCACTAAGTCACCACTTGCGTATATATTCAATCTACCATTTCCCATTATCTGAGATTTAGAACTAATTTATTTCACAATTGGTATCAAGAAGAATGTCTGGTAATTTGCACGTAACGTTCATTGCTCTCGTTTGTCTTTTTTTTAAAAAAAAAACAAAACAACAACAACTTTTAAAACATCATTTACGTCTTTCCTTTCTGACATTATTCAAAATGACTTCCTTTCAGTTTTATCCCCATGCAAAATTGATCACCATAGACTAATGTATAAAAGACAAAAACAGTCATGTTAAAAGTATAACGAACTCCCAAACAAGAACAGTCACGGTTTTGTTCGTGCAGAACTCCACTAGTGCAATTATCAATTTGGTACAATATCCATCCAACTAGAAGGAACGAATTGCAGTAGAAGATATCTTGTATTCAATACTCTTCAGTTTTTCTCCTGATGAAAAATTTATTCCTCTCAAAGTTCACACCTTCGTCGGCTTCCGATGAGACATTTCAAAATGGAAAGAAGCACTTTTCCTTCTCATTATCTAAGCATTGTCTTGTCTTGACCTTACTTTCCAAGCCCTATACCACAATAAAAATTCATAAGCACCTAAAGAGATCATTGGCAAAGTGTGTGAATTGTTGTGCGAATATCCTGGAATAAACGGTTTCCTTGAGCAAAGTACAAAAACAGTGATTAGAACGAAATCGTCACCCTCTTTGCCAAGTGGTGAAAAAGAAAACTCCAACCATTCAAAATGTTCTTTCACCGAGGGAAAGTTCTACCTATGGTGTTAGAAATCTAGTTAAAGGTAGTTTTTTTTCTATTTTTAGGATCCGATTGCTGTTCCTCTTTAGGATCACTATTAGGGAAAGAAAAATGACGAAACTTTTTTTCATAGAACTTACTGTTTATATATTAAAAAATAAAAACCAATTTCTTCATTTTACTGGCATACAAAAGACATACATCTTTTCATTAGAGCTGATAAAATAAGCCAGCCTTGAAAGGCAATTGTCTCGATGCATTTTAGCGAAGCTCTTGCCGTTAAACAAAATGACTCCCTGATTTGTAAATAACATCCAACCATCGCAACAAGAGTCCTTGTTATTTTCTGAGTAGGAAGTTAAATACAGAATATCACATAACAGGTAAATGTTTTGATGTCAACTATAGTACTCAGATTGAAGTTAATGAAGTGCATAATCAAAGAAAGTAATATCCATTTACTTGCAATCTGTTTCCCCACTAGTAACGTATTCTCTGACTGTAAATTTATTTATCATCCAATACCTATACAATTGGTATGGAATGCAGGTATTGTTTACAAGGGGACCATAATGAACTTTTATGGAGTTATATGATTCACTATTTTTATAAGGAGATAATAGGGAAGTTAGCTTTATTTATAAAGGATTTAAACTGTTTTTTGCCCATTTTTTTACTTTATGTACTGTGTGATCAGTAGATGAGTTGATGTTGGTGAATATATCACTAGGGGTTGATTAGTCGATGACTGAGTGTTGGTATTCCGATGGCGCACAGCTTATTAAGTTTGGAGTGTTGGTCACTTCAATAGAGTTATGGCCAGGATGTATGTCCTGTTGCCATTCAAACATTGTATTGGATAGTAAATGTGGTGTTGTTCAATAAACTAGTCTGTGTCGATCGCTCGACCGTTTCTGGTGGTAAGCAAGTATGCGGAGTTATTTACCCAATGATGTGTTGGATAGTAAATGTTTGATTTTGGATGATCATTTCAAATGGTGTGTGTGATATATGGTATGGTGTTAGCATTACATTTCCCCATGTCCCCAGAGTGACAAGTTAGTAAAATGATTTATAGGGACTAAGGAAAATATAATGTTAAAGACAAATTATAAATTTATAGCCTCCCTAGAGTGGCAATTTTATAACAAATTCTCCTTGTCCTCAGAGTGATTTTGTTGTCAACGTTAAATTCCCAATTTCTCCAAGATGCTATATGTTATTACTTTATACCAACCTATATAAATGGAGTCAATGCGAAATAATTGTTTTAGATGGCAGCCGAATTTAAATACTTGGGAAATCTGGCACAAATTTCTTCAGTGTAGGTGGTTCACTATAGATTTGTACTACTTATGTTCGCCTCGTCGTGCATTTTAATACCGAGGAATTATACGGACAAGTCTCTATTAAGAATAGTTTGAATAAATTTAATGATAGTTGCAGTGTCTTGATGAATCATGGTTTTCCGAGTTTAACTTGTCTGCAGGATCCTGGAACGTCTTTAGAGAGATTTTGGAAAACTCGGAAGTAATAATTGTTATATGCGTCCTATCAAGCCAATATTTTTGGGGTCAATTTTAATTAAAGTTTTATTTGTATGTCACACATATTTCCACTTTTTTTCACCAAATCTCATTGATTTTCATGGCGAAGAAAAAGTTTGAGATATCCAACAAATTGTGTAGAATCTGTTCAGAATAATATAATTTTGGATCAGATGATATTTAGACCCTACAGCTAAACTTAACGTCTTTCTTAAATATAGAAATTTGTCATAACATCATAAGCCCGTTTTTATGCAAGATAATCAATGCATGAAATAAGCTCGAAATTAAAAGCCATCAAATGGATTTAAATTTATGGAATTTTACCACAGATTTATCATCTGAAGAGCTTTTAATGTACACTAATGCAAATTTCATACGAATTGCAAATAATGTAAAATATCAAACATCACAATGAATGATATTTAAAACAAGTGGTTATAAAAGTTGAATGCAGACATGCGGTTTCATAAGATCTGGTTTTGTACTTTTTGTGTGAGCGAGGAAATCACATCACCAAACCTTAAGAATCATTTTAAACTCAGAAAAATATACTAGGGTTGAAACCACCACGCGACTAGAATGATCAGAGACATTTGAATGAGATTGTAAAAAATGAGTAAACATTAATATACCTTTTTGAATACGACGCAAAAAATAAATAATAACGATTACTAAACCGCCAGTCTGCGTACAGACGACAAAATCCCCATCCACTATATGACAAAGCATCAGTGCATACATTTGCCATTAAATTTGCCCTCATCCGCCATACAGCCTTGATCCAAAAGATATTGTCTGAATCCAATCATTCGCTAACGGGCAGAATATCTGAAAACCGTCATGAGGTTCAAGGGGCAGTTTTCCAGTGTATTAACAGCACATATAAAGGTGAATATAAAGCTATTGGATAATTAGTCTGAGAAAGTGCATAGAAAGTGTGAAGTACCTGGACGGGATGCACAAATGTACTCATAACTAAGAACATTTTAAAGTTTTTGAATATTATGTGTGTACACCAAGACACGAGACGGCTCTGGTAACTGAATACACAATTTGACACCATTTTTATTTGGACCTCTTAACAAAAGTCTTAAATAAATTTTGATCAGAAATTATTCCAGGTTAAAATATGAACGTTGGCATGCATGTATATACTAACATATAGATGACCCTATCCAATTTTCAGGCTAAAGTAATAACTTTTCAATTTTTTTACAACTTTTTGCAAGTTTATTAGGAAAAGCTTTGTATTCATAAGTAAGCAACCATCACATGGGCTAGATACATTATATTAGGTAGACCTACCAGCATTATTATATAATAATAAGTTGATTAGATTTTCAGGACGCTATAGTATATTGTTCCATTTCTTAAACATTTTTAATTTATTAGTCTTTGGAAACAAAAACCTGGTCAGCACATTATAACAATAATACTTTAAGGTACAAAATAAAACCGGGTGTGATTCGTCATACCATCGTCATCAGGTTAAGATCCAGGGGTCGAAAATGGAGGTGGTAGGACGCGTCATTGCCTCGTTCCCGTTGACAGGCGCCGTTAGCCTGCAGAACCCAATGACAGAACCAGACAATACGAGAGAAAACGATTAAAAGACTGCACCCAACACAACATTCCGCCACTGGTTATACGTTGTTCTTGTCCATCGAAATGACATGCATGTGCATTGCAGGGTGGGCAATATAACGTTAATTTCTTAAGTTACAATGTTTAGTTCTGACATCAGTCCATTTTGTCACAGTCAGAAAAATGTCACAAACTTAAATATTCATTTACCATATGTTAATTGTATACCAAGTATCAGGGAAATTAAGAAACATTTTACAGTACCACATAGATTTGTTTTATGATTCATAATGCTGCTTATGTGGGCGTTTAGACAACCATATTGTTTGCTTTATTAGCAAGATTATGGTAACACGGAGAGCTTTTGGAGACAAATGAAACAAAAACGTGTGTTGAGTATTATAAGTTCAATCCATAAAAATGGCGTTCTAACATATACGGCATACAGTTGAAGCGAAAAGAAATAACAAAACACAAGTTTATGAGCGAGATCTTTTTGAGCTTCTCGCTAGCTTTGGCTCTTCGATAACTATTAACTCTTTGCGTGTCACTTAGGTCGCTTACAACCAAAGTATACGTTTTGTGCAATTCAGCCAATATTTCATGTTCATGTGCATTTGTTAACTGTAGGATATGATTAAACTCTATCTTCGAAGATGGGATTTTGGTGCAGGCCCTTTAATATGTGGTTTGCGATTCTGTTAAGCGTGTCGGCCAAGACAAAGCATTTATTGTAATTTTACAGCTTTCGGGGATAATCAGCAGATAAAATATCCGCTTGCAAAACTCAGACCACATCGGAAAAATATTTCTTTTTCATTAGCAATGGCAATGGGAGTTGCAATAATTGTTGACAATGTTCCAATCCCTGCAACACCGTGCCCATAAACACAGCAGTCAGTATGATGTAAACAGCTTCCACCGTGTTTAGTGCGCACTTATATACACTGCGCTATTGAATTCAACCACTGCCTTAAGTGATGTTAAAGCCTTAATCATCTATTTTAGGGAAAATATTGCTGGTCTTCGATTCTTTCATATATCGACATTATGATTTCACTATAAGTAGCTTGTTGCGAAAGCTTGATTGATATAAAGAAATCGGGGAGGGGGGGCTATCCTTTGGACATACACCTCTAATTTGTCAGCTTTACTTACCGGGAAGACGGTGATGCTATAGCAGAAACTGTTGATTGCTTAAGATCACCAGATCTGTAAACAAAACAGCCCCAGATACAATTTTTTACTAAACAACCAATTGTAGCCACTGTTTGTTTAATCTTCTTTTATGCGGTGGAATACGCTCCTTTTTGTCGAATATCACTGAGTTTTTCTGATGGTGAGATGAATGATAGAGGGTGCTTTTACGCTGACGGAAAGGTTATCGCCGAGAATATTTTGCCAAATACCACGATGTCATTGTAGTAGCAATCGACTCCAAGACGCTCTCAGCGAAATACTGTTGTTCCGTCAACGAGATAGAAATTAACTATCTGCTCGCAGGTTTGCCCTTTCTTGCATCTTTCGGCGGTTTATATTCCTTACCGATATCATTCTCTTGTGCGAGCTGTACCAGTACACCAGTACTTCGTCGATTACAAGATTGGCAATCGTTCCCAACGAATTTTGTTTCTACTCTATTTTTTGTCTATTTCTTATCGCTCTGTTCTTTTTTCATTTTTAAATTATGTATTACGATTATTCTAAAGCCAAAGATAGAGTGGCCAAGACTCCAGACGATTCTTCACTGATGCTGAGACACTCAAACCGAATGGCGTTTCCAATCGGCGAATATGGACACAGAGATCGTACGTACAGCTTTCGTGTAAGATTCTTCTGAGTTACTGAACAAAACTGTCATTGTGTACTCGTCCGACTCCGATTACTCGGATTGAGAGTGCTACCCATGTTTTGTTACTACCATTCCAGTTAATAAAGAAAAATCGCCTGGTATGGTGCTAATGTCATTGTTGTTACCGAGTGTCAAACCATCAACGCTCGGAACTGTTAGTTTCAACCCTAGTAGTAGCAATCGCGCCGACCGACTATATATTATCAAACATTAAGTATACAACATTCAAGATAACCCCACTACCTGTGCTTGCGCTGGTATCGTCCGCCACATGGCAGAGAATTTCAGCACTTGTGGATCTTCCTGGGGCACATCAAAAGATGGCAATGGACCAAAGCCGCTTGTAACCCATCTACCAAAAAGGCCTGGACAAGGTAGACTCATAGTTTGCAAGCACTAGCATTTAAGTAAATGGTGATAATACACTTCTACATATTAACAGGCAAATGTATTTCGTCTGGAATGCTGATTTAACGTAGTCTAAACCAACACAGCATCCGATGGAAGCCAGTACGCTACTATACATAAGACTAACCACTCACACAAAGTACTTGCAGCAGGAAGTTTTTTCTTTCCATCAACAATATTCTCATATACATTTTATTTGTTACAGGTGGATATAAAGACATGGGACACTGATAAAGGTCATTCGATGTTGTATTCAACTCCAAAGATGGGGAGAGCGAGTTCAGACAGAAATCAAGGTTTCGGTTAATATGGATGATGTTGACCCGTTCTCTCTCCATCAAAGTCCACAGTCATTCCAGGAATGGACAGCTGCACATTTTATAAGCGTATGCCTCTTGGAATATTAATTAGGAGTTGCCTTTTCTGGCTTGGCTGGTTGGGATCGAACTTATAACAAATCTGCTCTTGCGAAGCTCAGGAGAAACGTTTCACCATACTGCGACGAACGAAATTACTCGATGCGTTGGCCCAAATAGCCTAATTTAGACCCCTCTGCCCAACTACGGGAGTATTCAACGCATTTATTGTTAAAAACAGCACTAGTGAAGAGCAATAACATTGCCACAAATATTTTTAGCTTTGATAGTGACACAAAATACGGTGTCATCGTTGTCTTTAACTAAAACTGTGCAAATAGTAATAAGATCTACGAATTGTTGCTAAGACTTGACGTGTTTGTCAAACTAATTACATTGCCAATATTAACATGCTACTTTTCGTCGATGATGTTGTGAACACTTGAAATTCTGAAACACTGTTCGCCGTTGGCATGATCAACTAAACTTTTCCCTCTGATGATGGTAGTAAAAGAAAGGGAGTTAAACAGATGTTCGGGAAGCAAGTCATTAGAAGAAATGACACATGAGTGTCAATAATGCCAGTCAACAGAACTGCCTAAGTCTTTTATGCGAGTGTTTTCAGAAACCAGGCCAGCTACTTCGCCGGAACCAGCGTGTGGGTAGTAACGCTTGTAGCGTTCGTGAGCAGATCTTCAACCCTATAAAGACAAAATCTCCTTTACAAATGCGTTGAATTAAAACGATATTGTTGAACCCGGGTAGTAAACAGTAGCCAATGATTTTTTCAGAAAGGAGATTTTTGCCACTCTACAACTGCACACAGACACATCATTATTCTGCCAGTTTTAGTCTTGTGCTGGCTTCATATTTTGTATTTCACCAGCCACATTTGGGACCCTAACCTATATTATGTATCATCTACTAAGAGTTAAATGCTTAGACAACCATTAACCAGAACTTAATAAGATAAATGGCGTTTTCATTAATGTTGACGAGTTACTACATTGGCTGACAGCTCAAACGCGATAAACGGATAAGCCAACAGTCAGAACGACGACCAACCACGCATCGGTTCTCATACCCGTTCTACGATGTCAAATCCTCACTAGCACAGCATAATCCAGAACGCCCTACTAGTGACAAGACGATGAGACAACGCGGACTTGATAAAAAGCTACAACTGCCAACATTCACGCAACCTTAGAAGTTCAAGAGCCATCTTATGTTCAATATAGAACGGTCTAGCATTGGCAGACTTCTTTACGCCTCGTCAGACAGCGAGACAAGTGGTCGGAACGATATCGCAAAGTTTTAAAAGCTTCTAATGGAGCGCAAGGAAACATTCCAGAATCGTTGTTATCCACAGTATATGTTAGACATACGATTGACCCATTTCGTATAAAATATAATAGAACGTGTTTTGTAAACAACAACACAAACTTTATAATCGCAGAACGTAGGTGTCAAATGTCCATACCATTCTACACCAGTCAGAACGGGCCAGACCCCCACGACTACATTGCGGAAGACAAAACTGCCAAGCTCGATGTTGTGCAAAGCCCCCAGATGAGATTGTCAGACAACATGCCAGTAATGGAACGATTTGAGTAACGTCGTTTTCGTTGAGGAAGATTTTCATGATATCGTCATCAGTCTAGCAGAATAACTGTCTCCTTTTAACCTTTTCTCTGACAAGGCCACTTGACGCTAAGCTAGCGGCTGGTCTTTGGAGGTAGAGATTCTACCCGAGCAGGTTTTTTGGCGGAAATCTGCTTGAAAGACTAGATATAGTTGTTACAAAACCAAACGTGCTTGTTGTTAAGGGGGAGCACGTTTGTATTGCACCGGTCTGGCTTACACAAGCAGACTACGCTGCCATGAACGTGGATAGCAATACCAAGCAAACTCCACCCTTCTCAGCCCAACCATGGCGTCTGTCCAAAATATATATCAGGGCTCATCGTCTTAGAGAAATACTGGTCGGTTCAAGCAAGCTCCAAGGCCTCTTGTATGGATTGGCCGTTCTGCTCATCTTCTAAGGAACCTACTGGTATATGCCGAGGACTGAGCTAAGCATACGACATTGGTTAGAAACAATGTCTGATCTGTGCAATAGCGGATTCGAACTGTACACCTACTAGGAAAATACAGAGGGTTGGTCTTTCCTGCCTCTGTGTAGAACCTTTTGTAGCCAATCAACCTATTTTTTTTTGTTTTTATTTGGTACTAATGAAAAATAATACCTCAGGCCAGAATGATTTACGGACATCCAACCATTCTAGCTCACCCATCTCGTTGAAGAGAACGGTAACAATGTTTGCATCGTTTGCTATGGAGGATTTTCGCTAAAGCGCCTTGCATTCTCTCCGATACACTATGCCGCCTTTCGGAAATTTTTGGACCACTTCCTCTTCTTGGCCCTTTTTTCCTGTCCGTGAACGCAGCCTCAACCTCTGGTGTAGGTCTTCTCTCTTTTTGGTACGACGCTTTAAGTACAGATATCAGCATGGTCATATTCTTGCATCAGTTAGGCGCTAACTGGCAAAATGTCAACCCTGTGTTTTCAGCCCCACTCTGTTCCATACACACAATACGATTACATTTCCTTTCCCAATCAGCATCGATAAGCATGTCTCGTCTCACAACATGTACTGAGTAACGATTTCCAAAGTCGTTCAGTGCTACACTGCTTGAGATAAGCACATGTATTTATTGAAAAAGGCAAAGCATTAGTGTAACCATTGCTTTGAACTGTGTAATAAACATTATATATTCTGCTCCATGGCTAGGGTGGGAGTATAGAATATTTTTAAATAAGCAAAACCCTAGCTTTGTCCCACTCCCAGAAGAAACAGAAGAAGAAATTGGGGCGGTGGTGCCGTTTCCATTTTTTTTTTGCAAGTCTGGGTTTGTCAGAATGCCCTTCTTCTTCTCTGATCCGATGATTAATTCATGTTGCAACTTGGATAACAGAATTTCAAAACAGAATCAGATCTTAATTCTAAAAAATCCATGCTTTGTGGGCCAAAATGTTACTGATTCCGCTAAGTGAGCCTTAAGAAAATCAAATTTATCCAGACAAAGACGAAGAAAAGACCTGCAGATTGTTGTTTTACAATGTGTGAGAACTCTGTCGGAATCAAACAGGTCATTTATTGAGAATAGCGTGCCCTTTGAAAAGTTCTGAATTATACCGATAAGAGAAATAAGCCATGTTGTAAGGCAGTATTTAGTCTACTTGAACAACCGCCAGAATTGATATAAACGTATCTATTATTAGCATTTAGCCCTTTGCAAAGCCTAATCTTAGACATCATAACACAGCAGATAATTAAATGTTCGTGCACTTGTGATGAAAAATAATTAAGTCATTAAACATTGATTTCATACATATTATAAAGAGCGAAATGTCCACGTGTCTAGCCATAATGGTAGAAAGATTCTTATAACTCAGATACTTTTAAAAACACATTTGACATTATAAAACAATTAAACGACCAAACTTCATAAGTACCAACTTCATAAGTACCTATTGTTGTTGTTTTGGGGGTTTTTTTTTCAAAACTCGATAACATATATTTAAGCGTTAATGGATTCCGATCTACAAGCAAGATTTACTTACCTCCGAAAATGAAGAGTTTTACAATGTTTTATTATGCACCTTCGTAAATAAAGATTTCACAACAAAAGCGCTCCAATAAGCATCGTGAATTTTATGCTTTACAAAAACACATATTATCACTTTTTAGAATGACTTGTGCTAAGTTTGAAATTACTTCCAAGAGATGTATTAGATTAACTTCAGTAAGTCATTAAAATTAACAAAGTAACTGGGTTACGTGTTTGGAATTAATTTGTCGCTTTTAACATACAGATGCGATATTAGAGATGGTCGGCGTAGGGATAATAACCCAAATTGGATAGTAAATTGCCTGATAGCAGAGTCGCTTATTTAGCAATCATAGCGCAGAGCGTTACACGATGCCCGAGACATGATTTACTATAGGACTAATTTAATTTCGATTAAATACAGCTATTGAAGATGGATGGGGTTTAGGGATTCACCAATTAGTAGGAGGATCATAACATTTGCATAAAAGGAAAATCTACATCACGAGTCACCAAGATTAACTTGGCTCCATCAAGGTCAGTGTGAAATTCAAAAATGGGAAGGTATCTTTTACTTATAATAATAATAATAATAATAATAATAATAATAATAATAATAATAATAATAATAATAATAATAATAATAATAATAATAATAATATTATTATTATTATTATTATTATTATTATTATTATTATTATTATTATTATTATTATTATTATTATTGTTGTTCTTGTTGTTGTTCTTGTTGTTGTTGTTATTATTATTAAGGTCTCCAGTTGGCCTCTGTTCTGACTGCCTTGTTCAGTGGGTCGTCCCAAAAGCATGATCAGATAATAGACCAATGCGTGTTTAATTTACCTCAGTTTCTTTATGCCGTTTTGGGTCGATCTGTACTAATACTATCCATGTCAATATATAGGAGATGAGGAGCGCATGAAGAAAAAAAGAGAATTATTGTATCCATTTATTTTTGTAGTGGATAAAACTCAGTACAACTCGGGAGAAGCAAGTGGATGTTCATGTGATTTATTATAAACTCCTTCAATTCTTCTAGTGCACAGGTCGGAATCTCTTAAAATCTGGTACAGACCGCTCGGGTGTTAGAGCGTCCGCCTCGGATGCGGGAAGTCATGGATTCGAACCCCAGCCGAGTTATACCAAAGACTTATAAAATGGTACTAACAGCTGCCTCGCTTGGTACTCAGCATCAAGAGGTTAATGTTAGGACTGGTCTGCCCCGTGTGAGGATAATGTCACTGGTTGGGACATCATGCTACATGTCTGCGGCATGATGCTCCAATATATATCCTTATAAATCGCCACACTGCAGACATTGTAGCGGTATGACTGAAAAATTATTAAAGCTACTTTAAAAATGCAAATCATACACGAACATACTTTATATCTGGCACTTGGATTCAGCAAAAAATTATTCAACTTTTCTTGCTATCTTTAAAGATGGGTTTCTACGACTGCAAGAAAAAAAAATATATTTTTCATTTAAAAAATATGTAGATGAGATTATTTATTTTTTTATTTACTTACTTACTTATTTTTATCATCATCATCATCATCATTATTATTATCATTGATTATGATTTTACTAATGCTGCTGTTGTTCTGATATTACTATTATTATTATTATTATTATTATTATTATTATTATTATTATTATTATTATTATTATTATTATTATTAGCATTAGCATTATTAGCATTAGCATTATTATTAGCATTAGCATTATTAGCATTATCATCATTATCATTGCCAACATCATTATTATTACCATTATCCTTATTATTATTATTATTATTATTATTATTATTATTATTATTATTATTATTATTATTATTATTATTATTATCAGCAGCAGCAGCAGCAGGAGTAGTTGTGGTAGTATCAAGTAAATCAACCCAATTACTACCAAAGGCAGATTACAGGTATCAATTAATGATATCTCCGGAGATTTGTTCCCAAAGCCAATTTAGATTAATCCATATAAGACAATTTTAATGATGGAAGCAATTATGGGCATATTCTTATGCATGGCGCCGCACGCGTATATGGTTACCTTTGTTAGTCCGCATGCATTGCGTGTTGACATGCCTCTGGTTAGTGTCTTTTTGGCCTCAGGATATTATCTTTTTGACATCGGACTCCAAAAATTAACAGAGGGTGTCTGCCTGTTTTGTCATCTGACATTAGTGATATACCTTTACATACTCAGTTATGAGAATTCTTTCATAAAATGATATGTGCTGTCATTCATAACTCAACGCTTAACACATGATGTAAACTAATTAATTTTGCCCGGTACTGAGAACACACTACGTCAAATATTCCCATGGTCTACATTGAACTTATCTTTGCCAAATCTTAAAGTACAAATTTGTATGTTATAAAAAGGATAAATGTCTGCCTCCGCTCCGTTATTTTAAATTTAAGTACCTTGGTCAACATTGTTCATATTTGGTTGGCGCCTATTACACAAACTTCTTGAATAAAATATTAATGCACGATGAATTAAGGTCATTGAAGGATTATTTATCGTATAGTAAGTGAGAGCACACGGTTTCGGGACCCACGGTTCTCACAAATTTAAGCAGAACGATGCATGAACAACTAAACATCGCTTAATCTCAAAACTCTGATAACAAAATATTTTACCGAATTATAAATAGTATAACATAAAGTCAACAAGTGCTAATAAGCATTTATTGATCAATGCGCAGGTATGATGGATTTTTTTTGTGACGAACAGTTATGTAGAAGTTAAATAATATGCTAAGTTTATGTTGGACGGAACATAAAAAGATCATTGGAGATTTGGTAATGTAAATTTCTTGTAAAACGAATGAGCTACTTCTTGTAATCAGACAGATGTAAACTTAAGAATCGGATTAAGAACCGTTAAGGTACAAAGCGATTGAATTTTTGACACACTGTCTATGTCCTACCTGGGTTCACCAAAATATACGAATTTGATTTCAACACAGGACTAGGTTAAAGAAACTTTGGTTTTTGACCTAATTATACTTGTTTTGATTACCAATCTAACCATCAACTATGACGATGTTCACTTACTTCCATTCACCTGAGTTCTCAAATTCACTTAGGGGTCATTCTGTAAAATTGACCTTCATAAGACCCCTTCAGATCTCATAATCAGCCGTGAGCAAACAGAATCTAAGAATGAGCAAAACTAAGTATGTCATTTTTATCATCGGCGATGCACGCTGAAAACTTTCGATGATTTAAAAACTAGCCTTTTTTAAAATTAGCAATCATCATGTTAAATTTATTGTTGAACCCAAATGTTGAGTATATTTAAAAAGCACTTGCAACAAATGTGACAAACGCGTAACGTTAGCCCCAGGAAAAAATGTCAGCTTAAGAGTTCAGTCGTAGATATTATTTACATGTTTAATTTTAAACTAACATCTGATGGAAGCATTTCTCAGAACAGAATGAAATAGAAACTAACGAGACTAGAAATCTGACTATTATAAAACTATATCGAGAAACGTTTATTAAGACGTAGGTCTTGCTTTAAAGCTGTTAGGACTCTATGGTCACAAGCTTAAGTATCAAAAAAAAGCCAAACCAACAATTTTTTAAAACTTAACAAACAATTTAATTATTAAGGTAATAAATGAAAAGGTGAGAGCAACGTAATAAGTAAATCCAAATTAGTCCATGAAATTAGTCCATTAGTTTATATAAAGTCCCTTATAATTTTTCAGTACCAAAATTAACTGGTCCTCCAAGAACTATGACGTTGTCAAGATAGCTTTGTCCAGAATTCTTTCGAATAATTTATAAGTTCCAGAATAATATTATTGTCCAAATAATGAGCACTTTCTATTACCACTGGACAGTCCAAACAAAGGTCTTTTTTCCTCTCGATAAAGTATCTAAGTACAATATAAAATATGTCTGCATATTTACAACAGGAACACTGAAATTGGAATGAACAGAATTCTTAATTTTCGACTTATATACACCGATTTATCACGACTGTAGTTTGCAATAGACCCCATGTGACAACATTCACTATTGATTTACGATACATTACGCATATTGACATGTTCTCGCGCAACCAATGGAAATCGATAGAATTCTTCTTGAAACTTCCATATCCCATCAGTCGCTGAGAAAATACCCTATAAGTCTATTATTACGTTTATTATTACTGTCAACACGTATGTAAACAATTATTAATATTTCCTATATAGTTTGAGTTTCTAAATTACGCACACAACTTATAACAAAAAATATTCTATATATTTTACAACCACGAATAAAAATTATGAAAATTATATAAAAGAGTTTACAGAAAATAGAGATATACACAACACAGCATGTTTCAGATGTTTAAATAAGATTCTCCTACACCAAGTATTTTTCTGGCCTGACAAGTGCGATATTGCGACATTAGTCCTATTTAGCTGAATCCCACGCACTTTTGAGTATATTTAACAATATTAAGAAATGTCACTTTGAAGGTATTTGCTGCATGATCTATGTACTTAGTTTCTGTGTATCAACCATACTTCTTTTAATGTGTGAAAACATTCATTTAAGGAATGTGAATGAATCCTTGTACTCATGCCCATCGGAACATCGTCGCCTATTTCCTATGCGAATCGAAAAACTCCAACTCTCAAAAGAGACTCAGAGTTGGTAGCAGTGATTTATACTTCCGAAACTATCCGGCTAGATGTGTGTAGAACATAATCTTAATTAAATGAAAGAGCTTGAAAATAAAATTGGACGACGTTTCAAAATTCAATACCTGCCCGTTTAATTTTGAATGTTATTCCTGCAATTTTGCATTGCAACTTTGTTTTGAAATAAATATTAGAGATGACAATTAGTACATTAATCGTGACGTCAATGAAGTGATATGACGTAATAACAACCACGAGCTTAAAGGCAGTTTAGAATGGCCATGTTTACATCCAAGTTTGTTTTTATTTTTCTAACATGCGATGAAACTGGCTGAAGACGTTACCTTTCACCCGCGCTCCGCAAACGTTTGGATAAAGCACAACATATATGAACCATATAAACTTTGCATAAAAACTCAAACCCTTCGTTCCAAGTATTAACAAGCGTTTTAGTTCAACACAAATATTAACAACTGGCGACAAACATCAATATTATTTTGTGACAACGTCAGCATGAAAATTGAAAATTGATTATCGGATACTGGTTTTGCAAAAGCAACCTTAGCAAACACAGAGAATACATTAACAATTCCGAACGTTTGAAGAACTCGCGTAGAAGCCGTTACTCTGTAACTGCTATGACATTAGAACTTTTTTATAACGAGTTATTATTGATTCTGTTCTCATTGTTAAGTTGTTTTTTTTATATAAACAACTGCAGCATCAGATTAATTTGGTTATTTACTTTCTCTCTATTTGCAAAAAATTCTACATATGCTGACAAAATTGATAAAAAAGATATTGACAGTGGAAGAAAACTTAGAAATTATAGATCTTGTACCTCGTTATTGAAGATAAACCTCATGAAAAGATTGTAAGACAGTAAAAAGTACACCTGAATATCCACAAATCTTGTATGTAAGAGAATATGTCTTGCTTAAGACGCTTTTTTATTCAAAACTATACGGAGAATGTTCGTCATAAGTCGCCTTATTATTCAGTAAATGCATGAAAGACACCAAAAGTATTACATGTGCGATTCACAAATGAGACACGCATATGTTCTACCCTCGAAAAACGTATGCAGAAAAGTCTAAAATCGCATGCCCTTACCATCTCATTGAAGTTCAAATCAATCAGAAAAAGACAACCCGAGTCCAGAAATATCGCTTGGATATTATTACATACAGTTAATTTCTATTGTCTAATATGCGGTAATTTTTAATTCGGCCTTGAAAGTTAAAATCGCAAAAGAGTTTGTTATAAGAACCTAGACAAAAAGCGCCTCCGTAAAAAAAGAGCAAAACGAATGTTACCTGAGTTACAATGTTTAGTGACTTGTTGACAGCACCTGGTGAATTTTATTGTTTGAACACCGCAGCATTTTGGCGATTTTTAAATGAATCATTATCATTTTAAAATTACAATGGAATGACTACAAAAATGCCAATTCGTTATGAGGCCGTTTTAGGTCATGTCTTTCTTATCAAAACAGTAAAACCTAAACATTTAAACCACTTAAATAATATTAACATGCCAAAAATAAAAGAATTATAGGCTGGATGATGTAGTGTACTTTGATTAAAAGGGCACCATTGTTTTGTTCTATTGTATCTTCTTTTATTATGTTGCATTTGTCATATATATATATATATATATATATATATATATATATATATATATATATATATATATATATATATATATATATATATATATATATATATATATATATATATATATATATATATATATATATATATATATATGTATGTATATGTGTGTGTGTGTGTGTGTGTGTGTGAAAAACGAAAACATTTTAATCTTAAATGTTAATGGTTTTGGACTTTTGTTTAACGTAGCTTTATCAAATTTTCAGACACATCGCTAGGATGTCTGCATTGTGACAATTAATAGCGATGTCCAGCATTGGAGCATCATACCGCAGACATGCAGCACGATGCCCCACCCAAGCACATTATCCTGACACCAAGCCGACCCTAACACTGACCTTTTGATGCTGAGCGCCAAGCGAAGCAACTGTTAGGAACAATTTTTCAAGTATGACGCGGCCTGTGGTTCGAACCCGCGACCTCCCATATCCGAAGCGGACGCTCTAACCACTAGGCCACCGGAGCGGTAGATATAAATGGTAGATGTTTTCAAGGCTTTAAATACTATCGGTCAGACTCATTCTCATCCGACCCTTAATTTGGTTGTGACAGACAACATATTTTCTCTAATTAGAGTGAAGGCTCCCTGGATGACCGAGTAGTCTCAGGCCCACACCTTACACGAGAGACGACAGATATTGCCTACACACTCACACGTCTCACCTCTCTTGACGTATCTTCGAGTCTCGGCTCCACTAATGTGGGTCTGTAAAAAAAAAGCTTGCCAGATTCCTCTCGTGGGTCAGTGGTTCTTCCCGGGTTCTCTCTCCACCAAGTATAGCCAATCATGTGCTGAAATTGGTGTTAAAACAGCAGACAAATAGTTACATTGAAACTGGAGAAGGCGTCGTCACTGGTCGTATACCAAGAAGAGATTATATTCTTGTAACTAAAGTCCTCTGGCCATGTAAATATATGTGTACTCGACCTATCTACATTAATGTGCCTGTAGTTACGTTCATTAAAATGTCTATAGCTTATAGTTTTGTAAGTTTTCTACTTCTTTCTAACTGTTTTATACCAACCCTTTTATTGTTTAATCTGTGTGAGCGTCTTCATAAAGCCGTGCAAACCTACATATCATATTTATTTTCTCCTATTCCACTGCTGTCTATATAATATACTTCTAATCTTTATGAAAATTTCCAACTATTTGCATTAACTAGTAATAAATTATTATATACTTTGCAAAGATAATTTTCTCCGGATTGTAAGTGTTTTAAAATTATATATTTCATATAATAAGAAACTGGTCCTTTCCTGTAAAAATGACAAAACGCTTCACTCTTGCAAGATCAAAATGGGCAAAAAGTTAATAAAATTAGTATAAAATAAAAACCAAACGATTATTTTATTAAAGTGATTTTAAAATAGTGGTCTGGGGATATTTGCTAAGAAAATCTATTAAATATGGAGGAAAATAGGTTTAGACTTAACGATTTGATAAAAAAAAGTGGGATAATAGAATGTTTCCCTTTATATTTTAAGATGGTTCACAATCCATAAAAATATGGTACTAAAGTGAAAATATGGATGAAAATCCATTCTAAAACGTGCTTGGCGTAGAACTTACCGTCTAAGAAATTCAGTCAATAGCCATCAAAATTTGCAAAAAGCCTAATAAAATATGTTTATGAAAAGAGTTAAACATATTTAAAAAAATTATATTAAAGGCGTTTTTGATGATGTTTGTTACAAAAAAATGTAACATAAAATGACAGATAAGTTAATCGATTCTTGACTGTGAAAAGTATCTTAATATACGATTATGAAAAATTTCATGCTTATTGTGGAAATCCAAATTATACTTATCAACCAGAAAAGAAAATTATTCCTAAAAAATATATATTTCTTAATTCCAAAATGGTAAAACACTTAAACTTTTTGAGTGACGGTATTGTCGTGATTTCGAAAACACTCAGGGGGTCGAAATATTTTTACTTGAGTACGCTGGTTTATGTCCAAAACGATATATTTAGAGTAGCTGACACGTTAATATTTCATTCATTATTTTAACGGTGAGTAAAGTCCCATTCAAAACCCCACACTGAAATAATTTTTACTATTATAAGGTAACTCTTTCATTCATCAGAAATATCTGCCCCCTGCGCTGTATTTGCGGTTCACCTGAAAATTAGTGACGGCAATCGAGCAGAAAATGACTTTAACATCAGGGTTACATGGATACTTATCTGATGTCTAGCTTGAGGTCTAAAATGCCGGTTCCGATTACACGCGCCGCCACTTAATCCTGCGAAATGGACCGATAGTGAAGCTTAATATGCAGAAAGATCGTCTGATAAAATGTTACATCACCGTTCAAGAGTCTATACCTTTATTGAAATAAAACGCAAGCAAAACAAGTTCTTCACATCAACAGGCAATTTTACATAAGTGCTAATTTCTAAAGAATATTTCTGTTTTGGCAAACCTTGAGATTGAAATATGTTTAATAATTTAAACTGTTATAAATTTCCATCGTAAGTAGCAAGATTCTAATGTTATGAAGATTAAACGTCACCGATTTTGTTTAATACGAAAGCGAATGAGTATATGAAAATGACGTTGACATGCATTCAGTTGAGTAATTAATTAATCTGCTAAATTATACGACATCATGATTGCTAAGAGTGCATTAATCCCAGCTGCTGCAAAGGTACCTCTCTCTCTCTCTCTCTCTCTCTCTCTCTCTCTCTCTCTCTCTCTCTCTCTCTCTCTCTCTCTCTCTCTCTCTCTCTCTCTCTCTCTCTCTCTCTCTCTCTCTCTCTCTCTCTCTCTCTCTCTCTCTCTCTCTCTCTCATCACAAAATGCAGCTCTAGCCGAGATAATCTGTCTTGCTTTTATCTCTTTTCGCCGAGTCTGGACTAGGTACCAGACAGATGTCGACGATGCACCCCACTAACCAACTTATCTACCCATACCGTGATGACCTACTCAGATATGGACAGAAAGAAAAGGTTGATAGGATACCATTTATTCTGACCTATCACCCAGACAATCCCAAAGTAGGTAAAATCATCGCAAACCACTGGCCAACCGTGCAATCATCAGACATACTAAACCTAATACTTCCGAACAAACCTGTAGTAGCTTACCGGAGACCAAAAAACCTAAAGGACATCCTAGTCAGGGCAAAGCTAACGCCAATCGCTAGTCAAAACCAACCTAGTCAATCTGGAACCTGTGGCGATAAAAGATGCAAAACCTGTCAACATATGATAGAGACCAAGACATTCACTTGCACAGTGACTAAAGAAAAACTAGACATACATGGTCCAAACAAAACGTGCAAAACAGAGAATGTGATTTATCTCATCACATGTAAGATCTGTGGCCTTCAGTACGTCGGAGAAACTGAAAAGCTACACAAAAGGATAAACCTTCATAGATCTGATTGGATGACAAAAAAGCTGTACAAAAGCCCGGTCGCAGAACACTTCTCCTCCCCTGGCCACACTTTCAGTGATATAATACTTATCGCTATTGCTAACAACCACAGCTGGAGTTCCGAAACCAGGAAGGAAAAGGAATCATACTGGATACGCCGCCTTAGAACATTGAAACCAAGCGGTCTAAACCAAGAAGATTTGAAAATGAAAACTATGCACTAGTAGAACTTAACATTTTCTAAATCTTTTTATTATCCTTCAATTTTTACTATAAGAATAACCGGTATAGAATAAAATATCCGGGATATAATCTGCGTTACATATGTACAGAAAGTAAAAATAGATGTCGCTTTGGCTTGTAGACTTTTAGGGAATTATACAACGTTTTCAGTTTCCGTAACTAGTCTATACAAGCTGGTTGTATTTATAGTTTTAGCACATGTGAAGACAGCCATGTAGAGGTTTACAAACACAACGTTTTTGTGTTTATTTGTTTGTCGTATATATGTTTTGTATTTGCCTTTGAAAAAGACTCATTAAGAGTCGAAAGCGCTTAGGCTAGTTAGTTACTAGTTTCGTACTGTTCGTCGTCAGTTTATTGTATATATATATATATATATATATATATATATATATATATATATATATATATATATATATATATATATATATATATATATATATATATATATAATTCTTCTATTATTTTACTTGCTTATCCTACATAGGTCTCAAGTTTATTAATACAATATTGAAATATTAAAGACTTGAATTCTTGGTGACACTTTTCCTTCTCTCCAAAACACCAATGGAGCAGCAGTGGTTCAGTAGTAAGACTTTGGACTCGTAACTAAAAGAGTTCGGGCTCGATTCCCACCATCGGATCAGCCCTAATTGGCAATTGGGATGTGTTCTTCGTAAGGACTGTACTTTACTTGCCTAAGTAGAATACATGCTAAACAAATGTCAATATGCCATTAAATGACAAAAACAAAAAGAAAAATTTACAACACAGATACCAACACCGATTACTTTTTTACAATGCAGTACTACAGAATACTTTCTTATAACACAGATAACAATTAATAATAAAATAATTAAAATAAAAATAATTAGTTAATAATAAAAAATAAATAAATATAATTACATTTTACGACGAAGATACTACCAGAGATAGATGTTACATACAACGCAGATAGAAACACAGACAACTTTTTACAAGAATCTGATATAAGTGACCCTAACTGGTAACTTGATGTACAAAGTACTGGATATATATCGAAATTTCATTGCTTAAATCACGATAACTTGTCTTGTTACTGTAATTTATTTTCTTCCCCATTTTCAATGCATGCAAAGTGTATTTTCAAGCGTCTAATAAATTTGTGCTTGTCAAAATATTCCTGAATCTTCATTGTTTCTTTTGGTAAAATACAAATTTGATCAGGCTAGTGCTCGTTGTGTGCTGATGCAGCATAGTGACCCAGGGCTCAGAAGCCAATTAATTTAAATATGGTGCATTTTCTTGCTTTATTTATATCTGTGTATTTTTGTCAAAATAAATTGTTAAAACCTTACTACTGTAGTTGAAACTTTAATATATTTGACTGCTGATTCTTCCTCTAAGAAGCCCAAAACAATATCTTTTCATGTTGATGGTTACTATATGAATAAAATAAGCTTCATATCTACTGAGTCTCCGTGGAAATTGGAAATACCCAACGCTAAAGGGAATTCATAAAAACAACTAAAGCACGTCACAATGCTTTGAAATTTAAGCTTAGAAAATTTGTCGACGTCTTTTTAATCAGCCATAAGTATCAAGCTACTCTTGTTATACTTTAAATTCAGAAGCCATAGGGAACCACAAACCACAGTGCTGAAATTTCTTGCCAAGAATACATCTCGACCGCCTCCCACTGTTTGGATGAAGCAAATATAATAAACTCGATTGTACCTAGGGTACATATACGGGGTCCTAATATTTCGTGGGGGAGAGGAACATAATTATGACACATTATTGGTTGTGGTAAAGTAGAGACAGCAGGTAGAAAAAGAAAAAGAACACGTAAGGTGACTTACAACTTGCATTCATTTAAATTATTGACACCATTAAGAATGTACGGGAAAAGCAACTTTTCATTGGTATCAAGTAAACTTTTGCTGACGCATGCTCTGCACATGATAACCGATCCACGAGGGGAATAACTTTGGAAATCAAAAGAGTGTAATTCAATCGGACTATTTTGTATTTCTTAGTTTATTTGATTTATTGCATATGCTATTTGGGATAATAAAAAGACTGCAATGTATGCAAGACCTATTGCACTGTTTAATTAAAAAAGAATGAACAGTTTGCTTAATTAGTATCTTTTTCACCTAACAGATTTTGATACAACACCTGAAATTGGAATTCTGGACATATACCATTAAAATTTCAACGGCAACGTCCTGACTGGACCAGCCTTAGTCCGTTATGGCGCTTCATATCTTAACGCTATCCTCAGGAGATGGAGGTGTCAATTACCCTATTCGATACTGAAATTAACAGTTCTATGAAATGCATGCTGTGTCGGATTACCCAAAAGGCAGAGTAGGCACCGGTCTTTGGGCCCCATGCCTTTTAGGCGCCTTGCGACAACTGATCTTGAAAAATATTGAATTGATTTGATCTTGGCGTATTAAGAGACAATTTGCGAAGGGGGCCCTGAGATTTATAGTGATGTCTAGCTCAAGCCAGGCCAATCAGTCATAACACTAACCTCGTAATTCAGAGCGCCAAGCGATGTAGCTGCTGATACCATGTTGCAAGTCTTTGGTATGACAGCCGGGATTCGAACCCGCGACCTACCGCATCCGAGGCAGAAGCTCTAACCACTTAGTTCACCGGAACGGTAATCTTGTGAGTCTTTGGCACTACGATATACCTAACTAAACGTGATATCATATCGATAAAATCATAATATGATTATTTCCTCGCTTTGGGGTAGGCGGTATGTGTTAATTTTGCAAAAACTGACATCCTTGAGATTCGGTCTTTCACTTGTATAAAACTATTATTACTCATTTCGAAAAAAAAAAACTTTGATTTCAAAATACCTGCATTGTTTTCCTTTAGCTTTGGTTGTTTATGATTTTATTGCCATTTTCAGCGTATGATTGGCTATATATGGTGGCCATTTTAACTGATATAGGAAGAACCTTGGAAAACCCCAGCAAGAACCACCGACCCACGAGAAACTGGTAAGCTTTTTCACATACCTCCATTGGCCGAGACCGATACTCAAACCCACTATGACCGAGGTGAGATGGAAGAGATCGGTAAAGGCGAACTCTTTAAAACCATTGGTCCACCCGGGACCAGCTTTTAGCATTTTGATCCATAACTAAAGTAAATTAAGTGTACATATGCGTCCCATTCTTAACATTTATGTATGGTAGTTTTATTTCTCACTCATGTGATAGACAAAACTACATGTTTTGCTAACCTAACTTTTTGTATCTCTGTCTGGTTATCTCAGATCGGTCGTCTCAGTTCACGCGCTAAGAACTACTTTTGAAAAGAAACCCTTACTGTCGTCTGTGGTGCCTGACGGAGTCTTTCTAAAATGCAACAGCAACGACAGACATGTAACATAAAAAAATTACTTCATAAATAATTAAAGGTCCCTCTATCTTTGATAAAACCATACAAAACATACTCACACACATACACACACACACACACACACACACACACACACACACGTCAAGCTATTTAGTAGAACTCCAGACACACAGGCATTACACATCACTGGCCACACAAAATCAAACTCTCTCAAGTGCTACTGCAAATCCTGCAAAAATCATAAATTTGTTATGTCAAACAACTGGTTTATTTTAACTTTCTCAAATACCCACCATCAGCCCCAGCTTAATCAAATATAATAAAGCGATTGCAAATGAAAGCTCCTGCACTTACCATCCTGAATGATTCATTTATTAGTGGACATGCTTTTCCACAGAAAGATTTCCATGTAGCGTATCCTTGCACTAGTGATAGCAACACTTGCCATATCTCCAGGACACAACATAAATTTCCGAGAAAATCACGAATTAGAAATTTCCTGATGTCTCTACACACTTCGTTAGAACTGTAATAAGTAGCCATATGTTAGAACTGCTATAGAACGTTTTCCAAATTAGAACTAATCAAAGTTAAAACTTAACCGAATGAAACTTATTCATTATTTATTGTCATTTTCATATGATATCCATCGATTAAATGTGATAATACAGTAATAATATGAAATTAATTTATGTTTCTATTTTCTCATACGGTAAAACTTGTGTACTATGGGGTCGACAGGTCACACGAATGTTCGTATCAACTTATTCGTCTTAATGCGCAGTATAAATACATAACAATTGTAACTTTTTCCTTTATGTTTTTTTTTCTTCTAAGAGTGGAATATATGTCTAGTTTCTAGGTAGATAATTATTCATATTTTCATAAAAGAGTACAAAACCTGATGACCTTAGGCAGAGTGAAAAGCAATAATACTGCTTGATGAATACTATATTCTAACTTTGTTCACTAAATTGCACGGGTGCAGGGTTATTTTAACTTAATTGGAAAAAAAAATGGGTGAGAAAAATAACCTGTATCGGTGTTGGAACCAAGGAAATCCCAGTCCCGGGGTTACATTATTTGTCTCCCCACAAGGTTGTGCCTAATATAACCCTTTTGTTGGAGTTTCCTTGTCACCGTATAAACCCGATAGAGATTATATTATTTCTCAGCGTATTACAGGAGTTATCGTAATACAACCCAGTCCGTGCAACCGTTCGTAGCTCTACCTAATTGTAAACCACCGGACGGAAATTCACCAAACATGACACATAGCTTGCCCATGTGTTATCATCTGTTACTGTGATATCATTTAGGACACTTCCCTGTGGTCCATTGGAAGGTGTTATGGGTTAACTATAACGAAAATGCGATTAAAATGACATTTTTAAATATATTACATACATGTAGTCTCATCATGTAGACATTTATAATATTAACAAACACGACCCCTAGAGATGGTCTGGTAAAGGAAGTGTTGATGTCGTTAACGAATGGAGGATATTAATAAAATGTTAAGCCGTATAAAATAGATACCAAGTAAAACAGGAACAATTATTTCAAAGAATCAACTGGAAAACATTTTGAAAACACCATACCACAAAACAATACCGATTCTATTACCCGTTTCCATTACAACACCTTTTCGACAAAATGAAATATGCTCTAGATTATTGTCAGGAAAGTTTAAAAACCCAAACCTTGATATATAACGCTGGGTTGCACTTTTATTGCAGTCAGCCTAATTTTGAACCCCAGACCTTGATGTACAATTCTGGGCTCCACTTTTTATTGCACTCAGCCTACGTTTACATCAGACCTTGAGGTACAACGCTGGGCTGCAATTTTTATTGCAATCAGCCTACATTTACATCAGACCTTGAGGTACAACACTCTGATGCACTTTTTATTGCAGTCCTAAACCGACATGATCCAATTAAATGCAAAAGGTCAAGAGAATGGCTCAATCTTACGTCTTCAACTCTGAAATAAAGGAATCCATGAAACTGCTTGACTTATTTATTTAGATTTTTAAAAAGAGTTTGATTTGCTAAATCATAAAATAATGATCAAATAAACTAAAGGCGAACACAGTCTTTGATATTCACGTAATTTACTTGATTCTTACCTAACAAGGGGTGGTACAGTGAATTTCTAAAGCATATGCTACAACTTCTTTACAAAACGTCAAAAGTGGGTTATCTCAGGCTCATTTCCTGGTCCTTTACTCGTTCCCCATTTCATTAATGATTTACACCTTCATGTGAATGCGTTTAAAACTAACATTTGAAGACGACACATTCTTACCTGTCACGAGTAAAACTATCTCGTCTCTTAACAAAATTTACAATAGAACGTTAGTGATTTTAAATAGTGACGTGAAATTAACATTAAATACCAATAAAAGCGGAAACAAAATAACGGTATAACAATTGAACTAAGGCAAACGGTAACGGAATTAGAGGATGTCTTGTGATATATTTGTAGAACTAAATACAGCCAAAATGAAAATATTCATGTATTATTAACATTCATTTGTTGTATGAACATAAAAAAACTCGTGTGGTGTGCAGTATCTTCAATAAACTGGTTTATTGAAGAGACGGTCTTTGCGTGTGTCAGAATATATTATATTTTAAAACTGTCATACTGGATATGTATATATATATATATATATATATATATATATATATATATATATATATATATATATATATATATATATATATATATATATATATATATATATATAATCTCTCGTTTAAAATAGTTGCACCATACTGGAAAATCACAGTGCTACTGATTTTTATCGGATAATTAAAGTATAAAAGAGAAATAGTTCATTTATAGTGTTACCATTTGATTATAGAGCTAAAGAGTACTTTTGACATATGGACGTACTTTCAATATATTTTGACATATGGACCTTTTTGTAACAAGGTTCCACAACATATTAACGATCTCTTAATTCCATATTTCAATACTCATTCACATGATCTAACGTCTATTTTGTTCTCTGATTTTCATTTGCCTGAATTAGAAACGACTGTGCACAAAACATCAACATATTATATAGCAGTGTTGTGAAATATTATTCTTTGTGATATTTAACAACTATAAATACTCGATTTCTTTCTCATTATGCCAATGTCAAGTAAGTCTTTGTATGCGTACGTATGTACAAATTCCATGTGAATCTGTCAGACACTGTAGCAAGTACAAATATTTTTGTACATATACGTTACAGTTATAGTTTTAATATTCTATTATTGAGGACTACATACACGAGATGCTCATTGATTCAGAACTAAATGCCTTATCCTCTAAAATTAAGTGTGTTATTATATATTTAATATTATCAGCAAAAGTTACCGACGCAAAATGATTTGTCGTTATGTGTTTATTCAGATGCTGGCCATAACATTTTTAAAGGGTTTTTTTAGAGATCCATTTAAAACTGTGAGACAGGTCGAGTTCACGTGATTGTGTCATACGCTCTATTTAGTCGTATGACAACAAGCGCAATAACTCTAATAGCTCCTAAACAAATGCAAAAGCAAAGTGGTTTATCGATATATGCATCTTCAGATCATAATCAATATATTTACCAATTTCAATAGCAAAACACAAAAAACGGGGGGGGCTATTTGTGTTCATAAGATTATGTGACGGACGGATGGGCTGGGCAGTCGCACACTGGGAGTCATGCAGACGTTGAAAAAGTTCAATTCTGTAGGCTGCACCTTCTTTTTCCTGGTAATGTTTGTTTTAACCCACTGAACCGTTAGGTATTTGTGTAAACAATCTGCCTCCCGTATTGTTATTGATATATAAGCTTGGGACGTAAAAGCGTTCTCGACCTTTTCACAAATACGAATTGATGGCAAGGTGAATGTTATATGCACGAGTATACTTTGTACATGGAGGTAGATGGAGGATGATTACTGCCATAATTCCTTGCATGTATTTTATTAGTATACGCAGTGCTTTCTATTTTCCTGTATCCTATTTTGTACTTTCTGTGTATGTACGATGTACATTCTAGACGGCATCTTTACATATGCCAATATTTATTACTGCATTTCTAAAGTGAGTTATTACGCAATTTCAGTGTCATCCAATTTCATGTGAGATATTCTAGATGCTTCTCTCATTACACGCGTAAATATTTTTAATCTAAAGTTTCTTTTGCAGTGAGAGATTTCATTTTATGACACCGATAAGTATTGCACTAGTAACATTTCCAGGGGGGAGAGGTCTAAAGACGGATGCTATTTGCTATTTTGCATATAACAATTTGTCAAAAAGTGCAGTTAAACAAAACGCCATTTTTCTATGGAGGGGCATTACCGCCATAATTTTATACATGTAGTTTCTAATCTTCCTTCATGCAGTATTGTAAATGGCTGCTTGCAAGTGCTTCTTTCATAATTATATCCATGTATATTTTATGTGACAGTTTGCAAGTTCTACAAGTTCTGCTTTCCTTCTCCATTATTGTAAATGGCTACTTGCAAGTGCTACATTCATAATTCTAGTCATGAATTTTTTTATTCCTCATTGATGCAAACTGTAAAAAGCTGCTTGCAAGTGACCAGCTTTACTTTCTTTCAGCGTCATGGTATCTTGCCAACTACTGAATTAATTATGTAGGTTGTCGCATGGCAAACGCTGTCAGTTATTACAAGTTTGTATATTCTATTTATAAACTTACCATATTACAATTACATCATTTTAACTGATGTTTTTATACATGTTTGGCCTTGCAACAATGAAATACTAAGTTTTATCAGTATCCTCTTTGTTGTCCAACTCGTGTCGCCATCTGTTGTCATGACATACTACAGATTAGCATGACATTATGACAACAGATAGCGCTCTAAATTTCTTAAGTTTTTTTTTACAGAAATAATTAACGCTTCTCAGAGTTTTACGGTATTCATTTTGTGTCGATAAATATTGTAATTCTTTCAGTCCCTTTTCGTAAGGTGTACGTTAGCAACGAAGTTTTTAATCGTTCTCAAAAACCATGTGCTTTCTCGAAGATAACAGTGATTTATACCACCTTACGAAAACACTGCATCAGGGTAGTCTATCTTCAAACACAGCTTTGACGCACTTAAGCAAATACTTTCACCGTATAAAAATCTACTTCTTAGTACTATCTCTCATTACTTTGGAATCATGTGATAATATTGTACATAAGCTCCAGCTATAATATTTCACAGCAACATCAATAGCGCATAAAAAGTTTATATGTAAAATGACATTTAAAAAAATTTAAGCATTACCAAAGGTTTTTTTGTTCTTCAGTTTGGAACATATTTTGTCGCAAAAGCCGAAATTATAAAATTGTAAGAAATGATATTATGATAAAAATGTTTACTACCATTATCAAAACAATTCAAAATAATGTGATGTGATTATGATTGTTAACGTAGCTTTAACAATTTTTCAGTCATATCGCAACGATGTATGCAGTGTGGCAGTTTATAGTGATGTTTAACTTTTGGGACATCATGCTTCAGACATGTAGCATGATGTCTCACCCAGTCACAATATCCCAACACTAGGACGACCAGTCCTACCACTAACCTCTTAATGCTGAGCGTCAAGCGAGGCAGCTGTTAGTACCATTGTATAAGTCTTTGGTATGACGAAACAGGGGATCAAATCCACGACCTCCCGCATCCGAGGCGGACACTCTAACCACTAGGCCACCGGAGCGGTAATTAAAAATAATAAATTGGTTCAAGAATTAAAAACAAATATAGCACCCCTAGGTTCTAATTATTCATAAACTTTAAAGAATTTTTGAAGTATGAATGTAGTGACGCTTGATTCTAACTTGTTAAGTGCGCTGCTTTTTGCAACATAAAAGTAGCTTAGTGAATTAACTATGATGATGATGATGATGATGATGATGATGATGATGATGATGATGATGATGATGATGATGTGTGTGTGTATGAGAGAGAGAGAGAGAGAGAGAGAGAGAGAGAGAGAGAGAGAGAGAGAGAGAGAGAGAGAGAGAGAGAGAGAGAGAGAGAGAGAGAGAGAACTGCATATTTCATCAAGTCATTGTAATTGTATTCATGTATCCTCGGCTGATGAGCATGTTTGGGATAGTCTAAGGGTCATTCCTTTAAGCAAGTATCAACAAGATAAAACAAGAGAAAAGACTCGACTGATCCTACTCGATAATTATACAGCACAAAATTTTACTCATCACTCTCTTTTTATTTGGTTTGATTTTATTTAATTGCCTACATGTATCCTGGGTAGTTGAGGGTGTTTTGGGACAGTCTTGTGCTGTTTTGGGGTGGTCATGGGAACTTTTAGTTTGTGATAATTACTGGGAAAAAACTCTACTGGTCTTACTCGATAATTATATTATGATAAGGTTGTTTTTTTTTATTCTTTATTCCTTAAAGGATATTTAAATTTCCAAATTAAATCTAAACATAAGTCGATAACCATTTTAATCTTTTTACCATTATCACAAATACAATAAATATCAATTCTTAAAACAATTGAACAATCCATTATATTATAATATTAGAATAAAAAGAGAACTCATAAGAACAAATTGAAGATATGAAATTGCGTTATTTCAATATCACGCATATCAAACTTAGAAAGAAATAGTGGCAGAAGTAACGATGTACAAATAAACTTCAAAACAGAATAAAGCAGAATATAACATGCAGCACCTACTAACTATACATACATGCATAGATTTATGTCAGTAGTCCCTCTCCATACCAGATGTGCATAAATTCCTTTGTCCTTGAGTTGACACGTGCACCCATGATCAAACAAATGTAATAAATAGAATTGCAGGTGTTTGTTTTCTAAAACATAAACAGTGTGTGTATGTGTGTGTGTGTGTGTGTGTGTGTGCTAGCTTAATTTCTTCTTAAGTATAGATTTTTCGTAAGGTTTATCATAATTACAATAATGCATCTCTTGAAACATAACAAAAAATCAAATTACAAAATAAAACAGAATCCCTGTGTCAACTAACATATTTATAAAATGAAACGTCTAATGAAGTATGGCCGTATTTAATATGTCAATACGCATCATAATTGATATCGTTTCCTTGCTACACTACTGGCGTTCTTGAAACATTTTCTAGCATTAGTACAAAAACATAAATATACACGGTATCTATGGTTAAAAGTGAATAACGTTACCTTTGTGATTATAAAACAATGATTTTTTCTGCATATTTTGTTGTTTTCATATGCGATGTATATAATAATAATAATAATAATAATAATAATAATAATAATAATAATAATAATAATAATAATAATAATAATAATAATAATAGTAATAATAATAATAATAATAATAATAAGTAGTAGTAGTAGTAGTAGTAGTAATAGTAGTAGTAGTAGTAATAGTTGTAGTAATAGTAGTAGTAGTAGTGGTGGTGTTTTTTTAAGGCAATTCTATAATTAACTCTAAAACTATTAATTACACAGCAGGTCCTTTGTTTCAAGTGAAAGGTTTCTAATTTCGAAACATCAATAGAAACAAGATTGTGCACATTGATTACCACAACATGGGTTTCTGCAAATCTCTCGCAACACCCTATCAGCGATAATATATTTAGAACACTTATAGAAAATAAAACTTAGGAGATTTGCAGTATTGTATTTTACGTCTGTAAAAGAAAGTCAAGTCGCTTATTTAAAAAAGACAACAAACTCAAAACAAAATTTGTCACTATTTAAGGTGATTTAGAATAACGTTCCATGATTTATTTGGTCACAAACACCATATCAAATTGTCACGATATAATTTATTTGAAAAAATAAATGGAATATATCATATTGTATCGTGTGGGACTAGAGTGCATGAATATTAAAAATATTAATCAAAAATAATTCCAACACCAGCATTTTTGGGTGGGATGTTTTATATGATGTGGTTATAAATAAATGTCACTTTGTCGTTGTCGTTGACAAGGTCTTTGCGAGTAAATCAGGAGTAGGGGGAACAGTCAAATGATCAAAATCGCGCCCCTCGTTTGCTAAGGACGTTCCTTGATACAGAGTCAGTATTTAGTTGGTGATTTTTTAAACAGTTGTACTCATATTGGTCGGTGTTGTTTTGAGTGCTTTTACAGTAACTACGCCTTCTAATAACTACTTGAAAATATTTTAGTTTACTACCTTGATTATTTTGTTAATGGAACTGTTTATCTGAATTAATTTCATATCCTTTTTAGTGCAAAGCGTGGTATTTTGCTTCTACTTGGAAAGAGTTGATGTCATTTTCTAATTTCCGCATAATCATTCTTATGGTAGTCGTCTGGTTGACATTCTTCACTAATAAATGCCAATTTTAGTCGCTCGTGCGACCATTGTTACTCTACTTATAGCACCATGAGAATGTTTTGGTGAGCATCGTAAATGTCTTCCAGACACAATATACAAATATTAAAACATTACCACATTACAATATTCAAACAATATATCATGGGCATATAAAATTAAAATATTGCCACTTCATGGGCATAAAATATTAAAAGATTACTACATGATGGGACCACACTATTAAAACATTATTACATTTTGGGTATACAATATTAAAACATTATCATATCCTCGTTTATTTCTCCTTTAACTTTACCTTGTGAGATTCATTCAGTATTTCCCGGTATTGTACGCCTCGTGCAACATTCACATTAGATGCCACTAAATAAAGGAACTATTTTTTAACGTAAACAATTTTTATGAATAAACTAAAGCAGATATTTCATGGACTGCCACATACCAGCAAATGTTTTATAGACTGACACATACATACTGCTTTGGCACATTCTGCTTTTAATTTTTGGATACAAATGTTTCAGATTTAGTCTACCTATAGACGCCATAGAGGGTTTTAACAATAGGACGCCAAGTAATAAGACATGAACTGTCTTCTTTAGCTGGTAATAAAAAATAGCAAAAATATACTTACAATTTTACAACCTGAATTTCCTCAAAATGTACTTTCTTAGTTCTGCAAATCTGAATTATATGAGCCATATCATGGGTTTTCAAGGTTGATCACAGTTCGAAATTGTACTTTAATTTCGAGTATATTTCAAGTGCAATTACATCCTCCTTACTGCACTCAAAATGAAACGAACTTTTATATTCCACAGCATCTTTTCAATAATTGCAATTGAAAAGCTTCACAATTTTCCCACATTATGATCTGAATCATTCAACGACAGAACAGAAACAGGCATGCCGATGCTAGAATCCGATATAAGTTACTTCATGTAGATAAATCTAGACCGTAATCACAAAATTGCATTGAATCGACAAAATACCAAAACGTATTCATTCCAGATGAAATAGAAAAGTTGTTGCAATGCGTATTCATTAACAATATTACTCCAAATTTCAATTTTAAGTAGACCAAACGCCATTTTCTTTTGAAACTTACTACTAGCGCGCGACCAACTTCAACTTTGCCAGGGCGGATTTATGTGCGCCAGTTGTGTAATGATGCAGCTATGCTTGTATATTTAGTTTGGAAAACGGCATGCATTCGGTTACTTTGTTTATTGTAGTGTATTTTTGTTTATATATTTAAGCATTGGGGAGAATAAGAAAATGAGCATATAATAAAAAGGTTACTGCATTTGCGTGGGAAAATATGAACTCAATTTGTCGGATGGATACACTACACTCCCAAAGTTGTGTAGTATAACCATCCGAAAAACCCGTTCATATTTTCCAATACAAATGCAGTAACCTATAATTACTACATCATGAGAATACAATATTGAAACATTAGTCTATCGTGGACATACAATATTAAAAGATTACCACATCATAGGCATACAATTTTATAAACATTCTACTAACACAACTACTTCAAAGGAGTACAATATTAAAACATCAGTATATCATGAGTATACAATACTAAACCATTACAAAATGAACATAAAATATTAAAACATTACCACATCATGGGCATACACCATTCAAACATTACCACATCTTGGGGATACCATACTAAAACATTATTATATCATGACCATACAATATTAAAACAGTATTACACCATAGGCATATGTTATTGAAACATTACTATTTCATGGGCATAAACAATTAGAACAATACCATTTCATGGGCATACACTATTCAAACATTACTACACCATGGGCATACAATATTAAAACATTATAACACCATGGGAATACAATATTAGAAAATTGCCACACCATTGGCATATAAAATTAAAACAATACCATTTCATGGGCATAAACTTTTAAAACATTACTATACCATGGGCAAACAAAATTAAACAAATACTATTCCATGGGCATACACTATTAAAACATTACTACACCATGGGTATATAATATTTAAATATTACCACACCATCTGCATACAATATTTAAACATTACTACACCATGGGAAAACAATATTAAAAAGTTAATAAACCATGGGAATACAATATTAAAACATTACATCAAGGGCATACAATATTTGGAGATAACCACCTCAGAGGCATATTACTACAATATTTAAATATTACTACATCATGGACATACAATAATTAGACATTATCACATCATGGGCAAACAATATTAATTCAATACCATATAATAAGCATACAATATTCAACAATTTCTTTAGCAGGGATATACCATTCCAAAACATTATCTTATGGGCATACAATATAAAAACATTACCATATCATTTGCCTACACCATTAAAACATTACCACATCATGGGCATACCCCATTAAAACATTTCACATCATGGGCATACACCATTAAAACATTTCACATCATGGGCATACACCATTAAAACATTTCACATCATGGGCATACACCATTAAAACATTTCACATCATGGGCATACACCATTAAACATTACCATATCATGAACATACACCATTAAAACATTTCACATCATGAGCATACACCATTAGAACATTACCATATCATGGACATACACCATTAAAACATTACCACATCATAAGCATACACCATTAAAACATTTCCCATTATGGGCATACACCATTAAAACATTTCCATTAAGTCACTTCCATTAAGTCACTATTAAAACATTTTCACATCATTTGCATACACCATTAAAACATCGCCACACCAAGAACACAAACAACTTAAACATTTCACATCATGGGCATACACCATTAAAACATTACCACAAAGCAGAATACGATACTAAAACATTACCATTCTATGAAATATAATATTAATTTTTACTATATCATGGGAATATAATATTAAAACATGACAATATCATAGGCATGACATCCGAGCATTGTCTATTAAAGCATTAACACATTGCGAGACCACTAAAACATTACTGCTTCAATGGCATACAATTTTGAATCAGTTGAAACATTACTAAATCATGGGCGTACGATATTAAAACAAAATATCGTGAGCATATATTAAAACTACCTTGCTACTATATATATATATATATATATATATATATATATATATATATATATATATATATATATATATATATATATATATATATATATATATATATATATATATATATATATATAACGGATGTTTCAATGTGAAAATGTATACTGCGTATGCTCTCTCTCTTTCCTCTATATATATATATATATATATATATATATATATATATATATATATATATATATATATATATATATATATATATATATATATATATATATATATATAAAAAACTAGCCAAATATCCTCCCACCCCCACACATATCAGACAAAGAAAATGAATTTCTTACCAACTTTTCAAAATTCATAGTCAACCGTATATCCGCTTGATAATTGTGGTTTGAATTGAGATATAACACAACAATATGATGGTAGATTGCTTTCTCCACATGATTTCACAAACATGGGGAAAGCAAAAGTTATGGTCATTCGTCTAGTGTACTTTCGATATTGGAAACTGGTTGATTTCATAAAGTGATATGCATCTAACAAGAGACTGATCGAGTTATTTTAGAACATCTTATACTGAACATCCTTGAAAACCTAATTTGTTGAATTACATATGCCAAGCTCTGTCGAAATCCATAAATGTGGGTTCATTAAAAACAACAGCAATAGTGCAGATAACCTACAGAGATATGCATCTAACAGAAACCAATCGGGTTATTTTAGAACGTCTTATACTGAACGTCCTTGAAAACCTAATTTGTTGAATTACATATGCCAAGCTCTGTCGAAATCCATAAATGTGGGTTCATTAAAAACAACAGCAATAGTGCAGATAACCTACAGAGAAAATTATAATGGCAACGGACTTGGTGTACTCACCATGTAAGACGAAGGATTAAATGATCCTACCACTGACTTGGCAATAATTTGGCTAGATGAACAAAACACTCAAAACTATTGCAGATTGTTAAGACCAGCTGTAGCACTAATGTAAACAGATAAAATGAATGATGTGCTACTTTAATTGGATCATTCTTAGGAGAAAAATACCTTAGACGAACAAAGTTATATATATATATATATATATATATATATATATATATATATATATATATATATATATATATATATATATATATATACATGAAAATAATTGACGTTAACTTTTGTTAAATGTTCCCAATCATTAAACGAGATCATCATGTATGGCACGCCGTAACATTATATGCTACAACATACTGCCTAAAATGAAAGAGTACCATGGACGACCCACCTGGCTCCATCCCAATGACTCTCGATGCAGATTTACACACACTTGAGAGTTTACACAGGTTTTTAAACCTTTAAATCCATTACGTATGTTTTTTTTTTTCATAACCTCGTATATTATGATTGGTTAAACAAATTTTAAAAAATGGCAATGTAAATTGAATATGTGTGCACATCAGACTGAAAACTCTCCTCCCAAGGGGAGGAAGTAAAAAAACCTCGCACCCTTCATGCGCACGATTACCATATACACAAGTTAAATATCAGGTTTGCTGAAATTTTACCAGATCATTTAGGACGATATAAGGTATCGGACTAAACCAGAGTCCCATAAACGTTTTCGAGATTCCTCTCGATGGTTTTGTGGTCTCTACATTTGGACAAGAGCATTGGAGTCTTGATATCAAAATATAAGTCTTGTAAATACAATTTCTCGCTTTACTATGAGCGATGCAAATATGTTCAGAAGACTAGGGTGAAATAAAATATTTGGAGGTGCTACGTGATTTGGGGGTAATGAATTTAAAGAGAAAAAAAAGAGAGAAAGCTTAATATTTTGAAAACCGCTCCGATGGCCTAGTGGTTACAGCATCCGCCTCGGATGCGGGAGGTCGTGGGTTCTATCCACGGTCGAGTCATGCCAAAGACTTACAAAAATGGTACTAACAGTGGCCTCGATTGCCGCTCAGCATTAACAGAATATTCTTAGGACTGATCGGCCTGGTGTCAGGATAATGTGACTGGGTGGGACATCATGCTAGGTAAATGTCTGCAGCATGATGTCCCAGTGCTAGACATCACTATAAATTGCCACCATGCAGACATCGTAGCGATATGACAGAAAAATTGTTAAAACTACGTTAAAAATTATAATCACATCAATATTTTGAACGATACATATACTATTAGGCGAGATCGTCACACAACGACAGATGCACGAACGTGCGTGTTCATACAGACCGTGCTGAGCCCCAAAACAGACGCAATCTTCCTACAATATTGCTGTGAGTGATATTGTTTACATCAACAAAAGAAATTAAACTGAAACCTCGATGATATGAGGGGAAAACTAACTTTTTGGGTGAGAATGAAAACGATATGGTTTGGGGAAACTTGAGTCCATGCGCATTCATTAGTTTACGCTATATCAAATAAATGGGTTGAGGTTTACAACCATGAAGATTTACACACCTGTCTGCCTCACCTTGACTTTTGTTACTTACGTGGGCGGAACATCATTAAAAAGGAACATAAATGTAAATATAAATATACAATGCTCAGTAAAGTCAGAAAAATTAGTCCATGTACTAAAACTTTTAAATACTGTAGTTATCCTTGTATAGCACTGGCTCGACTGTGAATAGCTTACATCGAGTTCTGTCGTCTCAACAAGCGCAGGCAGATCACAGCCAACAAGTTAGCCTTAAATAACAGGTGTAGCAAAGAGCACAAATCTTGTTCTTTATGCTCAATGTGTAACGATAGAGCTTTGTTTTAAGCTGATTGCTGTTGGTTATGCACACATGTATATATTAGCCTGCTCGAAGAAACGTATACACTTTCATAAACACACATAATTCAGAATATTTTGAGATAATAACCTTATTCAGTCACTGCAAAGTGCACCAAAATGTGTAGCTAGTGTTACTTATTTGTAATTTAATTGCTTGTTTTAGTTTTAAATATTCTTTTTTTGCTTTTGGTTCATTACATTTTATAGAAATGATAATATCCACGGGAGTTAAATTTTCTATTTGGAAAATTCAGTCTTCTCTTTTGACCTGATAAGAACGTAAAAGTGTTGCTTTATTACTATTTTTAGCTCACCTCACCTTGGTGGAGAGAGTTGTAAACACCAAATTAAAATGATTGGTTATTGCCAAGGTCATGTTCAGCCCATATGCTAGCCACTTTGTAAACATATTTTTTATTATTCATTTAAAGCGTGAGAGTCTGAGTTTTATGTAGGGCTTATCTAGGCTACGCGCTGAATGGCATTTTTTTACTGCGTTTTTCAAATTAGTGATCGCGTATTCCTGTCACGTGAGCCACCATGTGATATAAAATCGTAGGTTAAGACAGACGTTCCCTAGGGAATTTGATCAGACGAAAAAATATACCTTTTGGGCTCAAGGTATTCTTGTTCTTCCCGTTTGAATTGAGTTTTTATTTTAATATAATTCATTCACCTGAAAATACTCTTCTTCAAAAAGATTTTTGGACAAAGACATTCAGTGGAAATTATTGGGAATTCTAAAGTCGGAATATTATTCTTAATTCATAAAATTCAACAAAAAAATGTTGACACAACAGCACCTTCAAGACGTTATCACCTTCCATATTGGAACTTTATCTAGATTCGAACCTTAATTCAATCAGAATTTTTTAGTGATAGGACATATATATTTAGATTCAAGGATTAATTTTTGGATTATATTCACAAACTGTAAGACCATTACACTTTTTACACATTTTATCTCTTTGTGAAGGAAATAAATTATTTTGTTACAGTTTAAAAATTTTGTTGGCTTCACTCTTTTCTTTTATTACTTTTGTACGAGCCGACGCGTAACAAAGAAAATTGGGCGCTAGTCTTGATATATATGAATTGTGGCTAAAATATTTCAAAAATTTTTTTAAATTTTCGTAGTGTTTAAATAATGCGTCTTATTTCATATTTTTATTTAAAATAGTGAAAATAACAGGCTTTTATTCACAATTTCATCAAAAATGGAGACTTTTCTTTCTCGTCCTACTCAGGAGCAGTTGGATTGTTTGAAAAAAGATAAATAGCTAGAACTTGCCAGAAAATACGATCTTTCTGAAGCAAAATCTTCCTTAATGAAACACGAAATTAAATACATTTTGATTAAGTATTAGGTAGAGAAGAATGTTTTCGATAAAATTGTTTGGCTTCGGTCAGCAATTCTTTATCAAACTCTGACCTAAAAGTAAAAGACTTAAAAATGATATAGAAGATGGAATTAGAATTAAGGAAGCTGGAGCTTTGGAACGATAAAGAGGATAAACAAATGCAGTTGCAATTTGAGAAAGAGAAGAGAGAGACAAGAAAAAGAGAATGATAAACAATTGAAATTACAATTTGAAAGAAGGGAGATAGAATCAGGACAGAGAGAAAGATACAACAATTGCAATTAGAAGAGAGTGAAAGAGACGGATGCAAAAGAAAAGTATGAAAAGGAATTTCAAATTAAAATGAAATAAATCGAGCAGGAAAGTGAAAAGCACATTTCTACTTCACATACAAATTAAAATTTTGATATTACAGAAATATTAGACTAGACCCTCTTTTTAACGAAAAGGAAGTAGACCAAATTTTTTTTATTGTCAAAAAAAATTTGAAAATTTAAAATGGCCAATGGAGTAGTGGACTCAATTATTACAGTGTGTACCTGTTTGGCAAAGCTCAAACAATTTATGTATTCCTGACAATGTAGCAAAGTGCTGACTATAATTTGGTTAAGGGCTGTATCGTTAAGGGTTATGCGTTAGTCCCTCAGGCTTATCGGCAAAACTTCAGGAACTATAACAAGAAAGAAGCTGAACATACTTATGATGAATTCTCAATATAAAAAGAACAGTTATCTAAGAGATGGTGGTTAGCAGAGAAAGTTCAACATAATAATGAAAGTCTCGAACAACTAGTATTACTTAAAGAGTTCAAGTATTCAGTTCCTAATAACATTGAGACACATCTTGAAGAGCAGGAAGTCGACACGTTGAAAAATGATGATCTTCCTGATGACAAATATTTCCTAACTCATAAAGTTTATGTTGTAGGGAAATCTTTCACTCAGCAGTCTTCTGGCAAAAGAGTATTTCATATTTCGACCTAATACGACTCCTTCTAAAACTCAATCTCGCACAACTTTTAAAAATCAAGCCTCTGACAAACTTGATCCAAACTCCTTGTCCATTCCTACTTGTACCAATTGCAAGAAGAAAGGACGCGTTTTTTTCTGATTGCCTCAAATTGAAATATAAGCATCAGAATCAAGATAGACCTATCCCAAATACTCTTATGTCTAAGAGGTCAAGGTCACAGTAATGTATTGAAAGCAATACATTTGTTGGTTCTCATTAACCCCGTCTGATTGTAATATGGAGAATTATGAACCATTCACGTCGAAGGGTTCTATATCACTCTTGGGTGATTTGGCCAATCGTATCCCTACTAAAATTTTAAGGGATACATGAGCTTCTCAGAGTCTTTTATTATACTTTTTCGGCGAGTGTTCTCATTCAGGGAGTAAAGTGCGGCTTTGTTAATGTTTCTCTCAATTGTGTAAATTTGTCATCAGACCTAGTTTCACGACATGTGACAATCAGAATAGTGTTTCTTTACCCGTTCAGGGCATTCATATATTACTAGGCAAGGACCTAGCTTGATATTAGCTTATGGTTGATCCACTTGTAACTTACTAGCCTTCTTTGGATCAGAAAGTAGATCTTATTGAAAAAGAATTCCCTTATTTATACAGACCTATGGAAAAAACGAAAGCTCTTGAGAATGATTTTGATAAGGAAAATATTCCTTTAGCTAGCACATGTATTGGTCAGGATTTTGATGAGGTCGCTTTCACTCCTTGTTTGGATCAATCAAAAAGGTATTGATCACAGTGATCCTCTTTTGACTACTCGTTCTCTTTTATCTAATCAAAGTGACAAACGACAATCACTTGTCGTCGAACAATAAAAAGATTCTGAGATCTCCTGTTTGTTCTAGAATTCTATTAGTGAAACTGAAGCCACTAAAGTACATGTCCGTTATTTCATCAAAAAGGGAAAATGGAGACCTCCTGACCTACCTGCTGGTGACAAATGGTCAGTGAATTATCAAACTGTTGTTTCAAAATTTCCAGACAGAAAATACTTAGTCTAGCCCATGAAACTCATATGGCTGGTCATTTATGGATTAATAAAACTTATCATAAGATTTTGACTCACCTTTATTGGCCAAAAATCAAATGTGATACTTGTAAATTTTGTAGATCTTGTCATGCTTGTCAAATGTTAGGAAAACCCAATCATAAGGTACCTAAGGCTCATCTGCAGCATATTCCTGCATTTGACGAACCATTTAGCAGAATTATGGTATATTGCGCTGGTCCTTACCTAAGAGCAAGTCAAATAACCAATATTTATTGACCATTATGTGTGCGTCAATAAAATACCGAGAGGCAATATCTTTGAGGAATATTAAAACCAAAAACATAGCGAAAGCTTTGATAAAGTTATTTACTCAATTTGGCCTTCCTAAATCTATCCAATCGGATCAAGGGTCAAATTTTATGTCGGGAATTGTTTAGCTAGCAATGTTTGAATTTGTCACTCAGCAATTCAAATTAGATTTTACGGATCTTACAAAGTTAAGAAGAAAATAAATGAGTTAAATTATAATAATTGTACTCTGATCTAATACTTGTACTCTGATCCAAATTATGCAATTAATTTAGTTGTACTCTCCCACAAACTGAGGAGTATAGTGAAAACATTCAATCAGACTCTGTGGATCTCTAAGCAACAAATCTTTGAAATTCGGAAATTGTGAATAATCTGGACCAGAAACTTTCGCTTTTGCAACAACCAGAAAGGAATAAAATCAAACAATTATTATCTGAATATGAACTCATGTTTTCAGAAATTCCTACGAGGAAGAACAAAAGTGTTCATGACGTTGAAATTGTGAATTCCAAACTTGAGAAATAGCATTCATGCAGGATGAACACTCTCAAACAGGACTACTTGAGAAAGGAAATTCAGCATTTGCTAGAGAACGATTTCATAGAGCCCAGTAAAAGTGATTGGAGTTCACCATGTATGCTTGATCCGAAACCCGGATAAATCTTTCAGTATGTGCACTGATTATAGGAAGGTGAACAGTGTGACAAAAACAGATTCATTTCCATTACCAAGAATCGATGATTGTATTGATAAAATTGAAAATACCAAGTGTGTCACCAACTTTGAATTTCCACTAAAGGAAAGAGCAAAGGAAATTTCGGCATTCGTAACTCCAGATGGACTCAATCCAGATAAAGTAATGCCGTTCGGGATGAAGGGTTCTCCAAATACTTTTCAACACTTGATCAATATTATTACCTCTAGTCTAGATAATTGTGATGCTTACATTGATAATGTTATCATCTACAACAACACCTGGAAAGAACATCTATCCACGATTCAAAAATTATATAACACTCTCAGTGATGCAAATTGGACAATCAAACTATCCAAACATGAGTTCTGTCGTGCTAATGTAACTTTTCTAGGATATGTTGTGGGACATGGACAAGTTAAATCTATAGATGTTAAGATCAAGGCTATCTCTGAATTCCCTGTGCCTGTTAGTAAAAGGCAACTGATGAAATTTTAGGTGTGGATGCATGCTCTCGGAAATTTTGTTCCAATTTTTCTAATATTGCTGAACACCTGACAAATTTGTTAAGTAAGACAAGTAAGTTTCTTTGGACTAGAAAATGTCATGAAGCTCTTAATACGTTAAAAGCTATACTTACAGCTCCAAATCTCAGTCAATCATTTAAATTATCTGTGTATGCAAGCAATATTGGAGATGAAGCAGTATTGATGCGGGACGATAGCAATGGTGTTCATCACCCAGTATGCTAGTTTTCCAATAAATTAAATAAGCACCAAAGAATTTTCCCAGCAGTCGAGAAGGAAAGTTTGGTTTTAATATTTGCATTACAGTATTTTGAAGTTTACGTTAGCCGCGCTCCTTTTGCGTTTGTTGTGTTTATTGATCACAACCATCTTACTTTCATCGACAAGATAAAAAAAAAATCAAAGATTATTAAGGTGGAGTATGTTGTTAGAAAAGTATAATCTTGACACAGGCACATTAGTGGAAAAGACAATTTGATTGCAGATGCACTTTCCCGTATATAGAATTATTATTTCATGGACACTTTGTATAATTCATAAGGGTTTTCTTATATAATTTTGTAGTACCTTATGTATAATTTATATATGGCAAAACGAAAGCTTTATTACATACATCTGTCTTTTTCTTTATGAGAGAAGTGTCACGTATATGTACTTTATTGCTTGTTTGTTAGTTTTAAATCCTTTTTCCATTTTAATTTCATTACATTTTATTTTAAGGATATTTTTCACGGGATTTTATATTTTTTCGAAAAATTCAGTCTTCTGTTTTGACATGATTAGTAAAAGTGTTGCTTTATTACTATTTTTAGCTCACCTTAGTTGAGAGATTTGTAACACTAAATTAAAATGATTGGTTATTGCCAAGGTCATGTTAAGCCCACGTGTTAGCCTTTTTGTAAACAAGTTTTTTTTTTTGTTATTCATTTCCAGCGTGAGAATCTGATTCTAGGCTGCGAGCTAAACAGCATTTTTTTTACAGCGTTGTTCAAATTAGTGATCACGTAGTCCCGTCACTTGAGCCACCATGTAATATAAAATCGTGGGTTAAGACTGACGTTTTCTAGTGGATTTGATCAGTTGTGAAAAGATACCTTCGGGCTCAAGGCATTTTTGTTGATGCCGTTTGAATTGATTTATTTTTTTGAAATACTCTTCTTCGAAAAGATCTTGGACAAAGACATTCAGTTGAAATTATTGGGAATTCTAAAGCCGGAATATTATTTTTGATTCATAAACTTCAACAAGGAACTGTTGGCACAACAACACCTTATATAAAACATCATCGCCCTCGAAGAACTTCATCGAGATTCGAAAATGGATTAAATTAGAACTTTTTAGAGATAGGACATATAGTTTTAGACTCAATGATTGATTTTTGATTAAATTCACAAACTGTATGTCCTTTTTTACGTTTTTAACTTTTTCAGGGAAATAAATTATTTTGCTAAAGTTTACAAAGCTTGTTGGCTTTACTCTTCTTTTGTTACTTTTGTACTTGCCTACACTTAACACTGGTAGGAATGTGCACCAAACTGTATAGCAAGTAGGAATGTTCGCAGTTTGTTTTCCATGTAAGATTGGTCGCCGCCAGTCATTTAAAAGGTAGAATATGTCACATACTATTTACCAGGTAGCACATTTAGCTTACTGTTTAACAGGTAGAAAATTTCGCCTGCTGGTTATCGTGTAGTAGGCAGGAAAGTTTGCGTATTGCTTAGTAGGTTGGAACGTCAGCGTATTACTTAATATGTGGGAATGTCAGCATATTGTTTAATAGTTGGGAACTTCAGCGAATTGCTTAGTAGATGGGAACGTCAGCGTACTGCTTAGTAGGTGGGAAGGTCAGCGTATTTTTAGTAGATGAGGATGTCAGCGTATTGTTTAGTAGGTAGGAACGTCAGCGTATTGTTCAGTAGGTGTGAACGTTAGCGGGTTGCTTAATATGTGGGAAGGTCAGCGTATTGTTTAGAAGGTAGGAACGTCAGCGTATTGTTTAGTAGGTGGGAACGTCAGCGTATTGCTTAGTTGGTGGGAACGTCAGCGTATTGTTTAGTAGGTGAGAACGTCAGCATATTGCTTAGGTGGTGGGAAAGTCAGCGTATTGTTTAGTAGGTGGGAAATTCAGCGTATTGCTTAGTTGGTGGGAACGTCAGCGTATTGCTTAGTAGGTAGGAACGTCAGCGCATTGCTTAGGTGGTGGGAACGTCAGCGTATTGTTTAGTAGGTAGGAACGTTCACCTGATGCTTAGTAGGTAGGAAATTTCACATAGTCGGTAAGTAGAAAAGTGTACCTATTGTGTTGCAGCTTGGAAAGTGGACCTAATGTGTAGCAGTTAGTATCGTTTACCTATTGCGTTGAAGCTAGCGACGTTTACATATTTAGAACACGGAAAGTGCATCTATTGGGTAGTAGGTAGCAAAGTTCACCTATTGTGTTGTAGATAGAAATGTTGACTGTCTGTGTAGCTAGTAGGAACGTTTACACATTGTGTTGTAGCTAGGAGAGTTTATTTGTTGCGTTGAAGATACAAAGTTTACTATTGTGTGGTAGGTAGGTAGGAGAATTCACCTATTGCTTTGTAGATACAAAATGTGTGTGTGTATGTGTGTGTGATTTTTAACGCAGTTTTAAAAAAGTTTCACTCATATCGCTACGATGTCTGTGGCCCAGAGTGGCCGAGTGGTCTAAAGCGTTGTCCGTTACGGATCACTGCCATCTCACATCTGTCTGCGTGGGTTCGAGTCTAGGATTCGGCGAATGTGGATATGTGAGAAAGTTTGCCAGTAGCTTCTCGTGGATCGGTGGTTCTTTCTGGTGATTTTCCGGTTTCTTCCTCCACTATTAAAACTGGCCGCCATGAATAGCCTATCGTGTGCTGAAAATGGCGTTAAGCCCAACAACAACAAGCTACGATGTCTGCAGTGTGACAGTTCATAATGATGTTTAGCAGTAGGGAATAATGCCGCAGACATGTATTATGATGTCCCACTCAGTAATGCTGAGCACCTAGCATGGCAGCTATTAGTACACTGTACCATTTTTATAAGTCTTTGGTATAACTCGGTCTGGGGTTCCAACCGACCGCTGGTATCCGAGGCGGAAGTTGTAACCACCAGGCCACCAGAGCGGTATAAAAGGTTTCGATGTAGGTAGGTGAGTAGGAAGGTAGGCAGGTAAGCATGGTATATATATATATATATATATATATATATATATATATATATATATATATATGAATGAATGTACGTATGTATGCATGCATGCATGTATGTATGTATGTATGTATGTATGTATGTATGTATGTATGTATGTATGTATGTATGTATGTATGTATGTATGTATGTATGTATGTATGTATGTATGTATGTATGTATGTATGTATGTATGTATGTCTGCATGCATGGATGGGTGTGTATATATATATATATATATATATATATATATATATATATATATATATATATATATATATATATATATATATATACGTACGTATGCATTACATTGCTACGTTGATAGCAAAATTGCATACATTATTATGATTAAAATAAAATATATCAAAAACGAAGCTAAAAATGCAACGAGCCATTTGAAGAGAAAGATAATTATTACAATAAAATGACATGTGTTCTGTAATGATATCTTTGAACGATATAATTTATATTTAAATATTTGTGCTTAGAAGTCAATATTTTTGATCATCGCCCTTTGAAGTCCGTATTCAACTTTGCATTTACACTGTATTACTGTAACAATAACTAACATTTTGTTATAAAATCAGTTTTCTTTTCGTTGGAATAGAAATGTATGGAATGAAATAATAACATTATAAAAATGTTATTAGCCGCCCAAAAGTTTGCGTGCCAAAAATTAAGTTGACCACTAATTTGGTTAATCGAAAACAAATCACTTGCATAGATCGCTTAACAGAAGGACGTCAATGTTTCACACTACTTTTAATTGACAGCGTCTCGTATGCTCCCATCATTAATTATAACCGTCAATAAACACAAATGCATGCAGACGAATCAAGGATAATACATTTTCTAAAATAGACCTGAAATTGTAGCTAACACCGAGTGTAGCACAACTCTGTCGGTACGTCATTCATTAAACAGGGCGTATACCTATGTCAATAGTGACAAGAAACAAAAAATATATTTTCAGTATTGAATGGCTATGTTTTATTCAGATTAGAAAATGATAACAAATGATACATTTCAATACACACAAATATATATATATATATATATATATATATATATATATATATATATATATATATATATATATATATATATATATATATATATATATATATATATATATATATATCTGTAACCGAATATTGTGGAATCATAACACATTAGATAAAGCCTTAAATTAAATCGCTTTTTATAAAACAGAAAGTTTTTAAAGTGAAGAGCTTATAACATTCAAATTTTCAAACAATAGTATTGGATAGTTGAATAATTAAATGTACTATACAAAATTTTTATCTCAAACTCAACGATTTACAAGCATGATTTAACTATTGTTCTTCCATCTTTTGAAAACAGTTCACTTATACCTCCATTGTACTTGAAAAGAAATTGTGTGTCCCATTTATATTTTTTATTATATTCATCCGCCAATTTCATGCTTCCTCGATGAAGAAACTTTGAATATGTATGGTTTTTTAAATTGTCATATATCTTATGCAGACGATATTTCTAGATGCAGACATGTTATTGAGGCAGGTATTTTCTAACATCGTTCACTTGTCAACCTCCGACCAAACTCATTTCCCAATGAATTGTATGAAAAAGTACAAACTTTGATCTTCGACCCAGTCATTTTGTTTCACCTCAGAGTTTGTCTGCATCAGTTGACGTTTAGTCCTCGTAAACGAAAATCTCCCATCCTATTGGAATCACCGAAATTTCAGTTATATATTCCTGAGATGGGCACCATTAACTACTCTATGCATCGGTAATCTTCTGCGGTTGTTCGGCAATCTGGTTGGCAAACTTATGCATTAATTGTAACCAATTGTATCAAAGTAGGCTGGTAACTAATTGTAGCACGGTAGACTGGGTATCTATAATATCGTAAAAGTTCTTGAAATAATCAATCAGCTGCTGGTGAAGTTATGTATTTTGATCGTCTACCTCCATCAGGGTCTCCCGTCATCGACAGTGGTGGCGATGGTAGCGATGTCGACGATTGAATCATCAACTAACTTATCTCTAACAAGCACGATCTGTTCCAAACTGGAAGGCGTTGGATCGTTCTGGAACCGTTGTTTCAGAACTGTCTCAGTCGTTAAAAAAGTGTTTCAAGTCTTTCTTGCAGGCATGCAAGTTGACGGACAATGACTTAACAGTGGACTCCTCGAACTGACGAGACAAAGAGGACAGTCTTTGCATAAACAGTGGTCCGGTGGTTTCTGAACATCGGTCTGTTGCAGATTCATTATGGATGCTGAAACTGTTCAGGTTGATGCTTGGCAGAACTATTGACATTTTGTTTCGTACTTATTTTGATTGCAGGTTCAAAGTTATTGTAATACGCTTAGTTGCTTTAGTTTTGTTCAGTACAGCTAGTAGAATGTATCAAATTTAATAAAACGTGTTTAAATACCTTTTTGCCACGTGCCAATGTCATTCTTTCCAAATTGGGGCGTGACCATTTTTCGCCTACTTTACATTGCATGTAAGCCGTTAACCAATGAGGAGAATGAATGTAGCTACCTGAAACTATTAGTCGCGATCAATGTATGTATCACTGTTAAAGTTTACCTATTTGTCGCCTGCAATAGGGTCTTAATGGTATTAGGATTAATATTATATTTCGCTGATTAAAACATTTATGAGTAATGTACCTTCACAGCAGGCAATACTGACGGAAGGAAACACTGCATCAATAGAAGAACATTTCTCAATTATTTATGAATGTACTCAATTTCAAAATTAAACAGACACGAGCTAATATCCAGAAAACTTTTATTGGAATAAAATGGTATGCACGGCACAATTTTGATCCTGTCCGTTTCTTTGTACGAAACTACTTATTTAATTTTATTACTTGTGCACGAGAACTTGTTATGATCGGCATAATGGGAAGCATATAAAATACATGCATTGTTACAGACGTGCTATCAGATCTCTCTCTCTCTCTCTCTCTCTCTCTCTCTCTCTCTCTCTCTCTCTCTCTCTCTCTCTCTCTCTCTCTCTCTCTCTCTCTCTCTCTCTCTCTCTCTCTCTCTCTCTCTCTCTCTCTCAAAGGAACAACCTCGATTGTCTTATTCATGACAACGCACTTGATATTTCCTCATATTTGACACTATATACCACCTCTCACATACTAGAAAATAAGGAAAGTAAAATACACAATAAAGACATTTCGACCCTAATTACCATCACGAGTGATGCGGTATGTCTAATTAAGATATTAGTGCTTTCTGACGGACCTAGGAGGAAGAGACAACTTTTCGAGTAAATAAGCATAAATATTTTGTTTGTTTGTGTGTATGTGTGCGTATATATATATATATATATATATATATATATATATATATATATATATATATATATATATATATATATATATATATATATATATATATATATATATATATATATAATTAGTTGGTCCCTTGTTCCTGTATAAATCTTTTTTCTTTTCTTCTGACTCCACTCTTTAATTTTCAAGCTAAACTATTATTGTCACTACTACCACCACCGTCGTCACAACTGCTTCTACCACATCCATCAATACTTCCAATTCAACAACACCAACAGTAACATCTACTACCACTCTTTGTTCAACCACTGTCACCACCGTCACCACCGCAATAACAACATTAACAACAATAACTACTATTAAGGATAAAATGGTAATCTACCATCAGACCAGCGACGGGTTCAGTTAACGTAGTGTGGCACTTTACTCTAATTGACACGGCAGTAGATAACAAACCATACCAAGGCAATACTACTCCTGTACTCTGCTTCTGTAGATGTTGTTGATGTTGTTGCTCTTGTTACTGTTGCAACCACTCTGATTGGAATTGCTGTAGATGTATTATAGAATTGTACGAATATGTGGTATTGCAGTCTATTCAGCAATATAGACTATTGGTGTGGATTGAAGATGAAATCCTAAAGGCATTAGTTATGTCAGACCTATTTTAAATTTTATCAACGGTTACCTGTCCAGATATTTTCAAAATAATTTCTGTTTCGCAAAATTTTATAGAATGTGAACGAAGTTCAGAAAAATGATGAAGGCGAAACATAACATTATGCTGCAGAGCTTGAAGTTATTAATTAATTTAGAAAAAGTTTCGGAATATTTCCTTAAAACATTTTGTTTCTTTAAACATTCAATAAATGTAATTTTGATCTATTGACATAATAAAGATGAATACCGCTCAATGAAAAGCAAAATTTGAAACTGCACGTGCAGCTCATCTGACACACACAAACACACACACACAAACATACACAAACACACACACACACACACACACATATATATATATATATATATATATATATATATATATATATATATATATATATATATATATATATATATATATATATATATATATATATATATATAAAACGTAAGGTAAGTTAGGTTAATGACAGTGACGTCAAACTATTGGAGGAGGACGATTGTGCAAAGAACTTAATGCAAAATCAGGAGACGATTTAGCATAATCCCCTAATCATAATACGGCCGATTTGAATAAATTTCACTAATGTGATTCTCTGTCATATTCCACAATTTGAGATGGTTTCATCATTGTAAAGATGGATGCGAATCTATAGAAGATGACACATGTTATAGAAGACCGTTGTCTGCGATTTGCGAGCGGGATGTGCCTTCTTTGAAGAGGACAACTTTTGAAGATGCTCCGTATATAGTGAAATATATTTCTGTTAACAGTGGCATTAATTCGGCAGCTTTTCCCTAATATTCTGAATAATCGTGCGACGCTCAGAAATGCTTATGCAAGACGACGGATCACAAATTCGGCGAAAGCTAATTAAAAATAATCTCTGGTTGCAATCACCAAAATGTTGATTGCTAAATATTACAAAGTGACCAAAGTGACCAGAGACCTTGAAAGAGATTATTACAGGTGATGAAATGCGAATGTTTTAACTTGACTAAACAAAAAAAGGCTTAATCGGAGAAAATGAACATAGACCGCAAATATTGCCCGACATAGCCTTAATGTCAAAAGAGCCTTACACCCTTTATTTTCCAATGCAAAGGACCTGGTGATCCAGATGGCAGCGCCTGACTGCAAGTGTTATTAGACATATGATTCCCCCAGTATGTTGCCAAAAGTTATGGAACACTACCTCGAACCCACCCGTCTGCGTGCTTTTCCATGAGGTATCTATCTACTCCACTTAAAGGTACCGCACATAAATATACTGTCTTGACAGACGTCTTGAAGGAGCACAGTATCCAAACTTTTAATCAGCCTACATACTTTCCAGATTTAGATCCAATGAAATTGTTGGTTGAATCCAGTTATCGAAGATTCGCTGAAAGTCATTTTTGTTGTGCATGAATAACGTCCCAAAATGTGAATATAAAAATGGCATTTAATAACTGAATAATCAGAATAAGGTAGCCTGTCCACGTGCATGGGGAGTACTTTTTTCATGAATAACGAACTTTAATGTACAGGAACTAATATTTATACATTTTAAGTAGTCTTTGTGCACGAGGGTAGGTCAGAACAGTGGCGGATAAGAGGGGTGGGAGGGTCCAAGGTTTCTGGAACCCCTCAAGCTAACAAAAAGTATTAACACATACGTACAGTCACGTATCACTTTAAATTTGGTCAACATTTTATTCTTGTGCACGTTTATTGAGTATTAAAGACGCTTTGAATAAACAAAGACCTGTCGGACAATTAAAAGTGGTTATATTTTATTAGATAAATACGGAAATGTTTAGAGATACATATTTCAGTATTTCATTTAAATCTTCAGAAATTAATATAAACTGTTTGGCCAGATAGAACGAAAAAAGAAAAAAGAACTTGTAATATTGGCACATGTAAATATCAACTATTATATTCACTCCTGTCTCCTGTGAACAAGCATAGCAAGTGCAGGCGTAGAAAGAATAAAACAAAGATACGTGTAGTTTTAAGAGAAAACCGTCAATTGTTGATTAACTGTGTCTCGCGCCCGATGGTGTGTTGCAAACTGCTTTGATGCGTACTGTTTACAAAGGAGTTTCAACGCGTTTCTTTCATTAAACGTATGGTCAACATTTAGATTAAAAGACGTAAAACTAGATTAAAAGACGTTCCTTTCATTCAGACTTCGATAAGTTCACAACATTCTTTATACCGCTTACACGAATCGTGTACCTTCAATTAATCTTGAAAATCTAAGGCGACTCTATTGAAATTGACAACATCTGGTCACTAAAGTTTTATATGCAGTGTGCGAAGGTTTCACATCTCACACCTAACATTTGGCTATTCGAGTCCACCTTCAATAATTTCATAGAACCTTCTCGTTGTCAGATGGATTCTAAGAGAACAGCATGTCCCAGTGTTTAAATTCCAATTTTAAACAGCCATATCATTTATCAGAGCCGGATCTCTGGCCACTATTACATGGACCTATAAGATAGAAAAATAACACTTCCGGTACAAATGATTATTTAAATTACCTGTAAATTAGATTAGTTTTAGAATATCTCCTTGACGGTGGTAAGAGTTAGAGTTGCTAAAAGCACCCACCTAGCACGTAATCGGCAAAGGGTCAGATTTCGAACTGCGAAAAACAGATACCGTGACTGAGAGAAAAAAAGAGTGGGTATCATCAATAATTCTCCATTTTTACGTACAAAAAAGTGCTTGTAATGCAAGAAATTTACGGGTAAGGTTAACGTGGGTTACACTTCGTACTGTGTACAATACGGTACTAATCTATACATTATTGTCAACTAGTGATGAAACAGAAGAATTGCTTTTCTGATTGTTTGCTTTTTTGCGAAACAAAAATAAATGGAACGTCAATATTGACATGTTTATCGTGTTGCGCCAGAAAATTACCTTGGCAAAAATAAGCATGTTTCATGTTTCACACATGTATAGCGATGGCAATGGTTCAATCTTCAGTCGGATCGTCTAACCCCAGACAGAAATAGATGGAAGCCGAAGCAGCCAGACAGGGTATGTGTCAAAGATGTTGTCAGAGTGTTTACACGCAACGACAGTCTGGATAAATACAATAGTGCGAACAAACAGTTTGCGTGAGAGTGCACAGCCGGAGTAGTGAATTGTCACCGCAATCTACCGATAAATCTGTGTTCGGCATGTCGCACACATGATTAACTAATTATAGGTCATGGGGCATCACCTTGTTTGTACACTTGTTTTATTTACCTCTCCATGGGTGCAATTAGTGGCGGGAGTATGGCGAGGGGCAGTAGAGTGGGGGTATCCAGAGCACCTAGCTTGTACGTGTATCTGTCAACTGTCCTTATCAATCTTATCATGTATCTCGTCAGTCTCTCAAATAATTCATGAATCACTTCTGATTTACATATCAGTGGTAGTTGCTATAAGGAAGTATTTCAAAATGCGGGAGAGGGGAATGTAAAAAGCCTCTGAATGAAAATATTGGCTCCCTTACTCGGATCGTTAGTTCTGAACGAAAATATTGGCTCCCTTACTCGGATCGTTAGTTCCCATATTTTGGACGTGGAATTAGTAAAATTTGTTGATATAGACACTTATTTTCAGTTGTATTTCTGTTTTATCCACATTTCTTGAACTAAGTCTGCTCTAATTAACAAAACGTCTGACTGGAATCATCTTTGCTCACTTTTCAATTAAATACGTGAGTATGAGGTTGTTGAAATATATAATAGGTTGAAGGACTACAACTGTTAATACTATCATTCCAGTTTAGGAAGTTTGTTGTTGTCGGTCTTGCATCGAAAAAATTATGTTTAGACTGAAAAACATTTTTTAAAAATTCCGTACTTATTCCATTTGTTAGTGAATGTCATCAGTTTTCATTCGGTAGAAATAGTACTACAGTTCGGAAACTTTGTTAAAAAATTGTATTCGATTTCTTTCATTCATCCTTAAACCAACTATATTACAAAACAAATTACGAAGTGACTGTGGATTAATGCAGAATATGTATACATATAGGTTTGATCATGAGCACCAAGAAATTTACAGTTATTAAATTTTTAATATCATGATGTTTGCCTAGGTTACCATTTGTACCATGAATCCTAAAATGCAAGCTCTATTTTCTCTTCACAACGAACCAGTCTATCGCTCTGTCTGTTCCGCATGACGAAGGAACATTCCATGTGTGAAACAAAACCAAAACCTCGATTGCAACGTAATTTACAGAAGGGTCAAACCATATACTGTATTACCAAAGACACGTAACAATAGCGCCTGTCTCAGATTTAAGCAGTGTTAGCCACAGTAGCTAAAGTTAGCTAACCTGGAAAAGAGGCACAAACCCCACCTCTCTCTCTCTCTCTCTCTCTCTCTCTCTCTCTCTCTCTCTCTCTCTCTCTCTCTCTCTCTCTCTCTCTCTCTCTCTCTCTCTCTCTCTCTCTCTCTCTCTCTCGACCTCTCTCTCTCTCGACCTCTCTCTCTCTCGACCTCTCTCTCTCTCTCTCGACCTCTCTCTCTCTCTCGACCTCTCTCTCTCGACCTCTCTCTCGACCTCTCTCTCGACCTCTCTCTCGACCTCTCTCTCTCGACCTCTCTCTCGACCTCTCTCTCTCGACCTCTCGACCTCTCTCTCTCGACCTCTCTCTCTCGACCTCTCTCTCTCGACCTCTCTCTCTCGACCTCTCTCTCTCTCGACCTCTCTCTCTCTCTCGACCTCTCCCTCTCTTGACCTCTCTCTTGAACTCTCTCTCTGGACCTCTCTCTCCCGACCTCTCTCTCGACCTCTCTCTCTCGACCTCTTCTCTCTCTCTCTCGACCTCTTCTCTCTCTCTCGACCTCTCGACTTTTCTCTCTCGACCTCTCTCGACCTCTCTCTCTACCTCTCGACCTAATCTTATCAGTTTCATCTTAACGTGCTTTGTTGAGAAACTTCTAAAAACAGCAGATACTACTATAGTTCCCCCCTCATAATTGTGGTACAATGTTTGCTAGAACATCGACAAAATATAACATTTAAAAAGGACATACAGGTGATCGGTCCAACACTTTTGAGAGGGCGACATTATGCAAGGGAGATTAATCTTGCCTCAACGATAAGCCTCCATGAGTGCTCACTCTTTATAGTGCCTCAGTGATACAAGAGTATGATACACTGAGTGAAAATTTTTCTCAACAATGTCAGCTCAGGGAGCGAGTTTCGAGCTCAGGTTCGGCCATTATGAGAATGTGAGAAAGCTGCCAGTATCTTCCCATGGATCGATTATTCTTACCGAGGGTTTCCCACCACTCGTTATTGTGGCCTCTATTTATATCCTATCAACCAACAAAATATCGACAAAAACTTGTATGTCTCAAATATGTCTGAAATACTTTCATTAAGACAAAAGCAAGGAAAAAGTAGTATAGGAAAATGAGGGTTTTGGCCCACCACCCCCTCCCACACCTCCTTCCCCACCCCCGCCAAACCCTCATTTCCCTATACTACTACTATGTAGACAGATATTTTGTAACCAGACAAAACAACAGGTGTTGGATTGCGATAAGCTCTGTCAACAGAAGTGACGAATTTGTTAGAACAGAGTATGTGTGGAATATGATTATTCTAAAGACGGCAAAGAGGTTTTACCACAAATTTTTATCAGATAACAGGATGAAAATTAAACTGTGTATTAGAACGTTTCAGTTAACAAGGTGAAAATTAAACTAGCATTAAAATGAAAATGATATTATTTTAGTTATATTATATCTTAAGTTTAGATAAAATTTTATGTTACTCATATTTTTTGTGATAATTTTTTCCATACTTGCTAACCCTCATTGGTAGAATATATGTTAACATATTGTCAATAATACGAAATTCACGTAATAAATCATCCATATTATATTTAACTCCTCGTAGGTAAGACCGGATCTGATCAAGTAGTGCTTTTTTATCAAAGGTCTTGGTTCTACATTTTTACACGCCGCTGTAAGTGAAACACCAATACCAGATATAATTAACAAAAATGGATTTAATGATACCCCACTTGAAATTATACCAGAACTGGTCATTAACAAGGGTAGATATGATATTACTCGAAGGATCTTGTTGTAGTATTTGTAACATTTTTTAACACACCAAAGTTTTTTATGATAATATTTATAGTATTGTATTAGTGCGTCCATATCCTATTCTGGAATATCTTTTGAAATGTGATTAAAATCAACTATACTTCTTTTCATTATAATATTTGTTTACATAGTTATGATAAATCAGCTACAAATTCCAAACACCACCGATAAGGACCTACAAAATTTTTATCAGTTGGTTCAAGTGTAAATTTCTCCTCAGAATTTTTGTTTAATATTACATATAATATTCCAAATAAGTTATTATCTAAATAATGCCATGGAAGTGTGGTAAACATTATTTTAAACTTTGCACTGCTAAACACTGACAATCTATACACACCGGTAACTTCTGCAGTGTATTTTAAAGAATCATTTTCCTTCGTCCATGTACCAGACCCAATTGCAACAGTATACACAATATTTTTAATCTGTTTATGAGGAATTTTAATCATATTCATTTTCTCAACAATATTAGGAATTCCACTAATAATATCATTGAGTTTTGTGTTAATATCATTGAGTTTTGTGTTAATATTAGCGAGTGTAATGTTAACATTTGATGGATTTCCAAAAAATTCATCTCTAATTTTGTTTATGTTTTTGCGAAAACTTAAATATGTATTCAAGTGACTGGTAAAATCAGTTTTGAGCGCTGTAATTTCATTATTAATTGAAGCGTCCCAATCATTGACGTATTTTTAGTGACAGCATCCCCATCCTCAGTTGGGTTTCCAAGATCTGTAATCTTGTTTTGTGTCATAACAATATTCCCACTTGGATTTCGTACAACTACATCTGACAGTTTTACGTTACTCGTCTTTAATCGTCCTTCTTTGTCCTGGAAAATGACGACTTCATCTGGATCTACGCTGGTAAGATTTAGTAAATTATTGATTTCATTTTTGAGCTGATCTCAAGAGTTGCATATTTGGATAAGTCACCTTGGTAACCTTTTGTGGATAAATCTGATAGTGTTCCAAATTTTCTATAGTAGCTCATTATTTACTGTCCTAGATAAAATTATCAACACTAGTTTAATATTATATAAAATGGCAAAATCGTTGATATTAAACTTTGATACAGAGAGACTAGTGAAGCATAAACATAACAATGAACTTCCTGATTGTCATTATCTTATTGTTGGGCGAACTGGATCGGGGAAAACAAATTTGCTTATGAATTTGCTTCTTGGTGATAATTTTAACTACGACAGAGTTTATATTTACACAATCAATCCACAGCAAGATAAGTATGAGTTATTAAGCGAATATAATAACAAGCTTCGTAATGATCTTAAAACTGGTGAAGATTTTTTTATAATTAGGCAGCCAGAAGATCTTATTCCAGTTAATCAACTTGATGCAGATGAACATAAGATAGTAGTTTTTGACAATATTCCTCTAAATAACATGGAGATGAATACAATAAGATCATATTTCTCACTGTCAGGTAACAAACAGTGTAATTCTGTTTATCTCGCTCAAGGATTTTATAATGTTGATAGATTTATTAGGCGAAATACGGGTTGTTTTATTTTATTTCCAGGACTGGATAATGTTGACGTTAGAAATATTGCAAGCGAGCAATGCGGTGGCGTGACAAAAGATAAGTTTATTGAACTTTACCGTAATGCTACAAAAGATAAATTTAACTTTTTCTTGTTTGATAAACTTACAAATGATCCAACTAAAATGTTTCGCTGTTGTATTAACAGTTACTTACAGTAAAGCGTTTCAATTTTATAAAATTTATAATTATAATAATGGACAAACGAGCAAGATACAGACAACACATAGAAGATCTAAAAAAAAACTTGCTCAATCTCAGGCATCACTTAAGCAAAAGGTACAAGAAGCACGACGTGGGCAAGTAACTGCTACAGAAGCAACAGCTACAATTTTCAAGCCAGTTACTGAAGCACTATTAGGTAAACAACCTGAAACTAAACCACTGTCAGAAGAAGAACTTAAACAACTGCAAGAAAAAGGTTTGGTTGGAATTGTTAGAGAACAACAAGAAGCAGCTGCTGCAAAACTTGTTACTAGATCTGATGAAGAAAACAGGAAACTGATTGAGGCACTTACAGCAAATATAGCTGATCCTGCTGCTAGACAAGCTGAAACAGATCGATTGATAAACAATCCGCTGGAACTTGAGCGAAGATTAGCAGAGTTAACAACGCAAGGAATAACAAATATTATAACAAATTTATCAGGAGACATAAAAGATATCAGAGAGGAGCAACAAAGAGTCGGTGATCTTACTGTAAAGTTTATGGAAGTTGGAGATCAAAGATTTTATTTTACAAAAAGAGCAAATGATGAGATAAAAGGTAGTGAATATGATGATTTTTTAAACAAAGAAAATATAAGGGGTATTGATGATATAAGCAGGTGGACTGATGCAGAATATCAAACATTACTCGATAGATTAGATGTAATATTTAAAGACGGAGCTGCTGCTAAAGATGAAATAAACACGGTTACAGAAATTGATGATATGCTTCCACTTTATGATAGAATGAGAAACGGTGTCATTGTTCTCACGTTTAAAAAAACAGCAGAAAATAGTAGAGCAAAACCTTTTGGTAGTGGGTGGAGTTTTAGAAGGAAATTTTTTACTTTTGATAAATCTCGTATACAAAAAAGTAGAGTAAGAACAGGAACTGGTGTAAAAGTATTTACTTCAAATACTGAAATGATAGGTAGATTAATGTTATTAATATCGTCAAAGGAAGCTGGGAATGTTAGTGTTGAACTTGATAATGAAATCATTGACATACTTGATCATCTAAGATCGAGTGAATTATTAACATCTGACGAATATGAAACTTTACACCGCGACTTAATTTTGTAAAATGATATAATATTAAAGGAATGCAAACAACATTATTACTAAACTCTAGTGAGTCTGCGATAGATAGCGCAAATTTTTCAGTAAATTATATTCCACCTATCCAACTAGATCCTACAAAACAATATGAAATTGGATTAATTTCTTGTACTTGCTGGAATGCTATACCTAACGTGAAAAATGATGTTAACGATGAAATGTATTTTACTATGATTACAACATCTCCAATATCTACAACAAAAAAAAAATAAAAATTCCGCAAGGAGCTTATAATATTACTGATCTAAACAAGGCAATCAAAGAGCTCATCACAAAGCTGACGGTGTGGCTGATAATTTTGAATTGGCAGCAAATTATAACACATTGCGAACTAGGATAACTTTGAAAAATATAGTAATCAGTCTTGAACCAAGAGAAAGAAGTATTGCACAACTGTTAGGATTTACTGAAAAAACTTACACTGCACTTGATCAGCCTTTTACATATGACAGTGAACTGCCAGCAAATATAACAGAAGTAAATACAATATTAGTAAATTGTTCTATTGCTTCTGGTTCTTATACATCAAAAGGTAGCAAAGGTCAAACGATTTACAGTTTCTCACCAGAAGTCCCGCCAGGTTCTCTCATGCAAATAACTAACTCCACGACATATTATATATTATCCTTTAAACGTTGAAGATCAAATATCAAGTATAATAATGCAGTTGACAGATCAATCAGGAAAACAGTTACATGTTAATAATGAAGTTGTAACTTATTATTTACATCTACGCGAGCAAAAGTAAAAATTATGCAACATCAAATATAATGAAACAAAGAAAAAAAGTTTATCGAAGAAAAATAGTAGGAGGATTTTTTGGAAATATATTCACTAAAGATTTTGAAAATATTCCGGGTATAGCACGTAAAGTTGCACCAATTGCTATTGACGCTGGTAAAGCTTTTGCAACTGAGGCTGTATCTGCCGCTGGGACTGCGGTGGGACAAAAAATAGCTGATAAAATAAAAGGTGATCCACCGACTGTATCTGAAATAAAACAAGCTATCTCAGAAATCGCTCCAACAAAAGAAACTCAAAAAGCTATGATAACAACAACAATAAAGTTATTATCACCAAAGGGCGAGCAGATCATACAAAAATTAATATCTAAAGTAACAGTGCCGCAATAAAATTTTATATAATCTAATAAAATAAAATGTCTGTTAAAAATTATCTCGAGTTAACAGAAACTTATGACATCGACAACGATGTGACAGAATTCGAGTTTGTTGAGTACCTTGATGAGAATTCTAACGAACCAAATAAAGCTGGTATTAGAACCTTTAACACCAGAGACGAAGATGTATTTCTACTGCCACATAAGGCTATGTTAGAAGTTCGTGGTCAGATTATGACAGTAGCCAATCCACCTGCTGCAATTGCAGTTGGAACAGAAGTAGCTCTTATAAATAACGGCTGGTGTTTATTCAAAAGTGCTAGATATCAACTGGCCAATCAAACTATAGAAGATATTTCAAGTCATCTACAAGTTGCAAGTACAATTTTGAATATTATTTCGTTTTCCGACGATTACTCGAGATCAACTGCAACTAACATGATGTGGTTTAAAGATACTGGACGGGGTATAGCTGAAACAACAGAATTTTTAAAGAGAGGCGCTATAGTACATGGAGCTGATGCTGATGCAAATGCTGTAATTGTGAGAAATTTTCTCATTGCTAATGCAGACGCGCTAGCTATTGTCGCACCAGGTGCAGCTGCTAATGCAGACGCTACAAGAGTTTCTCTTACAGCAGCTTTTAATAATCTAAATATAACACCACCAGCTGCAGATGCAAACGGTACTGCGATGTTAAATTTGCTTTTTAACACACTTGACGTGAGAAATCCACGCTATAACGATGGTTTTGCTAGGCGAAGAAAACTTGCAGCAGGATCACGTCAAATTACAATGATGCTTCCACTAAGCACAATTTTCGGCTTTTGTCGCGATCATGATAAAGTATTCCGTGGAGTAAAACATACTCTTATTTTAGATAGAGCAGACCAAAACGATTGCTTGTTTAGATCTGGAGGGGTTGATGTACAGTTTATTATAAACAAACTCGCTTTGTGGATGCCACGTATAACACCATCAATCACTAAAATGTCAGAACTAAATAGTACGCTTGATAAACATACAAACAGAATTTATTTTAAGCAGCATAAGATATATCAGACAGCGGTTCCAAATACTACTGACTACACATGGAGGGTCACAACAACATCAAGCGAACAACTGCCGAGAAATATCTTTGTCGTATTTCAACAGCAAGCCCGACGAGGTAACCAACAACAAAATAATGCAATATTTGATCACTCTGATGTCAGACGAATATACGCTAGATTAAATTCAAAGCAATATCCAGAACGAGCTATCGAGTGCAATTTTGCTGATGACGTTAATAAAAATGTTTCTCGACCGTACATGTACCTGCTTGACGCAATACAAAAATATCAAGATGTTGAAGATGGAACTCAAATATCAGCAGAGGAATATCGTACGCTTTATCCTATATTTCATTTTGATGTTAGTAAACATAACGAGCGAATTTTAGACAGCACAGCGGATATTGAAATTGCCTGGACACTTGGGACGGTTCCAGTGACGCCGTTGTACGTATTCGCATTAGTGATTAGTGATAGATTTATCACGGTAGATTCTATTGGAGGTAAAATGACAGTTCAAGTTTAATCTACAGTTGTTATATAAAATGGCAAAATATATTGTAAAAAAGTATATTTAACCGATGGCCAAGTTAAAAAATTAGTAGCTGTTATTGCAAAGCGAGAACAGGTATCATTAAAAATCAATCCTAATATTTCTGATGGTGTTTTAACAAAATTAATGCTAACAAAAAATCAAGTAAAGAAGTATGATCGCAAAAAAAAACTTTTGTTTGAAATTTGAGTGATGCACAAATGACAGCGATGGCAAACGACATTGTCGTTAAAGGTGGTTTTCTTGGTCCAGCATTATCAGTATTAACTAGTACAATAATACCTAAAATTTTACCAGTCTTAGGCACATTAGGACTAGCAGCAGCGTCTGGAGCAATATCTGGCGCAACAAAGAAAGCAGTCGCAGGTAATGGTATCATACGTGGAAGTGGAATTAAAAAATTGTAAATTTTATGTAAATAATATATTATAATGCCACAAAAGAAAAAGAAATCGCCAACAACAACAAAAAAGAAAATAATAAAAACAAAATCGCCAACACCAAAATGCAAATGCAAATGCAATCAAACAAAACAAGGAGGGATTATTCCAATCGCTCCACTTTTGGCGGGACTAGCGGGAAGTCTACTGCCAAATCTTTTAGGAATCGGACGTGGTCTAACATTACCAGGAACTCGACCACCCCGTTGAGTAATTTTGATATCATTGATAAGTTAAAAGCGGTTCCTGGATTTCACGGAGTTTATTCTAAAGATGAACTCGCAGCAATAAAATCACCATCAGCTGTAAGTTCGTGTGTTATTAATATACAAGATTTTAATGACGGATCCGGCACGCCTTGGGTAGCAGTTTATAATAATAATTATTTCGACTAGTTTGGACTTCCTCCAAGCGATGTAATAAAAAAGTATATGAACAAAAAATTTAAAACGATATATTATTCATCAAATCAACTCCAACCTGTTGGAACGTCTGCTTGCGGATATTATTGTATTATGTTTATCCAACAGATGAGCAGAAATCTTAACTTTTTAAAATTTATTTTACAGTTTGACAAGCATCCTTCTCACGCTAATGATGAGATCGCAATAAATTTTATCTAAACTTAAAAATAGAATAATGTCAACATACTGTCTCAAGTGTAGAACTAAAACAGAAAATATTAATGAAACAACAGAAAAAACAAAAAACAACAGGATAATATTAAAAAGTTTTTGTGCAGTCTGCGGAAAAAGAAAAAATATGTTTCTAAAGAAAGTGTTCCCAGCGACAGTATCCTCAGAGATGTCGCTAGGGTCTGGTTATCCTGATATTATTTTAGTCGACGACTAAAAATATAGAATGATATGCAACTGTGATTTTGACAGAGATTTGTGTCCTGAGCAAAATAAAATTGTCGCATACTGTCAATGTTGTATCAACAGTGAAATAATAGGGTCAGGTATAGATATACATAAAATTATTGGAAAATTGCCAAAACCAAAAGGCGGTTGAACTTTGCCAGGTCATAAATATACTGGTCCGTGGAATCCGCTAGATCAACAACTAGATGAAAACGACAATCCGTTGCCAGGCCAAGAGCCTTATAATCAAGTGGATGCAATAGCAATGCGTCATGATATCTGTTATCGTGATCATGAAAACTCAAAATCAGATTGTGATAAAGTAATGTTAGACGAATTACGTGATATGGAGCCAACAAATCTACGAGAACGTTTTGATAGAAAATTTGTTCAGGGAATGATAGGAGCAATACGATGATCTTGCAGTCGAGCTGCACAGACCTAAAAAAAAGTTCCCACGACGTAAAGTTGTCGCTAATGGTGTAGATGATATCTGGGCAATAGATTTGGTGGATGTATCCAATCTAGCTCAGTTTAACGTTGGCGCTGATGGTGCTCCAAAAAGGTATTTGTTTAATGTTATAGATGTTTTTAGCAAATACGCTTTCAGTGTACCTGTTTCGGATAAGACAGGAACTTCAATGACTGATGCGCTAAGACAAATAATAACGAGTACAGAAAGAAAACCGAATAAAATCTGGACTGATCACGGATCTGAGTTTTTTAACAAAAAGTTTGAACAGTTTCTAGAACAAAATAATATAAAAAGGTATGTTACAGGAAACGAAGGTAAAAGCGTTGTTGTTGAGTGATTTAATCGCACGCTAAACGAGAAATTACACAAACATATGACAGCTAAAAACACCAACAGGTACATCGATGACCTTTCTCAAATCGTAGGAGAATATAATGCTATTAAAAATCCAATATTAGCAAATGAAAACATGTACCGCAGACATAAATTTAAGGTTGGTGATAAAGTTAGAATTTCTTTGACAAAAAAAGGTATTTGCAAAAGGATTTACTCCAAACTGGAGCGAAGAAGTATTTGTAGTTGATAAGGTACTTTTCACAAGACCTGTAACATACGCGTTAAAAGATCTGGCAGGGGAACCTATCATAGGTAGTTTTTACGAACAAGAACTACAGAAAACTGAGCAGGATGTTTTTGTTATCGAGAAAGTGATTAGAAAAAAGGAGATAAAAGTTTAGTCAAATGGCGTTGGTATAGCGATAAATTTAACAGTTGGATCCCAACTAAGCAGATTATGATATAATGTTATTATAAATTTTCTCATACTTTTGTTTGACAGATTTACATTTTACTGGTTTACATAAAGATATTAGATACTGCTTACGATCGTCAGAGATCGTCATTAGATTAAAAATCTTGACAAATATGAAATCGAATGATGTTTAAGAAAGGTTTGATTAGCTGCCAAACAGTTGTTGTTCGGCAACGGTAAAATTAAATTTCATTATTGTTTTGCAATGTGATACTTGACATTATATCGTTTAGTTGTTGGTCTGCTGTAATTTGATCTGTCAGCAACAGTGACTATTTCACCATCATCATCAGATTCGCTGTTATATAAAATATCATCTTCATTATAACCAATAGATTTGTCTATGAAATCTTTGGAAAATGTGACCTCATCACTGACGACCTTATCGCTGGCGACTTTGTCGCTAGTATCTTGTTTGTAGAGTTCAGCGAGTCGTTTCATCAAGTCCATTATTATAATACATTTTTATCTAATTTATTATATAAGAAGACTGATGAGATAAAATATCACCAAAAAGTTAATATATTAAATTACAACGAACTAACCGAAGCGGTAAGAAAATGTTTGTTGGGTTATAGTGTTGACGTTATTGTAATGCAAGGTGATTCTCATAAAATATTGCTATAAAATTTAATCACGATGATATCATAGCATTTGCTCATCATAGCTTGACTAAAACTGAATTACAAAATATTATTGATCATCATATCTAGAACGAATCCTAGCATTGTATTCGCTTGAAAAAGTTGATTTTATTACTCCATCAGCTACAAATTTGACGACTGCGGGATTTATCTTATAATATTTCGCCGCAGCTGAAATCGATTTGAATTCGATCTCCTCATCCGTTTCAAGGTTTTTTGAAATAACAGGTTTTTCTGGACATCTAAAATTAATACCACCACCTCGTCTTTTTCTCACATTTTCCTGTTGCGTCACTAGCTCCAGATTTCTCAACCGATTATCAATTTTTACGTTATTAATATGATTAATAACCAGATCATTGGGTATAGATCCGTTGAACACCTCGTAAACAAACCTATGACCAGTATAACAAACTTGATCTGTCGATGTTCCTCTAACAGTTACCCTGATATATCCCATATTGTTCATAGTACCAAGAATCAAAGACCGGATGCGGCTGAAACTCATCTTGTAAGGATAAGTTTTCAATGTTGTCATCAGTGACTTTATCGTTCACGTGATATACACGCTGTCCCTCTGGAATATCATCGCAAAACAATGTGTAAATAAAATCTTTTCTAAACATTGCAATCCTCTCGGCATTATCTCCCTTTACACTTATCGTATAACCAGCTGACGTTAATTTGCCAACAGATATTCTAGTTTTGATGTTAATAACTAAACCTAATGTATTTCCAGCGTATAAGTTGTATTTTGTGAACATGATAAATCTCTTGCTCACGTGCGCTTGTCAGATTTACTGTCATTATACTATAGGCGATTTTTTTTAATCTCTAATTGATTTTTAGCGCATGCGCAGTGTGAGATAAAGTTATACTTTGGGTGAATTTGATATGCTTCTTTCTCACATGTGTTTGTTAGATTTTCTGTCATTATACTATAGGAGATTTTTTTATCTTCAATTAATTTTTAGCGTATGCGCAGTGTGAGAAAATTATCAATTAGATATTACATTATAGTATAATAATGTTAAAATTGCGTGATATAGCTAAGAGAAGCGTTATGAGAGAACCTGATAAAATAGCGACTGCTTTTGCAGGTTTTGATAATAGTTATCAGTTTGATAATCAAATTGTTTTAGTAAATTTTAATGCAGCAAATCTTTACCACCTACTACAGACAACTGTAAAACGTGAGCTCGAAAAACACAAAAGTATCAGATTATTTGTACAATATCATGTTATATTTTCAAAGTTAGTTATAACGGAAGAATTAACTAACAAGGAAATTGCAGAACCTTATATGAACGCAAAATCAAGACGTGTTTTGCTTGGGACTGATCTGTTATCACTATCTGATGAAATACACCAAGAAATCTGGAAAAAATAGAGGAATTCACTCAATTAGGTTCGGGTTGGAAGTTTGAAATGATCAAAGAAATATTGTTTCACACGATGAAATATAACGTATTACGAGGTAGTTCATACATCGACCTGCCACCAAAAATAAAAAGTAAAAGATGTTGTATAAACATCAAAAACGTAGATAACAAGGGTTTCCAATGGGCTGTTCTTTCCGCACTATTTCCAGCAGAAAAACACGCTGATCGCGTTGAAAAATATATCAGTCACGTGTCTAGATTAAATTTTAAAGATATTAACTTTCCTGTGGCAGAAAATCAAATACCAAAATTTGAAAAGCAAAATAATGTTTCAATTAACGTTTTCGGACTAGATGAAAAAGAGGATGTATACCCGAGATATATTTCAGAAAAAGCTTCACAATCGACTATAAATTTACTGTTTTACAAAAATCATTACGTTTGGATTAAAAACTTTAACGGACTAGTTGGTAAACAGTACAATAAAAATAGGAACAAAAAGTTCTTTTGTTACCGCTGCTTGCATGGTTGTACTAACAATGAAACATTACAAAAGCATTTGCAGTACTGTAATGATGTGCAAAGAATAACAATGCCATCTAAAAAAGATAGTGTGTTACAGTTTGTTCATCATAATCACAAACTAAAAATTCCTTTCGTTATATACGCTGATTTTGAGTGTTTACTTCAACCTGTACTTGGCGTAAAAAATAATCCTAATCAATCGAGTACAAGAAAAGTTCAAAATCATGTTCCGTGTGGAGTAGCGTATAAGGTAGTTTGTTGTACTGATTCTAGATTATCTAAACCAATTAAATTATATCGTGGTAAAAATCCAGCTGTTTGGCTTCTCAAGGAGTTGATTAACGAAGTTGATAATATATTTACTCGTTTGAAAAAAGTAACGCCAATGTAAAAATTAACACCTCAACAAGAATCCGATCACGAGCAAGCAGAAATTTGTCATATTTGTGAAAAAGCTTTTGATACTGACAACAAAAAAGTACATGACCATTGTCATTTGACTGGACAGTATCGTGGAGCGGCTCATAATCAGTGTAATTTAAAATTTCATGCTCCAGATTTTATTTCGGTTATTCTTCACAATTTTCGAGGATATGATAGCCATATTATAGTAGAAGCTTTCGGTGATCCTGATATAAAATCTCGTCTAAAACTCGATAACGTCATCAAATGCATCCCAAATAATTTTGAAAAGTACATGTCAGTTACGCTAGGTAAATTGCGTTTTATTGACAGCCTGCAGTTTATGACAGCCTCGTTAGATGAGCTAGTAAAAGGTTGTAGTAAATTTGATAACCTAAGAGACTGTTTTGGAGATAAATTTAATCTACTAGCTAAAAAAGGAGTCTTTCCATACGAATACCTCGACGACTGGAGTAAATTTGATGAAACATCTTTACCTGGCAAAGACAAATTTTACTCACAACTTAAAAACGAAAATATAACCGATGACGAGTACAGGTATGCACAAGATATCTGGAAATAGTTTGATTGTGAGACTTTTGGTAATTATCATGATTTGTATTTGAAAACTGATGTGTTATTACTAGCAGATGTTTTTGAAAGTTTTCGTGAAGTGAGTTATAATAATTATGGACTAGATCCTTGCTGGTATTATTCTGCCCCTGGGTTGTCATGGGATGCTTTGCTAAAGTTTAGTAAGGTAAGGTTAGAATTACTGACTGATGTTGATATGTTCAATTTTATTGAAAAAGGTATCCGAGGCGGTATTAGCGTGATAACAAAAAAGTATGCTGAAGCAAACAACAAATATTTGAAACAGTATAACCCTGACCTTCCTTCGAAGTATATAGTTTATCTAGATTGTAATAACTTGTACGGGTATTCGATGGCAGAACCAATGCCTCTTGGTGGATTTCATTGGATCACGGCTGATCGATTTCTATCGGAGACAGAAAAAAAGATACCTGAAGATGTTTCCTATTTCGTTGAAGTTGATCTTGATTATCCAAATTCGCTACACAAATTACATAACGATTACCCTTTCTATGCGGAATCGATGGTCATAGATGATAGTTTGTTATCAAAAGAACAACAAGCGTTAGCATCACCAAGGCAACATTCCATGGTCAAGAAACTAGTACCAAATTTACTTGATAAGAAAAATTACGTTTTGCATTACAAAGTTTTAAAACAAGCAGTCGATGCTGGTCTTGTGTTGAGAAAAGTTCATCGTGTACTAAAATTTAATCAGTCGCCGTGGATGAGAGGTTATATTAACTCAAACACTTCAAGAAGGGCTGCAGCGAAAACAGAGTTTGAAAAAAAAACTTCTTTAAACTGATGAACAATTCCGTTTTTGGTAAGACGATGGAGAATATTAGGAAACGTGTAAATATTGAAATAGTTAATGATGTCAATCGCAGAAACAAACTTGTGTCAGACGATAATTTTGTGAGCATGAAAATATTTAATGAAAATCTTGTTGCGATACAAAGAAGAAAAGTAAATCTAAAACTAAACAAGCCGATCTATGTTGGAGCTGCAGTGTTTGATTTATCAAAGTGGCTGATGTACGATTTTCATTACACTTTTGTTAAAAATCAGTGGCCGGCTAGTAGATTATTGTTTACTGATACTGATTCGCTCGTATATGAAATCGAATGTGAGGACATCTATCAGGACATGTACAATAATCGACATCTGTTTGATCTTTCCGATTATCCACGTGACAGTAAATTTCATGACGACACAAATAAAAAGGTTATTGGTAAGTTTAAAGATGTAATGAACTCAAGCGCTATCAAATACTTTATCGGATTAAGTAGTAAAATATATGCCGTATTATTGGACAATAATAAAATAACGAAAAAAGCAAAAGGTCTGCCTCGTGATTTTGTTAAAAAGTTTATGAAATTTGATGACTACAGGTATGCGCTTGATGGCGGTGTTAGTTTTATGAGAGCTATGGCAATTCGAACTAATCATCATAAACTCGAAACAGATGTCATTACCAAACGTGGATTGTATAATTTTGATGACAAACGCTATTGTAAAAATGGGGTAGATACATTTGCCCTTGGGTATTGTCATGATGATAGATCTATACTCGACATTATCTTTTCCAACTGAAATTTTATCTAAACTTATAAAATAATGTTTGAAAATTTGACAATGACAAATAGCTACAATAGTAACATCACATATCTAATGATGGACGGTAAACAATTGACAGTTGAATTTAATAATGAAACATTAGGTATATGTTTTAATGGAACACGTGACAAGTTAAAACTTTCGCTCATCAGATCTGATAACAGCGTGTATTTCAATTATCTCGAACAATTGTATCAAAAGTTGCTAGCGGAATTTAAAAACTTTCACAGCCCCATTAGCCAACAAAACTATACTAAACTCACAATTGATCTCGATCGGTCAAAGGTATATTTTATCAACAAAAATATCCTCTGAACAAACCAGAAATGAAAGATTTGTTTGAGTCCCATCGCTGTGTGAGCGGTAAAGTAAAATTTAGTATCTATAGTAGTGATAGTGAAGTATTTTTAATATCAACAGTTGAAACATTAATCATTGGTAATGAGATATAAAATAATATCATTTTCATTCTAATGCTAGTTTTATTTCCACCTTGTTAACTGAAACGTTCTAATGTACAGTTTAATTTTCATCATGTTATCTGATAAAAAATTTGTGGTAAAACCTATTTGCCGTCTTTAGAATAATCATATTCCACACATACGCTGTTCTAACAAATTCGTCACTTCTGTTGACAGAGCTTATCGCATTCCAACACCTGTTGTTTTGTCTGGTTACAAAATATCTGTCTACATAGTAGTAGTATAGGGAAAGGAGGGTTTTGGCGGGGTGGGGGAGGAGGTGTGGGAGGGGGGGGCAAAAATCCTCATTTTCCTATACTACTGAAAAGTCAAGAGCATTCAAGTCCAATCTCCCAACATTTAGACACGTCTGTATCGGGAGCGACAAATATGGCATTGTTGCTTCTGCCTTCCTTGGGCTACGTCGTTAGGCTCACATAGGTAATGTATTGTAAATAGGCAGAACCGAGGAATCCATCTAGGAATGGAAACCGATAAAATGTGCGTCTTTCATGTATGACAATCCATGATACGTGATATTTATGAAGTACCAAATTTTCTATATCTGAGAGTGCAAAGATGGTCTGTTTTCATGAACATTCACTGTTGACAAATCGCTTTTCAACTTTGCTGATCTTTACCTCGTGCTCTTTATGGCTATTGCAGCAAACGTTTGCGATTTTACGGAGTCTTGTTCCAAGATAAAATCGATCAAGAAGAGTGCGTTTCGATGTGGTAACTAAGATCCATCTGGTATATTGGGTCATAACTGAGACAGCCGCCAAAACATTTCATCAAACATCTTTACCATTTCTCGGTTTCTGGTTTCGTTTATTTCCACACATGTGGAATGGGATTGTGCCTAAAATGCCTGGCGTATTGCAAGAAATTTGCATGTGTTAAATTTATTACTTAAGACTTCTGGTTTTAGCAAACATCCGCGTGTAGTAACAATTTTTAACCGAAATAGAACTAAGACTGATACTTAGAAATTGATAGATTATGTAACACGTCAGTTTATTTCTAAAACTGACACACGACAAGGCCCGTGTTTGTTTTTGTTTTGTTTTGTTTTGTTTTGTTTTGGTTGTTGTTGTTTTTGTTTTTTTGTTGTTGTTTTTTTTTACTTCCAGAGAATTCTTTTATGAGTCTTGAAAACGCTTCTTTTTTCTGCAAAGAACTCCCAAAATAGGATACCACACACACACACACACACACACACACACACACACACACACACACACACACACACACACACACACACAAATGACTGGATTGAGAATTACCAACGGTAGATGTGGGTCATATAAAGGGATATGGAAATTTACAAGTAAGCATGGCAATTCGTTCTCAACAATAGATTAAGTCTCAGCCGACATATGTGTTTTAAACAAAATATCATCCTTATACACAGATGGTAGATAGGAATCAGTACGCATGCCCATTGTATTCTCATTTGTCTACAAGGGTAAAGTAGATCAAGAGGAAAAAAGTGTCTCTGGAGGTAACGAAATAAATAAATAGACGTGGAACACAGAATAAGGTGGTCTATTTGTTATCCAAAATTTCAAAGATCTATTATCTCAAAATATAAACAAGATTTTAAATGATTTAAACAATAACAACTTAATTAATGTGTCGAAGCAATTACTGATATTTGCCATAATGCACCAAGCGCAATGAAAACAATCAAAATAAAGCAATTTCAAGCTGTGACACCTTTAAGAAGAATTGTTAAATGTCAGCCTTGGTTTGATACCGATTGTAAAAACGCCAAAAGCAAAACCTTAAAGATCTAAAACGGTTTAGGTTAAAACGTACAAGTGAATTACTTGCAAATTATAAATTTTATAGAAATATGTAAGAAATCTCTCACAAGAACTAAACAAAAGTAATATGAATTAAAATTAAATAGCCTTTATCTTCATTATACTCTTAAGATACACAAATTTTGTGCGGCTTGTGAAGAACCCAAGTTTTGGTATGCAAAACAGTATCATGTCTGTAACTTGGTATGAATATTTTTCAGAATTGTTAATTTTTTCCAGTTCTGATGAACAGATGCAGGAAACTAAAAACATTCATGCAATTCACGAAACTTTAGATAGAACAATCACTGAAAAAGAGTTGAAATATGGCAAAAACTAGGGAAATATGTGCTTTATCCAGCGACTTCTTTGTATGTATTAGTCACATAATTGCACCGATATTAATAATATTTTTTATTAAACTATTCGATGATGGATATTATCCAGAATATTGGTCAACGGTAATCATCATACCAACTTTGAAGAAAGTGGATGTAAATGAACTCTCCAAATACAGTGGCATTAGTCTTCAACCTGTATTAAGCAAAATGTTTTCATCGATTTTAAATAACAAAATAAATGAATGGGTGAAAGAAAACAAATTACAAAGAGCAAGCAGGATTTAGAGTGGGGTATTCCTTACCATAATATATTTATATTACATACAATAATTTATACATGTGTAAGAAAACATAGCGGTAGATTCTTTGCAGTATTCATTGACTATGTAAAAGCTTTTGATAGGATAGGCGTTTACTGTCCCTTAAGCTAGTCAGTGAAAATATTAGTGAAAAAATATTAGGAATTATTAAGGCAATGTATATTTTTGTAAAATAATGTGCTAAGTCCAACAATCTTATTACCGATGTGTTCAATCGCCCTTTGGCCGTGCACCAAGGTTGTATATGATCGCCTTTACTATTTTCATTAATTTTTAATGATTTGAAACCCATTTTAGCTGATGAAAACAAGGGATTGTCTGTAGAAACTTTAGGACTATTTTCACTGCTGTATGCAGACGATTTAAGTGTTTTTGCTGACACTGCTCAACAGTTGAAAAATATTCTCATATTATAAATATTTCGGATGAATATTTTCCTCAAAACTCTCATGTTATCTGTGCCAGAAAAGGATATGCTTGCAGGCGCTGAAGTCTGTGCATGTATTGAAACAAAGTCTTTCAAAATTTGGCAGATTACCCATAAAGCATTGCTTCGCCTATTTGAGTCGAAGATAGCTCTTATACTTAACCATGGCTCTGAGGTTTGGGGGTTTATGATGACAAGGATATTGATAAAGCTCATTTATCATTTTGTAAATAAAATCTTGGTACATCTATGCCTACTACAAATGCACTTGTATATAACGAATTAGGAAAAATTAGCATACAGTGTATAAGATATAAACGTATTTTGAAATATTGGCTAAGAATTCTAAAATGTCAGAAGATATATATCCTAAACAATGCTACGATTTACAATTAAGATGGGGAAAAATTGTGATTGCTGGGCTAACGAAGTTAAAAAGCTTATACTTATATTTAAATTTGGTAATGTTTGACGTACTCAGGGCGTAAATGATGAAAATAAATTTCTTTAGATTGTTCAGCCAGAGATGTGAAGATATTCTAAAGCAAAAGCTGCATGATGAGATGTGCTGATTGAAAGATTGCGCTTTTATAAGTATTGGGAGTAGAATTTACTTGTCAAAAATATCTAAAATTGTTGGGAGATAACGATCTTTGTTATATAATTACTATGCATAGAGTGGGGAACTTGCCGATCAGGGGTAATACCAGAAATCCACTTGTTTGATTACTGTGCACTCTATACTTGCATCTAACCTATATTCGAAGAAACGAAATAATGATTACTTTCATATACATTACTTCTTATAAAAACGATGTTTTTTATAAACCGTATGATGTATGGATATGTAACATGGGCCACTGGCCTATATTACAAATAAACACATTAGAGAACAGGGAAAGATTGATTGTAAAGTCATTTATGGTGTCCAAACAACTTCTTGGGTTATGGGATTGATGATGATGATGATGATGATGATGATGATGATGATGATGATGATGATGATGATGATGATGATGATGATGATGATGATGATGATGATGATTTCTAACGTAGCTTTAACAATTTTTCAGTCATATCGTTACGATGTTTGCAGTGTGGCAGTTTATAGGGATGTCCAGCACTGGGGCATCACGCCGCAGACATGTAGCATGATGTCCCACCAAGTCACATTATCCTGACACCAGGACAACCAGTCTTAACACTAACCTCTTAATGCTGAGCGTCAAGCAAGGCAGCTGTTAGTACCATTTTTGTAAGTCTTTGGTATGACTCGACTGGGAATCGAACTCACGACCTCCCGCATTTAAGGAGGACGCTATAACCACTAGGCCACCGGAGCAGTTGATGATGATGATGATGATGATGACGACGACGACGACGATGATGAACTTCGTGAGTTAGCTATAGGAGTAGTTAAAAGACAGCGCATATCAACATTTTCGTATTTTCGTCTGCTCTGACAGTGTCACGCTTATTCCAGATCATCAGTGTTTTCAAGATTGTGCAGCTTTGTTAACACATTGTCACATCAAATTAAAGACACCAGCTTTGTTAACACATTGTCACACCATATTTAAGACACCAACTTTGTTAACACATTGTCACACTAAATTAAAAATACCAGCTTTGTTAACACATTGTCACACCATAATAAAGACACCAGCTTTTTAAACACATTGTCACACCAAATTAAAGACACTAGCTACATCGTCACTCCAAATTAAAGACACCAGCTTTATTAACAAATCGTCACACCAAATTAAAGACACCAGCTTTTTCAACACATCGTCACACCAAATTAAAGACACCAGCTTTTTCAACACATTGTCATACCAAATTAAAGACACCAGCTTTTTCAACACATTGTCACACCGAATTAAAGACACCAGCTTTTTCAACACATTGTCATACCGAATTAAAGACACCAGCTTTTTCAACACATTGTCACACCAAATTAAAGACACCAGCTTTTCCAACACATTGTCACACCAAATTAAAGACACCAGCTTTTTCAACACATTGTCACACCAAATTAAAGACACCAGCTTTTTCAACACATCGTCACACCAAATTAAAGACACCAGCTTTTTCAACATTGTCACACCAAATTAAAGACACCAGCTTTATTAACACACTCTCATACCAAATTAAAGACACCAACTTTAGTAACACATTGTCATACTAAATTAAAGACACCAGCTTTATTAACACATTGTCACACCAAATTAAAGACACCAGCTTTATTAACACATTGTCATACCAAATTAAAGACACCAGCTTTATTAACACATTGTCATACCAAATTAAAGACACCAGCTTTATTAACACATTGTCATACCAAATTAAAGACACCAGCTTTATTAACACATTGTCACACCAAATTAAAGACACCAGCTTTATTAACACATTGTCATACCAAATTAAAGACACCAGCTTTATTAACACATTGTCACACCAAATTAAAGACACCAGCTTTATTAACACATTGTCACACCAAATTAAAGACACCAGCTTTATTAACACATTGTCATACCAAATTAAAGACACCAGCTTTTTCAACACATCGTCACACCAAATTAATAGCTCAAGCAAATATTCCTTTAAGTATGTAGTGTTACTTTTAATTTATAAAATAGTATGTTGAATTTTGAAAGAATTCCAACTATCTCACTTTTCTATGTATGTCAATACAATTTCAGTCTTTAAAATACCTGTTACTTGGGATGACTGTTGCATTGCATGACCAGACGAAAATTTAAAACATTGAACATTCTCTGGTTCGTATCTTTTTTTTTAGGTCTCATTCATAAAGGTATGTGATAGATAGTTGAATAGGAAACTCTATCCATATCAAAATGAAAACTGTAAACCCAAACACCGTTAACAAATCTAGGGTTAATACGTTCATAATATTTACCTAGTTTGGGATCAAGTTTATAACGGGTATCTGAGCGATAAAACGAAGACGTATCTTTTGCTACATCTTCTGGCCTAACAACTAAATGGCAAATTAGACAAAGATTATTTATAACAGATGTACACCTCATGTTAATCGGTTTTGAACTTCAACGTTCTCAATGTATCAATCGGAATCTGCTGATCTCATTGGCGCGTACGTAATAAAGTTTTATACGGTCAGGATGATAAGAAGAGTCGTTTTCCTGGGCCCTGTATCTAAATATATTTTCCTGCCAGATTCAAACTGGAGGTACATTGTGTAGAAAATGGAGTCTTTAGATTTTGTGAAAACTGCAGTAAATGCTACAAGTTACATTTAAACTGGATACAGTAAAACTGCAACATACCAAAAAGTCATTTTGCAACAGAGATGAGTTACTACTTTTCTTGTGTCGCTGCTTCCTTCTTCAACGGGTCGGGAGGTAATTTTTCCAAGTATTGCTGAAGGTACTATTTAATAATGAAAACTTGTTTGCAGATTATGCATTCAACACGCATGGAAACGTGTTCTTCCTCGTTACGTTTTATATAATATTGTGTGAGAAATGATTTCCACAAAACTAGTAATTATGTAAGTCTTTGCTGTGGTGCTTCATCTGACTGCACAAGTTGCAACACAATCGAAACGTCTTACCACACACTTTGCAAATATATTCTTCAGTCTTAGAATGTTTTATATACGTGTTATTTCAGTTTTGATTTGATCTCATATATAAGACCACACTCTTCATAGTCAAATTGTAAATTTTGATATTCTGTCTTTTTGTGACGTTTTACGTCTCTTTGACGTTTTACCTCTCTTTGACGTTTAACGTTTCTTTGACGTTTTACGTCTCTTTGACTAGCGAAAACGTTCTACATGTAAAACAATTATAAACTATGAATCAAGTTTGTGTTCAAGTGACGTTCAATGATAAACGTACTGAATGACACAAAGCCACACTCCATGCAAGTATATTTTGTACATCTCCTATGTCACAAAATGTGGACATGAAATATGGCTGTCGTTGATAAAAAGAGAGCCTTGTACATAACTGATTTATTTTGTGAGAGATGGCTACACTATGCACTTTTAACGTAATTGTACCTTAAAACAAAGTGCACAGAACAGTCTTGTACTGTCGGGCACAACATTATATTTGCATCGTACCTGCCGAGTACATCATATTGCTTTTATGATAACGTTTCTCTGTGAGCCAATAAAGACAGTCCAACAAGGAAGTGCACTTTTACTGCAGAAAACAAAAGCAGTCAAAAATGCCTGCTCTTGACATCACAATGAAGAGAATCTGAGACGTCACACAGAGTCTGGTTCATTATCTATTAGTTTTGATTGGACATTGTTCTAAACAAACAAAGAGACTCATGTAGGGTCCAGTTAATGTATTCATGTACTAATAATACATGGAGATAATGGACTCTATTATTATATGACCCAGGCTCAAAACAGTCGTCTGAACACAGTGTTTGTTTTATAGAATATGGACTGCCTGGAGCGTGCTTTTGGGAAGTAAATCCGTGGGATTCAAAAGGTGACAACTTTATTTCTTGATAAAAGTTGTTTTTAACATTTCCGGAAATATTCTCATAATAAACTACTGACTGACAAGATATCTTTGGGGAAAACATAAATATATTTTCAATAGTTTTGCAAAGCTGTTGTAAAAAATTATAATTATCACAAGACCTGTAGACATTTATTTTATTATTTAGCCAGAATCAGGAACATACCCTTTTTCAAAAGAGTCCTTTAACAAACCATTATACAAAATGTGAAGCTCTGCAGTCTTTAACATCGAAACATGAGTAAAAGATGTTGTAGTAGATTTTGCAATTTTTTTATGATTACATAAAACACAATCTTTAATAGTTCCTATTAATAAATATACATTTGCAAATGGAAATTGTAAACAACTAAATAGATTTACGATGGTGAAATAATTGAAACAGACAAGGAAAAATATAAAAATAACTGTTAGAAGGATTACCAGATTGCAATTCAAATAACTGAAGTGTGAAATTACAAAACTAATACACCATAAACTGTAAACATTCAAAATGTTCGTATCCTACAGAGGTGCATATATGTTCCGATCTTTAAATTCCATACAAAGAAAACAAATTTAAAAGATATGATCTCTTGCACTATTTTGATTTTTCCTTTTTTTAAATACCGTGTGAGTCTCAGATTTTGGTTCAAAAAGACACATCGTACCTTGCTTATGGGATCAAAGGTGAAACAGGGTTTATGACAAAAAATAAAAATCACATGCTACGTTCATGTTGGACTGCAATAGATGCTTTGGATGCAGTGCCGCATCTTCTCCCATCCGGCTGTCTTCCAGAATATTGCATTCAGATCACCCGGTAAAATCATACACATACAAAACACAGAATTTGCTCCAAGAATGAAATATTCCACCAAATGGTCCAAAAAGTTTTCTGCATATTTACGGTTCGTGGCTACGTAACAAAAGAGACTGTGGAAGCAAACTATCCATCGAACAAAAAAACAAACAAACACAAAAATGCAATGACCTCTTGAAATATAAAGAAAAAGAAAGGTTAACAGGTTATGAGTTCTTTCCACATACCAACCAGACAATCCAACATTATATTAAAGCATTTTGGGCCTTCGGTGATAACAAATGGAAAACATGCGAACATTTGATCGATGCAAATACCTTATCCTTCAGCGAAGAGCGAAAAAAATGAACATATACGTGGTCCACAACAAAATATGCAAACAAATATATATATATATATATATATATATATATATATATATATATATATATATATATATATATATATATATATATATATATATATATATATATATATAAATATATATTTCATCACGTATTAGAATGTCGGAGAAACCGAAACACCTAACACAATGATAAATCTTCACAAATCTGATTGGATGAAATAGATGTTGGACAGAATTTCGGTAGCAAAACACTTCTATTCCTCTGGCCATACATTCAATGACATTATTTTAAATGCAGTTGCCCACAACTGCAACTGCAATTCCAAAACCAGGAAAGAAGAGCATTTGCACTGGATATCCCTCCTAATTACGCTGAAAACCAAATTTAAGAAGTCTTCAAACGGGCACCGACACGAAAATATAAATCAAATTAGTATTATTTAAAGCCAACTTTACCCGTTTTGTATTTGATATTTCTTACACTGAATTTCTTAAATTTGTGTGCACTTCATGTTGCGCTTTTGTGCTGAGATACAGTAAAACATTACATACATACATACATACATACATACATACATACATACATACATACATACATACATACATACATACATACATACATACATACATACATACATACATACATACATACATACATACATACATACATACATACATACATACATACATACATACATTTTTGATTAATTTAATTCAATATTAATTCCTTTTACCTATAACTGTTACTTTTGGAAGTTCTTTTTAGTTAATTATCCAGATGTAATCTACGGCTACATCATTTCATTTTAAGATATAGATGGCGCTTTTACTACTCTTTTGCAGAACAAAAACCAACTATTATGTTATCAATATCCATAATTTTTATATAATGCTTCAATCAGATTCATAATAATGTAAGGTTCCTTGAAATTCAGTGTTTTATTTGGTATTTATTGTTTGTCTTGACTGTCCCTGTTTCGTAATTTTGCCTTTGATAAAATCTTACAGTCGAAAGCCATAGGCTAGTTAAAAACTAGTTCTGCCCTGTTCTGTCAGTTGAATATATATATATATATATATATATATATATATATATATATATATATATATATATATATATATATTTATTTATATATATATATATTGAGATATAGAGAGAGAGAGAGAGAGAGAGAGAGAGAGAGAGAGAGAGAGAGAGAGAGAGATGGGAATACTAGTGCATAAGCTTCTCAACAAAGCCTTATATAAACCCCTAAGCTGGAGTGTATCCATTGACAATATAGAGTCGAAATAGAAACGAATCGAAACGCACGATAATTTCACAATATTCTTTGAAGTTGCCAATAACTTCCACAATACGATTAAATTTGATTCGAAGTCATCGAACAGGTCCAGTAACTTTTGAGACACTCGGCCTACTCTTCTGGAGGACGACACAGAAACTGACCTATACCATAAACTCAGTGATTTTCACCATTATAAATTTCCTGTTAGCTGCTATCAATAGCAGGTAATAAAAACTCTCCCATTCGAGCATAATATATATGTTCTAATTCTGCCACCTATGTAAAGAGACTCGGAGAGATCAAGGGACACCTTAGAAAGAGATGATATAGAAGAAACTACATTGAGGAGGCTATTAATAAAACTAGGCTCCTCGATAAGGCTATTAATAAAACTAGGCTCCTCGATAAAGGAACCATCCTAAATATAAAGTTAAGAAAACCAACAATCATATCCTGCTAACGTTCTACCCGATACCCCAAATCTCCAACAGATCATGTTGAATCCTCCGAACATCTCGAGAGTATATTTCAAGAAATTTCTATGGTTGCGTACCGGGGATTGATTTCAGAAGGCGTATCTTTAATCACAAAAGCCACATTCACGGCAAAATCGAAGCGAAAGTCACCGACCACTACAGTTCGAATGGACGTTCAGTCGAGTCCCTCGAGATGCTACACTTGAATCTACCTGGGGTGGACAGACATATAAAACGCACACGTAAGGAAGGATGTTGGATACAACAATGAAAAATGTATGGGGATTTTGACCCAAATAAAACAAATCTAATTTTTCAGTTGTAGTCATATCAAAATTATAGCCAGTCATCAATTCTGCACCTGGCTCAAATTTTGCTCTAAGATTTGCCAAGAAATTATGTCGTTATTATTATTGTTATTATTATCATTATGGTCATCACGACACACAATTATCTTCACATCTTTCCTTCAAAACCTTCTTGCATAGGTCTACTGGGATATTCTGTGATGGTGTTAATATCTGGCCACGCTGGCTTTCTCGCCTTATTTCACAGATTAAAATTAGGTCAAAACATACTGGTTCGCTTAGTGATAGACGTTCATCTATTTTTTTTCTTCAGATTTTTATATTATTGTTGTTCGTCTTATAAATTGACTCTGACATGTGGGTGTCGATAATTTCTCGTAGATTTTGCGTTAAGTGTTGTTTTGTCAATGTAAGTTATTTTTTTTTCTGACAAAGAGCTTGTTGAGCTCGAAACTCTGTGAAACCGTTTTGAATTTGCGCCTTTATCAATTTTGGTTGTATCTATGCACAAAATGTATGTATAGTATGTACGCTGTATCAATGAAATATCACGAAACGTATAAACTTTCTTTAAAAGGAAACGAAGCTAGCCGATTTCTTTTTAATAAAAAGTTGATACAACGAGTGGTATATCCCTTCAAACGTTTTCATATTTCAGTATTGAATAAACATTATAATAGGTTTAAGAAATAACAACAACACCAAACAACAATAATAATAATAATAATAATAATAATAATAATAATAATAATAATAATAATAATAATAATAATAATAATAATAATAATAATAATAATAATAATAATAATTAAAAACATTACATTAATTGTTCATCGTTTAAAACGAATTTACCGTATAGTGTTAACAGACTATTACAACTTTGTAAATGATTAAACAAATCCCAAGGAACGTGTACACATACCGTTACGATGAACCATATTCTTGTAGGTTACTTAGTGTAAGTTTAGTTTCAAGGTTTTCATCCAGACCAAATTCGTTTCTCTCTTACTTCAAATTTCTGCGTATGTTGTGCCTTCTGAATGATATGGGATGGGGGAACGGAAAGCAGAAAGGATTGTGATGAACTTGTGTACAATGTTAAATTCATTTAGAATGCTGGGATTATTAGTACTTTTTACTTTTATTTTCATACGTAACTAATGACTAATGAGTGGAAATTCATCATTGATCTAAAGACCTAGAATCGACAGCATACAGAATGTTTTATATGCGTTTTATTGCGCCATGAGTGGATCACAATACGATATACCATTATTATTGGTATATCAAATTCCTTTATACCAACACTTTCAATGCCATGTTATTATTATTATTATTATTAGTAGTAGTAGTAGTAGTAGTAGTAGTAGTAGTAGTAGTAGTAGTATTGTGTGTGTGTTTGTGTGTGTGTGTGTGTGTGTGTGTGTGTGTGTGTGTGATTATGTTTCACTATTATTAAAAAACATATTAATGAAAGATTTATGCATTATGGATGTGGGGACTCTAGATATAGGACTGTAGCTGTGACCCGAGTTCCGACCAAACTTCATTTGCAAGTTCTGAATTTCTTCCCAGTTAACGAGCAAAATATTTGTATGTCTAAGATAGTTTGATACAAAATATAAAGAGCAAATCAGAATTGTAAGAATCCAAATAAAGGCAAGAAACACCAAATTAAAATTAGAATTTTATTAAAAATGGCTTTCAAAACTTCATTTAGAGTTATTTGAATTTAATGATTTTGACGGATATAACATGTACAAACAGTTCTAAATTTTAAGAAAAAGAAGCATGACAACGAAACCCAATATATGGTAAGATCCACTTTGGCTGTTAAGTGGGGCAGATGTACTTCTCATAAGGGACAAGGCGCAGCTCTCCTGAACAAGGGAGCTATTGACATCATATAGAGAGTACCTCTTGAAATCACTGTCACTGTCCTCCGAACACTTAATGAATTCAAATCGTCCAGTGTTTCCAAAACAAAATGTCTGCTCGTTGTAGACCAAAGGTAATATTGAATCGCAGTTGCACTTCATTGTTTTCCAGTTAGCAAAGAGACAAAATGGTATTCCAGCCGAATTTTTGCAACTACCTAGAGTTCTCATGTACGTGGAACCATCACCATCTAACATGTTCCCTAAAAGATCCACACGGAGTAAGTTTTGTGATACACAGAACGTTTCGGGGATAGATGTGAATAGATTATTTGACAGTTCGAAGACGTACAAATTTGGGATGGACCATGCTGGAAGAAAAGCTATTTTGTTTCCCGCCAAAGAAAGCACTTCAAGACTATTGGGAAATGTTATGTGTGACAGCGTGGATATCGCGTTATAGGAAGCATTAAGTATTTCAAGTTTTGCCATTGCTGTTAAGTCACTTGGAAGAGATGTGATCTTGTTCAAGGATACATCTAACAGGGGGACCATGCTGTATGTAGAAAGATTGACGGGGAAGCGTTCTATTTTGTTTCCTCGAAGATGCAAACAGACATTACCGGGCGAAGGTGGAAACTCATGTAATGTAAGGGATCTGGTATGACACAATGGCTTGTTCTGCTGGAACTGACATTCTGCATAGGATGTCTTTTTGCTGGTACATAACTCAACGCTAGCCAAAAGAATAACCACGGTGTATAACACCGATAAATACTCCATGGTTTATTACGGTAATTTCCTTTGATCCTGCTGAGACACAGATCTAATAATAATAATAATAATAATAATAATAATAATAATAATAATAATAATAATAATAATAATAATAATAATAATAAACAATAATAATAAACTTGAAATTTGAAGCATTATCTCCACGCTTGTACTAAACAGATTCATACAAACATACACACAAGTGTCCCCCACCATCTCGAGCTCAGTGCTGATGGGAATGACAAAACAAAATTACAATCACGCTCACATGTCAAACTAGAAAGTGCCTATCTAACAAACTGTAGGAGAGAATAGTTATAAACACTCACGCGAGAGCAACTGGACTGGCAAAATCTCATTATCCCCGCTTTTTCTTCGAGAGATGATGACAATATAACTTTGGGTTATACGGGCTATTTATAAAACTGCCAAACTGCACAAACCAAAAATCAGAGGTTCCAAGAATGCGTAGATCAAACACATCATAATTTAAAAATTGATCTATTGGAGATTTGCATCTCTTTGTGTTTCGCCATAGTAAATAAATTTGAATGAATATAAGGTTTCCCATTACAAAGTAATTAAATATTAGGTTATATTTTTTTATGCCTCATGTTGCCATAGCAGATCTGGTTCTGGTTAGTTTTTTCCTTTGATGTGCCCGATGTCAGCAGTAATTCTTCTACTATTACAACTATTACCTGGGCTGCTTTTGCAAAACCTACATTTTTTTAACAAGGTCAAGAGTAACAACAACCAGAGCTACTTCAAAATATATTGCAAGCAGAAAAGTACCATCGCCACCACCACTATCAATAATAATAATAATAATAATAATAATAATAATAATAATAATAATAATAATTATAATAATAATAATTATTATTATTATTATAGAAGTAGTAATTTTATTATTATTGTTGTGGTTATTATTATTATTATTATTATTATTATTATTATTATTATTATTATTATTATTATTATTATTGTAGTAGTAGTAATTTTATTATTATTGTTGTGGTTATTATTATTATTATTATTATTATTATTATTATTATTATTATTATTATTACTATAGTAGTAGTAGTAGTAATTTTATTATTATTGTTGTGGTTATTATTATTATTATTATTATTATTATTATTATTAAAGCAGATTATACTTACAACAGTACGTATTCAGCCCTGTTCATTCAGCATTCGCAGTACATAATAATCGGCTAACTAGGATTCAAGATGATGTGTTTGTGTCAAGAAGGTGCACTTGTGAACATCCTTATGTTTGTTTGATAAGTGTCAATGATGGTGGTTTGGAGGGATGGGGGATATATAGTTTGATGTGTCACAATCACGCTCTGGCAAACAAAGGAAAGAGAAATGGGATAATCTGTTTGAGGGATAAATTCGTATATTATACCCAAAAATGTGAAAGGTTACTGCAATTAGACGAGGCAAATAGTTTCGACCTTAAATTGATAACAAAACTGTAAAAGGTGTTAACAGCGACCGTGAATGTAACAAATCATATCATCATCAGTTCGAATAACAAAGTCTCTTAGAAATAAAATTATGACGATCGAATACATGGTTTAGACCTAAGTCAATGCTGACAGCGTGTTTCTTACGCAAACATATTTCGAATCGCAACATATTTTTTTTTACCCCCACCTCCAACTCATCCCCAACCCTGCCACAAAAATTATTACCACTTAATATAAAAATATGGCAACAACTGATCAGAGGAACTTGCATGTAAAAAAAAATAATAAGTAAAATAAGGCGATGTCAAGCAAGCTTTTTTGGGTGGTGGAAGACAACTACTACCGTATCAACAGCCTATAATTAACAGCATATCCAATGTGACCAATTAACCTACACCCAGATTTGGTTTGCAGATTATATAACACTTGAGACTAAATTTGATTTTCCGATATATTTCAACCAATCAGAAATGATGTTAATTTTTAAATGGTTTGTTCTCATTGGCTAGTGGAAACTCTTCCTCAAACGCAATTTCCGAGTTCATGATTTTTAGGCAATTATTTTGCGCATTCTGCTCCCTTAAAATCATATTTAGAACGAATGCTGAATATCAATTTCGATGTACATGTTGATGATGTATGAATTATATTGATATTCCTGGTAAAACTTTACCAACGTTGCCGGTGACTTAACTTAAAAAATACAAGATAGTAATACGACGAACAGGCACTATTTAAACAAAGTTGTTGTTATGCTTCTTCTTTTCACCATCATCATCATCATCATCATCATCATCATCATCATCATCATCATCATCATTATTATTATTATTATTATTATTATTATTATTATTATTATTATTATTATTATTATCAATGATAGTTTTGAAAATAACTCCATGAAAATGAAATCTTTCATCTTTACAGGAAGGTTCGACGTTTTATGAAAACTATTTTTTTTAAAAAAAACCCTTAAAATTCACTTGTGCGAATCATTGTGTACAAAACTAGTTAATTGAACAAAACAAAACGTTTGGCACGATTTGTATCAAAGCAAATACCGCATTTTTGCACCCATTAGATCAAGCAGAATGATAACTTCTGGAAGCAGAGAACAAAAGAATACGGGACAGTTGTGTAGCTGTCAAATGTCCTTGACTTTGATCTGAAAACAACAAAACCAGGACGACTAATCGGATACATGTAATAATAGATTGTTACACGCTGGACATAAAAAAGAACATGTAAACTTGTATCCAAGGAATATAATAGAGTAAAATGTTTCAATTGCCTTCAAATTAATCAATATATCAGAAAAAAGCGTGCAGATTTTGTTGTAAAAAATGGAGAACCTGAGTTATGCTGGAGGGCTATAATTATGTTATCTTTTTAGCAAAAAAAAAAAGAAAATACCCAGTGGGTATGTTAGTCTGTTTAGAGGTACTGAACGATGCATAATTAATGGAATTTTTCAACGATATGAACAAGAAAAAAACCCCGGAAAAACAAGAACACAAAAATATCACATGATTATTATTTGAAAAACTGAGAGGAAAGAATAAAATCTACTTATTTAGAGCACCAATTTTGCTCCGTTCATAAGATACAGGAAAATCGTAGGTTTTGACAACTCGACAGGAGGAAGTGGACGGCACTCAGGCAACATCCTTGTTGTGCTTTATCTTGATATACTGTACCATAGACTTCGTGTTAAGCGCACATCGACAAGTACCATAGACTTCGTGTTAAGCGCACATCGGCAAGCATATTAGGTCGAGACAATAAAAGTGCTTTGCCCGGGACACATTTGGACAGGTTCTGAACCCGCATCGCTTTTGTCTCGATCTCTGCGTTAACCGCCAAACTTCCGTGGATCTGTATTCACAGTAATTATCCAAATAATGCCTTTACAATTAGAAAAATGTCGATGTAAACGTCAGGTACAAAGTGAAATCCCTGCTATGTTGGGAGACAAGCAGCTTAATTTAGGTGCAGTTTATTGATCAAGATTTGAACTCAGGTTTAAAAGCCCACAGAAGTCAGTACACATAATCTATCAACGCAGCTTTAAAAGCATCCATCGCTACCAAGGCTACAATTGAAATAATATAGATACTAAACTATGTTGGCCAAAGTTCTTTACTAGCACGTCAAACGTTCCCCAATAATACAGTCCTGCTGAACGCGGTTTTATTTAATAGATTTGTTATTTGTTTTTAAAGTCATTTTTTTTAAGGCTTCATTGTCGAAAGTATGGCTTAATAGAGAGAGAATTTTAAAAATTCCAATACATTATGAAGAGTCATAAAATGTCATGGCAATTTCGTCACCTTTTAGTTATAATTATAACCAACATGGCCGCGAATAAATCCTGCAAGATGCAAGCAGTATACATACACTGACATTTTTAACCTGCCGAATCATTGTCAAGCCACGGCGCATAGTCATGTTCATTAGGGCTGTTCCTCCATTAAAACATACACCCCTGGGGAAGGCAATTTCAAAATCAACCAACCCATAACAGAAGCAATTTAAAAAAATTATGATCCACGGTTAGATATGTTTTAATAAAAAAAACCACTGCCCTTTATAGAAGTATATATATTTTTACATAATTTCTGGTTATGTGTTAGTGGGTGGTAGAAGCGATTTTATAGTGCCACAACATTTATTCAGTTCATTTCTTAATGAATGAGAATATATATTAAAAATACGAATGTAAACTATCATTTTAAAAAATTTTCAATAATAACTGCGTGGCAGCCTAAATAATATCGTGTTGCACCTGTCTACGAAAATAACCGATTGCAACCGCCTTCCACTTCCGGTATTTAGTGTAAACAAAGCGTGACGTCACATTACGAACACTTCTTGTAAACAGAGAGGGCAGGTATCGTTATATTATGGAAAAGTCTTCAGAAACTGAACATGAAAGCTGGGATTATCTGAAGGAAGTGAATTGTAACTGTCCTGCGAGACTTCGCAATTCGAAGATGAGGAGGTGACAAGCTCGCAAGATTCTGATAATGGAGAAGTGGCTGCCGGTGTATACAAAATAGATTGACTAGATTGACGGACAGTTCATGGTAATTGTTTTCTGATTATGTCTACGGCCTAAGTTACGCTATATATATATATATATATATATATATATATATATATATATATATATATATATATATATATATATATATATATATATATATATAAAGAATACAAATCATATGGCGAATAACAACCCTTTCAAGCGTACTGGATCCACCAAGGGATCACGTGTGTCAGGGATTAATTAAAATAGATGCAATAAACTGACGACGAACAGTACGAAACTATTAACTAAAAAACCTAAGCGCTTTCGACTCTTAATGAGTCTTTTTCAAAGGCAAATACAAAACATATATACGACAAACAAATAAACACAAAAACGTTGTGTTTGTAAACCTCTACATGGCTGTCTTCACATGTGCTAAAACTATAAGTACAACCAGCTTGTATAGACTAGTTGCGGAAACTGAAAACGTTGTATAATTCCCTAAAAGTCTCCAAGCCAAAGCGACATCTATTTTTACTTTTTGTACATATGTAACGCAGATTATATCCCGGATATTTGATTCTATACCGGTTATTCCTATAGTAAAAATTGAAGGATAATAAGAAGATTTAGAAAATGTTAAATATATATATCCATCCAACGATAGTTACAATACTATTCAGCAGTCTCCAGTTCCTTTACAAATTGATTTTTTCTCACCGATAATAAAGGCTAAGTGTGTAATTTTCATGGGTAGGAACGTAGCTATACGTTAATAAGTAAAATGATTAACGCAGTTGTAAGCTTCAAAAACGTGAACAAATTGATAAAATTTAAAAATACTTCAGATTATTTGGAGACGAGGTTCTGTTGAAATTAGGCATATTCTCTACCCAGTATTAGAAGTTAAAATTTCAAATTTCTGATATGTATGCTAATAGTTGATTTTTATAAACTATGAAACAACTATTTCAAAAACTATTTTGAAAAAAAAACTATGAAATAAAACCTTTATTCTATGGTAAGCATCTATTTTCTGCTACTATCTTCTTCATATCTAATTTAATTTTACTAATTGTTTTGCCTGTTCCTGACTTTAGTCAATATGACATTGTATTGAGAACTATGCAATAAAGAAGAAAACTATTTTAGGCGTATTTGTGGACTTTGTTTGGTAATTCCCACAGCAACATATGTTTTCATGATCTATGCATGACAGCATAATATTGGATTATTAATACAGCAAATAAAAAAAATCACCTTTTCCAGCCATTTTATGACACCTTCCTGGATTGAACACCTGTTCTTAAGGCCTTAACTATCTAACATTGATATACATATACTGATAAATCATGCAAAAAAAACCAACACATATACATGTGCAAATATTGTTTTATTTTATTTTTGTGTCAGAAAATAAATTGGTTATATATATATATATATATATATATATATATATATATATATATATATATATATATATATATATATATATGTGTGTGTGTGTGTGTGTGTGTGTGTGTGTGTGTGTAACTTTATTGATACCATAACAAATAATGATAACTTACACTGGTCCACTACTAACAGTATCTACTAAAACTTTAGATATCCTAATCTGATGCATCAAGCATATTTTTTAACTTAATTTTCAAATATTATTTCAGAAGACAACGACATACACGCATGGAAAATCCATCAGCTTTTGTATTTCAAGAGTTTGCAGCAACACACTTATCCCCGCTGCCCATTCTTATACCACCACGATTTCCTCTTGGCATGATTATAATGATAAAACTTTTAAAACAAACTGATATGTAACTGAACACGTGCTTTGTTTATATTTTGATAGAAACGGAAGTTAAGATGTGTTCATATTGTAACGTCAGGCGATCTTCACACTCCGGAAATTACCGAGCGATAAAATCAGTCAGATGTGTATTAATTTCGAAAACACACTTGAGCGTATTTCTCAGTTATTATGGCGAATATTTTCATCGGGTATTTTTATACCGCTTCCAGATTTTATTTTCTATTCAAATAATATTCTATTTTATTAACGTTATCTGCACTGGTGTGGCACTTTAATATTGGGTTGGGACAGAAGCGATTTAAATGACAGCTGGCTGGATGTAATCTACTTAATTCTTACAGATCATATAAACTACTGCAAATTTTTACTTGCATTTATTAATTATAATCAATCTTTTGTCCTTGTGTTTGTTTGTCTGTCAGCCATGTATGTCTCTGATACATACTGTGAAATCACAAATTTTCTTGGTGGCTTATTATTTGTAGATGTCACTGATCAGTCCCTTAACTATTAATTTAATGTCCATGAATATATTTTAGATTAGGGATTTCTATTCTAATACAGAAATCATGAATTTCTATCCTTACTAAACTGAGTGTTTACTAAAGTGATCACTATGTTTTGCTATTTTACTTTGTTCTCAGGCATGCTGCTTTTGATGAGAATAATAGTTAAATCTTGTATTGCTGTAAATGTGTGGTCAGATGCTATGATTTTCTATTATTTTTTAAAATATTTTGGTAAACCTATAATAAATGATTTGTCAGAAAAAAATCATTAATGCCTGTGAATGTCGCATTATTTCTGCCTACTTTTACACTATATCATTTCTTGTAAGGGATCATTCATAAAGGACGTCCACAAAAACGGAGAGGGGGTGTTCAAATGTGGACAAGGGGGAAGGATGTTTAAAGAACTTTGTGGACATCTGCACGCTATTATCTTTTGTTTTGATATTCTGTGTTGAACAGCTGCTTTATGCCTATTGCATATATTCCAGTATGTTCTTTATGGGTTATACCTAAGTATAAATTATTTGTTAATTTCAATTTGTACCATTTGTGCCACAGAATATATATGAATGGGTTTGCATTATTACATAGGTCTAGCCCACAGTGCTGGAGGTTGATTACATGGCCCACATAACAGCCCTGCTAGATGGGGACGTCTGCAGCCAGGGGGTGGGGGTAAAGCACATGCGAACAAAAGCGGACAAGGGGAGATGAGTGAAGGAAAACAAGTATTATATGCAGACGTCCTTTATGGACATCCACTAAGGACTTATATTTCAGTTACAGACGTCTTATTTTTATGCTTTGTTGCAAGACAAATATAGGGGCTCCGTGTGGCCGAGTGGTCTAATGCGCTGACCGTTACGAATCACTGCTATCTCACCTCTGACTGAATAATATTGGCCGTCATGTATAGCCTTCTTGTGCTAGAAATGGCGTTAAACCCTATAACAACAAACATCCAAAAGACAAATAAATTTTATTTTTTTTAACCAAAGAAATATAGCAAGGCAAACATTTTTATACCAAAAATTTTATTTTTAAAAATGGATGAAATTCAAGGGATCATTTCTTTCGAAGAGTATTCATAAAATCAGTGTCATTGCAGTTAATTGTATTGTCAACAGCATCATCATCACTGATGGTCTAGCAACATTCTGCACTTTAAATCCAGTTGTCATAGGTTCTTTCTCCCACTTCTAGTCTTTCATACGAGACTTATACATATGGTCTGAAGGGCTTTCATGGCAGAGTATAAGCTGCTTGTCTTGTGATAAAGATCTGAGGGGCTTCCAAGGCAGAGTAGTACAAGATGCTTGTCATGTGATTACTTGCCTCCAATCATCCAATGTGTAAATGAGAATGTTGCATTACTTGTGGAAGGTCAGTGGTTCTACATAAGTGGTGTCTAGTGTTTGGTGTCTCAAAAGTACTTGCATTTTCTTCAGCAGTAAAATTGGCTGCCATATATAGATTCTCTTCATCCAACAATGGTGTAAAGACCATAAGGATCTATTGAAACCTGAGATCTCGTGTCTAGATGACTTCCGCTGTTGAGATAAACATCAAATCAACAGAGGCCCAAGTGTATTACGGATTATTGCACATCTCACAGATCATTTTTGCCACAGCTGTATGAGTTTATAAACTTTGACTTTAGTAATTTTGTTAGACCTTTGAATATTGTCAATTATGCCTTTCTGACACTTATCTAACAGTCATCATCAGTTGGTACAAATGGATTTTTCATGGTAAAAATACGAGATGGAGAAGTCTTGAGCAATCCTGCACCACATGCTGCCAAAAAGTTTACATTTTAGCTCACTTAGAATTTCTCTAGTAATGCCAATTGTTCCAACTAAAACTGTTATTACTAATTCAATCTATATTCACCGATATCTGGGGATGTGCATCTGTAATAAATATTTGTAACAAAAGTATGAGAATGCATAAGTGTTTTTCAATAATGCATTTGAACTAAGCAACATCCAGAATCAACAAACCAAGAAATTAAATTATTCACATCTCTCAGGCAGAAATACATTGTACAATCATAATCTGCCAAAAGATTTTTCAATCTTTAAATTTGCCGGATTTTTTTCCAATCATACTGATTCAGTGGACATAGTCACCCGAATGGAGCAAAAAGATACTTAAAGATATAGCTAGAAGGATAAAATCGATTTGAGTAGCTAAATTCGTCTGGTATAGTTATCTGTACACCCTTTATTGTCTTTCCTTTGATGAAATTTCGTACCGCAGTTGAGAAATTAATGTTGCACACATCGAAAAGAGGCACACTTCTACTCTCCATTTCAGCCTGTTCTTATGATCTTGTCCTCCCATATACTGTTTGTCTTGTTTATGATATGTATTTAAACTTGTCGCTTACTTTCCTACTGTTTGTGAATATGCATATCAATGTGAAATGCAATGGGGAGACTAAATCGACAATAGAAAACTTGCTTTATGTATTGCCCTATGTATCCAAAAATCAGTGGGGTTGTATTTGTAATGCACAGCGTTAATGTCTTGCCCTATGTATCCAAAAATCAGTGGGGTTTTAATTGTAATGCACGGTGTTAATGTCTTGCCCTATGTATCCAAAAATCAGTGGAGTTGTACTTGTAATGCACGGTGTTAATGTATTGCTCTATGTATCCAAAAATCAGTGGGGATGTAATTGTAATGCACGGTTTTAAGGTCTTGCCCTATGTATCCAAACATCAGTGGGGTTGTAATTGTAATGCACGGTTTTAATGTCTTGCCCTATGTATCCAAAAATCAGTGGAGTTGTAATTGTAATGCACGGTGTTAATGTCTTGCCCTATGTATCCAAAAATCAGTGGGGTTGTAATTGTAATGCACAGTAGTGTTAATGTATTGCTCTATGTATCCAAAAATCAGTGGGGTTGTAATTGTAATGCACGGTGTTAATGTCTTGCCATATGTATCCAAAAATCAGTGGAGTTGTAATTGTAATGCACGGTGTTAATGTCTTGCCCTATGTATTCAAAAATCAGTGGGGTTGTAATTGTAATGCACGATGTTAATGTCTTGCCCTATGTATCCAAAAATCAGTGGGATTGTAATTGTAATACATTGTGTTAATGTCTTGCCCTATGTATCCAAAAATCAGTAAAGTTGTAATTGTAATGCACGGTGTTAATGTCTTGCCCTATGTATTCAAAAATCAGTAAAGTTGTAATTGTAATGCACGGTGTTAATGTCTTGCCCTATGTATTCAAAACTCAGTGGGGTTGTAATTGTAATGCACGGTGTTAATGTCTTGCCCTATGTATCCAATTATCAGTGGGTTTGTAATTGTAATGCACGGTGTTAATGTCTTGCCCTGTGTGTCCAAAAATCAGTGGGGTTGTAATTGTAATGCACGGTGTTAATGTCTTGCTCAATGTATCCAAAAATCAGTGGGGTTGTAATTGTAATGCACGGTGTTAATGTCTTGCCCTATGTATCCAAAAATCGGTGGAGTTGTAATTGTAATGCACGGTGTTAATGTCTTACCCTGTTTATCCAATAATCAGTGGAGTTGTAATTGTAATGCATGGTGTTAATGTCTTGCCCTGTGTATCCAATAATCAGTGTGGTTGTAATTGTAACGCACGGTGTTAATGTCTTGCCCTATGTATCCAAACAAAATTCAGTGGGGTTGTAATTGTAATGCACGGTGTTAATGTCTTGCCCTATGTATCCAATAATCAGTGGAGTTGTAATAGTAATGCACGGCGTTAATGTCTTGCCCTATTATTGCCCTATGTATTCAATAATCAGTGGAGTGGTAATTGTAATGCAGGGTGTTAATGTCTTGCCCTATGTATCCAATAATCAGCGGTGTTGTAATGCACGGTGTGAATGTTTTCAGTGCGTACATGCCTGGAAATTTGTTTAGATTATGGAACATTTGTTTATTACAAGCTGCACAAGATGTTAATTTTGGCAGGCCATTATTGTTTTACCATGTCTACTGAAAAATAGGAATAACAACAAGCATCGAAAGAATGAGATTGTTAAGAATAACCTAAGATGAAAATGGTCATGATATATGTAAACTCTTATGCACGTGTGAGAGGTCACATATCGTTGCATTTCACTCTAAACTATCAAGCTAGTGATGGGTGAATATTAACAGGTAATAATCATTTGATAATGTTTTTTGTGCGTCAGTGGTTCAAATAGATTTTAACCAACCGATTCCGTCTTTTCGGTACGGTCGTTCAGGCAATACATATCTTACACACACACACACACACACACACACACACACACACACACACACACATGCATCCGTGCTATTCTTCTTATATACCATGTTTAGACATTCACACTGTAGGTTGCGGATCCTTCCTCTTTTGTCGCCTTCAGACTGATTATCGTTTTCAAACTTGTGTTCTTTCTGATGTTTCTCATGAATATTTACTCGCTGACCGAGTCCACATATTAAATACGTGTGGTGGTAAAGCTCGTAAAATTCGAGTACAGATACACTCAGATGCTACATGATGCTTGAATTCATCAACGTATCTCTGTTAAGGCCTGTTATAAATGGTCAGTACGCAATGCACAGACACCTGTAAATAGAGGACAATCAGAAAACCACACTCTGTCTATGTTGAACAGGTGACATAAAACCGATATTAGAATCAAGTTAGAATTGTTCATTACAAAATAATCTTTTTTTTTCAAAATAGATGTATTTGTCTCAGAGGAATTTGGAACACTACGAATATAACTATATTTTTATAATGTTTAATATTATGTTTCACGATTGTCACGTTTGCCAACATGGCAGCCGAATGGAATCTTGTGAAGAATATTCTAGTCTGATCCCCTGCTTAGTATGCTCCCTGCGATGCACTCCGCTATACTAAGTCAGGCGAACGCTGATGCCATATTGTCACGTGATCACAACAAATGGCCTTGGATGGAGAGATCCTGTTAATCTAACCCTGGCACATTTATTCCTTTAATATTCTGTTTGTTAGGGACACAATGCGAACTTTACTTATACTTTCTATATGAAACATAGCAGTCGTTATCTTACGTTCAAGCTTAACCAGCAAATTGGTGAATTAGGTATTTTTACAAATATTTCTACAATTAAGCGAAGACCAAGTAGAGGGATGACCACAACATTATTTTGTAAATTTTGCACTTTTCCCACCATGTCATCTGAAAAATTCCTTTTCCAATCGTTTCCTTGATAATTTTTACGTAGAAATTGATATGAGGTTATGCACGGTAGCTTTAATTTTGCCCAAGATTAAGACAAAAATAACTTCCCCATTTTACCAGGGGTGAGGGTAACGATTGTTTTGCAAATATTGCCTATTTTACACTACGTCATCTAAAATAGTCCAGCTACAATGATTCCTTGATCAATTTTAAATAAATAGGTATATATCGTTTTCCATGACAGCCTACATTTTATGAAATATTTGGATCGATATAACAACCCTCTTCTAAGGGGCTAAAATGACGATATTTTGTCAAATACTGCCCATTTTGACTGCATCATGTACGATATTCCATTTCCTATCGATTACTTGATAATTATTACGTTGGATTTTGGTATAAGGTGAAAGATGACATCCTTAATAGGCCAAAGGTTAATACCAAATCACTTCCATGAAGGAGGGGGCAGGAGGTAAATGTTGCCAAAAACTTAATGATTTAGATAGCATTATCTCAATGTTCCATTTTAAATCAATTGTTTGATCAATTTTCCATTGATACTAATGTATCGTTCAACATGACAACCAACATTTTGCAAAAGATTAAGACCAAAATGCCATTTTTTTAATTAGGTTGACAATTTGGCTAACATTGGACATTTCTTACTGCCACCTAATCAGTTCCATTTTAAATTAATTTCTTGAAAGAAAGTGGCATTGCATCCCTACAACCAGGAGTGGGATGAAGGAGCCTTAAATACTATCAGACAAGCTTTGGGAGAGTAGGAGCCAAATTTCTTGCTACACCATTTAACACTGATATTGATACTTTACTATAAATATACTCTATTCATTAGGCAAGGCACATTAATTACCTCCACATGACAAAAATTTGATGTGCTTCTGTGTTGCAAGATTTCCAAAAGAAACCTTTAATTACATTCAGGCTTCATTCCCATGCTTCACTTGTTAAGAATTTCTTCAAAATTCACTCACTATTTCATCATAACTGAAAGACAATGTCAGAACATTTAATTTTAAGAACTGTTCTACAGTTTTAATGTTCTCATCACTAATTTGATTTGCTTCCATAATGAATGCTGTTTTCAATATTTAGTTAATAAAATTCCAAAACTTAGTATAAACTTAATTTTTCAGTATCAATGTACTGTTGAGAGATGCATTATTAAGGCTAACATGTACACATGTTGAGAAAAATATTTCATATTTATTTTGTACTTTTCATCATTACTAAAATATGACATGAATTTGAACAGCATTTTCATTTCTTATACTGTCACCATCATTCATCCAAATATGTCAAAACAGTGATTTCTCAATTTAACTAAATGTGTTGTCAAATAAAAATATAAAAACAAATAAAACACACTTACATGTACATTAAAGATTATTGAGCTTTGTATGATTAAATATGGACAGCAGTAACTATGAGTTACTTTGATTTAAATAAAAATGTATTGAAATTTAACACTTGAGTTTGTGACTTTCTTAGTTTCTCTTTGTCATCTGTCATTGTCATGTTCTGATAACTGAATACATATAGTTACATGCAAATGTGATACTTATCAATTTATGCCCATGTGTACACATATAAAGGAAAAAACAATGACTGTCACAACATCTCTGGGGTCATCCATTAATTATGACAACAAAATGGGGGGATTGAAGAAGTTTGACAATTGATGACATGGGGGAGGGGGAGTACAAAATAAATTGATGTAAACAATGTTTGTTTGTGTTTTTGCAATAAATTTAATAATTAAAAAAAAATAGGAAATTAGTTGGTGCTTTGGTATGGCACACACTCGCTCACCCATCAACAGCCCACTAGTTTAATCCTAAACTGGTCAAGCTCTTGTCAAGGAAGTCAATAGTCTTGCATCATCATATTTTGTTTTTAATCATTGTAAATTGTAGACTGTAGTTAGGTTAACCACATATGATATTAATCTGAAGATTGGTACCATTGTGGTTATTCATCTGACAGGATTTTTTAAGGAAAGCTGTTTGTTACTAAATTCAAAGACTGCACTGAGCCATATGCATCTAAATAGTATAGCTATCCAAGGACTTCTATCAAATAGCATCTATGTTATATGTATAGATGCTATAAATATTGAAGTCCATGAACGATCCCTCCAAAGATGGATAACTGAACCTAGGAAACTTGAGAGCTTGACTATTATACAGTCAACTTTAACACAATATATATAATCTCAAATGAGTTCATTAATAAGAAATAAGTTAAGCTACTTCTAGGTGACCAACTGTACAATTGAGAAATAAAATTGTGCATTGTTGTACAACACCACTCTCCACAATATTCCAAAGTAAATGAATATATTCTGAGCTGTCTTTCAAGTAAAATCAATCACATAAAATCATTTTTGTGACAATTGCACTTGGAATGGGGGGGGGCAGACCTTAGAAAGGTGCATGGAGTGATTCATGCTGGATCCCCATCTTCAGTGAAAGGTATACTCATGTATACCATAAAATCAGTCTTTGCTAAATGTATCTTAAGTCTAAATATATATACAATTTAATACCTATATATTTCTACTGCCTCAGATATAATAGATGCAGTCTGCTGGTCCTTTAAGAAATGGTCTGTGCACAAAACAGTGATAGAAAAATAATTTCTTCCTTGTGTTCTCAATCAATTTACAAGTTCAGTTAGCTAATTTTAGGAGTTTCGGAAGAAATGCAATATATAATTCAAATACATGTATGAATAAACATTTCTCATCAATTCTACTGAAAATGGACATATTTTCCTTATTAATTTTAATAAGCATGAAAATACATTGTTATAGTGACTTCCACCATATCATGAACTTGTCTTTACGATATGAGAAATTACGTGCCTTTCAAGTATGAATCCAATACTACGTTTTCATGTGTGTTTGATATATATTGATATATATATATATATGTTCATCAAATCTGCTTATAATGCATGGTACATCACATGTAAAGCCATATATTGTTTAGAATGTTCTATATTTTTTAGTATACTGATATTCTAAGATAGAACCATGGATTCTGTAGAATACAAAAATATGTATTTTCATTCCACTTCAAAGAATGTTCAAGGGTTTGGTCAAGCAGGAAGGGATGGCGTTAAAGCTGTAGCCATAATCTTTTACAACAACGGCTTATCTTCAAAACTTCTTGAGAAGGATATGAAATGATATTTACCACTTGAAACTGGTTGCAGATGCCAATTTTTGAATAATTATTTTGACTGTCCATATGAGGCAGCTAAATTTATATGATGTGACCTTTGTAATAATGATGCACTTGGAAGAGCATTTCATATGAAACGGATTGCAGGAGAAAACCAGATACCTTTCACATAAGGCTTTAAAGGAATAAATGAGAGCTGATGTATCTGGTGAAATTGCATTTCACCTGAATGATGATTTACTTTATTCCATAACTGAAATATATGATATTATATCTATGGACATAAATGAAATTTTTCAGTTTTACAACATTCCTAGATACACTGCTGATTCACTGAGTGCAGTACTTGTTACCTTTAGGAAATCAAAAGTTATTCAGGCCAAGCAAGTAAATGTCGACCACTCTGGTGCCCTAGTAGTTTGAGCATCTACCTTGTATGTGGTAGGTCGCGGGTTTAAACCCTGGCTGAGTCATACCAAAGACATATAAACATGGCACTAACAGCTGCCTCACTGGGCACTCAACATTAGGAAGTTAAGTGTTAGTACTGGTGGCCTGGTATCAGGGTAATGCTACTGGGTGGGAGATGATTATACATGTCTGTGGCATGGTATTCCTGTGCTAGATATCACTATAAAATGTCACACACAGATATCATAGCAGTATAACTGAAAAATTGTTAAATCTAGGTTAAAAATGCTGATCACACACACACAAGTAAATGTATGACCTATCACCCTGTTTGATTCAAATCCATTCCATTATTTTTTATGGTATGACCTTGGCATTAATGATGTCACATACAGTAACACAATTTAATTACTCAACAATATCAATTAATTAGCTCTAAATGTCAATCCTTATTATGGCACATACACTTCAACATCAGTGACAACAAGGCTAATAATGCCTGACCTATGGCAAGTGGCTCATAATGCCTAACCTATGGCATGTGCCTAATAATGCCTGACATAGCAAGTGGCTAATAATGCCTACCTATGGCAAGTGGCAAATAATACCTCACCTATGGCATGTGCCTAATAATGCCTGACATAGCAAGTGGCTAATAATGCCTACATATGGCAAGTGGCAAATAATGCCTGACCTATGGCATGTGGCTAATAATCCCAGAACTAAGTGGCTAATAATGCATGGCATTATTCTAAGACAAGAAAATATATTAAATGGGGTATTGCCACAAAAAATTTCTTTGAACCATCAACCTCTGGATTCTTGATTATCTAGCAATAAATAATTGACTATTTGCCACAAAACTAAAGAAAATGAAGCCTCAACCATTATGAAACTCTAAACTATGGTGATTCACCCATCCTAGCATTTAGAAATTCATCAGGCTTTAAAAAGAAAAGACCTGGACTAAGTGTCAAGTTTACAACCAAAACCCAAACCATGCTGACAATAAAAACTAATATTTCTTAATCAAAGACCATTCAAAAATATTTTCAAATCACAACATGTAGCATAATTACCTTACATGCTGTAAATAAATTGTTTTTCTACACCTACATTCCAAAATCTGGACAGACTGATAACCTGACCAACATCTCTATTGCTCTCAAAGCATAAGACTCTGGGCAATTGTAACATTGTAAAATTAATCAGTACAATGCAACAATGAGGGTACAAATTTCTGACAAATTAATTCTATGAAGGTTATTCAATGAAGTCAATGGAGTGCATTCAAGTATATTGGTCCAGAGTGTGTGACAGTAGTGTTCAAAGGTAAGTAGTGTTAAGATCCAAAGAGATTCATATTCTGTATATATTTTGCTAAATATAACCTGCTCTCACAAGGCCAGGACTTTGGAAAATGTAGTGTACACACTTCTCCCAGAATTTGTTAACATTTGCTGATGGTATCTCATGTTAATCCACAAACTACATCATTGCTGACTTTTCTTCTTTGCTCCAATTGTTCTACAATCTATTTTTGTCTAGGAACTGCAATCAATAAACAGTTATGAGCTGTAATGTTTAAAATTAACTAATTATGAGTTGGTATTTATCATATAAATCTTGGACTCAATAACAAATACTTTTAACAAGAATCTGGAAAGACAAATAGCTGTTAGTTAAATAGCTATTGCTACTTAATAATGCCAGTATTTACTTGCTGTCTTCTGAAAATAAAGACCACATTTTCACCCTTCCCCTTTAATGTTAAAAGGCTGCTAGTTGCATAATAATGTCAGAAAATTACCTGCTAACAACCAAAATAGAGTATATAATGAAAATAATACTGGATTACAAGCTATAAGCCAATGAAATGTGTGCTTATAAGTTATTAATATATCAGCATAAAAACACACATAAAAAAACAATAGAATGGTCTTGCAATACATAAGTACCACAATGCATATAATAATAGTATTTTAAACATTATGATATATAGAGTGATTCTTTTTTTCATTACACTACCTCATTATAATAATAAATACTTTTTATATCCCATGTGTATGTTACAATGCATAAATAGTGATAAAGAATTTATTTTAATTAATACTTATTTACTTGTCTTTCTGATATGTTAAATGCAAAACATTCATGTATAGTTTGAAGAGAATATTTTTGTCACTTTTGTAACAGATCTGAGGCAAATTGAGTATCAATATAAAATGAGCATCTCCTTAAACAAAGTCTTGAATGCATAAATCAAGGATAGACATTCAAACTTTGTGCAAAATGAATCAGCAATACAGAATGTTGCCAACTGCAGCTGTAAATACATGGTATCTGCTCTTCTCTATCTGCACTGGAGTCTGTCCTGTTGGTGATGACCTGTCTTTTACAATAGGTGTGGAATCTAGGATGATGCTCCATTCTATAACATCAAATTAGAACATTTCAAGAAACTTGTTATTTATTTTTCTTTATTCTCACTTTGTATCAGAGAATCAATTCAGTGTATTTTCAAATGTCACAATAATTATTATTAATTCTGTAACCATCTTCTATTGTGAAAAAATATACATATAATAAAGATATTATTAAAAGCATCTTTTTATGATAAATGCTTCACATATCTTGTTCTATCGTCACTCATTAAACATACAATATTAAATTTAAGTTCACTTAACAAAAGGATATTTATTTAACTCATGAAGATTTTATCATAATCTTATGTATAGTTTAATTTCATGCTTGATTCTTTTTATTAAAACACAGATGACCAGAGTAATTTTACAAGATTTTACCAATTTGGTACATTTTGAATGAATCAGTCAAAATTACATTTTTCAGTCCATTACTCGATCTCAATCCAAGCCTCCTGCAAACCCTCATAAATGAAGGCTAGTGTTTTGGTTTAATAAGTGCTAGCTAGACATGAACAGATGGATCCTTAACCCACCCCACTCACCCACCTGTGACTTCTAGATTATACCCCTCTGACTCTATCCTCAATTCTTAAACAATTTCTTTAAACTGTGTTATTTAAAATTGACTCTTTTTTCTAATGTTTATATAATCTTACAAAGTTATGAAAGACGTTTTATCTTTGTTGCCAAAAAATGTGATATCCAAAAACTGAATAAGATGCATTAAATCTTTTTATTGCTAAAACATCTTTATTAATTACAAAGTGCCCATGAATCATTCGACTAAAATACTACTCTCTTTGAGGAACTCCTAGCTAAATCATGATTATTCTTTGAAAATTGATCAAAGAATTTATTGCAAATGGAACATTGAGATGATACTGTCTAGATTGTTCAGTTTTTGGCAACATTTGCCACCCCCACCCCCTTCATGGAAGTGATTTGGTATTAACCTTTGGCCTATTAAGGATGTCATCTTTCACCTTATACCAAAATCCCACATAGTAATTATCAAGTAATCGATAGGAAATGGACTATTGTACATGATGCAGTCGAAATGGGCAGTATTTGACAAAATATCGTCATTTTTGCCCCTTAGTAGAGGGTTGTTATATCGATCCAAATATTTCATAAAATTTAGGCTGTCATGGAAAACGATATATATCTATTTATTTAAAATTGATCAAGGAATTCATTGACACTGGACTATTTTAGATGACGTAGTGTAAAATAGGCAATATTTGCAATACAATCGTTACCCTCACCCCTGGTAAAATGGGGAAGTTATTTTTGTCTTAATCTTGGGCAAAATTAAAGCTACCGTGCATAACTTCATATCCATTTCTACGTAAAATTTATCAAGGAATCGATTGGAAAATGAATTTTTCAGATGACGTGGTGGGAAAAGTGCAAAATTTACACAATAATGTTGTGTTCATCCCTCTACTTTGTCTTCGCTTAATTTAAGAAATATTTGTAAAAATACCTAATTCACCAATTTGCTGGTTAAGCTTGAACGTAAGATAACGACTGCTATATTTCATATAGAAAGTATAAGTAAAGTTCGCATTGTGTCCCTAACAAACAGAATATTAAAGGAATAAATGTGCCAGGGTTAGATTAACGGGATATCTCCATACGAGGTCCTTTGTTGTGATCACGTGACAATATGGCGTCGACGTTCTCCTGACTTAGTATAGCGGAGTGCATCGCAGATAGCATACTAAGCAGGGGACCAGACTAAGAATATTCGGGCCACGTCCAATTTTTGGAAAGGTGTCGAAATATATAACACCAACATGTCATTGGGTTTAGTTTTGTACTAGCGTATGTTAATATGTTATATACATGTATTCCATTTTATGTCTACGAATCTTCGCAAGATTTTCTGGAGAGCGGTTGTTTACTGTTTTAATTGTATGCAATTGATCTTGTCCACCGGATGTTTTCTTGTTTCATGAGCCATTGTGTTTACTGGCCCTGTCTGATAATGATATTGCCCGGATGTTAATTTCCTTCTGTTTTCTTGTCCTTGAAATCAGTAGTTTATGTTGTAAATTATAGGCTGTCAACACTTCACAATTTTTTTAACAAGCTCCTTAATGTCATGTATAGTGTTAGCTTAATCATCCGATTGAAGTTACAGTTTTCAGATGACAACTTATAGACCAATATACATACATACAGCAAATTCATCTGCTATAAATTACTGGCTATTGGGGGATATGTGCAATTTTCTTTCTAGCGGTGATAATTTATTCCAGTTATCCCCAAATATTTAATTTGCTTTGGTTTAAATAATGGATATAATATAGCGGGAAAATGATATGGGTCAGCGCAAGATATTTGTCCAGTTTGAGAGCCGGAAATCTATTTTAAAAAATCACGGGTCCCTGCCAAAAAAAAATTTGCAGTATAACAAATCAGAAACTTATAAGAAATTACGTTGTCTTGTTCTATTTTAAAAAGAGACACAGGAAAACAGCGAATCTATTTCAGGATTACCAATATAACATCAACAGAAATAGTTAAAATAAATATATTTTTAGAAACAATGTAACATTGTTTTTTTTTTCTTCCCTAGAATGTATCCTACTCATAGACTTGAGCATGAAACTTTACTGCCATATAATCTTCAGGTGGCCGAGTGGTCTAAGGCGCTCGCCTTTACAGGTCACTGACATTTTACATTTGTCCGCGTTGGTTCGAGTCTCAGCCCAAAGTGGGTATTTGAGAAAACATTCCCTTGGATCGTTTGTCCAACCAATCCTTTTGATTCTACTGTCCTTCTTGTATGATGTCGTATTTATTTAAATGTACCTATGTAAGCACGTGACCAGACTTAAAATACAAGAGTTTATTATTAGAAGATAATCTTGACAATTAACCATTTCTTCGCGATAATAGCAGTATACGTCAAATCTTTCCTTTCTGGATGCAATTGTAAACTGCAGTTAACAGAAGTTAATCCAAACGGAGCAAAAATGATGACATTCACATGTTGTATGATAGTACTCACATGTATTATAGTACTCACACGTATTATAGTACTCATATGTTGTATGATAGCACTCACATGTATGATAGTATTCACATGTTGTATGATAGTACTCACATGTTGTATGATAGTACTCACTTGTTGTAAGATAGTACTCACATGTATTATAGTACTCATGCTGTATGATAGTACTCACATGTATGATAGTACTCACATGTTGTATGATATTACTCACATGTATGTAAACAATTGCTTAGATTTATTTTTAGTTCACATATTAGAACAGATATGTAAATTTTGTTCGTTGAAAACTCAACTACATCTTTTTGGAGGAAATAAATTATCTTGACGTGGTCAATAAAATTTTACCTCAAAGCTGTTCACTGACCTCCAATCAGGTTCCATTCCAAATGTTTCGTATATTTTGAGGATTAAATTTGTAAAGAAAAATTGAGTCTCCACAATTATCCATTGGGTCGTGTTATTTAAATAAGTTTGAAACATAGATTTACAGTTGGAGTTCAAGATGTGCATAGTAAATTTGATTTAAAAAGAATATAAAACAAAATATCAACACTCACAGAGAATTTTATTTTGGACTATGAAATATTTTAAAAAGTCGCTTCTGGGCAGATTACTCCAGACTGAACCTCAAGCAGACGATATACGTTTCAGAAAGTTAATTTTGTGAAGAATGTGGAGCATATAACCTGAAGGACTTGTAAACCCTCTGAGTGTTCAATTGACAAAGTAATACACAGTAACATAACATGACGTCATAACACGTACGAGATTTGGTTCAAACTTCTGTCATCAAAACCACGCGGGTTGTAGACGAACTGAACTTTGCTTTAATTAAATTTATATGCCACATTTATAACTTAGAATAGTTAGAGCTGATTTGGATCGACAAAAAAAACCTGACAAGAATAAGGCACAGAGAAAAAATTAGAATTGCTTACAGTAATAATTCTGATTAGTCACTACAAGAGTTGTTCTTGTGGGGCTTAACGCCATTTTTCAGCACACGATAGGCTATACATGGCGACCAATATAAATGGTGGAGGAAGAAACTGGGAAATCCGCGTAAAGAACCACCGACCCACGAAAAGTTACTGGCCAGCTTTCTCACATATCCACATTCGCCGAATATTAGACTCTAACCCACGCAGACAAAGGTGAGATGGCAGTGATCAGTAACGGAGAGCGCTTAAGACCACTAGGCCACTCGAGGCCCCTCAGGCGGGTTTCGTTTTTGTTTCCAGCTAGCCAGTGGAATTAATTCAGGGGTTATTTTTCCTGTTAGTCAATGGGATTAATTTCAGGTGCTTTTTTGTTTTGTTAGCCAACGAAATTAATTCATGTGCTTTTTGTTTCCTGTTTGCCAGTGGAATTAATTCAGATCTTATTTTTCCTGTTAGCCAATGGAATTAATTTCATGTGCTTTTTTATTTCTTGTTAGTCAATGAAATTAATTCGCGTGCTTTTTGTAAACTGAGAAACTCTTGTTAAAGAACGTGGCAACATGAGACGAAAATGATTGATCAATGTAATATAGTATCAATGTTGGTTCATAGGTTTAGATATTTGTTGGGGGGGGTGCATGCGATAAATAACATTTGTTGCAAAATTAGTATCACATCCATATTAAATGTTTCTTTCTTTTGTATTATTACTACTGAAAGAAGAATTTTCATTAATAAAAGAACAGTGTGAACTTCAAAGTCTATTACATTTAGTTGATGATCCCTTTATGTTTTTTTTTCTAGTTTCGAATTAATTAGTCAATCTTTAAGATTTTTAGTCCTTTTATAAGCAAGTGTGGGTTTGATTTTGTAACAATTGCTTTACATGAAAATTTCAATAAATCACAAAATTTATTGATAATCTTACCTATATTAGACAAATTTGGAGTATATTAAATAACAAAAGGAATATCTTAATTTCTATTTTTTATTTTACACTGTAAAGATTAAAGCTGTGAAAGAGAAGATGCTTTTTTGAAAGCAGTATTAATGTCAGTAGGGTAATTTCTATTTAAAAAATGCTAACCTAACTCTATCAAAGATGATTTAAAAACAATGTCATCCAAAATAATTAGTCTGTATCTTTTTGCTTGACTAAATGGTATCCTATTATTACATGATTTATATGACATTCATTAATCAAACTTTTTTAAATTATGTACCATGCTTATAATTAGTTAAGAATTATTTTATATTATTCTAAATTAAGGAATAACTTAACTAGTTAAAGTATAAACTATTATCATAAAAATAAGTTTACTAATTATTTCAAAATGGAAGGGCATTTTAAAATTAATTCTCAATAATATGAAATATTGAACATTCGTTAATAATATATCAAGGTATGAAATTTCCAGTGATAATTAGAATGGTCATTGCAAACAGGTGACTGCTAAACAAAGGTACCCAATAGAACAGATATTACTAAGGGGCTTTTGTCCATGCTGCATCACTAGCATCGCACATTACACACTGGCTATGCAGTCACAAGGGGGGGGGAGTGTACATGTACAGATATTAATGCTGGACAGGTGGGGGGGGAGTGTACATGTACAGATATTAATGCTGGACAGGTCTTGCCTGGTGCTTGACTGAAGCACATCCTCTTGAACACATGTGCACATATCCATGTTTTATAGCATATTTGCAGACAGGTCAATGATGTTTAGTTTGTGATATCACAGCAGGCCAAAAGTGCCAACTTCACTTTTGTTCAAATTCATATTGTTACAATTTGAAATTGTTCTGAAATGACCCTTGGCTTTATAAAACCTTACTGTTGATAATAGTTTGTTTTATTTCAATATGAATGGATGCAAGTGTTTATCAAGAAAAACAATTTATTCTAAAGTATATCATTAATCTCAAGTAAACTGTCAAGTTTCATAAAATAATTTAATATATAATGTGACATCCTTTTGTTTACTGATTCAAAAACAATATATCCAATTATCTTCCAATTAATTATGGAATACTTTCTGTTATAAACTGACAATGTTCATGCATGTTCAACAAAATGATACTTCATATAGATACTTCTGTTTTTTTTCCCATGAATCTCTGCTGTTTTGCTGTTGCCCCTCCAAAACATGAGACGAATGCATGCAAGGTAAGTTTAAATTTAAAAAGAATAATGAAAACTTTGTTTACTAACTCTGCTTTGATTCCTGAATTTTTAAGTGTACAACACTAGTATAAATAAAAAACAACTCAATAGAAATTGCAGTTCTGTAAATTGTGATACTGTAGCCTTGAATGACATATGAATGTGGAATATCTTCAATTGTGTAAAAACAAAAAGAAAATTAAAAATTAAAACCAGTCATATCAATATAATGTGTGGAGTATGGCACTTTAAATTTTTGTGTAGCACTGGGGCATCATACTGCTTACATGTAGTATGATGTCCCACTCAGCAAAGCTGAGCACCTAGCATGGCAGCTGTTAATACCATTTTTATAATACCATTTTTATAAGTCTTTAGCATGACTTGGTAGGTGTTTTAATCCACCCTTCCCACACCTGAGGTGGATGATCCAACCACTTAGGCCACCAAAGTGGTCACGAAAGCATGAAAGTTACATCACAATGACCAGATGATAGTATGGCTGAGGTATTCAATAGAATGCATCCACATGTCATTTTCTAGAGTGTAGGTGAAATTCTGTTTAAGAAATTTAAGGTCAAAACAAACTGATTGCTGAAACAACCCAAAATCACTGAAGCATGAAAACTGGGTGATATTGATACATCTGAGTTACTTCCATTGAGACATACCGACATTTCAGTTATAAGGTATTAGAGAGTATTAGAGATTTAAAAACAGCTGAAAATATTAAAATCATTCAAGCATGCAAATCAGTTAACACTAACCAATTTTGGATGGTCAAGTTTCTTTCATCATTAAACATGATGGTCAGGGTTCACAAAGTGCTATGCAATCTATCACACAATATCCAAACATATTAGTTAGCTTGAGAAAATAATGCATGTACATCCTCTCCATCATATATTAAGAGCTTGTTTCAGTGATGGAATTTCCAACTTAAATTGATGCAAATTAAATACTGAATATTTCAAACAGTAATTACACCTTTTTTGTAGAAGAACCATGCATTAAAAAGAATACACATAGTCAAAGGTATTTACTTCGTAATGTATTCGACATGAACAATTCAACAGGCTAAAAACTGCCTCAACCAAGTTTTGGAGAAAACCAATAAATTTTAAGGGCAAAGAGTGATATAAAATGACTGAGATAGCCATATGATTACTTCACTGAAAGACATAATGTGGTGTTATATAATTATAGAGTTAATGGAGGTAAGATAAAGTAGAGTGAAGGGGGAATTGTGTGTGTGTGTGTGTTTGGGGGTGTACATGTACATGCCAACAATCATAGTTTCTCCAGAAAATCTGGTCATAAAACTTATTTGAACAATGCCAGTTTGATGTATGGGGGTTGGGGATGGGTGTGATGTGGTGTGAATAATAGTTCATTAAATAGGCATTTGTCCATTTTTCCATTAAATAGGTAGCTAAATTGATTTATTTATAAATATGGTTTAGAAACTTTTTTTGACCATCATATTTAGTGTCTGAGTATGTATCGTCAATGACTGTGCTTATCTTTTGGCTATTGCTTACCCTGAACTGAACAACAATTGTACACAGGAAGAATTGAAGACAAATAAAAGGAAGATTTAATGGCTTTATTGTTCATGATTCAATATTAATTAACAATTATCAGCTTGTTAAGGAGCTAATGTCTTTCAAAAAAATTGCAAGAAGCTGTGATATTTGTTCTTCAAGAATACAACACATCTTGCCAAATCATTAAATCAAACTAAATGAAATTCATAGTAGTTTTGAAAATGGTGAACACATTGTAACTGTGCTATATCCAAAAGTTGTGCTATACATAAGCATATTACAGTAGAATTTCCACTGTACAAACATTTACTAGTGTAGGCACAATGAGGTTCATCATAATAAATGTGAAATAAACAGTTCAAAATTAAAACCGACACAAGTATGCAAAATTAGGTTAGAGGAGTCTAGTTTTGTTTGACTCACTCATCCTGAGATCTACCTATGTATTCATGTACCAAAATTTCTTAAGTGAAGGTTGAATAGAGTCCAAGATATTTGAAAGCAGAACTAATTAAGAAATGAATTAAAAATATTAAACAACAAAGGAAAAAGCACAAGAATGAATGTGCAAAATTTTATATCCACTCCCAACATCGCAAGCAAGGGGATAAAAACTGTGGATTTACTCTTATTTTAAATATACACTGTACATATAAGTAACACTATAACAATTCAATCAAGTTTATTTCAGTTCAATACACTCGAGTATCACGCTTGCATGAAAGCTCCACTTGTGCCATCAAAATAAAAATCTAGAAATATGCACACAGCAGGAATTTAAAATGCTTCCAATATTTCATGTTTAAAAGTGAAGATTCATTGTTAACAAACGTCTATAAATAAATCAGCTATCAGTGTAATTACAAGTCTTTATCTGTCAACTTCTCCAAACACAATATCCAGTGTTCCTGCAATGAAAGGATACATTTAGTGTATAATGTGATACAAAGGGTCCCTGCCAATATTTCTTAATCACTATCCAACCTACACTAGAATTCTTTCCATACATTTCTGAAAGCACAGCCACACACATATAGGAAAATATAACCTTGTGAGACTGAGCCCAGCCCAAAGCTGAGTGTACATCAATGAATCATGAAATACTGCTAAGTGACTTTATTATTTTTTTGCTGATGACTGCAGAGCATTCGATAAAGCTGGATGTAGCCAATAAAAGTTTTAAAATTACCTGGGGAATTGGGGATGATCACTCGCTGGGTGTCCGGGGGGGCGGTGCAGGAAAAAGTAGCTGGATGCTCGGGCAGTTTGGGTGGGTAAACTACCCAGCTAGAGGTACTTAGGGAATTACCTTGATTGCAGTACTATGAAATTATATGATGGGAGTGTAACCCAATAGGCTATAGTGCCTGGGAAAATAAGGTAAATAAGATATTTCTGTAGAGGTTTGAAAATTAAAGTCTAAGGCAATCTTTCTATGAAAAAAGGTACTTCATATGATACATTAAAAAAAAATTTACTTTGACTTGACACACAATCCTGACTAAAAAAATGACATAAAAACAAGCTCTAATCTAGAAAACTTATTTTAACCCAAAGGTAAGCACAAATCACTGACCCATGGCAAAGTCACCTAGTTTTCATTGATCCTGACAACATTATGTATCAAATTCTACAATTTATAAGACAATACTGCTTGGAATAATTAGTTGAACACAGAACCAAAATCCCTAGATCATGAAATACAGGTCAAAGTGAAATTATTGTTACTAAAAGGTGTAATACTCCATATCTAAGTATGAACTTATCTGACTCTGTGAGGATTACTGTCTGTGAAAATAACCTCAATGCAAAACCTAACTGAAGTAAATTGAGTACAAAAAACTGAAACATGAAATATAGAACACCATGATCTAGTTTCCACTGATAGCTATAGTACTCCTGATTTAATTGCATATCAATGTCTATGACACCATAAACAACAGAACCTGAGAATATGATAACCAAAGAATAAACAAGATTACTGGGCCAGAGTAATATATATATATATATATATATATATATATATATATATATATATATATATATATATATATATATGTCACAGTAACTCACTTTTCACAGAAAGGTAAAGTATATGACACAAACACAAATTGAAGTGACTCTATAAATATTAGTGGACAAGAAAATGACTTGATGCGACTTGAGTGTTGATGCCAAACACACTTATATGCAAACCTTACTTAAGTTTTAATGCCAACTAGATGAAGGGACATATTTCACTAATCCACAAGATGGAATTACTTTGTAACCAGACAATTTTGAATCAGTCTAGGTGAAATAATTAATGTTAAGTATCTTACTAATGGGCACATCAACACTATGGCAGGACTGACTAATCAATACTAACTATGGCAGGACTTACTATTACACCTCTCTGATCCTAAGTCAACTGTGTAAACATTGATCAGCTATGGCAGGACTGACTGCTAAGCCTCTCTGATCCTAACTGTGCAAACATTGATCAGCTATGGCAGGACTTACAAAGGTGGGACCTAAAGCCATAACTCTTTCATCATAAGTTAACCATGCAAGCAACAAAGCTGCTTGAATTAAGATGTACACAATTATTCTGGAGAATGGGGTGTCTACCTTATAAAGAGTGTCATGACTGTGCTAGCAAGACAACTGTAATCTGGCAAATATGGTTACAAACTTCATGCATAAAGTAAAACTGTACCAAAATTCCGTTGAATGATGCAAGATATACAAATTTTGAAACCTTTACCAAAGAACCATATTACTATGTAGCCACACCAAAAGTCCCTGTCAATGCTGATAAAGCTACCTGTATCATGTCATCCACAGACAAGACAAAATAATAACATCTTACCAATGATAGCAACAATGTCGGCCAGCATGTGTTTCTTTCCAATTTTATCAAGGCCAGCCTAGAAAGAAAACATAATTAGTGAACCATTTTATTTATAAAGTTTACTTCAACATTTATAAACTATAAGCGAACTGCAAACAAATGCAATAAATTATGTGTTTCCACTGATGCAATGCAATGAATAAAACAGGAGGCCAATGTTGACCTTATATGCTCATCTGAATTACATTACACTTTATCAGTTCACTAAGATGGCTTATCCAATACCATAAGAATACAATCTATATAAACATCTCCAAAACTTATGTCAATTTTACTTCTTTTACTATAGGCTGATAAAAATAAATTTTGAAGATAAAGACTTTATTTTTATTCATAGTGTTTGCTTGTAATCAAAGTCATCCAGTGTTTTTAGAAGTTATATTTACAGACAAAACTTTGATATCTGGTCTTCAGAGTCACATAGCTTTTACACCAACTGAAATTAGAATTCACATTTTTTTATTTTTCTAATGCCAATGTGTTTCTTAACTCATGGTAATTAAATGTGGAAGCGCTTCAGATAATATGCATATTGGGGTACTTTTCTGTTTTAATAAAAACTAGAAATACAAAATATACACTGTACTCCAAATAATTTGTGAGTAATAGCATCAAATACATGAAATTCCATTAAATAATGCACAATACAACTGATAACATATAAATTAAAATGTTTCATGCAATATGGAAGTACAGACAATTGTCAAACCACTAGACCTATTCCACTTGCTTCCAAATAGTAACGAATTTCAGATGTGACTAATATTTAGAAATAAATCTCTGCAAATCAATTTATACAACTTATATAGTGTTTTATTGGAGCAAAATCAATATTAGAAAAGAAATTACTTGCAAACAAATATCTACAATTGTGTAAAAAAAATTCTTATCCCCAATTACAACACTGCATGGTGAATGCTAGCCTGCATTTATACATTTTCAATAGCACAATTTTTATTTTATACTGTTTTGTACAATTGTTAATTACAAATGATTAATTTTAATCTTGAAGATATATTTTTCTATCTTAAAATTGTTATATTGAATGCATATTTTATTAAAAATGTTCCACATTTGGTCTTCAAATGTTTTGCAAAGTTGGTGAAGTTGATAAACTTAAACTGAGCACTTTTGATAGTCAATACCATGGGTTACTTCCCTTGCTTTCTTTTAGAGAGAGAGAGAGAGATTTGACAAGAAAATATTTGTTTAAATTGATACAAAGTATTTCTAACTGCAATATATTTCATTATTACTTGCTGATCTTGCTAATAATAAAACTCACCAGACATCATCATTTAAGTCTATGTTCCAAGTTTACTCAAAATCAAATAAACAAAACAATCACTGGAGTGCTAACAAAATCACCAAATCGGATGCAAGAACACCTCATTATTATAAGTGACTCTCATTCATCAGCAAACACATCCAAAATTATGATTACATAAGTTTCTTTACCATGTTTTATCAAGTTTTGATCAGAAATACGGCCTTCATAGTGATAACAAACACTGTGTATTATATGCTAGATAATTTCACTGCTGTATGTCTCCGACTCATCTAAAAGCATGATGATATGAACTATATTCCATGTTTGTAAATTTGGTTCAGAATAAGCATCCAGTGGTAACAAGTTAACCATTCTGAATCAAGATAACCTCAGTAATGAGCGAGGATCTTTCTCACTGCTAAATTCAATCAGATAAAAAAAAAATCAGCTAATTAGTATGCATTAAACTTCTGCATTACAGAACTTGTCCATGATTCTGATGATAAAAAGCCTGTACACCAAGTCTGATTGAAATCAGATAAACTATGCAATCTAGTGTGACAAAAAGCAATGTTAATGAATGATTGCCAGATAACATATGCTAATAACAAATTGTAACAAACAAAATGTGAATTCATTTATGTGGGTTACATTGAAACCTGCATAAAAACTGGATGTGTAATAGTTGATCAGCAAAACCATGGATATATAGTATATATATTAAAATTAAAGCTATACAAATTGGGAGGAAGCAATTGCACAAAATATTTGGAAGATAAAACCTTACAAGACACAAATGAAAACATGTAAAGATCTTACAATTACAAAAAAGTACTTAAAATAAAAATACAAAATTAAAAAAAATCTCCAAAGTATAGGATCAACATTTCTTTTAAATAAAGTCCATTCTTTTAAAATGTCTAGAGATAGCATTAAAAATGCTTAACTGAGTTCCCATAAAAGCACTTGTCTCCTAATGAGGAAGCTAATACACATGACAAAATTGCATTCCAATGTGAATGGACACTGTCAAGCTTTATATTCTTCATGGTCAAGATATGCATGGATCAGGTATCCATGTGAAACTTAATTAAGTCTTATGAAAATCCCATGTCAGTGTCTTTCTATTCATAAAGAGTAGCCATAACAAGATTTTCAAAATGGCTTCTGTGGTGGCCATATTGGATATGAGATTGGCACAGTTTTTTTTAGGGCCAACTAGACCATCAGATGAATGAGTAAAGTTTCATGTCATCCTCCAAATATTTTTTGAGGAAAAGCGATAACTGTTTCACAGTATTAAGTCAATACACTCAATAAGAATGCATTCCACTAGCATGGTATGCACTCCTTCAGGAGGGATGCATGGATCAGGTTGTGTGTGTACAATATGAAAGTGATGCATCTCATCTCTACAACTTGTTATACTTATGGAGTGCCACTCTTGAATGTCTGAAAAACAGAACACTCAAAATTAGATGCAACAAGTTTTTCTTTAGACACCATATATCCTCCCTTATAAGAAGAGTCCAGCTGCAAAGTGTGCTAGTAGATCTGGGACTCTGCAGACTCTTAGGAATAATCAGCAAAACAAATGAGGAATCCAGCTGCAAAGTGTGCTGGTAGATCTGGGACTCTGCAGACTATTGGAAATAATCAGCAAAACAAATAGCATGATGCAACAGTAGATCAGGAGATATGTTATTTTCAGTTGGATCTGACCTATCAGCAAGTATATACAGTACTAATTTTGGTTGATTTGACGATTGCTACAAACCACAATTTGAAAGACCCAATGAACCCTGACTTTCATGTAAAAACAATGCAACCCCTTCCAAATTTCACAAAATAATACACCAACAAACTTTTTTTTTTCTTCTCCACAACCATGAAAAGAGAAGAAAGGAAATAACGAACCAACAAGATTTTCAAATTGTATTTTTCTTAATGAAAAACCCACATAGTATTAACAAAGGACAATAATAAAATAGTAACAATGAACCCATGTTAAAAAGACTCTTAACTGTACATGTTATAAAGTAAAAGCAAATATAGGTGTCACACTAAACTTAAACATGTTAAGTCAATGTGCAGTAAATTTTCACATTTAACTGGGTGATTACATAGCCAGTGGGCAACTGGAATGCCCTAAACAATAATCAGCAGTATGAGTATGGTCAATTTTGACAATTTTGCCGCAGAATAACTATTTCATTGGATCCTAAATATTACTTGTGTGCCTCTTGTTTAATCTGTTCCATTTAATCACACATAGTACCCAGAGAAAGCAGTTTTTAATAATATATCCCTGGGTACTTGGATCATTCAAAGATTTAAATAAACAACATAATTCTAAACTTCATCTATGGATTATTACTCCATGCTGAAAATGTCTTCTCTGGGTCCAAAGGGTATTATATAGGAACAATCATTATATGTAGACTATTTGCAGCAAAAAAATTCCATACTTTAAAGTGTGTTTTCAGTATCTATTTAATGAGTGTTGCCCAGAATGTCAGAATGATGCTGCTAATTCAGGTGAGACAGGACTGCCAAAAATGTCAAATTAATTAAGAGAAACAGTAATATAGAATTAAACTGCACTTCACTATAGCTACTGATTCAAAATATATGTAGAATTCAAAACATTTTCACATAGCATTTTGATACTGTTGAAACCACTGCCACCATTGCTGCCAAAAATGTGATACCTTTATCTCACCAATAACAACTGAGACAAGAACACTGAATGTCAAAACTTACCAAATGGGCAAATCCTGGAGCTTTTATCTTACATCTGTAAGGTTTGTTGGAGCCATCTGACACCAAATACACACCAAATTCACCCTAAAATAATAGACTGAATAAGTGAAATATACTGCAAGCTCAAACTGTGACATATTCAAAATCGACTCCTATATTGTTACATACATGCCCCTTAGATCATATATCTGTAACAAATATGTATCTAAATAACATCTGTAACTAAGTAATATATATAGAGGATCTCAAATGGGCAACAATTTAATATTGAATTTATGAAACTCATTGAATAATGTCCAGCTTTTGCAAGCCAATGCTTGCAAAAGCTGGACATTATTCAACGAGTTTCATAAATTTATTAAATCATTACCATTTGAGATTCTTTTAATCACAAAGTTTTTATTTCAGAGGAAATTATTTAGATAGAAGAACAAATAATTTCGTTCATTCTGACAGTGTACATTTCATTAGTTGTGCATAAAATATAGTCCCAAACAAAGCAGAACTGGTAAAAATTGATTGTACGTTTTACAAACTATAAATCAAAGAAAAAGCTTCCATCCGAAAAAACAGAACATTTTGTAACCACAAAATCATTTTTCAAAACAGAATTATAAATGCGATGTGATGCTGCCACATTGTTTTACGTTACACAGTCAGTAAAGCAGGCTGACAGTAGAATATGTGTACCCTAAAAAATGTGTTTAAAAACATTACAGTGTGATTTTCATGTGAAATAGGATTACCAGATGCGAAAAGACCCAGATTGACTGCAATGCATTTATGACCTGATATTTGTAGAGTTTGATATGATAAATAGACTGTACAGAAGTCATCAATAAATTTATTTTTGCATCGGATTTACATCCCATATATGCTACATAAAGATGCTGTGGTTGGATAAAGATCTGTCAGCTTGGAGACCCATTCATTTCCAGATTATTCTCCAAACAGAGGTGAGTTTGTTTAATTCATTATCCGTATATCAAGATCATCGCACCTGTCACCTATATCAGCAGACAACTTTTATCGTTAATGCTAAAAATGTTAGTTTAGGCTGGGAGGACTGGATCTGCTAGGTAATACTTGTGTTCTTAAAGTATAAAGATCTGGAAATGTATCTGAAGCGCTAGAAAGCACTTTATATCAGGTTACTTTCTGCAAATTCCGTTATGCAGTTTTTCGGTAGTAGTCAATGAAACATTTTCCTTGTTTCAATAATGGTGGCCATACCTGAGGTTGGATCAGTATTATTTGTACAAATATGAAATTCCTGCATATTATTTAGTAACAAGTCTTATTTGATAATGAACTAACATCAATTCTATAAATCCAAGTCCTCTATGCCAGGATGCTTTCTGTCCAATTTTGTAAAGCTCTGTCTAGTTTGTTTGAAGATCAGTCTTAAAGCTTTTCTGTTTTTAGTAAATGCAGCCATTTAAAATGTAGATGACATGGCAAAGCCCATAAAATACACAACCAGGTCTAAGCTAGGTCTATGAGACAATGTTCCCACCAAAATGAATATATGGACTACGCTAATGACAAAAATAGCAATAACTCAAAACTGGACTTTAAATGATAAAATCTTTCAAAGGAATCATCCACATGTAATAAGACAGTCACCCACTAAATTGCATTACTTTTTGTGCAAAATGTTTTGTGGACTACATGGCCTACAAGCCACATCCAAAGTGAAAATAGAAGTAATTACCAAGGGCCATAACACTATTAGAAATGAAGCTAATGAAACAAAACCTAAAATAGGTCATCTGTACCAGATAATGTTACATAAGAAAATGCTGAATCATTCCTGAACTATGTCAAATCCAAGAAACTGCTTGAGTTGAGATTTTAATACTAATGCAAGGGCAACAACTCAGTCAAAACTGAACCAAAAAAGATAAAACCTATTAAAGGCACATCTGCACATAACTGCCAAATTCATCTACCAAACAGCATCCAAAATAATGCAAGAGTTTTAGAAATATGCTGGTTAGAAAAACTGAATGGAGAGACTGATCTACAAAAAAGATGCAAAGGTTATTATGATAGAGTTTCTACCTCTGGCATATCAAATGGGGAGGTTGGGTGCCTAAAAGGTTCCATGTACGCTGTTAGATTCAAATGATGACAAAACCTCAGTGTTCAAAAAACAGTGGTTCAGATTATAAATTAAAATCTACAGGATGTGAATAGTACACTAAATATAGTTTGCACAATGATACAAATGTAAGCAGCCAAGTCCAATCTTATCCCTTATATTCAAGAGGCTGATGAAATTGACCTAACTCTATTCAACCCTGCAAATGAATGTTTACTTCCATAAACAGTAATGTGAAGATGAAATTTTTTAAGATTATAATTAACATGATGGTCTTTTGTCCTGAAACCATGTTACAAAATTTGTATCTTTAGCTACATCAATCAGTGCAAAACGTCCACTACATGTTTTAGGAAAAGAGCATGTTGTGCTTGAATGCTAATTGTGATTTAATTAAAGAATGCTCAAGTAATGATGGAAATATATGAGCTTTTGGCACTCTGGTTGGGATAAAAAAAACTAGCCACCCATGGCAACAGATATTCCCATTGCTCTTTTCCACTGAAAAACATGATCATACACACATAGGAATGTGAAAATATATATGCTCTTCCCTTTTTCTGGAACATTCCTCATGTAAGGGTAAGACATATTACAAGGTCAGTCTTGTGTGAGTTTCACTAAAGAAACACTTATTACAAAGTCAGTCTTGTGTGAATTTCAATGAAGAAACACTTATTACAAGGTCAGTCTTGTGTGAGTTACACTTAAGAAACACTTATTACAAGATTAGTCTTGTGTGAGTTTCACTGAAGAAACACTTTTTACAAGGTTAGTCTTGTGTGAGTTTCACTGAAGAAACACTTATTACAAGCTCAGTCTTGTGTGAGTTTCACTAAAGAAACACTTATTACAAGGTCAGTCTTGTGTGAGTTTCACTGAAGAAACACTTATTACAAGGTCAGTCTTGTGTGAGTTACACTTAAGAAACACTTATTACAAGATTAGTCTTGTGTGAGTTTCACTGAAGAAACACTTTTTACAAGGTTAGTCTTGTGTGAGTTTCACTGAAGAAACACTTATTACAAGCTCAGTCTTGTGTGAGTTTCACTAAAGAAACACTTATTACAAGCTCAGTCTTGTGTGAGTTTCACTAAAGAAACACTTATTACAAGGTCAGTCTTGTGTGAGTTTCACTGAAGAAACACTTAATACAAGGTCAGTCTTGTGCAAGTTTATCTGAAGAAACACTTAATACAAGGTCAGTCTTGTGTGAGTTTCACTGAAGAAACACTTAATACAAGGTCAGTCTTGTGCAAGTTTATCTGAAGAAACACTTAATACAAGGTCAGTACTGTGTGAGTTTCACTTAAGAAACACTTATTATTTATTACAGAGCTGAGCAAATCACATAGCCTGACATCCTGGAGCAAGTCATTTTTTAAGTCAAGCAAGTATAATTTTCCAAGTCACTAGTCTGGGACAAGTGCTTTTTAAAAAAGTTAATCTTGTGTGAGTTTCACTTAAGAAACATTTATTACAAGGTTAGTCTTGTATCAGTTTCACTGAAGAAACTTTAAACTACCCCAGTCTTACCTTTGGTGCTTCTACTGCTGTGTAGGTGGAGCCTGGTGGGACACTATATCCCTCTGTAAATAACTTGAAATGATGAATCAGTGCCTCCATAGAATTCTGCAACCCCCCCAAAAAAACAACAGAGATTAAAAGTAAATTTTATATAGTAGAGAATATATTTTCAGTCAACACTGTGGCCTTCTGAATTTTATCTAACCATTATTCATAGGGTTTTAACATGTGTGATCTGTAACATAACATGTTTAATCATGGTCATAAAGCAAATATCATTTCACAAAGACAATAGACAGAAGGTATGAAATTCAGAGTTTTGTTCATGACACTATAAGTTGTGTTTTTCTATTATTTGTTAAATTTCAAAGGTAGAATCACAAGGCAAATAAATATATTTACAACTTAAAATTTGTGATACAATGAAAACCTGTGACATACCATATAACACATCATGCAATAACATGATAAATTAGCACAGTATCCTAAATCAGAGCATATTAAATAAAAAAAATAGTGAAAAGACAGTGATTAAACATTAATATTAGATAGAGAACCATGTACATATGGGTACAGCATGTCATGCTTTCCATGCATTTAGTGTTGTACATTTACTAATGCACTGTTCTCTATCACTTTTCATTGGTGTTCTAAAGGTTATGTCTTGCAAAGTAGTGATTTCAGCATTGATAATGATATACCTGAATTTAGAAAACAAAAATACAAAAATAATTTAAGAAAAGATAAATAATATTTATGGCTCGGTGTGTATGCCCATGTACATGTTGAGATCATTAGGCATTGTTTTTACAAATTTTAGATCACTAGAATTTACTATGATAGATTCCATAAAAATGTGAATATTGTTAAGTAATTCTTTTGACCAGAGCATTAATAATTGTTAAGAAACAAATCAAGTCATTTGTGCAAAGGGGTAGGTGGGTCAGGTGAGGGTGATGTGATTCAATGGTTAGGTCAATGTGTTCGTCAGACAACATGGCTAAACCATGTTCACATGAAGGTGGGTTTAACTTGTATATGTTTTTATAAAGTAGTGTTTCCCAATTTTAAAACTTTTAAGCTGTGTGAATGATGCAGATGAAATTCTATTAGTTAATTAAGCAGGTATGTAACCGATTTATAAATTTGGGTGATAAACCTTTTGGGACCACCACACTGGTGCTCAGTTCTGAATGGAACTTGTATCTCTTCTTAAGAGTGATCCTTTTTCATCCAGGCCCAGAGTGGTTGAGTAGTCTAAAGCACTCACCATTATGGATCACTGTCATCTCACATTTGTCTACATGGGTTTGAGTCTCGGTTTCGGCCAATGTGGGTATGTGAGAAAGCTTGCTAGTAGCTTCTCTTGGGTCAGTGGATCTTTCCAGGGTTTTCCCATATTCCTCCTCCACCATTTATACTGGGCTTGCCAGTAGCTTCTTGTGGGTCAGTGGTTCTTTCAGCATATTTCCCAGTTTCTTCCTCCACCATTAATACTGGCCGCCATGTATAGACTATCATGTGCTGAAGAATGGCGTTAATCCCCACAACAACAACAACATTTATACTGGCTGCCATGTATAGCCTATCTTGTGCTGAAAAATGTCATTAAACCATACAACTTTTTTCATCTGAGAGATCTTTAATTCACCGACAAATAGACTTAGTGATAAAACAACAACTTTTCCCACTATCCAGTAAATGGCCCTAATGATAAAAACTGTCTTACTTTTGAATTTGATTGAGTGAAACATTGAGTTATGTTGACAGTGTGACTGGACCATGATGAGTACAAGCAAGATCAGAAATGTTTTGCACACTGATTCACATGATATTCCTAACAATGCCTTCTTAATGTATTAAACCATTTAGTTGCATAGATTGTGCTCTTGGGGCTTGAAATTTACAAAGTGTGATAGATGGATAGATGGAATGACACATATCATATAGGGGGAAACCAATATAAATAATATTAGTAGCAGTGGTGTTGATGGTGCTTGTAGCAGCTGCTGCTACTACTATGAAGTAAAACTACTTCTGTATCTTTGTTTATTAGAGATGATTGAAAACAGTTTCTTTTATTCACGTCAAGTTGGACAAAAAACACAAATTATTACAAGGTATCTTTTTATCTTAGTATTATTCCACATACATAAATTAATACATGACCATACACCAGTTTTGTTTGTTGTTGTTGGGCTTAACGCCATTTTTCAGGACACGATAGGCATTACATAGCGGCCAGTATTAATGGTGGAGGAAGAAACCGGAATATCAGCAGAAAGAACCACCAACCCACAAGAAGCTACTGGCAAACTTTCTGACATATCCACATTCATCGAATCTTAGACTTGAACTCATGAAGACAGAGGTGATATGGCGGTGATCCGTAACGGACAGCGCTTTAGACCGCTGGGCCACTCAGTTTTGATAATTTATGACTGATAATGGATTTAGACTATTTTCCCATAATTAACTCATTAGATACTGTCTTGAGCACCACCGCCTCCACAAACCATTTTACCCTAATTTAGCCTCATTTTCAAATATAACGTATGTTATCAAACAATAAATTTTGATGAAATGATAAATAATTTTACTATGAGTTATAAATCTGATAGCAGCATTAAATTTTCAATATTATTTCTTTTGGCAAATTTCTTTTAATGGTAAAGTTATATGAAGTAGTCATCTCCAAATTTCAAGCAGATTTCAACTTGCGGTGGCAGAAGCATCATCTAAGGAGTAAGGGCAAGTAACCCACTGTTGGGAGTAAGACAAACCCAAACAAGAAATCTGTCAATGTAGGAATGATACTGCAACATCTAATTGTGCCCTTTGATAATACATGCAATCCAGGCTCATGGTCCATGGAAGGTAACACACCTGGCAGAAGTCAAACTTTCTTTGTTTTTAACTTAGAAGAAAAATAACAGTATGTACAGATATTTAAAATTGCTAAATATAATTTAAATTAATCCTGAAATCATCAGATTTATTTGTTTTGCATTTTGGAAAAGAACTAAAAGATTGTCAAACTTCATTATAGCTTCACAATGGCTTCAACTGCTTCTAATTCAATAATTAATGATTAGAAATTGTACTATTTGTGAGTATTTTGTTCAAATTACTGGCTTATTCAAACTACCAAATTATTAATGTTGGTTCCTTAAATTGACAACACTGGAGTACATTCTAATACCATGACAACAAGTTCAATGATATACAAGGCTGACATAATCAATGCTTTCCTGATAATGCAAAGTAAAATTTTGAAATAAAAACAAATTATTCTTGCAAGCTGTGCCCTAAGATGATCTTTGATAGTAGTTTGGCATATCTGAGTTTAATCTAATTTTTGCAGTTCAAATAGTTACCAAAGTTGTCCACAAATTTTTCTTTTACTAACCAGGAGCCAGGGTTATTCAGTTGTTTAAAGCATTGATACCTGTCCATGCCAGTTACAACTGGCTGCATAGGTGTGTCCATTGCAAAGTCATTTAGGTCCCATTTCTTCAGCATAAACCAATATATAGTTGAAAGTGCCATTAAAACTAACCAACTACTTAGTCAAGAAATAAATCAAAGTGAAAACTTTGATTTCATTACTTAACATGGGATAGCAATTTGTAACAAACCACAATTGTAAAAGCTCAATGCAAATGCAGAAGCATGAAGACTTCTTTTCCAAGTAATGAATTTCAAGTACTAACAAGAGTCCTTAGAATGGTCTGATGCTCTCCTGGCTAAAAAGTATTTCCAGGAATTCAAGATATAACAATTTATTTCTTTTAATTGCAGAGTGCTGAAACCATTGTTATTTTAACAATAATAACATTTCCAAATTAGTTGCTGTGGTTGACATATTGGATGTCGGTTGCACCACATTTTTATTTAGAACCTACATGGCAACATAAAAAGACTTCTGGTGCTGGTGGAAATCCCATATTGAAATGACTTTCCATTTTGGAGAAGCAGCAAGAAGAAAATTTTAAAGATGGATGACATGGTAGCCATATTCAATACTAACCTGGCACCATTTGTATCTAGTAGCAACTAGAGATCATAAAAATTCTTTGGTGAAAGCACACTGCTGATATTACCAGCCATCTAGGAGAGGTAGTTATGACTTTTATGATGGCCTTTGTGGCAGTCTTTCAGGAGTTGCAATAACAATATTTCCAAGGTTGCCTCTGTGGCAACCATACTAGTCATCAGATCAACATCATTTTCATTTGGGATCAACAAGACATCATAAGAAGTCTTTTTGCAAAAAGCCTATGTCTATATGACTTTCCATTTAGGAGGAGTAGGAATAATGAGATTGTTAAGACAGTCATTGTGGTGGCCATACTGGACATCAGATCATCAGCACCATTTTCATTTAAGACCAAGTAGACATCATAGAAAGTCTTTAAATGAAAATCCCATACTGATATAGTGATCCACTGATAATAATATTTTCAACTGGTTGCTGTGACTGATATCCAATTGGGACCATTTTCATTTATGACCAACTAGACATCATATGAACACATTGGATAGAAACCCCATGTCAATATGTCTTTCCTTTCAGGAAGAATATTAATAACAATATTTTCAAGATGGCCACTCTGATGGCCATATTGGAAGTCTGGGTGGCACCATTTTTATGTAGGATCAATTATACTAAGGGATTTTTAAGGACTTTTAGGGCTTCTTTTTTGCCTTACAGCCCATTTTTATGGCCCGATTAAACCAATTCATCCTACCTTTACCAATGTGTTTCTGCATAATTTAACATTTTCCTTCTTTGCATCAAGGTCTTTCACCTTTGATTTTTCTGACTCAAAATCCATAAAGTTTTTCATTTTCCCACAAAATGGTAAAGAAGTTTTTGTGTAAAAATAACATTTGAAACAAATTAATGTATTTTGTTTAAAAAACTAATAATTTATAGCCTGTGCTTCACTTGGATATTTTTAAAATTACCTTCATTTCAGCTCTCTTAGGTGGAACAATCTTGTGGTCATCTACTTTAATCTCACCCTTTGGCATCAAATTCAAACACTGGTGGATGATGCGCAGGCTCTGTCTCATCTCCTCCATACGAATCAGATATCTAGCAACATCAAATGCCAAATAGAAATAAACTTTTATCTACATATTAATACTAAAAAAATTTTCAAGTCATATATATGTATTTCAGGCCAGTTTTTTATATAGCAGAGCACAGTTCTGATAAAGACTTAGAGACTTTTAAAGTCTTCTCTTTGTTGTTTGCAATTTGACTTGACTTACAGGTAAGTATATATGGTACCTTTATAAGGTATGGGAGGGAAAACTCAACTGGGAAGAAAATTCCAAACCAGATGAACAGTCCTTTTGAAATAATTTGTTTGACTTTTCTGTTTGTTTTCTTTTTTATTTCTTTTTTTTCTCCAGATGCAACAATAAATCTATATAATGGGCATATGAAACCTGTCATTTGCAAATTTCCAATTTTATCCTTTTGTTGTTCAACACTTTGTGAATTGAAACTTGAGAACTTTGCATTATGATTTATGGAGAGAAAAATATAATATCTGAAACTATGTGTGTGTGTGTGTGTGTGTTTCAGTAAAACTGTCCATACACCCCAATCTTCACACCATCATGCTGGATCAAACTCTACACATCTACAGACCATCCCCAATCACATTAAAAATTCTGATGTCTTTCTCTTAATGGTGCTGGATGAGTTATGACATTACTCAAACAAGCATGACTGGTCAGACAAAATGGCACAATTAATGCCTTTTCTTTAAAAAGAACAAAGATAAAACCTGGTAATAACAAAACACAATTTTAACAATTTAATGGGATCCACGAGCATATATTGGTACAAAAATGGTCTCTCTAGTGAGGGACCAATGATTAATTTAGTTTATGCACTTCTCAAAACTAATCTAAAATGTATGTACCTGTCATAACAGTCTCCATTTTTGCCAATTGCCACATCAAAGTCCACTTTATCATAGGCATCATACGGCTGATTCTTCCTCAAGTCCCACTTTATTCCTGATCCACGCAACATCACACCACTGGCAAGAAAATAATTGACATTTATGTCATTCTCTATGCTGCAAATTACTCTGAAATCTCTATTCAGGGCATTAAATATCTTTTTTAAAAATTATCTTGCCGAGTGAAAGCTAAATATTTTTTTTTTTAAAAAAAAAATTCAACTTACCTCTGGGAGATATAAACTTGCACAAAACAATTTTAAAAATCTCAACTAAAGTGATCAAATATAGTAACATAAATTACATATTGTCTAAGGAAATCACATTATATTAATTTTTACATAGATTTTTTGTTTATAATTTATTTTTGTTTACATTTTAAAACCATGTAAATATAAAAGTTACGAAAAGAGAGATATCTAAATAGTATTTCTAGATGTTTTTGTGGATGAGAAAAAAGGAATGATGATATAGTTAGAAGAGTAACTGATATACCTGTATACAAAAAGTCAGATAAATAGACAGATGAACATTAGTTTTGGAAATGGCTAAATTATTAAGAGCAAAAGAGATACATTTAGTTAAAAAGATCTTACACTTAAAAATTAAAGTTAAGAACAAAACTGTGTTAATCATGGTTCAATATATTGTACTAATTTTCTTTATCTACATCAATTGATCATTCAGATTTAGGTATTCATCCAGGTAGAAAACCAGTCAAAACTGAGATATTCCAGTATCAACGAATTCAATCTTCCTTTTTCTGGGAAGTGTTCTGTCCACTCAAAACATGATTCTTCACCCATTTCATCCAATTTTCAACTTGAAATTGGCAACATGCATCTAAACAAGCTGACCTTTGAGAATGATTTGTGAAAACTTACTTATATCCATTTAATTATTTGCCAAACAGTAAGCATGTTTTGGTCATTATCATGTAATAATCATGTAAACTGTTGATAAACAATACTTGTGGGCACTAGACTTCCAGGTGGATAAATGGAATACTGTATACATGCTAATAATTTTCAATTAAAATATAGCTAATAACTTAAAATATAAACATTTATTTCCTGTTTGTCAAAACTTGCTTTAAAAATTAAAGTCAAATTATCATGTCTGTGGGAAAAATCTAATACTGACCTTGAAATGAATACAAGATGGAAATGGCCGACTTTGAGAGTATTATGTGAAATAAAGGGTCGGTAGATGAAAGAAACTGAAGGTAGTTATGTTAATGAAGAAATCAGTACATATGAATGCAAAATAAATGTGCTGATGCATGTTTGGGTGTGAGACTACAGAGTCTAAGACTTTTAGAACATAAAGCATTACTAGCTGAACATACCCCTCCCCCACATTTAATTTTGTAAACTTTCCTGCAGGAAAGTACTTTACAAACCTTGCCTTGATTTTACTGCTTACAGGAACTTTGTAACAAACCTACTAAGATTTTCTGTACAGTTTGATGTTAAGAACAAAATTATCTAAAAGCAGCTATAAAATGCACAGACCCTTTACAATATCTGCTGCCTTGTCAACAGTACATAATTTCATACTTGTGTTGACAGCAATGTGGTTTGAATAACTGTAGAATGTCTTTCACTGAATCTAAAGTCGTGAAACATAGTTGTATGTTGGTAAAGTGATTTCTTTTTTTCATTCTATGCTGATAAATTATGTTCTAAGACTGAAATGAACAACAATCAACACCACCACCCTTGGTTCAAACAGATCTGCAGGACCACATATAAAAATATTAGTCTATAATATTCACCTAAAACCATAGTTCAAGGCATCTTCCGCAGAAATAACTCCAACATCAATTGTTCTGGCCTTCCAAATACGGTTTTCTGTCAAAACATCATCAACTTCATCTAGACGTTGTGCATATTTTGATATAAAATGAAAGATGTCATCCATCAATCCAAGAGGAATATCCTGGAGGAAATAATAAAAAGACATTATGTTGCTAAGTTGTGTCAATCTATCATCTTGACCTCAATTGCTATACATGCATGATTCTAGCAATCTAATAAGAAAAAATAAAACTTGAGTACCAGAGTTACTCTGTTTTGTCCTTTGTTTAGAAAGATCTATATTGCCTTAGGGGTATGTAAAATTGGATTAAAATTAGATCTCCACAGTCCATGGACATATTCTGCTATCTTTTGGATCACTAATCAAATGATAACTTCCAAATTTATGAAAACAATACATTGTAATTCAGAACATATTGTTATTAATGGTACGTCTCCCTAACATAAATTTCCAAAGCTTTATCTGGTACCATAATAAAAATATGCAGACTTGAAATACCAAAGGTTACAAGAATATATGAACTTTAATCGGTATCCATCAAATCTGCACATATCGCTGAAGAGATCTGATTTGAATCAGATCAGGGGAGAGAAATCCACAAGCTACCTATATGATGTATTGACTTAATTGAGATGACTTCATATACTGCTGCCTGCTAACGGTAAAGACTTCATTTTCTGTCAATTCTTTCACAAATACTGCATGCGGTGGGTAAGATAAAGAATGTCCCCAATATATCCCCAATGTTTATGGACAAGATAGGAAAATAATGCCAGGGGACTAAAACTTGTACCAATTACTCTGCAATCCTTATCCTTGACAAAAATCTAATCTTGGATTAGATTTGCCTTTCCAACCTACACATTTGGTGGATCTCCTTACAATGTAACTTAACAAGACTTGGTTCAATTCAGGAAAATGGTCCTAGTGATAATGTTGTTGGACTCTGAGGGTAGGAATTTGGACCTATCTGATTAATGCCATTTTTTTTTTAAAACATGTAAACTTCAGGACATTGGTTTTTCCCTTGGAACAACATAGTCTACCTAATCTTTGCCAGGTAGTTTGCCAACAATGAAATAAAAAAACTTGATCTTGTTTATGAATTTGATGGAAATTTATATGGTGTCATAAGTCAGGTGACAGTCTGTATCAAAGGGTATTTACATCTGAATTTTTTATTCATATCTAAAGATCTGTCTAGTGTAATCAATCAGTCACTTTGTTGTGTTTGTTATAATTTGAGACTATTGTTTTATTTATAAATTATTCATTGGAATTACAAAATGCTCACTGACATTTGGTTTTAAACATTATTTTGAGATTATTGTAAATCCATTTAAAGACATTCTGGATTATATCATTGTGATATATCAAGACTGTTAGCAGACTTGCATACTCCAGGCTATTGTTACATCAACACATTCAAGATAGGAATTATTCAAAACTAGTGCTCTATACTTCTGGGTCTGTGATAGGACTTTTAGGACTATTTGGGATCTAATTCACAATGTAAATGGTAAAAAAGTTCTTTTTAATTATTCACTTTGTATTCTATACAAATTATTTTTTTAATTTTACTAAACTTGTTGCTTTTTGCTCTTTAATTTTACTTATCTTAAGACCACAGAGTAGTAACAGTTACTTTGGTTAGGGACTATGCCAGCAGCAACATGCTACAATACTTGATACAAATAGAGCATTTTGTTCTAGGGGTTATTATCTTAGGAGGTTAATGACCTGGAGGAGGGGTACAGGCCTGGATAGGGTATGAGTAGATATTATTAAGGTGGGGGTATTAAAAAAAAACATGGGTGTCAATGGACCTATTGACATGCACATTGATGCCAAAGTGATTGCTATAAAAAACTGAAAAGACAGGCTCAACAAAATTATGGATATCTTCTTTATGATAAGAGTTCATTTTGTGTTGTGACTAGGAATGAATGCATGGGTAGGCAACTGTGTTCCCATGACCTCCAAATCTGGAGACAACAAGATTTCAAAGGGGAAAAAGATACAAAAAAATATTTCCCTCAATGTTAGTAGTACAACATGAGATAATCCTATTACCTTTGGTAGTCTTGCTATCATACTTCCCTGTATGCATTGCACAACCATTTTTCTACTGTAGTAAAAGTTTATCATTTAATAAGTTTTTTACCAAGTGATACAGAATACAATTAAACATCATCAGAATGTTCAAGTTTAACTGAAAAGAGTTGCACCATTACTATTTTCCATTCTGGATCTTGCTCTCATTTTACTTTCATTTTCAACCATTATCTGCCAGTGTTTCACATAATATTTTTCCCTTAATTTCTTTCAAAACTAATACTTCATTGATTAAATGCTAAAATATATATTTCTGCATGTTTCTTCCCCTACAAAAAAGCTATGTAACCATGGTTCTCAGCAACTCTGCACTGAAACTCAGTACAAACCTTTAATATTCTATAATATTTCAATTGGAACTGAACTGAATCATGATCATCATCTAAAAATTTGGCAGCCTCAGCAATTTTGGCAAAAGCGACATCGTAAGGTTAAAGGTCAATATTGAAAAGTTTTAATTATGTGTAATCATGTAACAGATATGAACCAAGAAAAGAGGTGAATTTATTTTCCCCTGCATACAGTACAAGCACACAACATAAAACTTTTACAGAGGGTCACAGGGTCAAACATTTTGGGGGAAAAGGACTTGAAACTGTAAGAAACTTTCAAATCCATGCTCAAGATAAACACAGCGTCTTTAAAAGTAGGTTTATATTATGAGAGAGCTCACCTGTGCAACACCACCGGGTCTTACATAGGCTGCATGCAATCTGGCTCCTGAAGCTCTTTCATAGAACTCCATCAACTGGAATTAGAACAATTAGTCATATAAAAAGAAATTTCTTAACAGAAGCTTATTTGCTTATTTAACACAGAAAATATGACAAAAATGCATAAAGAAATTTTTTTATGCATACAGATAATACAGAATTTTAAGAATTTAGTATATAAAAAAACTGTAAGGGTACAGCTACTACCAAAAGCAAAGTCCATGTTGCATGATGGAATGTTTGATCAATACAAGCAGACAATGCAATCATTTTCAAAATATGGAATAAAATACCCAATTTAATAAATCATTATTTATAACTCTACTATAAATTTGTTTATTTTACAGGTCTATCATTGATCATGAGGTACCTATATTATTTGTGATTTTAGCAACCAGGAAATCAAACAAAAAATGGAACACCTATGCCACATCGTGAAGTTTGCAGAATTAATTACAAATTTTGAGACAAATATATTTAACTGCACAACTGCCCTCTAAATATATTTTGTCAACAAGGGATGAAATGACAGTTACAAACTTAAGCCAATTAAAAATAAAAATTGTATATTTACAAGGAAATAAGCTCATTCTCAGCCCATGCTTTAACCCATCAAAAATGTCTTATATCATGGAATCACTGGAAAATTTACAGCTAATGCCAATAATACAACTTCCACTGATCCAAGTGCTGCTTTTACCCATCACCAACAAAATTTGGGAATGATGAAGGAGACCAAGCTCTATGATAATCTGGTGTCTTGATGATGTTCCATAACTGGTCTGAAGACCAGTCAACAATTAATGCAGGGATTTCTAGGTCACAAAAGAGAGAATTTCTCAATCCAGGTGCTCCAGATGACCCTTAAATAACTGGATTTAACTTACTACACAATTTAAAAGTTAACTTTATAATTATTAAATACAGGTACACTGACATCTTAAAAAAGGCTTCCATGAAAACATTACGTCTTGCCTGTAAAAAAATCCAACATAAAACACCAGAAGATATGAAATTTTTAATGCTGACAGCACTACTGACTTCATGAACAAAAACTAAATCTCTAGAATTGATATTTTGTACTGCTACCCTTATATTTTGTACAAATTGGTTATGTCCATCAATTATGTGCTCAGTATTTGCACATATAATCAGGTTTAACAGAGATCCTAATTGCCAGTGTTTTTTATATGGTGTATATATATATATATATATATATATATATATATATATATATATATAGAGAGAGAGAGAGAGAGAGAGAGAGAGAGAGAGAGAGAGAGAGAGAGAGAGAGAGAGAGAGAGAGAGAGATGCAAAACTTTGCAAAGATGATAGCCATTTTCATAAACCTGTCATTTGGAGGCAAGAGAATAAAAGTCTGCTAATGATCTCAATACCTTTTCTCGCTCCTCAAACAGCCAGAAGAAAGGGGACATAGCACCAATATCCAAAGCATGACATCCAACTGCCATGATATGGTTACACAGTCTTGTTATCTCACCAAACAAGGCTGAAATATAGTATTAACTTGTTACAATTTATATCATATGGTTCAATATTCTTGTGACTTCACAAAACAAAGCTAAAATAAAATATTAATTTGCCCATGTTCCCATGATAAGGTTTAATACTATTGAGACATCACCAAAAATGGCTAAACAGGGAATTAATTTAACTTAATGTACTCTGTCATTTTGCATGAACTTCTTATCAATTAATTTCAAAGGTGATGAAATATTTACATTACAAGAGAGGATACCATGGTAAGGTCTTTTTTAAAAATATATGCCAGGGTACTGATTACTCCAAGAGTTTTAATAAATATGATACAAAACTTCTTAACTGAATGTGCTTTCCATAGATCCCAAGTGTCTTTGACTGGAATAGACCTTAAAATTTTTAAATGATTTTAAGGACAAAATATTGCAAATACATAGAACATCTTATGCTGAATACCTTCTTCTTAATTAAATCTCCCAAAAGATAAGGAGATAAAAAGATATAACAAAGCCGAAATTAATATCTTGAAAATTTGTTGATGCCTCTTTTACTTAAACTCTGGCCACAATATACTTTCCTTCTAGAAGATATTGTGATATATAAACCATACTTACAATTTTTGTCAGGCTTTCTAATTAAAATCAAAGTCTAAGGGTTTTTGATGTTTTCTGTTCATACTGAGAACCTTAAAGCCTAACAGGTGTCAAGAGTGATTAAAAAATACAGCAAAACTTCATTTCTTTAAAGCCAAATGTACATCAAAATTTTGTAGCACAGTCTTTACAAAATAAATGCAATGGCTTTGCTAAGAAACTATAAATCATAGGAAAATCGTGTACTCCTATTTGGGGACCACTAGCTAAGGATGTATACTTACTTCTGATCCATTTTGCTCTGTCAGGAATATCAATATTCAGAAGCTTTTCCACAGCCAATGAGTAGGCCTGCTCATTACACATCATGGACACATAGTCCAACCTGTCAAAGTAGGGGAGAGCCTGGAAGAAAGGAATAATAGTTTTCCTTCTTGATGATGCTGTACAGAGGAGCCATAAAACTGACCTACCTTGTAAGTGAAGTTTATAATGGGATATCTTCCAAAAACTCTCCATTGTATTGTAACAGTGTAAAACAAGAAATACAGTGTACACATTATCTACAAAGGAAATGAGAGATAAAAAGTATGATGAACAGAAACAGATACCTGTGTAAAAGTTTTGTATTCAATCAGTTTTTCTGTTGCTCTGTGCAAGAGTCCAATATGAGGGTCACATCGAAGCACAGTCTGAAACAAAATGAAAAATTTTGACTATGTACTGAATAAAAATACTATGTATTTTCCAGGTTTGAAAATTAGACTTCTTTTACAGTAAAACCTGTTAAAGTCTATCACTTGGAAAGGCGAAATGATGACTCATGACAGGTGTGTTTTTTTAAGAAGTTAATTCCTATAATAATATGATATAAGAAGCTTTTATACAATGGTCTTTTATGACAGATAACTGCTTAATACAGATGACCTTAAATGCAAGTTTGACTTAATTGGCAGTCCCTGCAATATGATGGATCTGTAGTCATGTACTGAATACAAATGGCAACAACTGGATCAAAAAATGTGAGGAAGGGACCTAACTCTAATGAAAGTCAGGCAGGTGACTAATTAACTAAGGTCTTGATCAGGAAAGTTTTAGTTTCTTCTTGCTAATTTTACTTTTAGTAATCTGTGAAGCAAAAGTTGATAGTGTAGAGAGAGGAGTGATGGCTATAATGATATTGTGTCATTTTATTGCAAATTGTATTAGAAAAAAAGACAAAAATGATCTTGATAAAACTTATTCAAATATTCAGATAAAGTTCAACCACATATATTTTAAGAAACAATGATGGAAATAATTTACTGACATCTAAATGCAAATACATGTGATGTATATAACTAACAGCAGCACCGTGCATCTGAAGGATGTGAAATCTATTGTTTTTTCATTCATTATAAACTACAGTAAGTAGAAAAAAATGTTATGACCTTTATGAATATTTATCAATAAGTACAAATCATATCCTAGTGATTGAAGTCCTTAGCACTAAATGATGTATATGTAGAAGTCATATGTCTTGCATGTCATAGATAGGTACCGTAGGATCAATTAAAATCACGTGGGTTTTTTTTCAAAAATCATGAAGACAGTTGTTATTCCATGACTAGAATTTTATGTTAAAAACAGTTCCCTGTACTTACCAGCCTGGAGAACATCAAACTGATAATTAACCAAGATTTCACTAGTTCATACAGTGGATGCTTTTATAATCACGGCAGTTATACTTTCACATCATGTTCAATTTTTTCCAGTTCTAAATTATAGCAATATATTTTCATCAATAAGTCAAGAAGTACTGTAAAATTGCATACAACTACAAAATGTGTAGACTTCGATCCACCACTGCATAATGCACAGGCAGACCAAGATCTATGCATTTTGTCAGGACTTATCAGCATAGCAAACAATACACTCTGATCTACTGATGCATTATGTGACAGCCAATCAGGGTTTATGTCATTTGAAGTTGGATCCAACTTATACAATAGTACTTATGATAACATATTTTTCTTTGTATTGCATTCTCCTGTGTACTATATATTGCATGGATTGAGATCTGCTGGATTATTATGTGATAGCAGATCTGGGTCTATGCTATTTGTGTTTGAATGCCCTTTATACACATGGATAAATATGGCACAAACAGAATCAATTAAATGTTTCACACCTCTCCATCCAGGGTTAAAACCAATCGCAGCACACCATGAGCTGCTGGGTGTTGTGGACCAAAATTCAATGTGATGTTCTTCACTTCCTTTTCCCTGATAATGGCCTTCTCTGAAAAATAAAACACCAAAAACATCATTTGCAACAAGAACTATGCACATTAGCAACTTAATTTACAAACTTAAACAAAATTAAAGTTTTACATGAACTGCTTTTTAAAACTGGTGTTGTGCTCTTATGATAAAATATAAATGCAACTGCATAGACAATTCAAATTCTGCAGATGCTAATACTGCAACAGTTGTAATGAGAAGGCAGATGTCCTTGAGTACCAAGCCATCCTGTCACTTTTATGAGTCCAGAGTCAACTCATCAGGCTAACAGCAGCCAAAAAGTTTAATGCAGCTGTTTGGAATGCAATGGGCTGGTAGGATGCTGTCAATTTTGGTAAAATTATGTCAAGTGATTCTTAAAATATCTTCTAAAGGTGTTTCTATTATCAATATAATCAGCAGTTCAATGAGTGGGTGTGATTTAGATTTTTAACATACCTTAAACAATATTTCAGTCACATCACTGTCTACATTGTGGCAGTTTATAATGATGTCTAGTACTGAGGCACCAAGCTGCAGACATGTAGCAAAATGTCACACCCTGTCATATTGTCCTGACACCAGCCTGACCAGTCCTAACACAAACCGCTTAATGCTGAGCACTCAGTGAGGCAGCTGTCAGTAGCATTTTTATAAGTCTTTTGGCATGACTTGGCCAAGTTCGAACCCATGACCTCCTGTATATGATGCCTGAAATAGGCTGTGCTAAGCCATTCAGTTGGACCAATACTACTGAAAACTTTGGACTTGATACTTAAAATTAAATTAGTTGGTTCATATTCTAAATGAATTTTTAAAAAAACTGCAAATCAAGAGCTCCATTACAATTTAACAACTGTTCTTAATACTGATCAGCCATGATAGGAAACTAAATCAAGTCTGGATAAGAACTTTTACAACAATTGTATTTTTTTAAAATAATGACACAAATGCTCTCAATGCTGCCAAGGAGTGATACAATTGTCTTTCTAGTAACAAATGAGAAGATGAAACAAAAAAAAAAAATGATTAAATAACATGTCCAACTGTAAAACTCAAACAAGAAAAGAATGCTAAGAAATAAGTATCAACCCACCATTATATGGCTGTTCAACCAACTGAACATCTTTACGAAGTAATTCCGGGTACATAACTACACCTTTGATGCTGTCAAAGTAATCTTTGTCGGGATACCACTTCTTGGCTCCTCTGTAAATAGAATTTTTTAGAATATCATGATCACATTCCCTTTCAAAACATATGAAATATACTTATCTCTACCACTGAATGCACCAACATATTTAAAAATCATTTTTACTGCATATTCACCTTGAATGTCATCTTACTTATGTACCCTGTAGTAAATGATGCACACCGCTATAAAATAACCGTTTGTAGCTTTCTAAATTTATCATAGTGAACTTGAAAATCTGTGTAAAAGTTATACAGGATTTGAACAGCTGTAATTTTCTGCATCATAGATACCTTTGTTACCACATTATCAGCCACCTGTCTTTAAATATTATGACATCCCAAGATGACATAAACTTCATCAGTATATAGGCCCAATAAAGATGAGGGTCATATTTAATATAAAGCCTCTTTCATTTAAAAAGTCACAAAGAGCACTTCAGATACCTTCAGCAGTACCATTGGCAGTGCTACAAGTCCTTGGTTAGTACTAATGTTAGGACCTTAGTCCTTTTGTGGCCAACCACAACAAAACAAGTTGAGGCTTCGACATCGTAGCTAGTTCTTGGTATGACTCTGCCAGGGTTCAAACCAAAAGGCAGATGCTCTTTTGGCGATTCTGAAGCGATAAAAGAGGCTGAGGTCACGCTTGCACTCCTTGTGTTGATTTATAGTACCCATAAGGCGAGTTAGTCTTGTCAGAGATTTCATCGTACTTTATTGATGAAACGTCAGACTCAGGAGGACACTCCGAAGCGTGGGTGTATCTGCATCAGTATAGAGATTTAGGGACAGCAAAGGGGCACCTGACTGGGGAAAAGGAGGACCGAAAGGTCGCCATACAACACAAATACTGTCTCTACGAAGTATGGAGGGCAAGGTCAATTACCAGCAACTTGTTTAACAAGACCTCCAGTTGCAAAATATTTAAAAGACTGTAACTTTGCTACAATTGTACATACCTAACAAAGTAAAGTGACTGGCCATTTTTTAATGCTGGTGATTTCAAAATGAGCCTGGCAGTCGGAGAAAGCTTTCTTATGAGATATCCCAAGGACGCCATTTTGGCAGCCTACTCAGTCCACAACGTCCACAAAAACTCCGAGACCAGATCGGTCACGCCTCTTGGTTCATCAATGCAGAAAACAAGAAAGAGAGAAAGAAAGAATTTTAATTATGAAATGTGGATGTAATATTTAAATATTCAGTTTATCCTTGTAATAATAAAATTAATGATTTGCATTACTCAACTATAGTTTCATACTTTTTCATTTCCTATTGATATTTTTTTTAATATGGTTTTCTAAAACTACCTTGAAAGAGTATTTCATTTTCATTTTATCTTCTTTCCTTCACAGTTTCACTCATCTGATCATTTTTTCTTAAAATATAAAATTTTACTTATTAATGTTATCTGCTATATAGCTGTCTTCTGATCAATAATAAATTTAAAGGTTTTATCTGAGGATAATATTTTTCTGTTCAAACAACAAGAAAAAAAAATTCAACAAGGAGATGACATACTGCTTTAGAATGGATGGTTAAATCTATATTGTATATAAGTTTATCCACTTCCTGGGCGGGGTGTGTGTGGGGAAAATTTACCACACTCAAAATGATCGTATTTGCCAAAATCAATTCAAAGAAAGCATGAAACAATCAAAGATATTGAAATATATGTACAAAACTTGAAGTTAAAATTAAAAAAGGTAAATTCCAAAATTATAATGGACATGTTGGATACATGAAAGAGTTCCATATTTAAATCTTTTAGTTTTGAAAATAGTTCTAGGTATGTATAAATTTTTTTTTTCTACTTTTAATGAAGATAACTTAAAAATTTCACCTTGATAACCAATTTGTGACATTTTAAGTAAGGAACATATTTATATTTGGCAAAATTGATATCTGGAGGTCTCAGAGATGTTGGAGATGCTATATTGGAGGAAGTTTCTTATGAAACAAAGAAGATGTATTTTGAAGTGAGATTTAAATTAGATGTAACTTATCAGTAGTCTCAGATTTAAATGGATTGGGCATTGATACGCCAACAGGGAAGCTAGGCATTGATACCCAAATAAGGAAGCTAGGCATTGATACCCAAATAGGGAAGCTAGGCATAGATACTCCAATATATAAGCTAGGATTTGATACCCCAATAGGTAAGCTAGGCATGGATACCCCAATAGGTAAGCTAGGCATGGATACCCCAATAGGTACGCTAGGCATGGATACCCCAATAGGTAAGCTAGGCATGGATACCCTAATAGATAAGCTAGGCATTGATACCCCAATAGAGAAGCTAGGCATTGCCCTAAAAAAGCAGTCTCCAATTAAATTATATTTCTTCTAAGATCACATCCTGGATTAGAATCTATACATACGTGCTTGAAGGAGGTACAAAGATGACAACATTTTAGAGACATTTGTAATGTGGAAGCCCAATACAACTTAAGTTTAATATGTGTATCCTGTAGATTTTCTGCTAATTTTGATAGTAAATGCAATAATAACATACTGGTCAAAATATATAACCATAAAATATAACAGGATCTTTCATTATCATTCTAACCTTTCAACAGGTGCAGTTAACAAATAATAATTTTCTGATGACTTATTAACATGGACTTTTTGGGCAGAAAAAGTAATCACGATAACAGTGAAATTCAATAATTTTGCAGTCTAAATTAATATGACTGTTGGATCAACTTTTGTATCAATTATAGCAAGTACATCTCCAGCTCATAATCCATAAAATGCTGATGGAGTTTGCCAAATACATGAACAAGCTTGTCAGCTTATAGAATTTGGTCCATGCACTGTCTTGATATAATGAATGTTCTAGAAAAGTCATGCATATTATTAGGGATTTTCACTGTTGAAGCAATTTTTAGGAATCGGTCAAGCAAGTTGCCTGCATAGTCTTAATGTTCTTTTTGATGACATCTACCCGATTGCCAAATGCAAGAAAAAAAAATACCAGAGGAAATGGTCATGAAATTTTGGTCAGTGAAGTGCTTACTGTAGAACATTTTTCCAGTGCTGTCAACTTCAAAACAAGTTTAAAGTTTCGCCATTTTGTTTTCCATATTTCATGGGCAGATTTGCATCACTCACCCCATGTTGAAGGTCTTTGTGCTAAATGCTTTTAAACTCTAATCATCAGTTGATTTGGAGGAAGAATTTTTTCTGTTTTCAGCAGTCATTTTGACTGTATTAAACAGAGAATCAGAATCATTAATTTAAAATTAAGAGATCAACTTTGTATCCTTAGTACAAAGTTTTGCTTAGATATAAATCTTAGACATTTTTCACTACTTATATTTTTATTTAATAATTGCATCCACATTTCTTGCAGCAGGTTGTTGCCTTTTTTAAATAATCTTTGCAAACATACTAAGTTTTGCTTTTGCTAGTTCATTATTTTATCCTTGTGCTTATCAAACCTGTTGTGAGCCAACTGATTTTTGATGTGCATCTTTACAAGATTTTGAAATTTTGGATATTAATGAAAAGTTTTTTAAAATATTGTCACATTTAGTTTTTTGTTTTCAAAAGGTATTAAATTACCATAATCCTCAACTAAATGATTAAGAACTTCAATTCTGGCATCTTTCAAGGATTTGTATTGACAACATTTGAGGTGGAACAAAATTTAACAAAAATTTATTTGGGTTTTGCAGATCTTCTTTGCAATTCAATACTGAGAAAATTACATCTCTCCAAAAATTGTTTTTATTGAGCTTACAAATTTCTTCAAATTTTCTCCTCCCAAAATTCTAAATATCCTTCATATTTCAGAATATAGTTGTATTGACTAGGTTTTGTCACTCTCCATCCTCGCTTTTCAGTAATATTTTAACCCACCTTATCTTAATATACCTAATGAATGTGTATTCATATTTAGAGCTCCCTTATTCTCTGGGGCAACTAGTATATCATGTTTAATTCTCTCTTCTTTTTCCACCCCACACATAAACTTAAATAAAGCTTCAATTTTTGCTGATGGATTTGGACGTGTAGAAAAAAAGAGGTATGAATATGGGCAGAACACAAGTATTTATAATTATTTTACCACAGTAACCACATCAACATCCTTTACATAGATTACAAAGGCCTTTTATGCCAGGATGCTTTCTGACAAATTTGGTTAATTTTTTATGTGGTTTTTAAGAAATGTTATAAAGGTTTTTCTACTTTCAGTAAGTGTCCATATTTTATTGCATATCTGCAACAGTTGCAGACTGTCATAATTTTATCACTCTGTCCAGTGTCGTGGTATCTGTTAGAATTTTGTAAATTTATGTTGCATGGTTTCTGGGAATTCAATTCAAGATTATCCAATGTTCAGTACCAGATTTATAATTGTGTTTAGGTGTGCTTTTAAGCACAGGGCCCCTGTTGTCCAGGTAGCCCATCTTCTTGGGAAAAAAATTTTAAAATGAAGTTTTCAAAAGGGGCCTTGTAACTTAACTAGCACAGGGCTCATTTGTCCTAAATCTGGCACTGCTGGCATTCCATTTTTAGTAACGGTTGACATGTTTGATGGTGGATCAGCAGCAGCTTTACAAATGTTAAAGCCAGGATGTTGTTAAATCTGGTCACATTTTGTGTAGCAGTTTTTGAGAAATAATTTTGAGATTTTCTATTTTCAGTAACGAGGTTTGATTGCAAATCAACCTCATTTGTAAAACATTGTTAGGCCTTCATGCATGAATACCTTGTATCAAATTTTACCTAATAGTATCAAGAGCAGCTTTACCATTTAAAGGTTTTTCTATATTAAGTCATGGTGGCATTATCTGAAGACAGATTGGTATCATTTGTACAAATTTGATTTGATTCTCAATGGACATTTTTGAGAATAAGTCATTGGAAGGTTTTCATATTTTTTGTAACAGCACATATTGTTTATTTGATTCAACACCAATTGAATAACACTGAAAGTCTTTTATTCCAGGATATTTACTATCACATTTTATCAAATTCTGTTAATTGTTTTTTTTTCAAAAGTTTTTATTTTTTTAAATTATTTCTAATGATGACAGTGATTAAAGGTGGATAGATTTCATGTGTACACATCTGAGAGACTCAAACTAAGATACCAACAATGAAATTCAAATTCTGTTGAGCAGTCTTTCAGAGGAGTAAGCTGTTGCTGGATGATGCATGACAGAAAAAGACCAACTTTTTTGACTTTACAGCCTGGAGAGCTACAAATCACCTTATTAGTATATCTCCAGGAGATTTTGTTTAAAGTTGAGTGTGATAATGAATATGTATTTATTTTCTTCAGTTTAAATTATAACTAGGATGTGTGTGTGTGTGTGATATGAATTTTTAATGTAGTTTTAGCAATATTCCAGTCACATCGCTATGATATCTGCAGTGTGGCAGTTTATAGAGATCTGTAGCACTGGAGAATCATGCTGCAGACATGTAGCATGATGTCCCACCAAGTCACATTATCCTGACACCAGGCTGGCTAGTCCTAACACTAACCTCTTGATGCTGTGCACCAAGCAAACAAGCTGCAGGTACCATTTTTGTAAGTCCCAGTGCGAGACATCACAATAAACTGCCACACTGGCAGACATCCTAGAAATATGACCAAAAAATGATTAAACTTACATTAAAAATATGAAATCACACACACATTTTTGATTTTAAACAACTATTCCCATGAGAAATCGATTTATGGTATGCAATTTGTTCATATATTTAATTTATTCACTACCCAATACTTGTATCTAAATTTTGAGATTTTAATAATAAGAAAATACAAAATTAAATGATATTGCTATCCAGTATCCATCAATGTTGTTTACCATGGTTATTTTCCAGTAGATATATTTTTTCCATTGTCATGAAAGTCTGAACAACCCATATATGTATTTTATGTAAACACCGATTCAGTGAAAGTTTTGATTTGATTTGTATTTACTTTTTCATAAGACATTCATATTCCTAAGTGATATCACACCTCATCCAGAGTTTTTTGCAAGTGCATATTGGATCTAATGCCACTGCTTAAAAAGACATCAGCTTTGTTTTCCCTGTTTAAAAGTCATTAGTTAAGCATTGGTCAGACACATGTTCAATGCTGCCGTCCATTCCCATATTCAATTAGGCGCAGGTGCTTGTTTTGTGCAATTAACAAATCCCTGTGATCAGGACACACTTGCCACCTGTTCAGTTATGACCACCATCTAATGAGATTTATAATCAAAATGCCACTCACAAAAGACCAAGCTCACCCTCCACATGAATCTTAGCAAAGTTTCATCAGTCTTCTGTCTGTTACATTGTCACATGAAAATCCTACTTTGTTAACTGACAAACTTAAATGGTTTCATAATTCTGGGGAGAAGAAAAAAAAAGAATACTTACACTGGATTGTTCAAACTGAATCTGATAGATTTTGCTCAGAAGCATAACAGCTCTGTCTCTAAATGTGAATTTCATGTTTTGGAGATTTGTGGAAGAAAAGGACAGCTGTTTGAGTATCAGGTATTATTTTGAAAAAAAACTTTTTGTAGTATCTCTCATATTATCAACCATTATCTCTCTCTCTCTCTCTCTCTCTCTCTCTCTCTCTCTCTTTCTCTCTCTCTCTCTCTTTCTCTCTCTCTCTCTCTCTCTCTCTCTCTCTCTCTCTCTCTCTCTCTCTCTCTCTCTCTCTCTCTCTCTCTCTCTCTCTATATATATATATATATATATATATATATATATATATATATATATATATATATATAAAAGCCAGTCAATGGGATGAATGTGTGTATAAGATTATAATGAAGAACATCAAGTAGCTTAGGAGTAGCAATAATAAACTTGTGCTAATTGACAGATGGATGTACAGACCATCTCATAAGCTCTACTGGTCTGTGACTAGTAGAGCTAGCAACACAATTTGTGCCCAACAGCAACAAAGGGACTCTCCTCCATCTAGAAGACTACCAGTGTCATGTGTCATTTGATTGCTCAATATTGTACTACCTTAAAATTCAAAGTAGACTTTCAAAATTTAAGGAATTTTATAATAATCTCATGGACTTTACAAGAATAAAATCAGCTTTTTCTAAACTCAATGAGTTTTCAAGGCAGCCCATTCAAGGCTTTTCTTCAGTCTGTACAAACCACTATTATTTCTTCTTATGTATCTTTAACCTGTATCTAAGAAATCAATTTTTTTTCATGCCTTTGATTTGCATTTGATTTGGTTTCTTCCAAACTTTTACTACCTGCCACTACTTTTAAATATCATCACATTTGCCATTACAGATAGAGTTAAGATTTTCTTACAGCTGTGGCAAAATTACTCATTATATTTTGCAACCAAGTAAGCTAATATCTTAACCTGTGTTTTTATATCTCTCAGTAGAATCAACTCTTTCTTTTATGGTCAAAATCAATAAGTATTTATATCCCATTGACTTTTATTGTTGTATTACTCACTATAAAAAGATTTTTTTTAAAAAAAAAAACATACTTTATAAAGTTTATAGTGTCAAAAGTAGAAAATTTATTAACAGGAAATTATTAGCAAGATTTTGAAACATTAAAAATCTTGCATACCATCCAAGAGGGCATCATATATGCTAAATACTTTTCATTACAGGAATGAATGTAAAGTGTGTGATGTAGTTTTGGTTTGGGCTTTTACAGCACTGTAACACAGTCAATTAGCCAGTAGCTAATGTAATTGGAGTAAAGTAAAGGATAGACCATGGTTACGGTAAATGAGCTGGTTTGATTAGATGGTTGAATTCAAATCAACAACTTTTCAGTCATTAGTCTGTCACGCTAACCACTGTCCTACCTGCAATGTCATGAAATACTAATCAAAAGAATACATTGTTGGAATGCTTCTTTTTATGCATCTACAAAGCAGAGGGGGGGGGCATGTGAAAAACTTTCTGATTGTCCACAATCTATTCTTAACCACAAAGCAACATTAGGCCTTCTGAATCATCTGATCTGTTGACTTCAAACTGAAAACATGCCACTTTCCCCCATAAGCCTTCAAAATTAACAGCCTTCTTGTTCATAATATTCAAAGGTTCAAATTCTGTTCCTTGATTGTTAACTTGACAAAAGCCAGGCATGAAGGAGGAGCCACACGACAGGGATAGAACATAGCTGACCATAGCTATTTGAGAAGATTTGGTTTGGCTGAAATATTCCTAGGGAGATCTGATGCTAAACCAAGTAGATCACTGACCCACGATGTATCCCATCTGAGGGTTTATCATAATCAGTTTGCAGTTATGAGCCCTTAAATTGCATTACCTTCCATATACAACACCTCCATGATGATTGAAAGTGTGTCCTTGGCACAGGTTTATTGGTCCAAAACTAGAGATTAAGGTGGGCAGTTCGTGATTCCACCTTGTTGCAAATGTGTGATGGGTGGACCATTCAGTATGAATTAACAGTCTATTTCTTGACCTGTTGGCCATGACAGGTCTGCTTGGAATATCAAGAACTTCAAGCAATGCATCTGAATCCCGCACTTGTAAAAATCAGCAACTTAATTAAAGACAGATCTTTTTTCATCGGATCATCAATAATCAAAGGAGTAAGAACAAGAGGATTATATAAAACGGATGTAAACACCCACAAAAGTGCAATTATTAATTCTATTACAGAACAAATATTGGAAATGGATATGTCACCATATCATACTTTAATTCTTCTCATTGGTGGCAATAATTACTGTAATGGCCAATATTTAAAGAGCATTTATGTCTGCCATCAGGTCCAAAAGCACTGAGTGTAAAATAATAATTTCGGGTCTACCGCCAAGAAGGATTGTGCTTATGACTCCACTAAATGATACACAAAGTAAGCTATGTGAAAATTTCCAAATACTCTGTTCTACAATACAGGACATTCTTCAAAAGACAATCAATTGAACCAACAAGCGAGACTCCACTTGTCCAACACAGATACTGCCTTGCTCCTTAAGAATATAGATAAGTATAAGAATATAGATAAGACTTATAAAACGGGTTAGGCATGTGTCAGAAAACTGCCTGTATTGTGATGAGCAGACATGTAATACAGCATTTTCTGCATGGAAAACATATTTGCTGCCATGTTTGTAACGAACTAGGACATAAGCAAAAGTTGTGCACATACCAATAGGTAGAAGGTAATGATGTACAGGCCTAAGCAACACATTTCCAGGAACAAAATGCATTAAAATATTCGTATTTCTTTCAATGTAATAATTATAATTCTATGAACTGGTTTCAGACACTATCTGATTTGTATTCAAACTACAACTTGTTAACATGTAAACAACTTTGCAATGCTGTTTAAATTAGTTTTCCCTTTGAGGCTCCTCAAGTGTCTAATATATCAATGTCTTCTTGGACATATATAAATCAGTCTCAAATTGAACATTCTCATGTATACACTACATGTGGTCATGGTACAAAAGGAGGTTCTTGTATGCTCTACATGTGTTTATTAAGTAATCAAGGCGATGAAAAGAAATCTGTCAAGTCTAAAAACAATACATTGCATATTATCATGTCTGCAAATCAATCCTTAGATCAATATTGTCACATCTCTGTCCTCCTCAAAAAGGTCTGCAAGTAATCAACCTAAATATTCAAGATTAATGTTACAGCAAACTAGGTCAGTCAACATTTTAGTAGGTCTATGTGAAACCTTTCTTTCTGATGATACTGATGATTTGGTTCTCCAAATACAGGGGTTCAACTTTGAAAGAATAGATTGGGAATCCTTGGGGTGTGTTCTTTTCTATGTAGACAGTTCCATTAGTTATAACAGACATGTTGATCTAGAGTCTTTTGGGGTAGCAAGTATCTGGATTGAATTCAATCAAAGTCAATGCTCTTATGTTCAATTTACAGGCCACCTAGTTCCACAGCTGATTAGATTGATCAACCGTAGGTGTAAATTCAAAAAGCATTACTAAAGGAAGATTTAGAAATTATTATTTTAGGTGAATTTAACATGAAAACTCCACCATTAACATGGATAAGTAACTTTGAAATACAACTTTACTCAATTAATTAACATCCCAACTAGAGTAACATATAAAAATGCTACTATCATTGATCATATCTACACTAATAAACCTTAAAACTTAAGTGAAATTAATGAGCCAAGGTATGCACTGCCCAGTATGCATGACTAGACATGTTCTAAAACCATCTAATAATTGGTCAACACATTGAAATACAATGCAGAGACTTTAACAGTTTAATGAGGAAATGTTCTTAAATGATTTAGTTTGCAAACCCTTCCAATCAGACTGCAATATTGCTGATGACAACATTGCCTTAGAAAAATGGTATCTGATGTTCAATGCAGCAATATACAAACATGCCCCAATTAAAACAAATTAGGTTAAACACCAAATTACACCCAAGTGGATTACCCCTGCAATCAATGAGGCTAGGCACCTTAGATTTCCATAAGAAAAAAGACATGAAAAGGTATAGAAAGTAGAGGAATAAAGCTAAGCACCTGATAAACAAGGCAAAAGAGAACTACTATAAACAGGTTGTTTTCTCCAGACTTAAGCAAAATGAGGATATAGCAACGTCTGTTTAAGACACTGTTGAAATGGCATCAATTTCTTCATAAGCATCTTCTGTAACAGTATTCAGAGCCAGAATAACATACCAATTGAACTTGATGCTCTTCTATCATTTTTCAATAGCTAATGTTAGTGAAGCTGCTGTTTTTGATAAGCTAAATAATGTGAATATTAATAAATCCTCTTGATTGGATGGTATTGGTCCACAGATTCTTAAAATTGCTGCACCAGTAATAACCAAATTATTAATGCATATCATAACCTTAGGCATGAGTGGTAATTTTTCAGAAACATTGAAATGTTTAAAGGTTACACATATCTTTAAGAAAGGAAAACGGATGATTCAGGTAATTACAGATCCATATCATTTCTACCTTTATTGTCAAAATTATTTGTAAAGCATATAGTTATTCAGGTCTATACATTTTTTTAAACATTTTATTTTATAAAGCACAATCAGGATTTAGAATGTACCACTTGTGCCAAACATTAATTGATTTTTGGCTGAAGAAAATGGATAATGGACTGGGATTGTTTTCCTTGACTTCAAGAAAGCCTTTGATCTTGTTGATCATGAAATTCTGCTGCAAGAGATGAGCTGATACAGGTTTGAGACTCCTTCTTTAAACTTGTTTACATCAAAGGTCTCAACAAGTAAGCAATGGCAATATTAGTTTTCAAACTCCTACTACTCATTCAGAGGTCCATCAAGGCTCAGTTTTATGCCCTCTCCTCTTCCTTATCTATATTGATGATCTACCATTAAAAAATGAATCCATAAATACAGATTTGTTTGCTGATGAATCAACATTGTATACATCTAGTTCGGATAATATAGTTATCCATATGAAATTAAACTCGCACTTTATTAAGAGTCCAAAATTGGACACAACAAAATAGGATGGTAATTAATGAAGGTAAAACAAAATTTATGATTTTGGAGACATCACAAGAGCTACACAAGTCAGGGAACCCAGAACTATCTCTTGTAATAAATAATTATCTGTAGAAAATGTCAAACATGAAAGGTTTGTAAGTGTGTCCATAGATAATAATTTATTATGGAATGACCATATTGAAAAGGTTTTTAAAACAATCCCCCAAAATTGCCCTACTCAGCAGAATCAAGAAATATTTACTTATGGAAACTCGCAATCTATACTACAAGTCATATATTCTTTCAACAATGGATTATTGTTCAAATGTAAGGGGAAACTGCTAAATCTACGCTTGACAGGATTCATAAACTTCATAAATGAGCAGCACGTGGAATTTTAGATACATCTATTTATCATTTCTCAAAGGAATTTGTTTTCAGAACTCGTATGGTTCACAATATACAACAGGATATATTCTCACCTGGCAGTTCTTTTATATAAATGTCTACATGGAACTGCACCAGAGTATCTTCAGGACTTATTTAGGCCTTTTTCAACACAATACCAGTTCAGATCAATATTATATGGAAACCTAGCACAAAAACCAAGAACAAAGCAATTTAAAAAGGGCTTCCAATTCTCTGGTACAGTTCTGTGGAACAACCTTCCACTACATGTAAAATCTGCTGAAAATATTTGAATATTTAAAAAGAGATATCATAAACATGTATGAATTTCTAATAGATAATGGAATTTAATATTTTAATACTCAATATGTTAAACAGTATTTACTGCTATCTTCATACAATGTGAATTGTTATATTCTCCTGAAGTAGGCCTATAGGGAGAATAGTCCTTGCCTAATGAGTCACCCTCTATAAATAAAACATTTTTATTATTATTACTATTATTATTATCAAAGCCCAGCAACAGGAGGGCTCTTAAACTGCATGTACAGGCATCAAACCATAATGCTTCTTCTGTGTGGACTTTTCCAAGAAATTCCTTTCATGAACCATCCCTGGTTGTGCCATTGACACAGAATTGATACTACTTTGGTTGTGATTCTGATTATCTGACTGTGTGGACTGGAAAAGTATTAGTGAGCCAGCAAGGTTTGTAATGGGCACATGAAGAGACAGCCCTGTAGAATCAGATCCGCTGCCATCTTTAGTAATCTGAGTAGGTGCAAAAAAACTTTTGTTTTCATCCACTCCCTGTTGGAAATGGACTCAGCGAGTTTAATAATCTGTAACTACTCAGATGTGGGGAAGTCATATGACACTGAAGATAAAATGCACACCCAGATGGACAAAACAATGGGATGGATGGTCAAGCTTTTTCTTCACTAGAAAACATTGCTACTTTCCTTTTGCAAAATAAAAAGCCTTGAACAGAAAAATAGAAATTGCATGTTTTAAAACAATTTTATCACCTGTTTGTCATCAATAACTGGATTTCCTGCTGCACAATATAGTTCTCCCAATCTGACAATGTTTGTCATTAACAGAGAGGGCAAAAGAGGTGTGAGTTGAATAAATGAAACTACAAATCCCTCTAAAACAATTTCAATCTCCATGCATTTTGCAGAAAAGAGCACAGTCAAATAAAAGTGGAAATGCAGGTGTCTGGTGCCCACCAGTATTCCTTATGCATGCTGGCAGGACGAGTATGTAGTAGGACTTAGGAGGAGAATGATTAACTGTTTCTTGCTCTCCATAAGGTTGCCTAAACTGAATGGGTTATTACCTCCTAATATATGAATAGGATCAAAAGCTGATTGTGTGATTGGGTAGTAAATTACCCATTATCTCAGTGTCTCCATAAAATCACATCTTCATTGGCACATAGACTGACTGGCCAAGTACACTTATAAAATTTGAGTGGCAAGTTGAAAGGGCTAAGCTGCCTGTTTCCCCACTCCAGACAGATAAATGGTGACCCAGCAGGTGGCATCCTCAGTGTAAGGGCATGACGAGGCTTAAAATAATCTTGAATAAAAATGAGACATGTCACACCAATTCCAAGTCAGCTGAGGCAGTCAAGCACTTGCCAAAAAATGATGTGCTGCTCTGTTCATGATTTTTACAATTGAAGATGTGTACTCTCAGGCACAGAAAGTATTTACAGCAACTTGAAAATTATAATGATTGTAAGTTCAACATTGAGGTTTATGTAACAGACCTGTTTCTATGTTATGTGAAAAATGGTTTTGTCAACTCTGTAAAATAAGGGAGCAGTCATATTTACAGCCACAATATTCTTGTTTACAGTCCTGAAGAATGGTCACTGGCAATTATTTATTGAGAAGAAAGCCTTCAAACTGCCTGCATAACTTGTTTGGCAGACACTTTGCAATCCTGTTTTGATGACTGCAGAAGATGGGAGGGGTTCTCTTCCTCCTCATCTAAGTCTATTGAACCCTGAGTAGCTGTAGGGAGTGGAGGCCATTCAAACACTGGCATGTCCCAGTAAAACATTCCTGGAGGCATGGAGGAGGCATTACTAATTCCCTGTATGTATTACAGTACTGTGCCAATGAAGATGCTGTGAACAAACGACTTGTTGGATGCATATGACCTGTTGGTATAAGCATCAATCACATGGATGGTGGTAGTTAGCTCCAGTACTGGCTGTACCAAAGGCAGTACAAATTGGACAGATTTAATAGCAATATCCCAATTTCCACATTTTACGGCCCCATAAATCTGTATGTAGAATAGGTTGCTATACAGACTATTCACTGGGTATGGTTGACTGGATGGCTCAATGGGCTGGTTGGGAACTGGGATGGCATCATACAGCATTATGGTATGATGGAATGAATCATTAAGGTCCAGCAAAAACAAATTATGTGCCCGAATTTACAGATCCAAAGGCTATACTCGTACATGTGTGGGATGCACAATCACTGGGCTGCCTATAATGAGAGGACACTCCCCATTAGCATCAAAATTATCGAGGTGTGAGACAGGCATGAGCAGAAATTTCCCTGACTTAAGAAACTGCATTATTACATCCTGCAGCAGGCAACACATCTCTAATTCTAACAACTGAATAGAAAAATTTGAGAATGGCAGATATCATCATGTAGTGAAAAATGAAACATAACAAGAATCAGCCATACCATGCTGTCACACAAAGTAAGAATAAATTAATTCCAAAACTGTGAAACAATTCACACAAATATTCATTTAAAAAAAAAAAAAACATCTGTAGTTGATTCCACGCTAGATTACCATATTTCTAGACAGAAGATTGAAAACTACGAGATAGTCACAGGATTTTCAGAAGGCCTTCAACACTGTGTTGCAAGGCCTGGAGCAAAAGCTTAAAACTTGTGCCACCTGGTGGCAGCAATGGGAGGCAACAGACAAGAGTTCCTGCTCTTGTTCTATATGGTATAGATGGAAAAGTCAATTTTCATTATGTTGGATGGATTCATGAGGTAGCAGAGTTTACTTCCCTAATGTTCATGTAATCAATTAATGTATTCAAATTAAAAATATTGAACAGTGTGATAATTTAATTGAATGAATCATGATTTTTTTTATGTGATAACAAACTGAAAGGTTACACAACCAATCCAAATGAATAGACAAGTAGAGGTCTTTGAGGCAGAACTAATATATATTTTCTGAACATTTTTTCTTTTGGCTGGTTATAATGACCCTGGCCTTTGACCTCTGGATCCTAAATAGTTAATTTTCTTGATATTGCAAAGGATAACATACCTGCAAAGTTAACTGAAGGTATGTAGAACATAACTCAAATTGTGGACATACATTGGGCATTGTTGGATTATAGTTATGATATTATGGTATTCATGATAGACAAAATACAATCAGATTGATAGAAGATGGGTATTCTGACATTTTGGGTGGATTTTCCATATCCTGAACTAATCCATTCAATGAATTATATTAGTAAATATAGTGAAACCCATTAATCTAGAAACTTTGTCCCAATTTCGGTTGTTTGGATTAACAAGGAGTCCCGATTTAGAACCTGTTAAAGAGAATCATGAAGGAAAAACTGTAAACAATAGCTTGTTCAGTTTCTTAAATATTTGGATATGCAGCTCACACTATTGTTGCTGCACTAAATTGCTACCCTAATTTAGGTGTAGAAAATACATCTTAAGTAGTTGGGTAACGAAAATCTCGGATTCTAACGATGTTGCTGGTGGGGTGAGTAAAAGTAGTATCTATGCCCTACCTTTACACAAGGCATTCACAGTTAAAAGACTACAACAGGCTCCAGAGTTCATATTGTAAAATTTTACTGCATCACAATGTACACTGAATGTAAATATAGCTGACAATACAAAACAAAAGAAAAAACATCACCTCATCATTGTTAAACTGTGTGCCCTAAGTTCAAAAACATAGAGTCATCTTACAAAGACAACACTATACAGGTCTACTTTTTTAGAGAAACTATGTCTAATTCAATAATGTCTTACAGAATGTGGTACTAATGTCCTGGTCAATTTTGTATTCATCTAGTACATTTGTAAATATATATTACACCAATGAGATTTCAAGTTTTCCTTTCCAAAAAGAATATCTTTTTCCAAAATAGAAGAAGCATCTAAATACAAATTAAAAAGGACTTGACAGTAAAACCTGTTGTATAAATTAACAGCTGATAATGAACTGATAATTAATAAGACAGAACTTATGACAGAAAAAGCAAGTACTTTGAAGTTTAATGGGAAAATCAAATGGTAAATGGGACAAAGATCTGACAGTGCAATTACAAATCTTTCTGGCTTAAAATGCCAAATAGCATGCCCAAACAACAAAGAATTTGCTGTGGGTGGACAATACAGCTTTTAACAATAAAGGATTTAATTGTGAATTAACAATATATAAAAAATTTCATACTGTGATTGATCTTTCTCTGCATTATGTGAACTTTTCTAAAGAAAAAGATTGTTAACAGAAGCATAAATTTTACCAAAAGTAAAAGAACATGCAGTCCCAATGTACAGGTGTACTATCAACACACTCCTTCTTGTCTTTTAATAGCTGTTCCTTCCAGAATGATTCTATTACAGATCCAAGAATTGTTTGAACCAGAAGAAGATTTCAATGTTTTACATTAATACTAATCAAAGAATACATTCTTCCTTGCTTTAAAAGGAGTTTAAATTTTAGCAACTTGAATGTTCCATATCACAAGTCAACCAGTAAAAAATTAATTGGATTTAAAGATACAAAAGTCAAAGATTTGTTGTTCCAGTAATCTTTTGTCAGTTCCACTAAATCCATGGGTCACATCTCAAAGCAGACAATACCCCATCCCAAGCAATCTGTACTGTACTACTGTGCATATGAATCTGAAATGACAATAAATAAATTAGAAGCTAAAGTGCCTATATATATATATATATATATATATATATATATATATATATATATATATATATATATATATATAACACCAACAATAACAGAATTGTGTTAATGGAACATAAATACTCTGCCAACCACTCTTTAACATGTCCATGAGAAATCAAGAAGTTGAAGTAATTTGTCTGAATTATATGTCAGTGATCTTTTAAGGGTGTTATGTCATAATCATGAAGGTGAATCCAAATAAAAAGTTTACTTACTGTTCTGAACAATGCCTCAGCTACTTACCCAAATGCAATATTTAACTAGAGTCAGAGAGGCATTAAATAAAAGTCATGGTTATCTAATGTTGGAAGAAAGAACTTGCAATACATCTATGTACCATCCATGAACAAAGCTGCAGACCTCAGAAGCTAACAAAACATGGAAATCTCATCTGAACACAAAACTTAATAAAAGGCAATAAAGCATAAAACATAGATCATAGTATGTACATTTTGTCAACTGGTGTTGCACCCATGATAGTGAGACAACTACATATAAAGTATCTTGACTAGTGCTAATGCATGAGAAAATGACTCAAATGCAAACCTGAATTTTATTCACTGAAGCATGATGGTTAGGTCACAATACACTACATTTGGGTGAATGGTGCTGCAGACACCAAAATTCATCAACATACATTTGTGGCTGGTAAAAATAAATGAAAAACAACTTGATTAAACTTTTGTCTACAATGAATAGTATTTCCGTCTTCAAAAAAGAGATGCAAGTAAAACCTGTTATAACTCTATGATCTGGGTGCAAAGAATAAGATAATGATATAAGCAGGACTGCATTAACAAATTTTCAAAAAACTTAACCATATAAAATGTGCTTTGAAATAACAATGTCATCAATTTTATTAATGTCTTGATCCTATATGGTTTGTTTTGTTTACTGTCTTTCATCAGATATCAAATATACTTTAGGTTTGTACTGTATACATGCCAATATGGCAGAAACTGTGCATAGTGAAGTTATGGCAACATTAAATGTAGTGATGGGATTCAAAATCTGCTAAGGATACAAATAATTGGCTTTTCCAAGAGCATTTATTTTGAATGTTAAAAACAGAAGTCATCTTAAATTAAAAAAATGGGAACCATTTAACAAAATGACACATATGCACATTGAAATGCAATGCAATACTCTATATCTGAGACTGTAAGACTGAGGCACAATTATGGTTAGTTTTTAAGGTTTGAGTTTGTGCCTAAGGCCCCCAAACTTCTTAAAACGGCTCTGTAGTGACTAATACATCAGGAGCAGCAGCTTCAATTGCTTCTTAGTGCCTTAGCCTGTAGAAAAAAATTTCAAAGTCTTCCAGATTTGTTGTCCTAAACTCTGTGTAACTTTTGCAAATCATTTAATGGGTCTCTTTAATAGCTTCCTTTCACATGGATAATATCACCCAGTTCGTCACAAAAAACAGAGACACAGCCAAACTTTCAACCAGCTATTCTGAAAGTTACTTGTATTTGTTGATTTAATGTTGTGGAATCTGCAACAGCTAGGTGTCTATTTTCAATGTCACCAATATTTTCAAATTAAACAAAGCATTATTTCACCAGATGACATAATGCTATTTGGAAAACTTCAATTTTCGTTATTTCAAGTGCAGTTGAAAAAACACTCTGGTACTGTTATTCAAGGTAAGCAATGCACCTCACTCATGGTAAAGATCATGATAGGAAAACATTAGACTTAGTGCTTAATCTAAATATGAACCCTGAATAGTAATGAATGTTCCAGACATTCAGGAATTTGTTAGTATGAAGTAGGAATAACTTTGGCATGTGATTGTCGCACTTGCTCTTTTAGGCAGGCAATTTATTTTAGGGAGAATTAGCACAATGGCACCATGTTGGAAAGAACAATGCCTTTCATGTCCTTAACTTGAACCTTTCTACCTCTCTCAAAATTTCTCAAAAAAAAAGAAGCTTAAAACAATGTTCAATTTATTCCACTTATTTTTCTGTTCAATTGATGTAGGATACATACAGGAATGTCCTCTTGTCTGTTTCGACTTCCAACAAGAGTCCCTTCAAGGACTCATTCTATACTGGCCCAAATAAAATTTCAAGGAATCCAAGCAATGACCATTTTTATTTTTAACTGTCAAGTGTAGAATCATCTCTAATATTTTGGAGCCATAACAAAATTTTTAAGATGGCAGTGACTGCCATATTGGATCTGCACTCTCTTGATTAAAGCCAACTAGATGTAAGATGTGTATTGGTGAAAACCCAATGTTAATACAACTATCCATTCAGGAGGACAAACAATAAGATTTTCAAGAATATGTCATGGAAGCCCTAACGGGTGGAAGACTGGTAACATTTTAGATATCATAAGAAAACTTTTGGTAAAATCTCCATTTCCATATTACCAACATCCAGGTGTAAAAAAACTAGATTTTCAAGATGGCCAACATAGTGGCCAGGGATGACACTGGCTTTAAAAAACTGTATTGGCCAAAAAATATTGCCAACCTCAATATTTTGTTGCCAATTTTAAAAAATGTTGCCATTTTCATAATGCAGTACCATCCAATTACCTCAACATCCTTTGGACAAAGGCCAGTATAGAATGAGTCCTTGAAGGGACTCTTGTTGGAAGTCGAAACAGTGTTGACATAAGTGGGGTGGGGCTGAAAATAAATTGAAATTTCACATACACATGAAATTTCTAAGAGATGACCAGTCATCAGTAGGATTTAGGCAGAGACAAAAATTGGAAATTTTTATTAAATGCAGACAAATAGTACAAAGGTGGCGCTCTACATTTTCGTATTTAGCATAGGGTTAAAATTTTAAAGAAAAAGAGTTTCCCCGGGTTTCCTCACTAGTTATACTGGTTATTTAAAAGAGACTTTGTATATCTTAGGTGTTGTTCAAAGAACCTTTAATTCCCTTTATTTTGATGTATGATTGATGGGTGTAATATGGGTTAGAGAATATACAGCTTGGCCTTACTCCAGATGTGCATCTTTCAAAAACGTGCTAGCTCTACTTGCTCATTTTCACTTCTCGAACTTCAGAGGTAAATTGTAAAAAAAAGAACCGATAACTTTTTTTACATTTTATGTATTTGGTAATTCAGTCATTGCACTTTTAGAAGCTGGTATTATCTAGTTTGGCAAAATTCATTTTCCATATTTTAATAGCTGCCAAGAATAGTGTACTTTAGACAAATTTAGGTTGATTTTTGGAGCACAAGGGAGCAGTCATTTTAGTTAGCAGTGTCCCAAGATCATTTAAAATTTCCAAAAGTACAATATCCAAAGAAATTTCATCCACATTACATGAAAGTAGTATATAGGTATGCCAACATTCTTTGCACTGTGCATGTTTAAAATGCAAACAACTTCACCTTACATACATCACTCTCTCAAAAGTACATAATAACTGGTGAGCGCCACCATAAAGAGAATATAGGTATTATTATTGTAGGATTTAATTTTGATTGTACGACTGAAATATTTAAGTCGCAAGCATCAAAACAGTCCTTTGTAATAATTGTCATGTATTTCCCCCCTCAGAACAGCATTTATTAGAGTCGGAGTCTTAAACCGGTACAGCCCCCCCCTTCCTTATGATAAAAAGTGAACTATTTTAAAAATGCGCATTGCGTTTTGTCAACATAGCAACCAGTGTTATGCTGATAGACAGGAACATGAAACTAGCCATATTTATTCCTGAGATGTCAACAATAAATTTTACAGTTATAAAAGGGATATAACAGGTGAGGTTCATAAAGGTCAAAGGTCAAAGGGTAAATATTAACTAATTCTTTGATATGGAAGAAAGCAAATTTGATTTGTTATCATTTATTTTTTAATTTCATTGCAAATAAATGAAATAAAACATTTTCACTATGGATTTCTTTTACTTAATGCAACATTTCTCAATTTAAGTTGACTTTATTCCTATATTATAAGACTTCTAATTTCCCCATAATGAAGGTCACTACTCACCCAAACATGCCTCATATCAAATTATGTATGCTAGAGCAAAAATAAGCATAATTAGCTTATTTTCATGAATAAAATCATTGTTAATGTACCATTTTACTCAGAACATCATACATAATAATATGAAAATAAAAAAAATAATTTCATAAATGTTTATATTTGTTTTTAAGGTGGCGCTCTACAGTTTCGTATTTAGCATAGGGTTAAAATTTTAAAGAAAAAGAGTTTCCCCGGGTTTCCTCACTAGTTATACTAGTTATTTAAAAGAGACTTTGTATATCTTAGGTGTTGTTCAAAGAACCTTTAATTCCCTTTATTTTGATGTATGATTGATGGGTGTAATATGGGTTAGAGAATATACAGCTTGGCCTTACTCCAGATGTGCATCTTTCAAAAACGTGCTAGCTCTACTTGCTCATTTTCACTTCTCGAACTTCAGAGGTAAATTGTAAAAAAAAGAGCCGATAACTTTTTTTACATTTTATGTATTTGGTAATTCAGTCATTGCACTTTTAGAAGCTGGTATTATCTAGTTTGGCAAAATTCATTTTCCATATTTTAATAGCTGCCAAGAATAGTGTACTTTAGACAAATTTAGGTTGATTTTTGGAGCACAAGGGAGCAGTCATTTTAGTTAGCAGTGTCCCAAGATCATTTAAAATTTCCAAAAGTACAATATCCAAAGAAATTTCATCCACATTACATGAAAGTAGTATATAGGTATGCCAACATTCTTTGCACTGTGCATGTTTAAAATGCAAACAACTTCACCTTACATACATCACTCTCTCAAAAGTACATAATAACTGGTGAGCGCCACCAAAACACACTAGTATACTGACAACTTACATTTGCGTAGTATACTCCACAACGTGTTAAAAAATATATATGCATATGAAAAATCTATGGATTCAAGTTTTCAATCAAATGTTAAAAAATTCATATATCAGTTAAATCCCATTAGAAAACACTACTAAAACATATTTATAAAATACAGTAGTCCTTGTTTGATATATATCCCATTGTCAACAAACAGATTTCCCGAAATAATTCACTGATATTTTTTATCCTAGTAGCATGTGGATGTACAGTTGTTGATATGCTTGCTACATGCACATGTACTTAAATTGGCCTCAATTTTGGTCAGCCAGAAACAACAACCATGATGCTGAGGCTACCAAGGTGATCAAGTTATTCATAGGAGAATGAAAACCTGAACAAATTAAAAATTTCACATTCTTGTGAGATGCTTTACTTTTATTATACCTGATGGCCAGATATATATTGTTTCAAAATATTGGAACTTTAATTTGGGTTTTAAATCGCCATTGGTAGGAATCATAAGCATGAACTTTTTGTTGCAAACAAGAAACTATCAAGGCACGATAAATATGTTCCAATCACTATTAAAAATGAAACAATGCTTTTATTGAAGTTTATTGCAGACTTTCTTTAATCAAAGGTCTTTGACTTGCTTTGATGATTGTCAATGTGTTACTGAATGCGCCCTTTGAAAGACCAAACAAATTCATGTTTGTTATTGATGTGGCAACATCAAACAATTGTTAAACACTGCTGGAGACAAATTATTTTATCATTTGCTTAGTATATATAAAGAATGATCGATGCTTCAAAGTTAGTTTGCTTTGAAGCTTCAGAAACACTTTTCTTCTGCTACATTTGTCAAAAAAGAAACAATTGCAATCATCAGGCAGATTGTAGTCATTCAGTTTCACCTTCAGATATGATCAATTGTAGCTAGTCAGGTAGCATGACTATTTGGGTTATACTACAGTACAGAGCACTAAGGCCAGACATCAGGATAAGCATAAATAACAATGCCATGTTAGGGTATTTTGTCAATATGAACAAAAGATTTGTTTATGTAACAATAGATTTCAGTGCAATTTTATATCCAAGTTTGCTGCTTTTCCTGTCATGGTGCCAATGAATTTCTCAACTTAAATATAAGATTGTTGATAGCTTTTAATAGCCAAAATTAAATTGCCAAATGGTATATTTTTTTGCCACTAAAGAAAAAATATCACAAATTGCAACATTGGCAAAGCCCAGCATGCTCCCTGACTGGCATCACAGTCATTCAGGTTTCAATTTGACACCAAAAGAAGTTTTCTAGTGAAAACCCCTTGTCGATATGACTTTCCATTTACAAGCAGCAATAAGACTTTTTCATGACTGCAGCCATAGTGACCATGATGGATACCAGATCAGGACCAATTTCAATTACGACATCATAAGAAATCTTTTTGTGAAACCCAATGTTGATATTACTATCCATCCAATAGGTGTACTGACATTTTTATGATGACTGCCAACGTGGACACTTTGTCAGTCAGATTGACTCAACTTTCATTTAGGACAAACTATATATTATAAGAAGTCTTTTATTAAAACCCCATTTATATATGACCATTTATTCAGGAAAAGAACTGAAAAGATATATGACTTACAAGCAGCACCAGGGAGGAGTAACAATAACAAATCTGTGCTAATGGTCAAGACAGGAAAGTGGAGCTAAAATTCTAAAGATCATTATTAGCACAGATTGTTAAAAAAATTGCCCTTTCCTTTATAAAAAAAACCTGTCCCTTTTTGCTAACAGTTTGCCTCTTCCCACATCCTGTAAGAAATTCACAGCTGGACCACTGTCATTAGACTATTAACATGAAGGAAAAATCAATATATTACAAAAATGGTTATTTTGATGTTCTGTTAAGTACATTCATATAAACAAAATGTAATACTTGGCATAACTCAAAAGGAATATGAGTGGTGCATTGGTACACCTATAGTCACAGTATGGTCATATGTGTATAGGATCCAAAATATCTAAGACATAACATCTGAGAAGGAACCAATGAAGCAATGAAGATTTAAGTCAACTGTTTTCCCAAGAAAGTGCATGCACTCTACACTGCATGTCTCATGTAGCAGTACAAGCATATTGTGGAGATCTATGCTGATGGCTTCAACAAGAGGCTCAAATATATCCATCACTTGGCCTGATCATCCTTCTATGCAGATTTATGAAGTACTTCAAGAACACGTGCAATCCATCCACAAAGTTTGGGCAAGGTCTTCATGTAGAACTAATGTTACTATGTGGAAACAACTGTTCTTTCAGTCAAAATGATGCAGACATTAATAGGTTTCTGCCTTCCCCAAAAAACAAACTATCTACAAAATTTAGTTATGTGTGTGTGTGTGTGTGTAAGTGATTTAGATTTTTAATGGAGCTTTAACAATGTGTGGCAGTTTATATTGATGTCTATCAATGGGGCATCATGGAGCATACATGTAGCATCATGTCCCATCCCATCCCATTATCCTGACACCACTCTGACCAGTACAGTTCTAATACTAACCACTTAAAACTGAATGCTAAGTAAGGCAGCTGCTTGTACCATTTTTACAACTTGGCCAGTGTTAGAACCATGATCTGAATCCAAGGCAGATGCTCAAACCACTTAAGCCAATCAAGCAGTCAGTTCATATGTGATGTAGAACTTAGGTCACTATGCAAAGCTAGTAACTGCTTTTCAGTCACAGTGACCTAGAGCCTATGCCCCAAAATAGATCAAATTCTTCATCACCCCAAGTACAAAAGAATTAGAAATTGTAGAATTAAACTTATTGTGTAGAAAACATGTCTTCTTTCAGTCACAGTGACACTGACCTTTCACATTTTAAACCTGAAAATAATAGTTCTTCCTTAACCTAAGTGCAAGCCATCCACAAATTCTGATATCTGCAAATGGTGGAAAACTGGTTATTGTGTCCAGAAAATACTGGTCACTGACAAATGGATGGACATCATCATATAATCACAGTATACTATTGCAGACATAATTTTTTTTTTAAGATACAGCCAGCCTTCCAAAAAAACCTAAACATCTAGTAAATATTTGTGTGGTGCAAAGACTTCAGATTAGCCCACTATCAGTGCTAATTGGTGTTGACGCACTTGCCAAGTGTTTTTCCAACAACACGTCCTGGAAGCATTTTCAGGATCCTAGTTTCTCAGATCAGATCACTACATTACCTGTTACCCATAATTAATCTGTTACAGTGTGTGCAAGAAATTTTTTTAACTAAATATATTTCCAAGTTTCAAATGAGTTTTGGGGGCTTTATGAGTTATTTATAAGCAAAAAATTTTAATTTGGGATCTAAATAAAAATTCAGTTTTGAAGGGATTCCGGGATCCCTGAGATTTTGGTTTTGAGGAGCTTCACTGTATATATATATCCTATATAGAAAGTACAACTGTCTCACATGCATAGACGATACTTCTATCTGAAAAAATTTATCTAGTTTTAATGCATATAAATGGTCATGGAATAAAATCTGTGAACTATTAAATGTAAATGATTTCAAGGTGTATCTGTTAATATTGTATAAAATTTGTTTTGGGACTAAATGTGATTTATGTACGTGTATTTACAACATTATATCTTGATACATAAGTGGAAGGAATTTTGTCAGCAGCAATAAACACAGCCCAAGCCAAAGTGCTTTTAAAAATTTGGTTTAAAGGACACCTGCTATAAAGGTTTCCTGCACACTAATCATTCTTTAAAGATAGATTTGACTCTATGTACATCTTTAAATTATAAAAGAACATTCATGCTGAAATAATACATACCTGCCTATAACTACTGCATCTGTTCCATTCTATGACAGCTTTAGAGCTGGAAAAAAAAATGGAAGAAATAAACATCACAGAAGATAACATAAATACAAGACACTTTTCAATTACAGAAAATTTACTTTAAAACACCATCCTTTGTTGTGCTAATTTCCTATTTAATACTGGTGAAAAATTACCCACTTCTTATTTCCCATTTAAACAAAGACTCTTAATGCATACAAGCCTTTACACATGAATGCTGTATTCTATAAAAGACAAAAGAATCTGTCTGGCAAACCTCAAACTGTTATTTTCTTTTACACTATTTTCCACTTATAATGTTATTACAACAGTAAAGCCTGGAATAAATAATCAAGAGTAGGAGTAGATTAGGTAATAAATCATGAATTGTTACAACAACTAGGCAGCCATGCCATGATCATTAATAATGATACATAACAATACAGTGTGACCCCTCTATATCACACTCTGTTATAACACAAATTCAGATATAACATGGTCATGCTGTTGCTCCCAAATTTCATTTACATGTATTTTTCTTGCATACACCAAAATATTTCTTTCTCAAAAGTACAAAAAAGTTTATTATCAATTTAGGGAAGAGATCGCATATGAATAATACAAGACAATCATAGCATGGCTACTGAAATTTTACATGCAATTTTCTCATACATGAAAAAATGGTGTTTTCTTCTTAAAAGTATGAAGAAAAAAAATGTGTAAAAACTTATTCAGGAATTGTGCAGGGCTTCGCCAATGTCGCAAATTTCATTTTTTTTCCTTATTGGCTGCAAAATATCCCATCTGGTGATTTTTTTTATTGGCGACATTGTTGGCTGTTTAAACTTGTATATACAAGCATTGGTTTTGAGTGGAGAAATTCAGAGGACTCATAAAAGGTGGCTGAAAAGTTGATATAAAATACACTGAAATTTATTTATTGTCACATAAACTAATTCTTTGTCCATATTGTCAACCTATCTAAATAGTGCATTGTTATATCATAATTCGCTTATGTTGACATCTAGCATGAGTACTGTATGTTTTGATATATCCGCTGTCTTCAATTTTACTTTTCTGATAGCGGAGATCAACCGGACGAGGCATTATTTCATAATCTATCTTTTGTTGGATTTTCAGCCGCTCGCTAGTAACTAATCTATTTACATAGACTGACATTTGTATGTGGATGGGAAGTAAAATTCTTCTTTTCAATGAGAATTAAATCTTTCAGAACAGTCACATTTTCTGTAGTAATCCCTGTCATTAGATGAGAACACCAGCATCTCTATCGTCAAAAAACCTTTTCTTTAAATTTCTGACACATGCGTGGAAGGCAGCATAATTCTTTGTCCATATTGTCAACCTATCTAAATAGTGCATTGTTATATCATAATTCGCTTATGTTGACATCTAGCATGAGTACTGTATGTTTTGATATATCCGCTGTCTTCAATTTTACTTTTCTGATAGCGGAGATCAACCGGACGAGGCATTATTTCATAATCTATCTTTTGTTGGATTTTCAGCCGCTCGCTAGTAACTAATCTATTTACATAGACTGACATTTGTATGTGGATGGGAAGTAAAATTCTTCTTTTCAATGAGAATTAAATCTTTCAGAACAGTCACATTTTCTGTAGTAATCCCTGTCATTAGATGAGAACACCAGCATCTCTATCGTCAAAAAACCTTTTCTTTAAATTTCTGACACATGCGTGGAAGGCAGCATCAGCATCACTCCACTACCATTAATGTAAAAATAAACACACACACACACACTCAAAAAAAACCAAGCACTCACGTGTCTTCAATAGCCAAGGAGGAACAGTAACTACAATTGACCACATGATGGCCAATTCATTTTTATTTTAAAAATGTACCCAGCTGAAATTTCAAAGAAAACATTACCTTTGAAGCACACATTGTTATGAAAACATTTTAGGCAAATACGAAAAAAAATCAGTCAATCATGCACTACATTTTTTTATATTGCTGCCACAATTAAGAAACAGGCATTTGTTTGGTTCTCCAAAGCTGTCCTTACCGGTGACTTTTATAACACATGCATCAAAGAAAGCCAGCTAAAATCTTCAATAAAAACAAAGAAACTTTCTTCGAGGAAGTCATTACTAAACTTAAATAAAAGCAATGGAATCTGGTGGATTGTTTCATTTTCCAACATGACTAGAACATTTTTACTGTACTGTGAAAGTTCTTTTTACAGGAATAAAGTTTATGTTTACAAACTCTACCAATGGAGCTTAAAACGCAAACTTTTACTAACTTCGAATATACTGAAAAGTAAATGTTCTTCATCAATCGTCATGTGATTGTACTATTTGTTCCACTGAATTCAGACCTATATGACCTGTGACAAAATTATTGAATCTTTTAAATCTCAGTGTACATATTTTCAATGGAATTACTTCTATTGTGGATTCAATGTATGTGACATGATTCGCAGGTGAGTACACAGTGTTGATACTTTATTCATTGGTATGAATTAGACATGTATATATAAACAGTATACATGTATATGTACCAATGTGTGGTTCTTTGAATAAAGTAAAATATTATATATGTCTTCTCCATTTTCACTACAGGTGTATTTCTCATTTGATATGCATTGATTTAAGATGATAACTGTGTCAATGAAGCACATATTTTTTTGTGCCTGCATTTATTACCTACCCACCCTTTGGGTGCATGCATCATTTTCTTCTGCTAACTGACCAAGTTGCTTATAACATGGTTCAATCTATAACACGGTTGGGTTCTATGGCTCCCAACCACCATGTTATAGTGGGATCACACTACTTTGAATTCCATATTTCTTCCGAGGTACCAATTATTAGGATCCTGTAGAAGCCACAAACCACAAAATAGAGACCAAATGAACAATAATCTACACTTGAAAATAATAGGTTACCAAGTGGTTAAAAAGCTGGATTTATGACAGAATGGATGCTTGTTTGAATCCTACCATCATATCAGACCAAATCAACTACAGTGATGTGGCATTAAGTGAGTCACTTTCCTCCACTTGGCTCAGTACTAAATAATCTCAAATTCTTTTGCCATAAAATCACCATAAAAATATTTTTAAAAAATCACTAAAAGTCAATCAAAGGAATCTATTGGCCAAAAAGAATTTTCATGAATCCAAGACAAATCCAATTTTTCTTGTTAACTGCAGTGTTGATGCCAACTCTTATATTCTTTAGCAATAAAAATGCTTTGAAGATGGCCTATCTGGTAGGCAGATTGGAAGTAACATCAGAACCATCTTCTTAGAGGACCTACCAGATATTCTAATTCAGGAGGAAAATATGACAAGATTTTCAAATCTCACCAACATGGTAGCCATATTGGATTTAATATAGTGCCATTTTCAATTAGGACTAATTGCATCATAAGTTGTCTTTTAATGAAAAACCCATTTTGATAAGGTCATTTTTTAAGGAGTAGAACCAGCCAAATTTTTCATAAAAATTCTTCTGGTAAACAACTCATTATTTATGTCTATGAGTTGCATTTAAAATAATCTCATCATGGTTACCATGATGGTCACATTGCATGTCAAATTTTTTCATGCAAAGCCAACTAAACACATGTTAAATGAAAATCCCATATGACCATCTGATAAGAATGAGTAGCTATAACAACATTTTTATAATGCTTGCTCAGGGCACCAAGCTGGAGTACAAGTGGCATAATTTAGGACCAACTAAGACCTTAGAATGAATGCACATGTAAAACTTCATTGCAATCTTTTAAGTAGTTATAGTGGAGTAGAGACAACAAATTTGTGCTGATGCTTCGATGGACAATTGTAAACCAATTTCTTCTAGTACAATATGATTTATTGATAATACTTACCTGATATTAATATTTTGGGTTTAGAACTACAACCTCACAAGTCCAACCCTCCCATACAAAAATGTTTTAGTTAAAAAGTTAGAAGATAAAAGAATGGTACTAAATCCTGAGAATATTTCAGTTTCTACTGTAGCAGAGTGCTTGCTCTCTATATGGATTTAACTGAGGGGAGCTGGAAGTGTCAGTATGATCAAAGAAAAAATTTTTTCTTCAAATTATTACCTGATTATATATATGTCTTATGAGATTAGGTCATAGGTGGAGGAAATTAAATCTCCTTACCCTGGAGAGATTATATCAGGCCCCCACTGGTATGTGAGGCAGAATCTAGATAAATAACCAAGTTGAAGAATAGACTTTATTTGCTTGGAAGTGGCATTGGAAAGGGAATAAACAATGCTGCCTGTAGCAGATCAAGCATTACTTTTGAAACCATGTCCTTATGAAGCTGCTAGATGATCTGGGAAGTTAACCTGCTGTACTGCTGTTATATGCCCTATTGTCACACTGGGCCTTTTGAGATGAAAGATCTCCAAGGTAAAAGCTGGAGAAAGTTGACCTCCATCCCATGGTTTGTATATCAGCATTGGGAGTTTTGTGCTGCCTGAACTTCATGAAACAAGATGTGCAGCAAATTCATTGGACCTTGGATAATTATGATATATGGAGTGGATAACCCATTATTCCACCACTAAAGTGCCTGTGGTGACATCTCCTTTTTCTATTGGAGATATAAGAATAGATAGGGTTTCCAATGACGTTGAATTCTTTGCAGGTACCATTCCAAAACTCTCTCTAGGTCTTGAGATGAAGAGACTGATGATGCTTGGTCCAAATTGGAGCATCCTGGACTGGTAAACTGTCTCCTTAACAGAGAACCTTAGGAATTGCTGGAGTTGTGAAATGGAATATACAGATATACATCATGTAAGTCTATACAGAGAGTGAAGTCTCACTTCTCAGTGACATTTAAAACTAAATTTAGTGTCTCCATTTTAATCATGTGATGTATATGAATCAATTTTGGGCTCATGTCTTTAATTGGTCAAAGAGTGAATTTGGTCGTTTTGGACCAGGAACTGTTTTGAAAACAATCCTGGTGATTTGGCATTTTGAGCCATCTCTCCGCCTTTTTTGGGAGAACTCTGTTGTTTTCTCACATTAGCTTGTCTATGTTGAACAGGCATTTGGCGATGTTTGTCATTGAAGAAACCATGGACAATGCACTTGAATGTGGTACTGAGGCTTTCTGAAACCACCTGCCAAATCCACTGATCATCATGGCAAATACTTTTCCATTTGGCTGTGAAGAATAGGAGCCTTCTCACCACCATGATATCCGATAAGAGAGACATAATAATGATGGATTTTTTAATTCTAGGGTGGCTAGCAAAGAAAGAAATTTGTTCAATTTTGTCTCTTGGTTTGTGTATATGATTTATCTGACCATCGAGGAGGAGTTTAGAAAAGAATCGCTGTGCCATGAATTTTACAGTTGGGAAATTGGGAAAGTGCACAAGGGCTGGTATTATTGCTTACAATTTACCTGTTGTACAGGTACCATGTAGAAGTAATATTATATAGTACATGTATGATAGATAAAATTGTAAGCAACCATATGAGCCCCTGTGAGCATGTCGCAAAACAATGTGAAAAAGCACACAGCAATAGCACCCAAGCAGATTTCAATTTTGGAGGACTTTAAGCCACCTAATTAAGTTCTACATGCTACCAATGCTGAAGCGTTGTTTGTGAGCTTTCTTGTTGAACTTACCCTGTCTTTCTCAGTTGGATAACAGTGTGAAAAGTATAATGTACATCAATGTTTGATGGCTGAATGCTAGGCCAAATTTTGGTATACTCCATGCTATATTTTTTTCTGAGGAATTTGACTCTTTTTTTCTTTGAGGTGAAAGCATTTTAATTTCAGCGTAACTTAATTATGAAACTGTTATCAATTCAAAAGATGAAATGTGATAAGTCATGTTGGCGCATGTGCAGAAAACTGAACTCAACCTAATTATGATATATGCTAATCTTTCAATCTCAAACATTCCAACACTTGAAGGAGTCGTCTTCATGTAGTTTCCCAACCCCTATGTGCTTTTACTATCTATATGCTTCCTCACATTGTCCCTTCCACCTTGCCCAATCCTAAAATTTGTGGCACACTGTGTGCAAAATTCAGGAGGCATAATGCATGACCAAATTTTGGTATATTCCAAACTAAACTTCACTTTTTTGCAAAACATTTCTTTTTCCTTGGTGGTGAAGATGTTTTCAAGATGTGATGCCAAACAGTAATTCAAATCACTGTTGGTGGCACATGTGCAGAGAAAAATTCTGGTTAGGCCCCAGATTCTTTCAAAAGCATTTGAAAAACTCCTCTTATACATATAGATTAAAATATGCTAAAGTGCTTGCTACCTGGCCATCTCTACCATTCAGCTATAGTTCTACTAACATTATGACCAGCAGTACAGGACCATTTCATCAACTGCCAATAATGGGAAAATTGAAAATAAATGAGAATTGGAGATTTTGTGAATTTTTTGCATGTGGCTTGAATCTGCAAATCACTAGAAAATCATTAAATTCATGCTAAAATTGTGAGCATTGGCAGCTATATATTATGAATGGGAAACATACTTTTGATGAAAAAGGCCAGCCCATAAGCTCTAATGGTGTATGACAAGTAGACCTATCAAAAAAAAAAAAACAAAAAAAAAACAACAGAACTCCATTACTCAGTCCTTGAATTTAAGTCCCAACAAAAATGTAATGTTTTGGCACTGAAAAGAACATTATCATCCATAAACATTAATTAATGAAAGTAATCTACAATCAACAAGCTATCAAAACAGTGTCCCTTGTGTTCAAATTTAGTGCAACTGGAAGAGAATGCATGTTAATGGCAAAGATACGAACCATCTAATGCTTCTACTGCAAAGTACTGTACATCACAATCTTTGTCTGCTTTCAGATTCTCCAGACAGGGTTTAATTTGCTGATTAACAGTTCTGTAATGAATTTTAAAAAGTTAATAAATTTGAGAATAATCTGATGTTATTTTCTTATATACATATCAACATGGTGAATTAGAACATTCTTATATACATATCAACATGGTGAATTAAACATTCTTATATACATATCAACATGGTAAGACATTCTTGTGCATGAAATTGTCTCTAGATATAAGCACTAATGGTTTTATTCTTTTCACCAAAGCTCAATTATTTTCATAATACCTGCCAGCAGGAGGACACAGATCTTTTCAAACACCTTGGAAAATTTACATGAATATATCTGATGATGATGTCTTTCAAAATAGCTAGAAAAAAAACTATAAAATCTAACAAAGACTTGATGCTGATAAACGATGAATGACAACAATTGTATCTTAAAACTTTAAAAGTATACACAACATTTAATTGGCTATCATTTTTAACACTTGAACAAATTTACAAAGCACAGACCAAAGCATCAATTAAATCAACACTTTAAATATGTGTTTAATGTGACATTAGGAACAACAAATTTAAAACAAAGAAAACACAAATGTGTTCAATGAATACATATGCCACACAAATGTGCCTGACAAATGGCTTAAACACAAAGCCTGACTTTGATGTGACATTTATGAACTAAGGTAACATAATAGGCCATAATGATATTATAGTGAGGTAAAAACACATAACAATGAGGCAAGATATGTGCAACTTACGACTGATCCAGCATTGGACCAAGTTTTTGTAATGTTTTAGCCACATTGAACTTAACATTAGCCACATTGTCATTAGCCATACTGAGTATTGTGGGAAGAAGCAACTTTACTGTCAATTCTGGGCCAACTGCTTCTGCTAATAACTGAAATTAAAGAGATTAAATAATTATAAATGAACATACACTTATATGCAATGGAGTGTTAGGTCAAAATTCACTGATAATCAACCGGAAACTAGAGTTTAAAATGAGTCAGAAAAGTTTGATCTTGAATGTCTGATTATTCATGTTAGTTGAAAAGCATGGCACTAAGACCACACATGCAGCTTTAGTGTCTTTTACTATAATTTTCTTGAATGATGCAGTTCCCTTTTTATCAAAATGTTTGCTAGGACAAATGAACATATTATTAAATAGTATATTATTAAATTTGCAAGTTTTTTCTATCAAACAAGTCTGTACAACTTCCAAAAAATATGTTACAATAGCCATCATCTATTCATTGCAAAAATGAGATGCAGTGAGAAAAAACCTTGATAATTTTCACAACCAAATTTAGAGTTCTAATAAAATTAATTATGACCTGAATTGATTTTAACTGTTTTGGTTGGTTGGTAGGTTGGTTGTGGGGCTTAATGCCATTTTTCAGCACACGATAGGCTATACATGATGGCCAGTATTAATGGTGGAGGAAGAAACCAGGAAATTTGCAGAAAGAACCACCGACCCACGAGAAGCTACTGGCAAGCTTTCTCACATATCCACATTCGCCGAATCTTAAAATTGAAACCACACAGACGTGTATGTTTTGGTACTTATGGCAGGCATTAGTGCCATCACTACATATCATTAGAAGACAGCAGTATCCATAATTTTTAGAACCTTGTAATATTTTGAGTACAGATTATTTATTGAAAAAGTGCAGAAATTTTTCCTAATGTTTTGAGGTGACCAATTTAGTTTGGTGCTTTATGTCATAGCAAAGCAAGTAGGTTCTTTAGCACAGAGCCAATAAGAGTAAAACAAGTTACCCCTTCAGTCAAATAGCCAGCATTTGTAGGATTATGTCTTGCATTCCAGCATTCACTGGTAGGAAAAGTCTTAGAGTTGATGTGGATACTGTCTGTGCATTTTAGGGCACATTCTGTAGATTTGCTTTTTCTTGACAGATCAAGGAGAGGGGGCTAATCTCTGATGGTTGACAAGTGACAGCAACCACTTCTTAGAAAGGAAACGAGGTTGTGTTATTAGAATGACTTAATAATTGGAAAGGAACTGTATATATATAAGATCTGTTGATATCGCATATAGATCTTACACTCTATATATAAAACTAGTGTTATCATGCGCTTTAAGTCTTGTATTTTAACTATTTCTGTGCGGAGCAAGCTGGTGATTCAACCTGGATGATTCTGGCACTGTCCAAAACTATTTCATTTAGGAATAATTTGAGTGAGCGAGGTCAAGATATGTAGACATTGGACAAGTTGGGGAGATTTCCTTGTTGCAGCCAGAGCCATCTCTTTAATGATGTCTGAAATCATTGAACAATATCTCTTGGCTGTCTTCAATGAGAATGAGAAAGAAGTTAGCCATTGGGGTAGTTGCTGATAGCTGTGTGATGTTATATGACACCAGTCACTGACAACTCATGAACACCCCTTGTATTGAAGTGGATAGCTTCAGCTTATGCAATCCTCTTAATCACTAAGCTCCAAATTCCATTTTGATCCATACATCCCCGAAAAGAGCCATGCATAAAGGAGTTTCTCTGGACAAGGAGATAATAATCATGATCTCGACTGCTTGAGCGGAGTGAAATTCACTACATCTGGTCTGGTTATATCTGTTGCTAAATTGAGCAGATCACAGATCTGTGATGATTTTCATCTTACTGGGGCAATCAAAACTATTCGCAACATGTGCCACTCATTTCTGAATTATCTTCATAATCAAGAGTGATGGAGGGACGGTGCATGTCTACAATATCTCCCAAAGGAATGAAAGAGCATTAACGTCCAGTGTTTCAGGGGTTAGAAAAGGTTATTCATCAGATGACCCATAGGGCACAGACCTGATGGAAGGTTCACAGATCTCTCCTTCAAAATGGCAAGTAAAATGAGTAGGTCAGGCATGCATCATACTTGAATATTACCTGATATTGGTTAGAACCAATGTAGGTATTAACATTGTGAGGATAAAGTCTGAGGTTTTTCTTTTCTCCCCTTTTCTGAGATATGTCATTGCAAATGAATTGTGAGGCATTATCAGGACCCTGTTTTTATGGATGCATTCGCCCCAGATGTGGGAGACATTAAGAATGACGTATTTCCATGGCAGACCTGCCAACCCTACTAAGATTGTCTCAGAAAGGCAGTTGATTTTCTTTTTACTGCAAGTCTAACCAGTTTTTAGTAAGGTGCAACAAATTATTATGTACTGCTATTGTCAAGTTGGAAAACGTGTATTTTTCCAGTTCAGTATTCCAAACGGATTCATTGACAGTAAACATGATGTTCATCTGATAAGTTTGTACAGTATACATACACCATAAATACCTTTAGAACAGTTGCATAAACTTCATTTCAAAAACCATATGCAACTTAATGGCTTGTTAATATCTCTCAATTTGATGCAATTCATGGAATTTCTTCATATCATATGATGGCAGTCACATCTCCTGCTATGTGACAAAATCTAATTGACACATGATTTCCAAGAAATTTAATAATTGTCACTGATTCAAAACAATGTAAATATTTCCATTTATTCTTCTGAATTGATTAGTAAACCTTTTTAAAAGGGTTACTTTTTCTTTTCATTTTTAACGTGTACTTCCTGAATATTTGTTGAGTATGTTGTCTAGGAACGCTACCATCTCCACAGAGGACACCCTTAACTGGGATACAACATGGTCCAACATTTTGTTGTTGATCCATTGTTAATGGCTTAATTAATGTTAATGTTTTAATGTTAATGTTAATTGTTAATGTTTTCTCTGATGCATAAACAATACTTTCACTGCATTTGGAAGAAACATACCAATCTGATATATAGGCTACAGATTCCATATCTTTATGGACAAAATGTGGAAGGGATAAGGTCCAATTTCCCTGCATTGACTATCCACTACATAAATAAGAAAGTAAGGTTGTCCATATTAGAAATCAAAATCAAACTTGCTGTTTTTTAAGTGGGTCATAAAGGAACATTGCTGTCTCTGGCAGATGTCCTGAACTCTTAGTGAAGGCCCAGGGTCTTAGGCTTGGGCCAATGGGAAGTGTGTGAAAATGGATCACCATCTCCTCTCCCTCCCTGAGCCAAGCATTAAGATAGGTGATGGTTATAATTTGGTATATGGAAGTACATGTCAGACATGTCAAGCAAAACTGATTGCATACCCACTTAAAGATGAATGTATATATCTACATCTTGAAACTGGGCAGAATAAATTCCTTGAGCTCACTTAGATCTATCACGTTTGCTTTTCAACTTCATCACCAGAAATGTTCTAAAGTGGAAGCATTGTGAATGCAGTTTTTATACTGTCTCTGCTGCCATTTACATGAAGAAACTCGATTTCCTTCTGTAAAATCTTCACCTTCAGTTCCGTCATTAAGGTATGACAATGATAGGAGAAGAACTTGGGCTAATGAAATCCATAAGCACTTTGTCAATGATTGGTTGAATGCCTAGGAATGAGAAAAATGTTTCTCTTTCCCCTCTCTGCCTATGACTGACTATACTGCTGTTGTTGAGAATCACCCTTGCAATTTGATTCTCTTCAACATTTCTTGACAGTGTCATGCAGAGATAGGAGCTTGCACATAGAAGCTAAAGGTGCAACTCTTGTGCCTCTTGCTTTCTCACCTCCTTGTATGTAACTCATTCATTTATATGACTGAACCAGTTGGTCAGCAGTCCAAATAGCATATGAGATAATATGTGCCTTGTGATCCATCCACCTGGTGAGGTTTGGTCAGTTTGTGTAGTTGGCTGGCCATATTGACCAAACTGCAAACTTTCATGTCCAGCTTGTTTCATAATATTTACATGCACAGATGAGGTAAATGATACTTATACATGCTTAAGCACCCTGGGTGGAAGACAAGTTGGACTGTAAACCCTCTCACTTCATATGCAGAGATATTTAATTGCAAGCCTCGTGTTTCATGGGTGTGGCCCTATATATAAGCCTTCACACCTTGTTGGTGGGGTCATGGATTTATTCCTGTTCTGGCATTATTGCTGTATCTTGTTATGTCTATAATAAATTAGAGACATAGACAAGTACATATATGTGAACCACATTAACGAAAGGATTTACATATATAATAATTGATAAGAACAGTGAAATCATGTTACTATAATGATAATAATAATTACAAACAAATGAATATATTCACCATGATTTCAGACAATATTATGTGCACCATATAAAACTGACTTACTATACCAGTACCCCCTCCCCCCTCGTAGTTAAAGTTAAATATAGAAGAAATAAGATTCCTGGAGGTCCACGTTTCCAGCTAGTTTCATTGGGTGTAATAATAGCCACCAGTAGTAGGAATGAAATTAACCAGTAAGATTTGCTTCCTTTTCACTATCTGCTATATACAGATGAAAGGCATTTTATTTGTCTTTTAGGGATGGCTGGTTTCAGAGCTAGCAGAGAAAGTTATTTTAATATTAAAGTGATCAGGTAATGTATTTGATGAAGTAATGGGAACATATTTAAAAGTGCCTGTGATCCAGCAAACAAAATATGTACTATATAAGCTCTGTTTTAGAAAGACATCTGTGTACTGAACTATTTACTAGTGCACTCTCTCTGGCCAGAAATATCCAGCCCACTCCAATCATTTACGTAAAGTTTTTGAGTATCCCATTTATTGGTAAAAAGATCATAACATACCAGTACCAACACACAAAGCAAAAAAAAATTATGGCAAAATGTACGATTATTCTGAGAAACTAAAGCAATCACTTTCCTTTTTTAAATGTCAAATTACCATATTACTTGCATCTACTCCAGCTCGTAATAATATGCATGAAGGCAAACAAAGTGATGGATACAAAAAATTCAAATAAATGAGGCAAGACCGTATTTGATAATTGTTCCAAAATTCCAAAGTTGAACTGGGAATTGGGATATTAATTATAAATACAGTTGTTGTTGTTGTTGTTGTTGTTGTGGGGTTTAACGCCATTTTTCAGCACAGGAAAGGCTATACATGGCGGCCAGTATTAATGGTGGAGGAAGAAACTGAGAAATCACCGGAAAGAACCACCGACCCACGAGAAGCTACTGGCAAGCTCTCTCACATATCCACATTCGCCGAATCTTAGACTTATAAATACAGAGATCATTTCTTACATTAATGCAGAACAGACAAGTCATGCGATGCAAGTAATTCTGGTCACGGGACATCTGCAGGACTTTGGGTATAACAGTTTGCTGAGCCCACTCCATGCCAAACTTCTCCACCAGCTTTTTCAGATTCTGGGTGGCCGCCTCACGGATTGCATACACTGTAAGTATGGTTAAGAATTTAATGCAAGGATTATAAATGGTCTTCTGTGTTCAGTAAATATACATGAAAAACCTACAAAAATGGAGTTATTAAAACTGGACAAGGTGTTTACCACCAATAATCATGAATCTGCTTGCCAATATAATGAGGACTGATGCCCAGGGAATTGTAAGGAAAAGTTTATAAAACATAATTCAACTTAAAATCCAACTTCAGTAATTTGAATATTTTTCCCACTGGTTATGAATCTAAATAACATTTGTGCCACCATATGCAGGAAGGAAATATTCTGCAAGAAACAACTCATTACGTTGAAATGAATAAAAATGCTTCGCTGCAAGAAAGGCCAGTAGAGTTCAGGAAGAATGCAACATACATCAACTATGTCTCAAACTTAACATCATGTTTAAGGACCTGTTTTACTACCTCCTTTAAAGATAAAGGCATAATTAATGCATACAGACCCATTATCTTATTAATATGCTCAAATCTTTACCACTCTGATACAATTTACCTCTTTAATAAGCATAGACCGTGGTCATAACAAACTCATCCAATCTTTATAATATAACACTATTTTAATGAGTCTAAAAAAAATATATAGTTGCTAGAATGTCAACAAGCTCTAGCTTTTCATTGAAAATGCATCTCATCATCTAGCTAATTCAAGATGATTGATGATATTAACTGACAGCAGCTGGTCTGGGTTGTTATCAAAGTGCAACCATTGGATTATGAGTCTAATCTAAACTAAGTTTTGATGGTTCCTCAAAACCTGATAACTTCCTCAGTGTTAAGAAGCCCACTCAATTATAGGCAAGCTAACCTCATTAAAATGCATGAATCTTGCTCATTATTTAATTTGTCCAAGACCCTAATGATCAAAGCAAATAATTCAAATCTGATCCACAATGAATCCAAAATATCCACAATGGAGAGATGGATGGCCAATCAGATGCAGTTCCAATTTATCAAAATGCAATAGATCTTGATTATTACCAAACTCATCCAATATTTGGATGATATAAGCCTTCATTCCAAGTCAAACTGAAATCTGAAAATATTGTGTTAGAAAACAATATTTCATGGATTTAAGATGGACAGGCCAGACCATAATTTCTAAAAGTTCAAAAGATGTGACAAAAATCAATCAATAATGAAATTCACGTCACAGTTATCTAATTTTTTTCTAGCTATATACCATTTTTCATGACAATAGATGAAGCAGGGTACAAGATATTAAGTATAAGCAACAAATGAACTGCCAAAATGTTAGATATACCTTTCAAAGTTCACTGGTGACAGAATACAACATAAGTGTACTCAAAAAGTATGTGCATTTCCAGTGGCCAACTTTACAAAATCTCAAGTGCAAAACCAGCTAATGCAGACTGACCAGGTAAGATTTTCTTGTACATCCACTATATAATTAGTACTAGCAACTTTTTTTATATTCTTGACAACAAATACTAACACAGGAAAGTCTTTATGAAGGAATCCAGAAAATGAAAGGAAAAACATCAAAATTCAATGAGCAGCCCTTGAAACTAAGAATCTAAGCATGTACATTCACTTCTAAGCGCCACTATATTATACTCGTATATAAGCTTCACCCAGCTACAAACTGTATAGACCCAGATTTGTCATTGCATTATGTGCCAGCAGAGCTGGATCTATTCAGCTGCTCAGGAGTACTCAGTAGAGCAAATAACACGTAACTGACCAAGCGATGCAACTGTTTACACTAATAGACAAAGAAAGTTATACTTTAATTTGCAGGGTTTCCAAGAATCTCTCATTTTTGAGAGTCCTAGCTTCTATTATTGAAAATTTTAGAAATCACGTTTATCAAGCATGGATGTACCATTATAGACTTACCTCAAAAATATCAGTGGAAATGAATATATGAGAAAGGAATAAATTCCATCCCAAAACTGTCAAATAAAACTTTATTTTGAAAAAAAGTCATCTGTTTTTTAGAGATACGTTAACAATATTGAGAAAACATTTTTTTTATCCTTAACACAACAAAATGCCAAGACTAAAACATTTGCACCATTTTCCAATTAAGGTCAATTAAAATATTCAAAATTGTTAAACCATGACATGGGTTTTAATAATTTCATACTGCTCTTTCCTCTATTTTATGCAGACATTATTCATTCAATTATCTTCAAAGGATTAAGGTCATCATAATATTTAAAGCTGTTACCATGTTTCTAATTGTTTTTTTTATGTTGATGGGGTACACAAGATCCAACCTCCCAGTGGATATGAGCCAAGTCCAATTCCAAGCAACACAGATTCTGATCTGCCATCAAGTAATGTACCTGCAAATCAGGTTCTATATTGTCTGCTCTACTGATTACTTCTAACAAACTGCACAGACACAAAAACGGATTGCACATTATGCAAGGGCAGATCTGGGTATGTGCAGTATGCAGCCTAACTCAACTTTTTAGTATATGCAGTGATAGTTTCCCCAAGAGCTGATTTTGAGGTTTTGATGGCCCAGACTTACCATGATCAACCAGCCATGTCATGCACAGTGTGTTTAGTTTTTCATCAAAGAATTCAACACCCTGCAATGAGAAAAGTACAGTAAGAATATAACATTTGCACAAACAAAATTACAAAAACAAAGATGACAAGGCCTTAGTTTAATCTTGCAAAAATCAAATCTGAGTCACAGCTTTCTGGTTTGTATCTGCAATTTGCTCTAAAAACATTTCCACAACACATCATTGTTTAAACCTGAGCGAATATGACCGTTGTCAATTTGATATTACATGAAATCCAAAAGTGATACAGTTATGAGCTCTCTATGAAAGCAAATCCTGTCATTTTATGATTTAATACACAGAGAGGAGAAAGTAACAACATAAAAATGAATATTTTTTTCAAAATGAAAATATCACTCTAAATAACAAAAGACATACTTGCAATGTTCATTTTAAGTGCTGAAAAAGTCTTTAGAATCAGTGTATAATGCTTATATAACACTATATCAACAGACTGAAAAAGAAAAGTACCTTTAACAAAGCATTATCTTTTTGTTCGGGGGCCCCGAGTGGCCGAGTGGTCTAAAGCGCTGTCCGTTACGGATCACTGCCATCTCACCTCTGTCTGCGTGTGTTCGAGTCTAGGATTCAGCTAATGTAGATATGTGAGAAAGCTTGCCAGTAGCTTCTCGTGGGTCGTGGTTCTTTCCGGTGATTTCCCGGTTTCTTCCTCCACCATTAATACTGGCCGCCATGAATAGCCTATTGTGTGCTGAAAAATGGCGTTAAGCCCAACAACAAACAAAGCATTATCTTTTTGTTCATTCAACACATGAACCCATCATGTAAATCCATATTTAGAGATCTATGTGTGAAACTATATTGGCAAATTTCCACAATAAGAAATTCTCAGCTTCAGAGACATTTGTAAAAAAAAGGATAAAATGTGTACCCTGAAAAGACATAAGACTGTCACATCTGAACAATAATTACAGACTGTAAAACCACTTGAAGATGACAAAGTAAATAACCACTGTCATCTTCTGTACTCTTGTTTATTCTGCATTCTTACCAGCTGTCCTGCCAAAAGAGGCATGTACTCAATGATGGCCAGTCTAACTCTCCACTTGGTATCCTCAGCTAGTTCCACTATGGCAGGGAGCAAGCTCTGAGATAACTGTTTTATGCCAATCACCTAGAGAACAAAAATATCCTGGTAAAGTATCATACCTAAATACTTCACTAAAGTTCAATCAAAGATGTATTTATGTGACTTGAATGCACTAAAGTTCAATCAAAGGTGTATTTATGTGACTTGAATTCACTCAAGTTCAATCAAAGGTGTATTTATGTGACTTGAATTCACTCAAGTTCAATCAAAGGTGTATTTATGTGACTTGAATTCACTCAAGTTCAAAGATGTATTTATGTGACTTGAATTCACTAAAGTTCAATCAAAGGTGTATTTATGTGACTTGAATTCACTAAAGTTCAATCAAAGATATATTTATGTGACTTGAATTTACTAAAGTTCAATCAAAGGTGTATTTATGTGACATGAATTCACTCAAGTTCAATTGAAGGTATATTTATGTCACTTGAATTCACTAAAGTTCAATCAAAAGTGTATTTATGTGACTTGAATTCACTAATGTTCAATCAAAGGTATATTTCTGCAACATTACTAGTCTAATCTAAAGTGTATCTTTATGTCACTGGTACACAAAATTTCATAATGACACAGTAAAGTGTTAAGGGCACAACATCAAAGAAGCACAAAAGGAAAAAAGTTTGTTGTGCTTTGCATGTTCCCAGGTCCCAGATAAATGTTTTTTTTTTCTTTTCATCAGAATGAAATCCTGTGACATCACATCTTGTTTACATGCTATTAACATGAACTGAATGATAACCAGTCATAACCTATGTGTGACACTGCAAGATATACAAGATGTCCAAAATAATGCAAACAAGAATAACATATTTTCTCTGGGCTAAATTGCTCAATATAACAAATTATATTGTACACAGAGTCAGAGGAGGATTCTCTCATATCAGACCCTGGGTAATTACTGCTATATTCTTTCATGATGTGAAAAAATGTGATTGACAGAAAAATGTACTGAAATATAAATGAACATTACAAGTCCTATTAAAGGTACAGCTATCAAGTTTTCTTGAGGGTGTGTGGATATTGTTTTTCCTTTGGTTCAGTTGATTTGGAATTAACATTTTATTGAAAGTAATACTTACTTTTTGAATTCTGTCTCTGTTAGTTGTGGGTTTTAATTGTTTGTTTACTAGAGTCAATAACTCAGCTGTTTTGAGCACTTTTAAAATCAAAACATGATTCTAGGGCAAAGAAATTAAGTTATCCATTATTTCATATTGACACCTTAACAAAAGCTTTATTACCTTTACAAATGCAAAGCCCATAATATTCATATATTATCTGACTGGAAGCATGACCCGCAAAACTGCACTGACATTACATTTTTGTTTTAATAACTGTATCAATGTGTTTTTATCTTTCCATCAAGCCTATTACAATTTAGTTGCCCACACATCTTATCAACCAAGTATTATGGGATATAGTGTACATGATTGTTTTCTGGATGAGATAGAGTTTTGCTGTATATCAAACATGCAGAATTGAGAATTAAGACAGCCCAAACATATTGACAGATACAACTGAACAAGAGTGCTTGAAGGATTTTGTTCATTTTTATACAGATAAATAATGAAGCTATTTTTCTACATCACTCCTTGCATATGAATCTTTCTTTGAGTTTTGGTATACATTTTGCACACATCACACTAGCACATTCCATTTGAAACAATGAATACACTAAAACAATGAAACATTCATACCTAGTCTAATCAAGATTGGCTCAGCCATTCTAGAAAAGCCAAAAATAGGTTTTCCGTCCAATTGCTATGGGAAAAGGAGACTATCATTGACAAAACTTAAATAGAATATAACCTAAAAAAAAATCCTTCCTTCCCAGTTTTGATTTAAAGTGGCTATGCTTTTCTGAAGATAAGATAACCATTTAGTTACAACTAAAGACAACACTGCATTGAGATCCAACCCCGACACAATTCAGGTATAGAATAACATAAGAAACATTCCACCATAATTCCTAATTTGGTTAAAACTGACTAATCCATTTTAGAAGTTTAAAACAGCATTGCCACCTGGTTGCTAAAGAAGCCATAGCATTGCCAGCAGAGCTACCATGACAATTTTAATAGCTACCATGACAATTTTAATAAAACATGTCCGTAGAAAAATTTATATCAAGTCTAGTCTAAATTAAGTCATTTTGGAGAAGTTAAAATTTGTTTTTCCATATGACTGCTTTAGATGAAACGCTGCTGCTAGAGTAACCACTGCAGAGTTTGATACTAACTGGCCTAGAAGGTTAAAAAAAGTTGAAAATAGCAAATGTTTGATAGACAGATGAACAACAATGGGCCATGCCTTGATCTTTTGGTGGAGAGCTAAAATTGTAAAACAGGAATAATTGTTGAAGCTGACGGGACCAATGCCATTTATTTATCTATAAAGCATGAATCTTTAAAAGAAAAGCACATAGCAAAGAAAAAATATTACTTCATTTTATATGTACACACCACAATGTCATAAAAAAATTAATTTAGCTTCAAAAATGGCACTTCTTTCCCAAAAGAGTAGATTTTGGCACTATAAAATTATGGGGATAAATCAACTGTGTAACCTTCTGATTTACAGATAAATTCACCAAGCTATTGTAAAGATGCAATGTTTGTTATGCAGGATTATGTCAGAAAGTCAGATTGACAAAAAAAAAGAAACAAAAAGACACTGACAAAGCTGGAAACATTACCTCATTTACACAATCCAAGTTTGAGATAATATTAAGTCTAACTTCTGGACATTCATCTTTGAGTTGTGTCAAGAAAAGAGGAAGCAGGTGTTCAATGGTGCTGAAATATAAAAAGAAATTAATGTCACCTATGACATACGGGTACGGGTAAAGAAAGTTTATTGACTACTTCATGTTTTGAACTATCAATGAACATAATGTTGTAATTACATGCACATATGCAGTAATAAACACTGTAATGTACTACATCAGTGTATTATTGATAAATTCTAAATTCTTATGAGCATAATGAAGAAAAAAGGCTTCAAACAGAAAAAGGAGTATCATTTGACTTGAGACTGATGACTGGTCCATTATTAGGTCACTATTTAAGTAAATAATTTTCTCAAAGATCTTTCACTGATTAAATACTAAAAGAAAATGTGCGTGTGTGCATGTATATATATATATATATATATATATATATATATATATATATATATATATATATATATATATATATATATATATATACACACAGGGGTCAAGCTAGACTTAAATTTTAGGGAGAAGTGACTTCTCCTTTTGGTCAGATCAGGGAGAAGTGGGAGCTAATCAGAGAGAAGTGAGACAGAAACAAACACCAAAAAACACAATATAGATTTTATATATATATATATATATATATATATATATATATATATATATATATATATATATATATATATATTTATTTATACACACACACACACACACAGATGCATTATCATATTTTAATTATGTGCTCTATTTCTTGGTATGCTTTTAAGTTTTAAGCAATGCCTTATTTTCAAAATGAAAATATTTATTATTTGTGAGTATTAATATATTTTGTACGCGTATAAAACAAATTATATTCATACCCATTCTATTCATACTTAGTATATATGTTTTTGAATTAAAGTAAATGCAGTTTAGTTTGGCTGTATTGCTTAAAAATCACATATGAAGCTTTACATTGCAATTATTTTCACTGATAGAAGTAACAAGATTAGAGCCTTAATGCAAAAAGGTAAAAATGCTTAATAAACTACCACTTAATTATTTTATTTTTCTTAAGTTTTGTGTGCATTTGCAGTCAAAAAGATTTCTAGCATTCTTTGAAAACAGCCCCATATACATATACATATGAATAAATGCACAGGAGACTTCAAACCACACTCTTCGTCCTGATTTCATTGTTCCGGATAAAACATTAATGTAACTATTCATAAACAACACACTGAAGCACTAAAGTCGATATGTAACTAAACTGGACCCTATTTTTGTTTTATGCACAACCAAAAATCCAAGACTAGGTCTTGCACAGAGTGAGTGCATCTATTTTTAGACCAGAGGGGGGGTCTCGAACTACAGAGATTCTTGCTTTGTTACAAAAACCCATTAAAATTCTGCTGTTGTTGTTGTTGTTGGGCTTAACGCCATTTTCAGCACATGATAGGCTATTCATGGCGGCCAGTATTATTGGTGGAGGAAGAAACCAGGAAATCACCGGAAAGAACCACAGACCCACGAGAAGCTACTGGCAAGCTTTCTCACATTTCCATATTTGCCGAATCCTAGACTCGAACATTCTGCATATTTATGCATTCTCGAAATTCTTCATATTTATGGTTTGTCTACCTACTGGTAATAATGACATGGATTGGTTAAATTATTATTTGCTTCATTACTATATATAGTTTTCGTATTTTCACAGTTTAATGAAGTGGTATATCAAATACGCAGCGATGTTCGCCATTAAAATTTCATTTACGGTTTCAAACTGATTTTATACAGAAAATACACAAATACGGCGGTTAAAATCTCCATTTATTAAAAATAGGATATAAATTAGAAAATGCTCTTCACCGATCATATTTTTTAAAGCAAATTACTATTTGCATATTGATGTTTAAATTTTGAAACAGAATTTGGCATCTTTTCATCTTAGCACAGTAGTTCCAACTTTATGAAATCAAGCAAGGATATCTTACTCCGGAAAGGGGTTAATGGTCAGTTAGCTATTAAAACTTGCATGTGAATGTGCAAGCATTTCTTTGTCGCCATAAGCTGATTGGTTTCAACACCAGGTAAATACATTTGGCTGCAGCAGTGCCAGAACTTACTGCCTACAGCAAGGGGGCATCTCAAAGTCGCAATCAACAGTCATATTACGTCCGAAAAATCAGAGGGCAAAGTCGTTTTCACTTTCATAAGTGAAGAAGGCGAAGTTTACGCTTTTCAGGCGACTTTTTCGCCCACTTCGCCTGGTAGCGTGACCCGTTATATATATATATATATATATATATATATATATATATATACACACACACACACACACACACAGAATGATCAATCTAGATCTGCATGTCTGGCTAAAGTTGAATTTTGAACATTTTTGTTCCTAGCAATTGTGTTCAAACCATTTACCTCTTTTGTGTCTGTGCATATCGTACAATACATAATGTCCTCATTTTAATTTGCATAGCCATTGTTATATCACAGCCACAGATACGTTTTTAACCACTTCGACTAAAACTGTCGAACGTTTCCTAAGTTATGCATTACGCTGGAGGCTGAGCATACGTTTCCATTCTGAACATCAGATGAAGAAACCGAATGCTGCTGATCAGTGGAATTTGAATCATGACACAAAATATTCAATGCCCTTTGCTTAAGGTCAATTTCCATTATCTTCTTTGGTGCCATTTTAACTGGAAACATGAAGGGAACTATGACATCCCATAATAGTATACTGTTAAGGAGTGGTATCACATAACCAGTGCAAAGATAATATTTGCCAAATGAAAAGAAAGTGCTCTTAAACAAAAATCCCAGTAAACATGTTGTGTTCCTCTAAAATTTTTGCATCCAAGGAATGTACATATGAACAATTAATGAGTCCCTGCCTTTTTTTGTGCATGATGGACATTGGGCACTGGGGTAGATTGATCACTGTATATATGACAGTATATTTCACTTATAGCAAAAACTTGAAAAAACATTGTTTAAATGATCATTACTAGTTTCATTATGCTAATTTCACTTAAATTCATCAAACCAAATGCTAACTTTCCAAGAAGTATATATATATCCTTCATAAATTTTTGGGGTGTGGCATAATCCTAGAAAAGCACCAAGAAGTCCAGATAGTGAATATTTCATTTAGTTCACTGGTCTATGTACTAAGAAACAACAATCCAGGCAAAAAATTCACAACTTGTAATATGTCCCAGTCACACAATCCTGTTATCTTTTTCATCATATCTGGCCATGGGTGTGAATTCTACCATTTATTACAACAAAAAGGTATTACCCACTGAACCCAACTATGGACAGTCTATTGTCTTTTGTGGTAAAAGCCAGGTTTGTGCATGTGTGTGTACCTGCACACACATACACAACACAAAATTAAATCTGACACTATACCCAGTCTTAATGTCAATAAGCTCAAGAGATTTCTCTTTATTTACAACTCACTTTTCCTTTCCTAAGACTGGTGACAGTCCCATGATGACAGAGGCCAGGGCAGACTTGACATGTTGATTGGCATCAGTCACTAGATCTTTCACGCAAGGCAGGATGTTGGTCATAATAATATTTTCCCTCACATCTGCTGTCAGATTCTGAGAGAAATCTAATTAGAAAAAAAGAATCCTCTTACATGCAGAAATGCTTTTAAACCAAAAAGTAATGATCAAAGATGTTTCCAACCCAATGCAGTCTTAAGGGAATACATGTAGAAAAATACACCTGTAAAGCAAGCATTACATGTTACTAAATGAACAGCAAGACAAAGTATTCACTACCTTTCATGTGCCTTTAAGTTTGGTCTGGTCTGGTGTTTTAAAACACTGCAAAACAAGTAGGATATTAAGTTTAAAGGCAATTGGAGTAAAGTGTCTTGCTCTACGACATTCCACAACAGCCATCCCTGGTTGATCTAACAGAATTGTCAAACTTAAAACCGGTTAGTATCAAGTCGAGTACACTAACCCCTTAGATAATGTAGACTCTTTTGCACTTACAACTCAGACTTAAATTTTTTTTTAAAAAAACAGCCACAATTTGAAGACATTTATTGTTTTACAATCAATTTATGAGAATGTATTACAAATCTTTCTAACTCACTGTCTACTGACATGTGACCTTGTACCTTTAACCTTGTGTGCTGCTGCTGCTCTGACTTCAGCCTCAGTGTCCTTCAGAAGGCTTTGGAAAGCAATCACCAGATCATTCTTTGTTATATCTGGTCCAACTGCTTTCTGAAGCTGTTGGGAAAAAACAATTTTGTCCAGTAAATTATGTTTCACCAAGAATACTATTTGATTACATTAATGTTAAGAATATAAACCTATCTCCAGAATTCAGTCCTACTAAGAAGATTTTAATTTTATCCATCCATGATCTGCTTTAAGCTAATTTACGAATTTTATTCAATATCAGGTCTGAAACAATTTCTCTACTAGTAACAAGCTCAGCCAATGAAATACATGACCACCTCATTAATATGCATTATTCTTGCTAATTATGGAACTTTTATGAGATCCTAATCCCATAAGCTTATATTCCAAGATTTACCTAAAGCAGAACAGAAAATTAATATGCCCTCTAGAATGGTAACAAACTCTGCTAATTTGATGCAGTATCACCTCAATAATGAGCATGAAATTTTGTTCATTATTTAACTACTCCAAGAACTTAATACCATAAAGCCATGTTTGAGTTTCATCAAAATAGATCAGAAATATAATATTGAGAGTGGAGAGAAGTCCAGCCAATGAAAAATCAAGGAATTAATGTGCACATATTTTGCCCATTATCTCTTTCAAGATCTTGATTGTATAAGTGAATATTCCAAACTCAAATCAGTTGTGTGTGTTTAATTATCTTTTTTGTGTAAAGCTCCTTCTTACAAAGTTCATGATCTTCAGAACTAGAATATCACCAAGGGATACAGCCCAGGGTCAATAGATTGTCACTCTTTGTTGCCCCACAAAGGCAGCATTGTGGTGCATGCCATTAAATTCTACCAATACAGTAGTCCCCCTTTTGAACGGCCCCCCTCACCAGCGGCCACCCGCTTCTTACGGCCAGAATCTGATAGCACCGACGAATTTGTGTTCAAAATTACCCCTCACGAAAGGCCACTCGGCTAACGCGACCAGCGGCCAGCATATTTTTGCAAAAACATAAAATTTACCCCTCACAAGCGGCCGCATTTTATTTTGTAATATGTATCTAAAACAATTTTTTTTTCTAATTGTGTTAAGTAATCCGATTTGTTTCCCAATGTCAGGGTTTTCGTTCTTCAAAAAAGTGTTCTACATGTACCACTAAGGTTAATATTATATCCTTTACACTTCACGAAAAGCCACATTTATTCAGTAAAGCCGAGAAAGACTCAAATTTTATTCCTTACATAAAGGTAATCTGTATATCCTTACTGCGAGTTATCATAAGATGTTTGGTTTATCCGCTGATAATTGTTAAGATTACACTTATTAATAGTAGTAACATCGGAGAAGTGGCAATATTGACGTACAAGACAAAAGTCTGCGCGGAAAATGGTTTGATAGCCTTTATGGCTTCCCTTTGCCAGATGTTGAACTTACATAATTAATGGCTAGTACTCAACAATTGTAAAGTTTAACGGCCGCGATGTGCTATTGTTCAGATCAATTCAGTGTACATATCCAAGCAGCTTTTCGAACTTAAAAAGTAAAAAAAAAATTTAAAAACAATAGGGTACCAGACTGCGACTAATGAATCACGTGACAATCGCTGCCTTTAAAAATATACAGCATCTTGTTTTAATGCAGATAAAATTGTTTAATCAGTCTTGTAGTTGCCACTTTGATGACTATAACTGGACATAATGTCAAGATCACACGGTCTTCATTGGCTAAAAAGAGAAACAGAGTACTAGACAAAGACCAAAAATCACGTGACAACACAACTTGTCGCTTCTTTACGAAGAAAGAATTTCATCCGCTCAACAAATGTGTCGTCTGCATAATTAAATCGCATATAGTTAGCAACATCGGAATAACTCATTACCAAACATTAACATGTCATCACGTAAACGAAGATGATTACTTCAGAAAACGTCGGCTATTATAGTCTACGATATCCGGTGAGGTGGGGGAGGGAAACTGGTCAAACAAATTTAGGTACAAAAGACTCGAATAAAACAATTTTATGTTGAAAAGACTCGAATAAATAACATCGTAACCGATAAGTTATTTAGCAACAGTGGGAAAATGGAGCAAATGGAAAGAGAATTGCGTATGTACCAAGATTCAAATGACGTTTTTGAATGGTTCTGCAATGTGCATGACAACTCCCGCTCACATATCACGCTTACGCCAAGAATAAGAACTATTAATGCATATTCAGTTGAAATAAGTAAACTATTATAGCACAAGAACAGTTCAATATTTAATGTTGCTTTTAAACGAAGATATTAAATGCTTTGAAAAATGAAGCTTTCTTACTACGTACATATACTTCTCACAAAAAATTTAGTCCCCCTCTGGAAAGGCCACTTTCCTGGTGCAGAAGGGGTGGCCATATAAGAGGGGGACTACTGTACTACTAAATTTTACTATCATTAGTAAATGCTTAAATCATACAACTACTTCTACTGTTACCATTAGTTGCCTCTTCTGATATACTAAGGAATACACTGAACCAAATTCTACATTCCCAAGCCTTCTGGGAACTTCTAGAGTAGTAACAAGCTCATCCAATCATCCACACTAATCTTGATCATTAGTAAACTTGTACCACACTTTCATTAAATAAACCTTTGTTCTATACAAGATCATAAACTGATCATAAATGTGGCTACCAGAATGACAACACACTTGTAATATCAAACACATGATAACCTCATTAAAAGGTGTTGATCTTGGTCAATATTGACTCAAAGATTTGATGATATAATGCACTTTTTTTAAAATCAAAACTGGTTTAGAAATATAGACTCCACTGTAGTAGCAAATTTGGCCACTGTTAAACAGATGCAATGAGATCACCTCATTCACATGTGTGGATCTTGCTCATATTTAATTAATCTTGATGAAATAAACCTATGCCCCAAGTTTGATCAAAATTGGATCAGAAGCATGGCCTCCATATTGGTAACAAGCAAATATTGACAGGGAGATGACAGATGTGAGATACAGAAACATACAATAAGTTCACTACACCTTATGGCCAGGTGAGTATTATTTAACATCATCTTCACACATCTACAATGGATATTATATCTCCAATTGTCTGTCCATCAGACAACACTAATGGTGAGAAGTTAAAATTGTAGAGAAAATGAGAACCTAATAAAATTTTCCTATCTTTGTACTACAAAATAGCATTTCATGTCATAATTTTATGCCTCAATAATATTAAAGTAGGCTAAATTGATTTTGGTCTCTTCAGAAACCTGAGAGCATATCTCAATTAAGCAGTACTTGGCATCTCAGTATAACACTACTTACTTTGAAGCATTTTTAAAAGTTATCTATAGCTGCAGTGTGTACATAAAAATTGTCTTATTTCTACTATTGCATTAATGATTAAATTAAAACATTTTCTTTGCCCTAATTCTGTTGTATTACAATATCTATAATGAAATCCAAAACCAGCCATGGCTCTTGTTTTGATGAAGATGGCATATTTCTTTTTTTGGATTCTCTTTCCAGCCTGATAGTAAGCAAAGGTGGAAAAAATAACTAGAAACTGATGATATAAACAACAAAACAAAAACATTTTCTTCGGGAATTACCATCTGAACTGTCTTATGGTATTTGTGGAAGGGATGTAACTCTTGGTATTTCAATCATTGATTTATATCTATAAAGAATGAATTCTGGATATGTCAAGAAAATTATCATACCCAATGAAATGCATAAAAATGTCATGAATAAATGGGTATATTGTCAGCTTACCTCTGTGAACTTGTCAGCCACCATGTATCTCACCCTCCAGGATTTATCCTCAGCTGCCTGTCGCAAGGTTGGCATCACCAACTGCTCAATATCATCAGTACCCAAGAGAGAAGCAATGCTAACACATGCCTCCACTGCTAGTAGGCGTACAGAGTCCTGAAATAATACCAACATGATTTAAATGGATTCCAACTTAACTAATATACACTATAATAATATCCTATAGTTTATATTTCTTATGATGTAATACATATGGTAATGTCTTAAGGACTAATATATACTGTAATGGTAACGTAAGGCCAAACATATCCTGTTACATGAACTATATCTACAAGAACACTGTGATCTGTATGTTCATCTAATAAGTCAAAAAGTTATAAATCACTTTATGTCTCTGTCACTTTCACCGATGGTCAATGAAGCACATCAACACAAAATCTATTATCTTTGTTTCATGAGGACTCATCCCAGGTATGAAAAAAATTCATTGCTGGATTTAGGAAATGTAAATGAATAAATTTCATTAGCAAAAGTTCAAAATTTTCTCTGTTTTCTCACCCCGACCCCAATGCCAAATGAATGTGTCATAGAATGAATTTTGTTATATCCAAAATATGGAGAAAAATGGTTGTTTAAAAAACATAAGCAAATAATATTTTTTAAAAAAATAACTCAAACGTTAGCACAAATTTTCTATGTAACCTTGACCAAAAGCAAAGGGCAAGAAGATTCATTTTTTATAAAAAGGAACAAAGATTCATAATGATACATCCCAATGATGAAGAAATTCCAACATAGGGTTTAGGAAATATAAGCAGATAAAAAAAATTTTAACAAAAACCTAGCTCATATTTTCTAAGTCATTGACCTCCCCAACCTCAAAGGTGCAAGCACACATCATAGGGGGCCCCGAGTGGAGTGGCCGAGTGGTCTAAAGCGCTGTCCGTTACGGATCACTGCCATCTCACCTCTGTCTGCGTGTGTTCGAGTCTAGGATTCGGCTAATGTAGATATGTGAGAAAGCTTGCCAGTAGCTTCTCGTGGGTCGGTGGTTCTTTCCGGTGATTTCCCGGTTTCTTCCTCCACCATTAATACTGGCCGCCATGAATAGCCTATCGTGTGCTGAAAAATGGCGTTAAGCCCAACAACAAACAAACAAACAAACACATCATAGAATGCATTCTTAGCATCAAAATGATTCATCCTAAGAAAATCTATCAAACTGTTTAGGACTTGCAGGCACAAAAAAACCCCCATGCTTTAACCAACATAGTAAACAAAATTTTCTAGCACTGTAACTTGACCACAAGATCATAGGGGCCAGCAAGTGTGTCACAGAATGATCTGTCCTAGTTTTAAAATGATTCATGCCACATTATGATGAAAATCTTTCAAAGGCTTTAGGAAATAAAAGCAAATTAAAATACTTAACTAAACTTAACATACTGTTGATGACAATGAAGCCATATCAAAAGTGGTCCTATGAGTTGTCACAATATCTGTAATATATTTTTTCAGTATTTCATACCTAAGAAACATATTAGATCTCTTTCAATATTGGCAGTCAATAATATTACAATAGTAAGTTCTGAAGGATACTAATTAATTGAAGCAAGGAACAGCAAGTTTTGGCTTCTGAAATAGGCTATTTTAAACTCCGGATTTTCCAAAAAGAAGTCTTTGCAGCATATTATCAATCAATTATATTTTTTTAAAAAATGGACACCTCAGAAATTAAATTAATTTCAAAATTAATAATACATTAAATCATGAAAGACTAAAGATTTTGTGCCGGCAGTCACAAACCTGTGTTAATTCTGCAAAAATGCACCATAGATAATACACTGCATAATGCATGCAGCCTGTTTATCTGTACATAAGTTACTGAACACTGTTGACCTACATCTGCTGATTACAAATGAACAAGAAAATCAGATCTATCTGTTGGCATCAAATGAAGCATAAATAGTAGAGGCCCTGATCTAATATGCTCATCATCAGTGGCAACTACTTAAGGAAAATATGGTACAAGTCCAACTCAAGAAAATTTAAAACTTTGTGCATCATTGTTGAGAAAAAAAATCCATACCTGTTCATCCTGAGCTAGTGCAGTGAAGAGTGGGATTAGTTCAGATTTTAAGTATTCTAGCTCCACAACCTTAGCAAATTCTCCCAGTTTCCCAGCTGCAGCCCTGCGGACCATAGGTGTGTCATCTCCACAGAGATTACGGAAATGTCTTCAAAAGATGACAAAATTTTCTTTAATTTTTAAAGGAATAAATAGTGTTATTTAGAACACTTCTCTATTTATTACACATGTACACCAAAAGTTCAGATCAAATTTACTTGGTTCTGACAAATTACAATTAAAACTAGCACCAACATACTTGATAAAAAAAACAAGAAAGGAAGCTATCAGAAGCCACCAAAGTTTGCATGAACAGATATTTACTTTAACACCAGTCTAAATCTGATAACACCAAACATCACAACTGTTGCTGATTATAACAAAAGGAATATAGAATAAGTGAAGAGCTTATTCTGTATTCCTGGTGTCAGAAAGTGGCAGTTGTGAAAAATGCAAAACAACAACTTTGTCAAGAAATGAACATAAATTATTGCACACCTGGGTAGCTGACATATACTGGCTTATGAAAATGGTTAATTACATACAAACATATATACAAACTAAATCTGCAGATGGGAAAGAAAAGTTCAGAGCACATATGCTACAACAGTGTTGTTCAGATTATTCAGATCAGTTGGTTGAGCAAACCAATAAGACAATTGATTGTGAAACTATAAGTGATTGTGTGCAAAGGGAGACTACTTTTCAGATAGATGCAAAATGCAAAGATTAGTAAAACGGGGAAAATGGTTAGCTGTACAGGACTTCCAATCCACTAACATTGAACTAAATTATGTATTCCCTTCACTAATTACAAATATAAAACACTACAATTTGTAGGTGCAACCTTAATTAAGAACATATAGTCAGTTTTTGCTGTTATATTGTAGAGTTAATAAATTGTTTTACAAATATGATTATTTGTTTCAGTTTAAATGTAAACTCTTTCTGTAGTATTTGTAAATAATGATAAACAAGAAAACCATGTCCTTCTTTTTTTTTAATGAGAGACACATCATATGTATAAATAAAAGGGTTTGGAGGGATTTGAGTGTGGGGATTGCAAGTTTTTCAGTTGCATAAAACTGAAAGGTCATAAGAAGCTGCTTTAAATTAACAAAGTTGTAGAACAAAAAAAAACATACTAGAAGAAAATGTAATATTTTTAAATGTTTTCTCTAATGAAGATATCAGCCTTTCAGTATAAATTACATTTTCAAGATACACCACTCCCTCGATAACTTGCGGACATTGGGGTCCAAAAACATCGACCACGATATAAGCGAGGGCGCGAGTTATCGAGGGACCTATAACAAACTACAAATATAACAATGGGATCGACGCATAGAGAAAAAGTCGTGGGGTGGCTTGGCATGTTGAATACTCAATAATCGCGCTAAGATTAACAGTGGATAAATATCTTTCATATCGGTGTCCTTTGTTTAGGTTTTCCTCACAGAGTAACATTAATTTCAGGATAACTTACAGTATGTAGAGGAAATCATCTAAACATTATTCTTCCTGGTTTCCGTTTGCTTAGCGCAAATTCTACAATATGGATTCTATCTTTACAGGCAATACAGTATTTTCTGCCCTATAAATCTCTCCTGCATATAAGTCACTCCTCCGCACTTACCATAATCACGCCTTTGATACCGCCGGCCATTGCATGCGACTTGATAATTTCCAACTTCGAGTAAGAAATATACAATTGTTTACGAGTTACATAAAAGTCAGTATTACAATAGACTTTGACTTTGCCTTGAGTCGTATTTGAATTGTTGAAAGTCCATGACCTGCAGCACGCTGTTCCACAATCCATTTTCGTAGATTCTCCTTGAGAACTGGCCAACTTGCTTTGCCACTATGATTTCCCTTCTTGGTTTTTTTGCTGACCTAAACTTTTCTTTTTTAAGCCAGTCACGTACAATCTTCTCGCTTACGTTGAATTTTCTTTCTGCTGCACGATTTCCGTTTTCTTTCGCAAATGCTACAACGTTTAACTTAAATTCTGCATCATATTTTTTTCTAGTTAATTTAATTTAAAACAAAACTTATTGACTTACGCTAATATAACAATTTTAAATCATACAACGTTATTGTGAAACTATATTTTATTAATGCTCCATTGTATGAACAGTACGTATTTATATATCGGTCATTTCCACAACCCAAGCAAACTTCAAAGGCACTTTATACGCTACAGTGATTTTAATACCTTAACGAAGACCTTGCGAATTCACCTAACAATTGAAACTGTTCACGGGCCTTCCAGTTATTTTTTTCTTATTAATTACCGGTACTTTGAAGTTCTCCCCATGAAGCCAGTCTTGGCTTAATCTAGAGTTTAAAACTAGAGCAATAATCAGAGGAAATATTCCTGCTGGGTTTTTTTTGTTTTTTTTTTTAATAACAAGCTGTAGCGAAACCAACCGAAAAAATGATTGTGTGTTTTTATAAACTACTATTAAAGTAAATTATGAAGCGCCAACAGAGGTCTCGGAAACGCTTTACAGTGACATAATTCGTTGTTTAAAATAACAAAATAATCACAGTTCTGCATTCTGTATTAGAGTACATCAAAAGAACATGACGCAATAGCTGGGCGGCAAGTTCAAAGGACTTTGAATAGCAGCTTGGGTGGGAAAATGGGCTGAAATTTACAACGACTGAATTTAGAGACAGAAAGATTCTAAGATGTACATGACGAATAATAAAGGAAATACAATGGCAATCGTTATTTCAATATTGATTTTATTTATTAATAACAACAAATTTTAACACATGTATAACTAAATATTATTTGACTATTTAATTTGATAATCGTATAGTCTAATACTTACATGTACCGTATGTAAGTTTCCAGCAATTGGCTTGCCCGTATACCGGCAGATGCATTTGGCTAAAGTACAGCATCACTGCGCATCAGTCACAGTCGTTAAAAAAATTTATTTATCGTATAAGTCGCTACTGCATATAAGTTGCACACGTCATTTTTAAGAAAAAACAATGAAAAAAAGTAGCGACTTATACCCCGGAAAATACGGTAATCACCATTTTAGAGGATAAAAACGAACAATGTATCAAGGTTAAATTTGCCAATTTACAATTTCTTATCACCACTTTTTCATGTTTAACACATTTAAAATATATTTTCCTTGGTAAAAAAATCGGGAGCCATGCCGGACACCGTGTTAAAAGCGGGTTCGCGAGTTATCCAGGCGCGAGTTATCGAGGGAGTGGTGTAGCTAGAACCTGAAAGACTGTTTAAAAGTGTGGCCATTCATCTTGAGTATATGTAGAGATGTCAAAATTTCTATTAGGTACAAGTTAGTCCTAATGATAGGTTACTCGGGCATCCATTCAAAGGGAAATTGAATTAAACGGAAATCTGAACTACTCTGTTGTAGGTTCAAACATGCCAACCCCATGAGAGGTATGAATGTAATTATTACTAATGTAAGTGGCAAAAGAGCGTAAAATGAGCCATCTATATATTACATGCCATAATTACAGAAAACTTCATCTTAGGTTATTTAATTTTGCTACTTCCCTGGATCGGCAGTTAAAATTTTTCAAAAATCAGCCAAATTCATATAGATTAATAGGTAGTACAAGTCTAAACACAAAATCGATAAATTATTTATGCATAACACTTACTTTAAAAAAACAATCTATATGTAATCTACAGTAACTTTCACGAATTGTCATAAAATACACAAATGATGATTGTTGTATTATTCTTGACCTGCTATGCTATGGTTTGTTCCTTAAAGACAGTACAGTGCAATATGTTTTTTAAGTTTAACAAAATCTCTCTTCTAACATTTTTAGTCATATAACATCCATCAGTCACACAGATACATCCCATTAAAAAAATTAACATTGGTGACATTTATTTTCAATTTTGACCATACATGGCAACCCCTGGCGAGGAAAAGGCATAATCTAAGTTAACAATAGGCGTAATCTGAGCAGAAAAAGCGTAATCCACATTAACATAATAGAATTCAATATGCAAATGTACAAAACATATGTATATTTTGGCGTCAGAAAGCACCCGTTTGAACAAAGGACCAAAGCTGTATTCTACCACTAGTTGTAGTCAGTCTTCTATTAAGAGCTTGGTAAATAAGCCCCTGCATTTATACAATTCGTTTCCACAATTTAGTTCTGCTGTAAAAAAGAAGTTACCATAGTATTTGAGTTAGTAAAATGATCTAATTCAGACATCTGTTTTACACTATGATCAATATCAAAATCCTTTCCACACAGCCTGCAATGGGCGTAAAGCTACCCTAGAATGGCACTGTATTGTGTTATTCATGTATTCATCTCCAAGTCGTTTTTTTTCCATTTTTTTTCCCTGTCTAATCCATCTGTGAAATCATTTGAGAAACATTTTTGCTGTAACATACGCATCGACTAGAATAAATACTGCCAAAATCCTACAGAATGGTTCTGTACCTCACATTTTTTTTAACAAAGAATATGTGAGCAAAGATTACAAGTTAAAAAACCAGTCTGCTCAGTTTAAACCTAGACAGCTGCTATAAATAGAACCAGGTCTTCTTGGAAATAGGGCAGCTGCTATAAATAGAACATAACAAGTATAAAGGTCACTGCTAGTCTAAAGACAAGTGTACTTTTATGTCATAGTTTCACAGATGCCATCTTTTCTAGAATAGGTTATGTGCTATCAGTGTGATGTTAAAAAAAATGAAAAAACAAATTACTAATTTTTTTAGGAGGGGGATATACCGAAAAAGCGTAATCCAAATACATTTACGTGTAAGGGCATAATTTAGTGAAAAAAGCATAATGAATACGCTAAAAGCATAATGGTTGGCATGTATGTTAGACTGGTGAGCTATGTATTTAGTATCAAAATAGAATGAATCTATGACAAGTGTTTTCAGCTTAAAATTGATGAAACCCATATTTTCTTGGAACTGCTTCATGGAAAATTCATGTAAAAATTATATTTACACACATAGTAATTTTTTATTTCATTTGTTTTCAATGTACTTATATAACATTTTTCCTTTATATTTAAATATTTCAGTGAAAAATTTGATTCTGTATAGCTGTCCATTTCATTAATTTATTTCAAATCATGGTTCAAGAAGCACAAGTTACAGTTACCAACTTTTTGTGCTGCCTTTTCCATGACCAAAAATTTGTTTTGGGTTTCCCACTCATGAAAAAGGTCCAGTAAACAAAAATGTCAACAGCGCTCGTGACTTGAACAGCTAACACTCACTCCAGAGCCACAAACTTGAGGCAAAGAGGCATTAGTTAAATAAGCATCTCTACTGTATTTACTTTTATTTGAATTGTATTATGTATTTACATATTATTTCCTTGAATACTTATTATTCAGTAATTACTGTTGCTCTTGATAAAAGCTACTGACCCAGTTCATATCATCAGAAGCTCCAAAGTCGCGAGAAAAATAAAACATAAACCGTGGAAGGGAATGAAGTTACGATGGTCTGGCTTGAAATGTCAGTATTGATTCTTTAATAGGTCACATGAAAAAGTAAAGATGTATCCGCCATTGTGTTATTAATAGGTCACATGAAAAAGTAGAGAAGTGTCTGCCATTGTGTTATTATAAAGTATATGTATGACAAGTAAATTGTAAGCAACCATATGAGCCCAGGGAGGTTGAAATGCATACACGAAACAAGCCTCAAACTGTACTTGTTATTCCATGTCTTGATCTGAACATGGAAAACTTTAAACAGGTACCCAATTGTTTTTTTATCAACTGGGTTATTATCAATGGGCACGTACCTGTTGGCATCTTTAACTTTAAAACCATTGTGTAATATATTACTGCTTTTTGCATTTGAATATTAATTTATCTGAGTGTTATTGTGGATTCAAAACAAAAAAATCCATGCTATTTTCAATTACTATGGTCATTAATTCCTGAAACAAAACCCATCCATGTTTAAACTTTATTTTTTAAAATCCTTTTTATATTGTCCTATTATCAAAATACTGATCCATGATTTTATTGCAAGTAACTGTGAACTTACTGCCTGTCCTTGAGCAAACACACAAGTACCAATTCAGGTATTTTAAGTTTACTATACACTTTGGAACTAAATTCTCCAAACTGTTTGTGTGCATGTTTATAGGTGAACACTAAACTTACTGTCTTAATTCTGCCTTCACTGAGTTGGATACTTTTGTATAGCAGACAGAGAAAAGTCCACATGCTGATGTTCGTGATGTAAACCAGTCACCTGAAAACAAAACAACTATTTTACATACCAGATGATACAAACATTGTTTAATATCAATTGACAAGTGAACAATACAAGAACATAATTTTTTTTTATAAAAGCAATGCAAGATTCTTTTGACCATTTCATCATATAATTTATTCAGCTCTTTACAAATTCCAATCCAGCATTTATAAAAAATTCCTCAACTTGTAAGTAAACATGCAAACCCAAATTTGGATAGTTTAAACTAAACCAACTAAAAATACATTGGCTCTTAAAGTAGCAATACATGTTGATAGAGATGTAAGTAAAATACAATTATTTTGTAACAATGTAACAAATTTAAGACCTTATGACAAATGAGTGTTGGAGTCAACTCTCAAGTGGAAGAGTTTCGTGAACATTGGGCCTGATAATGTAACAGAGATCACTGTATTTGCTGCATTTGCTAATGAACAATGTTCACTAAACTGCAAACCATATATACATATATCTGGGATTTAATGGCAATGTAACAAAGTTAGCTATGTACTGCCAATAAAAGTTCAATTCCAAAATGAAAACACAGAAAGAGATAAAATGCACAATTTGCAACCAGGTAAAGGCCTATGGTCTGTGCACTTGGGTGTGAGTTACTCTTTAATAAATACAGTAAATAAAATGACAATTTATTTGATCTCACTGAACTGACTGCAGCATGTAGAGGACGAAGTATATACTCACCTCCGGCAAGTCTCCTGACAAGTGGAACAAAGTGGTTCTCTAGATCTGCCTGTGTGTGTTGCGATGCTATTTGCCGCAGAGATTCCACAGCCCTATCACGTACAACTGTCTCTTCCACTGTTGCTAGGCTCTCCAGTGGAGGCTAAAGGATAAAATTAAGTGTCTGGCGATTAATTTACAGCAGCCCCCTCTACAATTAATGCCTTCTGATCACTATTTATTATCTGTTAACAGCAAGTGTTTATACTGTTTGCAGTTGTACTCGCAAACCAGTATAAAAAATAATCTGCATTTTCATACCAAGAGGTCCAAATCTTCATTACAATTGTTCTCTGCACATATTTATCACTTCCTTTGTATATTCTTACACTACCATGTAGATTGAACTAAATAAATATTAACAGAGCGCTAATGGTGTGAAAACTTATTTAATCCCTAAACCTGTATGCAAAATTTTATAAGCCTTGGACTAAAGATGCACAATGTCAGGCACTAAAGCTGAATGCTACGGAATCAACTTTTAATTTCTCTACAGAATTTGGAGTTTAGAACACATGAAGGACATCATTACCAGTAGCGGCTTGTATTTTACTCAATATAATCATGTATCTTCAATATCTTATATTCTTTGAAAACAAATGTTTTATATTTTTGTTCAGTAATATTGTCATCAGGTTCACTGACTGAATAGTGTTCAATTTGAGCCTTTTTTTCAAGCTGTACAAAGTAGTAGAATAATTTCTAAAGAAAACTTACCAGCAAGCAGTGGACATAATCTGGTCCTCCAACAAGTGGAGTAAAATTGCCCAGTTGCTCTGCAAGTGCTAGGAGAACCTCATCCTCATCATATATAGTGTCTAAAATTTAAAATTATATGGATACATGTCCTGTGTAACTTAACTCGTAAGCTCAAAGCCTAGAAGTGTGATATTTTTTTTTCCAAAAATGGAACCTGGCTGTAATTACTATGGATATAATTTAAGGAAGAAAATCTTTGCATGGAAAGATAGAAAATGGAAAATGTTAAATGGCAGTGACCATGATGGGAATTAAACTGCACAAGTAACTGGTACAATGGTCTCTTCTAAGCAGGCCCCTCTCAAGACGGGCAGCAGACTAATCAGAGGCTATTATATCCTGCAACAAGTCAATGCATTCCTACAAGCTTGTTCCCATATGTAAAGCTCATCACTCTTATATGCCACATTTCTTTGCAAAATGATGACTTCAAATGTCAAAAGGAGGAACTGTATAATTATTCCTTTGTTGTCATTTTTTTCTCATTCAACGTCAGTCAAAAATTAATCATTCAAACAAATTAAACATATACATAAGAAAAACAATTGTCAGCAATGATTCTCTAAGGAAGTACATAATTCAAATTTTTCCAAGTTATTCATTACCTGAAAAATGACAATAAAGTAAATCGATGTCCAATAAATGACAACATATGAATATATGGGCAACAATTTGATCTGCTCACCAACTCTAAAAATGAACCCAAGATTAAATGGCTGCAGTGCTCATGGAGTATACCACTATCCCTCTCATAATACATGTAAAATTATGGATCAAATTAAAAAGATTATATTCATGTTCTATTCTTGCTTCTGAACCTGCTATTAGTTCAAGGCTGTTGAGAATCAAATTTAATGAAGTTTTTCATGATTAAATACTTTTTCCTGTTTATTCAACAACATTGTTAGAACCTATGTGGCTTGTAATTAAAGTGTGAAATAGACAAAGTACTGCATTAAGCAGATATAACAACATAAAGTGAATAAAGTCACCTGTCAAGAAGGGAATCAGTTCACTTCTCGTCCTCTCCACCCCAAGTGCCAAAGCAATAGTCGACAACTTCTTGATGCTGTTTAGTCGTAACTGCAAATACATATTTTCAATGTTAATAATCTGCAGTGCTAGATAAATCCATTAGTTGGACACCTGCATGCATTATATGGCATAAGTACAAGTTGCATTTTTCACTGTCCCTTAAAAAAATACAATTTGACTATTTTGTTTCTTTTTGTAAATGGCATATCTGCATCCAAAGCTGGTTCCTAATTCTGTGCATCTCAGAAGTTTTATGAGCAAACAAGGTCTACAATGGAGAGAAGAAAAAAATAATTTTACAGTCACTCATTTTTATTCTAATTTAGATTCTGCTCCAAAGTTGACAGCTTTCCAACTAAATTTGTTAAAAAATTTTTGAAATAGGTGCTCAAAACTTTCTTTTTATTTAGCCAAATAAACAGTAGCATGTTACAAGCAATCTATGTTCAATGCTGTTGTGTATGAAGACCATTTAGTATATTTTTCCTGTTACTCATTCTTTTTTTCCTTTGGCTTTCTAATCCAAACATGACGTGTCAGTTACAAGTGGATTAACCACAACCATATGTCCAGAAAGGTCATTGTCTAGTAATAAATTATTGCTCTCAATGTCCCAATGAAATCCTAAAAACTGAAGGCAATGATGTGTCTGTTACAAGTGTTGATGAAACATCTTTTGTTGAATAACAGTAATATAATTCCGGGTTCGATTTCATTATAAATTCTACTGAATGTCAGTACGAATTTTATTGGAGCATTTTTGTGTTTCTAGAAGAAATAAAATGCAACATAATACAACATGAAAGTACTAGATGTTATAGTACAAATGACCAAGTTTTCACAATTACACAATTATAAAGTTCTCTACTTGACCTCTTGTCACAATTTGCATTTTCTAAAAACTAACGAAACTTACAGGAGTCAACACCTGGCAATATTGGTCAGTATATATTAATGAAGCATATGTTAACACCCAATATAGGGATTTTTCACTCCTGTATTTTGAGAAATAAATAATTATTATTGATTATGCAAAAGTTATTTATATGTTGTTTGCTATTTCTTCTTGCTGACTTTAAGTGTCTATAACAACCAACAAACAGAAGAATTAGCCATTCCATTAATTTTATCTCTTCTATTGCCTCTTCAGAAGTTGGTCAGTTGAAGGTATAGTATGATAGCATAATTGACTGTTAAAACATACAGTACTTGGCCACATGTCAGCATAAGCAGATTATGATGTAACAATGGGCAGCTAAGATGGGGTTGTCTTACAAACAAAGAAACATTTGTGTACTGATTGATTCCAATGCATAAGTTAAGTTTGTAGCTTCCTACTGTTCTCTCTTTTATTTATCCTGTCAAAAGCCATGATTGTTTGTACAAATTAAATAACCAAAAAGTCTATCGACAGATGGGACATTTTTGTCACCAATAAGGTGACTGGGCTGTGGGGAAAATATGAAAAATCTATAAATATTCATTGCACTTCTAACAATTAATGAAATGATATAATTATCTCATCCAAAAACAAGAACATTTACTCTGAGACAAAAGTCAATGGCTTCAGTCAAACATTAACTCTATAAGTAAATCGTGCAACCCAATCACACCAACTTGAATAGACAACAGTTTTGTGATTGGCATGTAATCACTTAACATGGGGGGAGGGGGAGACAACATCACAAATCTAGAACACTAACAATCAAATTCCCACAAAAGATTCTCTCATGCTGGTGTAACCCTTTAACTACGACTACTGCTGCATCTAAGCGTCACCTGTAAATCGATCCTGAACCCCACTGTCGCATATATGCAGTGTCGATAAGCCTTGTTTACAACTTCAGTGTAGCTTATGAAAGCATATTTCTGCAGTACTCAAAACCCCAGTGTCGCATCTATGCGGATGTAACTGCTATGTTAACTAAACCTTGATTGGTTGAAAGTACAAATGTTTACTTAATTTTCATTATCATAACCAATGAGAAGACTGGTTACTGAACATTTGTTACAAGTTTGAAAGCTGAGAGGTTAAATTCAGACACACGGGAAGGAAATTTCTGGCAATATACAAAACACATGTAGCTGAGATAAACAAAAATGGATTCCTAGTCAGATATTTGACTTTGAAAGGTTCAGTGCAAGCAATATCAAAGAGTTTAATGGATCATTCTTAGTAAATGGATCAGATAATGATGTTAGTCCCATTTCAACATTAGATGTATGTGATTTTGAATCAAATGACGAGGATTTATTTTGTGCGATTCAAAAATTTATGTGATGATGATTTCTTGTCTGATTGTTGTAGGAGTAAATAAAATGGAAATATATGAATAAAAGACACTATACAAGGTAAGCTGCTTTTTATTTCACTGAAATCCAGCAAAAACTAATGAAATAATGATTATAAATGTAACCATGTTTTTATTGTCAGTTTCCATATTAAGCCGTGATAATGCTTTAGTATTCAGCCTAGCAAACAGCCTCAGTAGTCTCAGTAACTGATACGAATCACTCAGCAGTAGTGAAACTGCAGAACAGCTGTAGTAGTTAAAGGGTTATTAGTGACCTTATTCACCCATGAAAATACAGATTAACTCAAGACAAACAACATATGCAACCACTATGTCAACTTAGGCACTACAATGGCAATTCGCAACATGTACATTAGCTTGGTTTATGGACTGTAGCATTTTTTTTAAAACAATGAAACTAATCAAGCAGTCTATATAAAAGCTGATTAGTGGTGTCAGTGGTGTTTGTCTGTTCTGACATGGTTAATCATAGGGATGCCAGGTCCTAAGAAGGCCAGGAAGCAGGCTAAGTGCAGAAATAATTAGTTTGGTTCCCTGCTTTGTATGCTCCCTGATTTTACCACCCCCACATAAATAATGAAGAACCTGACATGGAGCATAAGAAGGAGGACACTAGAATAGGAAATAACCTACATATACTTTAGTCTGGTTTACAACAGAAACTATAAAACACTATAAGCATTGCTAAACAAATTCAGACATCAGATGTGTTACTTATCGGCTCATTCAAAGTAACACAAAGAAAGAATAAAGACAAGCTTTGTAAATTTTAACAAAAATAATTTATTTCCCTAGAAAACATGGAGAAAAGGTAAATATATGAAACAAGACTTAAGATTTACAAAAGAGATCCAAATTGTTTGTTCTAAAGATACAAAAACACATATGAAAGAGATCCAAATCATTTGTTTTAAAGATATTAAAATACACAAGTCCTGTGAACAGTTCTAAATTGACACAGTCTGAAATTCAGTTCTGGTTCAAAACAGTGGATGATGACATCAGATGAAGGCTAACACAAAAATCCCAAATTTTTTACAGGGAAACACAATTTAGAAGAATGTCTTTGTCCAAGCCAGTAATGTTGTTCTCCAGGGAAAAAATTATTTAGAAAGTAGATGATATACAATTATCTCAACTAAAACAACACGTCGTTCTATGCAGTCACATGAACAGACAACTACTTCTAGCACAAAAACACTTTTTTAAAGTTAATAGAAGCTATGTGACTATGATGTTGAATTCGGTTATGACTCTGACTTAACTTTCTTACAGCTAGATAACTGAGAAAATAAAGGAAGCTAATGTCTTTTCATGTACACATGTACAGAGGATAAGGGTAATTTTGCAATGCATCTGAACATTGGGAAAGACAGACCAAGTATCAACAAAGCTACTTCTGAATGTTTACTTGCAATGAGCTTACTATCATACAAAGCTCATGCTTACACGAGTCACATTTATGATTTACAATGTTTCTAACAAAACATTTGACCCATGCTAACACAATAATAATAATAATAATAATAATAATAATAATAATAATAATAATAATAATAATAACTATATCTAATGATATAAAAATGAAATAAAAAGATTTATACAGAATTCATTCCTTAACACACATAATTCAACTACAGCGTCATAACAGTTGTGTGCCTAGTTTGTTAATATTTTTTTGGGGAATGGTATGAGTGGTTGTTCTTACAGAGAATAAATGAAAGTCATTGGAGAGTATCCTCGTGTTTGTGATGCAGTCGTTCATAGCAGTGTTGAAATGCATATTTTGCCAAGACATCACAGTTGCTGGTCAAGTTTAGCAGGTGGTCACACATATCAGAGCATTTATTTAATAAAATCTATCTGTGCATTACAACTGTGGTCTCAAATGACAGGTGGTCACTCATAGCAGTTTTTACTATACATGTGAATGATTCTACAAACTTGTACACCTATAAATGATAAGCATCCCAGAGTAATACCTCATATTTCTTGTTTGAAATCCTTATTGAGTTCATATTAGTTATAATAATGTTAAATAAAGAGTTTGCTGAAAGTCTACACTCAGCACATTAAAAAAATATTACGATTCTTTGAAACATTAATAATTTACATTTGCAGTAACACTACCATACTGTAATCCTTTGAAATATTTTATGTATGCTCTTTCAATCCTCTTCTCATATACACCATAAAGCTTTCTATGGATTTAGGAGGATTTTGGAATTCCCTATCCCTATTCAATCCCAGAGCTTTAATCCACATTTTTTGGAGTATACAGGGTCTTTTGGAAAAAGAAAGAAATCTTTTGTCCCACCATCACTAGGGCTGTCATCGGGTACCCGGTTACCCGGGTACACGACCATATAGAAAAACCCGGGTATTTAAACGTAAATGCTGGTACCCGTAAAAAAATAATAAAAATCGCCACACTCGACAACCACTTCAAACTGGTGTGACAGCTATGGCTATAATTTGAAACCAGATCTCTGCTTAATACAAATAAACAATACTTCAGACAGTCTGTTTGGATTAATAAAATTCATTGGCATTGTGCAACCGAACCGTTATCCAAGAGGCATTATATACCAAGGTTAAAACCTTTGTTCTACAGGTAATAAACCTCTTTGTAGACCATAACAATTGAATGTGGGTGCTAAATGATCGGTACATTGAGTGCTCTTTTAATGAAATCCAGATGGATACCTTTGATTTCCGAAGAAATGTCAAAGAAATCCCACAATTTATATTATGAACAATCATCACCTAGACACCTTGAAATCTGTGTAATGCCTCAAAGTAATCTTTGCTCGTTTTTCTAGTCGACTAGCTCTGCGAATTTCGAAAGTTAGCCATCATGCATATTCCGATATTTCTATTTTCGATACTACGTTTTTACCATAACTATTTTAAGAATTATAATTCCAAAATAATAACACTTATGCGACTGCATGGTCACTTGGTATCAATGGGGCACGCATGCATGGTTAATTCAAATCTGCGGTCAAAAGCAGATGAATAAATGTGGTCTGTTCTAACAAGGACTTATACTTTAAAAAATGCGAGTGTTCTAAAGCTTTTAATGCGGCTGATCACAGTGATCATTAGAAGTTGGATTATACCTACCATCTGTGTACAAAGGCCATTATAAATAAATTTATTAACAGCGTGCGGTTGGACAATCAGACTGAGTAGTACACGGTTAGCCTCTATAGCCATTAAAAAAAATATTAAAGAAATGGAGATAACAATTAGTTGGTCTAGGGTTGTACATGTCATTCATATGCTAACGGGTACCCATTAAAATTTGCAACGGATACCCGGGTTGGTTTTTTCGTGACTTTTGACAGCCCTAACTATCACTTTTTCTGTTACATCCATATGCAACACTGTGCATCAGACTTAGGTACAATAGCACGATCATAAGATATATCGCATACACATTTACATGGAGAAATAAAACACTTAAAAAATGATGTAAAAGCTGTTCAGTCAAGTATGAGTGTCTTCATTCAGGGCTGAGCAAATCCCATAGCATGACGTCCCCGACTAGCCATTTCTGAAGCCTGACAAGTAAAATTTTCCAAGTCGCAAGTCCAGGACAAGTGCTTTTTTAAAAAGTCGGGCTAGTCCTTATTTTCATGTTTTAATCATTATATCTACCTTTATTTGGCCAATCATGCCCTCAGGGCTTACTGAATTCTTGATTCTAGCCCCTCTTCGTGTATACATTTACATCAATTCCTGCTACCGCTTGACTGCATATTGGACTAAGCGACAAAATTATCGGCAAATAAAAAAAAGCATCAAAATAAAGAAAGCAAGCATCATCAGTAAGCAGTGTTGTAAGTGGTTTTGCTGCAATGAGTTTATTCAATCTAGATCATAGCTAGTCAGAGTTTTCTTCGAACCTTGCCACCCCATTTTTAATATTTGGACATTTATGTTGGGGTGAAGGGTCAAGGATGCCTAGCAAACTTTAATGACCTTTCATAGAGATATACCTGCTTGAAATGCATAGGAATATAATTTATTTTCTCAGATATTGCAAGTAGAGAATTTGTTATAGCTTTAAATCAGCTGACAGATTAACAGAAACAATAGTGTTGATGAAATTTTACCTGGAACTCGTCAATTACAAGTCACATGACTACACAAATCTCGAAACTGACATGTTAATGACTTCAGGGTTCAAATTATCACATGATATCAACAATTTTCCTTTTTAATGTTGCTGTGGGAAAACAAATTTAACATATAAATGAAAGTCACGTAATATTTATAGAAAAATAAAATAAATTATTTATTCTAGAAACAACAACCAGATATCTGTAAATGTTGCAGAACTTTAAAAAAAAAAGTCCTCAAGTGGAGAAAACAGGTCAATGAGGTAGTCATGTGATACCAACAAAATACATAGCTAACCCATGCTTAACTCATTAACCCCTGATCCAAATAGCTAGGCAGTTCCCTACAGCATACTTGCAAAGATCACCTAGACCAGTGTTAGCCTTACCAGTGCCTATATCCATGAGACTTACTGACAGCACTTGACTTGCATATTGTTCTAGAGGGTTTACTTGCAGTAAATTTATTATTTTATTTATATTCGTTTAATTAGACTGAAATTTGGCACAACAGTTCTCAATAAAATTATGTACATAATGGTATAGAATTCATGCTACATGCAGAAATAAAACTTGTGCATAAAGGTGAAAATAAATGATGTACTTAACAATTTCATTCTCTTGCCATAAATAAACCATAAAATCCATTAGGAATACACACACAATGATTAGCACATAAAATAATTATATTTTATGTACACAGAAATTCCACTTGTCATCTTTTTTGTAAACTTAACCTTTTTTGAATACCATTCAAAGTTGCACATCTCCTTGCTCTTGAATTACCTTTCTTCCTTAGAATTCTCACTGAAAATTTAAAACCTAATAAAACACTTAATAAAATTTGAACTCATTCTCATCACGTTTACCATTATCATCAAGGTCTATTTCGATGTCACTATCAATCTCATCCGATAAAAATTCTGAAAATTCTCCATCAGAGTTTGTCAAGTAAAAGTCTGATTCACATCAATTTGCATCATTTTTGGATCTAAATATCTTCACTATTTCTGCTGCTATCGAAATCAAATTTGTTCCATGTTCAGCAGTGTTCACTCTGTCTATTTAAGCTAAAATATTTTTGGTTCAACAGCCTGCATAATTAGGAAATGGCTTGAAGTCAGCCAATGGTTTGCAAGGACTTAACTCGTGTGGGAAACAAGCCATGCTAAATACTGCCACTCAAACGCCCGGATACAAGTTAGGTAAACTCTGCCATACTATCAGGAGATGAGGGAGGAAAAATATGACGAATTATCAGGGCGCCAGGGGTTAATGAGTTAATTTTTGATGAATCTGGTTTTCTCCACTTTGCTGTGATACCGGCAGGTTTCTAGTCATCGTTCTCAGAATAAATATGTTGAGAATTAAGTGTGCATTATTTTTTACAGATAGGTTGCGAGATCTGTGTAGTCATGTGATTTATAATGTAAATGGCGAGTTCCAGGTCAAATTTCGTCAACGCTATAGTTACATCTCGTCTCTCTGCAGATTAAAGATATAACGAATGCTACATTCACTAATCCTAATAAAATAAATTATATTCCAATAGATTTCATGCAGGAATATTTCGATGAAAAGTCATTAAAGTTTGCTAGGACAGTTAGTAAGCAGCTACCATATACTGATACCAAATGGTGTCAGTGAATTCAAATTTTTGATTGGAAATGGACTCTGACCATACACCCCAAAAATGGGGTGACAAGGGTCAGAGGAAATTTGGACTAGATCATAATGAGTGACTATAATTTTAATCCAGCAAGTCAGTGTAATTAAATTAATGATAAGTATTTTACTGACATCAGTGTTGGTTACCTTTATAAACTGATTAAATGACAGTAATGATTCTTTAATTTATAATTGATTATACAGATGATTAACTTCCACATGCAATATTGTGTTTGAAGCAAAATAAGTACGCTAAATAATAAATGGTTTCAGTTCGTATTTAAGAGAAAAGTGATGTTATCATAACTTTAGAAGTAGTTATCAAGCAAATATAGATACTTTGTGGATAAAATGAGTGTACTATACTATTTTCGTAAGGAAGGTAATAACGGCGATTTGGTGAAGGTAAATTTGTTTGAAAATTGACGGATAAAATGTAAGATGGACACTGACACCACTAATCAGTTTTTATATAGACTGCTTGATTAGTTTCATTGTTCTAAAAAAAACATATCAAAAATGGGGTGTCAAGGGTCAGAGGAAACTTGGACTACTCCAAACTCAACATTATGGTAATTTACTGAATTATCTGGCAGTTTATGAATATGATGAATTACCTCATTATGCTGTTGGATGGAAATAAACTACCCCATAGTGTACCGAATATGGCGTTGTGTTAGTATGGAAAGTCCGTTAAGCATGAAAGGTGCAAAGAGATACCAGTATTAGTGCCAGGCATTCTGGTCAGTCAGGTTAGAAATTATAAATCAATGATTCAGTTGAATTAGTTCCGTGCACTTTTTATCGTGTTAAACGTTTTAGTTATTGAAATTGGTAGGGGGGTACAAACCAACGGGGATGTATTTACGGACTATAGTCTCCGCTTTTAGGGGGAAAAAAGCGGAGACCTATTTGTTGATCTATATCCAATTAATTCTCATGAATTACCTCTTGTTATCGAAAATATTTATAACGTGAGATCAAATTCACACATCGTATTCAAGTACCAGTTCATGTGAATTAATAAGTTATTAATCAACGAATGCTAGGCAACAGTACAGTATTTCAGCAAACTGATACTGTAAAGCAATGTCAGTGCCAATGGGTTGGGTTGATAAGCCCGTTTTAGCTCTTGGTAACCCTTGACTTTGATGCTGTATCGGATAAGTTTACAACTATTATCATTCTCCAGTTTTGAAACTTTAATCAGCAATGTTCAAATTACTACCTGGACGTCCTCATTGCGTAATTCGTCAATTAAAACAGCTATAGGATAGAGAGAATCATCTCCTTCGGCAGCCATTTTGATTCCAAAAAAATATGAAGTCATAGACTGCCTTTTTCCATTTAAGAAAATTATATATTTTAAGAATAAAAGAATTGCAAACCAGTCTATATATTTTATGGTTGATTATTTTGAAACATTCTGTTCTATTTTCGTTCGAAATATTATTTGCTATTAAATTAGTTGTTATCGAAAATATTTTAAGTAAATAAGCAGACACAATTATCTCCAGTCCGTTATCCTGGATATGTCCATTTAGGTTCAAGGGGTTGGAATAAACTATCAAATACAGTGATGCATTGTTGTTTTTTTTTTTTTTTGCAAATCTCTAAAACGCTGAGTCACTGATCAGATGTTTCAACACAATCTAGTTTACCCCAGTAAATAAAATAAAATCATTCAATTATTGATTTATATGGCTTAAAAGCGGGTGAATTGCATGTGCAGACTATAAGGTTTTATTATATATTTGCAATGTCAACTTTGTAGGAACGTTATAAAGGTAAAGGTTATATCCTTCTTTACCCTCAGATATTAAAATGGTTCTTCCCAAATTGACCAATGGAAGTATTGCGTTTAGTGGGCAGGGTCCCGGAGCTTGGACTGGTGTATGACAAAGAAATTTAGTCCCTATTTTTAAGACAAATATCTTCTGCAACCAGCCAAACAGCAACAAAGCGGTGATTATTCAGAACAATCAACAAGACGTGTACGAAGGTGACAAGTACAAATTTTTATTGTAAAGTTATATTTTATCTTTGCACAAACAAATTCGTATTTGAATTGAATTGAATTGAATTGCTTGCTCGATCGTAACTTAAGTCATTCAACGGTTGACGTATCTCTGATTGTTTTGGTTGCACCAAAACATAAAGAACATGTGATAGGTCATATTTTAAGACTACTTTATAGATTGTAACCGGTCATTGTTAGGACTTTTACTACTTAATGTTTTTATCAATCTTATTTTTTATTGCTCTTTATAACTTTATGACTAATGATAACACCTTGTCCGTTGCCACACCCGACTTGGACAGTGTTAGGGACTCCTGGCGACAGTCGGGTTAGAAATTACAAATTGATTGAAATGGCCAAGTTCGTATGTTCTTTGTGTGTGTGTGTGTGTGTGTGTGTGTGTGTGTGTGTGTGTGTGTGTGTGTGTGTGTGTCTATATATATATATATATATATATATATATATATACTTGATCCATTCCGTTTTTAAAAATGTGTGTGTGTGTACTACAATCGATTGTCATTTACTAGTGATAATTTTGATCAAAAGACTAATGCAATTGCCATGACACCTCTCTGATAAAAGTTTTAATTATTTGCTAAATTTTACAAAGCTTGTTGCTTCTCATTCTTTTCTAGTACTTATATTAAACTATAGAGCCATAATATTATATAGCTAATAATTGCCTAAGTTTTTTTTAAAATTATACTTTAAGAGAATTATTACTTGGGTAAAAACATTGGTACATTAATATGATAAAAACTACCAGTCATTACAGGCACATCAACACCTTCTGCATTGGAAATTATTTGGAACACCTTAAGGTTTCCTTGTTTAAATGTAAAATAATTCCCAAGATTATTATGTAGCAGTTTTTCTTTTGAGAAAAATAATTAAAATAAAATAAATAAAACACACAACAAATGATTCTTCCTTAAGATCTTAGAGTACACAAGACTCATTTCTAGATATATAAAATTATATTTTTTAAAAAACTAAGATACAGAAGAACAGCAGGATGTGGGGCAAAGGTTTATTTCCAGAACAATAAAAACTATAACTAGACCAGATCTGTTACTAAAGTTGTGATAAAGAACATGAGAAACAATGTCCTCAGACCAAGACAATGATCCTAATATTTAAGCTACACTTTCAAAGAAACCATGTGCTGGTATTAGTTGTTTACAGAAAGAAAAAAAAAATCAGTGATTAGGTAGATAATGACATTGAGTTTGGACAAGGTCAGATACACAATCAAATTTTACATATTTAATATCATAAATTACAAAACAACTAACAAACAATGCAAACTGAATATACTTAATATGTTTACAAAACAAAACATTTGTCAGGTAGGCCCCAACTCCTACCCTCATTTATGGACAATGGTCAGTTAGACAATACAAATTAAATATACATGACCTATAATCATGGAAGAAAGCTAAGAAGCAATATAAATTAAATACAGTGAAACCTGTCTTGAAAGACCACTGCTTTGTGAGACAACCTGTCTTGAGAGACCATATTCTCAGTGCACAAATTTAATGATTATATAGCACTGTGATCTTTTCTGAGACCACCTGTCTTGAGAGACCATAATTTTCTGGCAAAATAGGTGGTCCCCACATAGAGAAAAATAAAGATTTATACAATAGAGCTTTGTTTGTACATAATAGACAGATATTTATGTGATACTATATTAATAAAAAATACATATGTTGATGCTTTTGGATGACACAAAATATATATATATATATATATATATATATATATATATATATATATATATATATATATATATATATATATATATATATATATATAAAGCAATTTAATAATTTTATGTTTGAGAGTGCAGCTACAATTAGATTATATTTTCTCATTTTGTTCCTAAGTCAATGTTGTATTCCTCCAACATCAAACTCTACTGTAACAATTTTTTATTTTCATTTTGTTAATGAAAGCAAGTGGGTTCAGGTTGTGATCACTGAAAACAATAATTTGAGGAGCTAAACTAATATACACATCAGAGTGTTGCAAAGCCGGTATCAACGTCAGACATTCCTTGTCAATTGTCACAATATCTAAAGCTTGTTTAGATTTTATAGAAAAATATCACACTGGATGATCCACATAATATTTTGTACATATTGTATATAATTGTTCCACATTTTTAAGGTTGAGTATTATTGTATGAATTGAGTTACATTATATAAATTGTTGTTGTTGTTATTATTATTATTATTATTATTATTATTATTATTATTATTATTATTATAATAGAGTTAATGAATTGGATGGTAGAAGACAAGGGCATTTGAATTGGTGTTGGTGATTATTGTGAATAAAATGACTGCAATGGAGCAAAGTGTCATATATTATACATGTAATATCAAATATGAAAAAGTAGGTTCTAGTATTATTCAGTCCATTAGCTCGGAATGGGAAATTTAATTGTTTGGAAGACAAATAACCAGTAACATGACAATGCATACATGTTTTACACAGTGTATGAAATTCAAAATTTTTACTGGACATACATTTCCATTGCAAGAAATTCAACAGAAGCTAAAGAATTTTACCATTATTCTGAAAACTGTGTATACGAACATACTTGGTTATAAGTTGAACCTATATTATTATCATGCTTTTCCATTTGTTTGTACCTCCTACCAATGCCAGAAACATCAAGTATATAAATAAATAAGAATAAAAAACTTGGTTCTTTCTTTCATCAATTTATAATTTACAAACCTGATTGTCTTAAGGGGTTCCAAATGCTGTCAGCTTCTTGGCATTTCAAACCAGACTGGAGTTTCTTTAGTAACACAGTTGCCATATTTGCATGGGCATGTCTTTGTTTTCAAGCAACAGATCTGATGAAGTTTACAGTCTTTAATAATCTCAGTAATTCCACATATTTTGGAGTTACATCTCTTTTAACACAAATATACAAGAGTTCCTACTTTTTATTTGTTTTAGAAATGTTAGAACTAGACTTTGCAAAAACTGGTTCAGATGATAAGTTTTTAATAAATTGACTTTTCTATAAACCAAAAAAGGACTGTGAGCAGTCTGTCTGCTTGTTTACATGAACTCTGGATAGTTTCTATTTAGTTTGAAATGTGAAGAAGTTGATCACGAATGTGTACAAGCAACTGGAAGAGTCAAGGTTCTCGATAATCTAGGTACATTAATTAGACCAACAAGTTGAAATTCCCACACATCAAGAATGGGTCAAATTTAGATTCCATGCATCAAAACCCAAAGGGACACATCTTTTTTTAATATTATACCTGCAAACAGCATACTCTGATCATGTGATGCACAGGTAACTCAGAAGTCTGTTTTCTGTTGTGTTGATTACTCTTACAAAACTGCAGATCTGCTGGTGCATTATGTAATGACATTCAGGTCTGAGCAATTTGGAGTTGGACATGTTTATGAGTATATATGCTAATTAGTCAATTATTTCCCATGATATAACAGTTATGGCTTCTCACTCATTCCTTTCCATTTCAGGTTTATCAAAATGTCTTCACAGGAGTTTAAACCTGTCATTGATAGCCCATTTCGACACTGGCAGCGCCCAGATATGCCAAGTGAATGTACTTTTCATCAAGCCAAGTCCCCAGATGACACACCACATATTAAACGAGAGATGTAATGTTTCTTGCACATTTTTTAATACACTTTTGATGATCATTTCAACGTCTAACGTGTGTAACGTCTACTCAGAAATCTACATATAATGCAGATGCATAGTGGTGTGAATTTCAGGACTTTCTACACTGAATCAGATATTCATGCTGCATGCAAAAAAAATCAAAAATTCCCACATTCTTGATTTTGAAATTTTCCCATTAAGTGCTAGTCTTGATATCGGACGTTGCCGAAATGTTGCCTGGTAGTATACAATTTAGCATATCTTTATATACATGTGTGTGTTTGTGTGTGTGTGTATGTATATATGTATATATATATATATATATATATATATATATATATATATATATATATATATATATAGATTTATATATATATATTATATATATATAGTTTTTGAAGGAAACCAGGACCTAGCCCAGAAATTTTTTCATATATGTGTCGCCAAAACTGATTTGAATTACTGTATGACATTGCATCTTAAAAATGTCTTCACCACCAAGGAAAAAGAAATCTATTGCACAAGAGTTTAGTTTGGAATATACAAAATATTAGCCATGCATTCATCTATCAAATGTCAATATACATCAAGCTTAGCTTTTTTCAGTCAGTGTGCTACAAAGTTTAGCATTGGGCATGGTGACAAGGATGATGTGAGGAAGCACATTGATAGCAAAAAGCACATAGAGGTTTTTGTTCACTGTTTGAAGTTTCATCTTCAGGATTAATATCATTTCAGAATTAAGCTACATTGTAGTTAAAATGTGTCCACCTCCAAGAAAGAAGATTTGTATTCCACAAAAAGTGAAGTATAGATTGGAGTACACAAAATTTTGTCATAGCATTCAGCCATCAAACATTTATGTACATTATGCTTTTCGCACAGTAGTGTGCCACAAATTTTACAGTTGGGAATGTGCACAAGAGCTGGTATTGTTGCTTACAATTTACATGTCATGTTATGCATGTACCATGTAATAATATTATTATATAGAACATGTATGACAGATAAATTGTAAGCAATGATACAAGCCCCAGTGGGCATGTGACTGAATGATGTGAAAAAGTACACTGCTATAGCACCCCCAGCAGATTTCAGTGTTTGAGTACTTTAAGCCACCTTCACAAGTCCTGTATGCTACCAATACTAAAACATTGTTTGTTAGCTTTCTTGTTGAACAGAACCTGTCTTTCTCATTTTGAGATCAGCAATGGTAACAGTAAAAATTATTTTCTATTGTGAGGAAAAATAGACAAACTTTAGTGACTCATTAGGTGCTGAAAATTTACAACAATTTTAGTCGCCAAGATTAACCAGCAGGCATGAAGCTTGAACTGTTTAGAAAATTAATTTACCATGGCATGATTGAGGAAGTTCAAGACTGCCAAAGCATCAGATCATGACAAATAGCATGAGGTTTATGTATATCAGTAAATTTGGCTGCAAATAAAGTAGTACATATTATCAGTGTAAATAATGTTGTAGTTTTATTTGGGGATTTTCATATAATGCAGTACTGATCACTGTTAGGATGGAGTTATTGTCATGATACATCACTGATTGCATTCAAAATTGACTGATTTTTATCCAACTTTTCACTAATTGGGAATCAAGAGGTTTGGCAGCTCTGCAGATGTAAGTAAAAGTACCCACATCATAACAAGTATACAAGTGACACGTGTGATATACCTTGTTTAAAACATACATAAATTTCCAGCATTCAATATAAATAAAAAAACAATCACTGTCTCATTTAAAAAAAAAAAGAAGACAAGGATAGACTAAATTAAAGCAAAATCAAAGTATTATAATTTAAAGACATTTGGAACAACCTTGACTGTTTCTGTGAGATTGAAATATGCCTTGGGTGTTTCTCGGTGCAGTCCTGTACAGTCAGAACCCACTTCCTTACACACAATTGAAATTGTCTGTCACACATATGCAGTAACTAAATAAGTTTGATTGTTTCTGAATGTTGTCACTTACAACATAAGCACACATAGTACAATAAAGAGAGGAAAAGATTACAAACTCATTGCACCTGTCCTGAAATTTTAGCAGGGATGATGATGATGAAGATGAAAACAGCAGCAATTGCAATAACAGTCCTCATTATAATCACTATCATCAACTCAATCATTGATTGGTACGGTTATAATATTTTTTAAAAACCAAAAACATTAGGTTAAAGGTAGTTTGTTCATATAGTTAATAGATGCACTTGTTCTTGCAATCATGACAGATATAATGAAAATGAAATGACTTGAAATAACACAAACACACACTGTAACAAAAAGTATCTCTGTCATCAGAAGTTATAAAATATGCACTATATAATACAGTATTGCCAAGGACTAAGTTGAAAAAGCTGTGAACTGTCTCAGTTTATTTCTCTACAAGAAAAAAGCATTTCTACTGTTACTAGTCTGTGCTCTTAAAATTAGTAACAGAAAATAGTGACCAGCAAAAATCTTTATAAAATTCAACAAATAAATTTTTTTTCCTTAGAATACAAAATGATAGTTGGAAAAAAAAACTTATGGAATTGTGAATTAAATCCCAAAATAATCCAAGAATTACAGACAAGTCTGAAGAATTTAAAGTCCTGAATAAAATTCATTGAAGTCCAGAATAAATCCAGAAAATGAAGGGGATGATGTGTCTGGTAGCTTATAGAGTGTTGATGTGATAAAGATCCTTTTGTTGAATCACAATAAGATAATTCACATTTGAATTCACTGTTAATTCCAAAGAATATCTCTGTCCAAGAATTTTATAAGAGCGCTTTTGTATTTCCAGAGAAAATAATCACTTTAATTCAATAATTTAAGGAAATAAAATTTCAAGCCCAAAAAATGAAATACTGGACACAAAATATAATACAATATAAAAGTGCTAGGTCTTAAAGCAAAACTAAACAAATTCTCTCAGTTACAAGAATATATATTTCTCTACTTTATCTTAGGTCAAAATTAGCATTTTCTAAAACAAAACTATTACCTAAAAGAAAATAACCTTCTAGAATGATCCTGATGTTTACAAAATAAAACCATAACCAACATTATGTAAAATACACCAAGGATTTTCCAAAAGCTAAAACTAGACCCAAATAAACATACCACTTTTACTAATAATTCTTATTTTAAACCCATCGATATTGAGACTAATTTAGCTATTTATTAGTTGTTTACATAAAATAAAAATTTTAAAAGGTCAATTCAGGTTAAGCTGAAAAGAACTCAATTTTGGACAAGGTCAAGTTTATTGCTACATTACAACAGCATGTAATGAAATGAAGAATAATAATAAAAAAGTAATTGACAAACAATGTAAATGTGTATGTTAGAAATTTGAAAAAATAAAATTTGCATGGGTGTGTTTAACAAGTCAGAGGCAAAGTACTCCAGAAGCCATCAGATTACAAGTCCACAATGTTTAGACAATCAAAAATATGTATTCCAATGAAGTACAAAATCAGATGCTTTATAGCGTAGCTAAAACCATTCCCAAATGCTCAACTTGCTTGGCATTAAAGATATAATGTGACCACCCATAATCTTGATTTTTATTTTATCATATTCTACAGAAACATTTGGCAGATGAGAATGTTTTAATTGTACACCTTATGTGTTCTTTGACAAAACAATTAAGACCTTCTTGTTTAGTGGATGGAAAACTAGAGTTTCTTTTGGTATTATATAGCTTATTATCCTACACAAAGGAGAAGTTTACTTTTCTTAACAGTTCTACTAATATCTAGAACAGTCTATGATTTAATAAGTACTAGTAATGATGTCCTTGACCTTGCTACTCTAATTGAATAATATAGGTGGGGGTTTTTGCACTGCGAATTCTCCACACTACAGTCAACTTCTGAAGACCTATATCAGCAATGTGTTGACTTGAGGCAAACCACCTGAATTGATTGTTGCAAATGATCAGACAGATACTACAAATCTTTTTGATATTTTTTCTTGGGTTTTTTGCCTCCACCCCATCCCATCTCCACCCAAGATGGTAAGATATTTTTTGTACTTCACATGAGTGCATATTTAATACTTTGACCATGGATGATAAAGTATGGAATTTTTGGGGAGGAATTCTCTGCCAGAGGTCACCTTTATTTTGTTTTGATTAGCAGTTTGTTCAGATGAAATATATTGCTATCAAACTGTTTAGTTGGGTACTTGATTTTTACTACAATGGACATATAAGAGCAAGGTTCAGAAAGAAACTGGGAGTTATATTTACAGTACATACATACAGTCAAGTCTTGTTATTGTGGCTCGAGTTTTTTGTCATAAGTGTTCAGATGATCCTAGCAGATGGGGATAAGTAAATTTTTGCTCTGCTTGTATTTTGTTTTTTTTTTCCAGGTCACATTAAGGCTTCGCTGCAATAACGGGGATCACACAAACAAAATGGGACTATTTATCCATTCTTTATTAGCATATTGAGTGACATATACTTGTTATGATATGTAATGGTTGTTTTTGTGGAGTTTAACACCATTTCTTTCAGCACATGATAGACTAAACATGAGAAACCACCATAAGCTACTTGCAAGCTTTCTCACATACCTATGTTGTAACTGATATTTATAGCCCTTGACTGAGATGCAGATGTCTTTGGGTAATCGCCTTTTCCATTTTCTTTTATCATAGCATTGCAACCCTCAGACATGATTGAATGCCATTTTGTTAGTGAAGTTCTTATATGTTGATATACCTTTTAAAGGTTTTGTCTCTTCAGTTCCAATTTGAAGAGTTATTTCCCTTTAGCAGGTAATTTTAAAACTCCATTATAGCACCATTCAAATTATTCTTTTGCATTTTGTTGCATACATTGTTTCTGAGACCTAGATATGTCACTTATGGGTACAACCAAATTAGGCATGCAACTTTATATTGATATGACATAGAATAAAATTCATTATAGGAATTCCAGACTTATGGCCCCTGTTTTCCTATCGTAATAATCTTTGGTTTGGGCAGCATAACTTTTTTTTACTGGATTATACCCTGGGCTGCTTTTCAATTTCACAAGCAGTTGGGGTAGAAAATGTACATTTTTGGTTACTTTTGATTGTACCCCATACATCTGTTTCTAAAGTGATTCTTCTCCTGCCCAATGCTTAAGCATATAAGATATCTTTTAATTGGTTATTTTGGATGTATGTGATGGGTGAAAGTTGGACTGATTTTATTTTTGGGTTATTGGTCCCACAATTATTGCGTCCTACCCCCATTTCAATTCCTTCTGCAAAAGTTCATCTCTCTGTGCATTTTAGACCACTCCGCTCTAGGTACAATAGCTAAAATTTCTTACACATTTCCAGAAATCCAAGACCGAAGATTATGGACTCAATCCTTGACAACATAGGAAACACACCACTTGTACGACTTAATCACATTCCACAAGAGGCAGGCATACGCTGTGAATTTTGTAAGTCTAGAGCATTTGTTTAATTTTAAATAAAGTTTTTTCATTTTTTTGAAAAAATGTATGTAGGCTTATGAAATTACACCTAACTCAGAATTAAACCTAAAACAACAATTAATCTCATGGTGTTGAAAATTTCTGTTTTCAAAAAAAATTATTGCACCATTTGTCCTTTATTTATAGCAGTTTTTGGCATTAGGAAGTGATTGATCTATGCTAATGAAGAAAAATGTTAGAAATATAAAAAGTATGGAAATTAAAAATAAAACATGAATCAATAAATATTTATGAAAGAGCTTTTCCCAATAGCCACACGTTACATGCCGCTATTTTAAAAATAAGTACCAACCATCTCGTACTAAAAGCTGGCTTGTGCTGGCTTTGTTGAATGAAGGTTTCTAACAAATCAAGCTCAGTCGGATATTTTTATTGAGGGACAGAAATATGGTAAATGATAAGGGTTGTTTTATTGAAATCTTGGCATGACCCTGGAATGTTGCTATTATCACTATTGTTATTGATAAAACCAACAATTAAGCCAAAATAGCATGTTTATTTCACAACCTGTTTGAACTCCTGTACAGCAGTTGCATCATTTGATATGAGAATCCTGTTTCATATAACAGTAGATGCAATATGTTTTAGTGTACATTGTTTAATGCAAAACTAGCATAATACACAATATTTGCTTAATTCAGAATTGTAGAGAGATAATAAATCAACTGTTCTCACTGTTATTATGGTTATTATATATAAAATACCAAATGTTTTTATCTTCAGATTGGAAAATATTTGTCCATTATCATTTCTTGGATTAAAATTATTGGCATAAGAATTAAAGACACCAGTAAACATTGTCATCTCAAATAAATTGGACATTTAATGAAGAGGTCATTTTGGCTAATAAAGATATTTTGGAATAGTTGTGCTTTGCAACTCTGTAAAAATTTCTCGACTGGGAAAGGTGACATTTTTCATTCTGCATTGACAGCCATTTTAAATGTTAACAATTAAAGTAGTTTATGAAAAGTCTTCATTATGCTTTGGCTTAGATACTTGTTGTTTACTGCAGCTGAAAGTTAATTTACCTTTTGTGTTAGTAATTGAGATAAGTAATTCTAGGTGGGGGCCATATGGTGCAATACATTTGATGTTTTAGTTGTGCTCTGGGCAGAACATAGGCTATTAGCATGGGTTAATCTGCCAGCATGGGTTAATCTGTTTAGAATTTTGTTTGTATTCAGTTCAACAAATGACTTGTGTTTAAAAAGGATTAAAACAACCAAATGTATCAGTAAATGATCTGGTAAATGATTTTATAGTTTTTATAAACCTGCTGATTTTGCAGTTCAAGAATTTGGAGGTATGTACTGACTGAGAGGAGGGTCAAGGATGTTTAGTGATGGAATATGGTGCACCTTTGTTTCTTTCAGCAAAAATATCAGACAATATTTCAATTATTAGGAGTAGAAAATACTTTTTATTTCAAGGAACATGTTGCTTATATCAATCTTAAATGTAATCAGTTTTTATTTCATTAATTTTCATTTGTGTCCAGTGGGTAAATGTGAATTCTTTAATGCTGGTGGCAGTGTCAAGGACAGGATTGGGTTGAGGATGGTACAGGATGCTGAAGAACGAGGGATTCTGAAAAAGGGGGATATCTTAATAGAACCTACCTCGGGCAATACAGGTATTTTATAAAATTTTGTTAAGCAGCATCAAATGAAATATTATAAAAGTGTTGAAAATGTATGGAAGAAGTCTTATGAAAGAATAATTTTTTGTTCTTTTTAAATACTGAATTAATGAAGCATCGTTAGATGCAGCCCATCCATTATTAAATTTATTTTATTGGTCAAATTCTCTGAGGCACTAAGAGTTGAAAGATTATAAATTTAGATTCAATCTAAATAAAGTGCCTGTCAACATTTGTTCATACTGATGCCTTCACAGTCTAGGTGTATTTGGAACACTTTGGTCATTTGCTTTGTTCACCATTCCTAATATGACTAATAGATACATGAATGAAAATTTTGTGTAGTAATGCTGACCTCAGATGATGCAGTTACGGATCACCCCCCCCCCACCAATCTCAGACTTTGTGATCAGCAAATTTTGTAATTTTTGTAATAGAATCACTGACATTTAAATCTTGTAATTGGTGATAAGAGCAATGATGCAAATGTTGGCAGTCACCTCTGAAGAGTTGTATATACTGGAGATCTGATAAGCTAATAGCCTTTTGTCTAGTGATGATAAGTCTTTACTGAAATTGCTTTGATAAGTGGTGAAATAGAGGGTACTTATTTCCTTCATCTGAGATTTTTGTTTTGCCAAATATTACAATTTTGCCCAAATAAAAGGGTTGCAGCCTACTTATTTAGGCCTGGTTTAGTTGGGTATGAAAACTAGACTTCCAATATCAAAATGATGACTTGTGTTTTAAGAACTTCTGTATGTGCACATTAGAAAATGAGCTGTCATTTTAAGGAGGGAGATTTCTATATTTTATACATTATGGCTGATCCAGTAAACATATATCTCCCTCAGGTTGTGTTTCAAACAATTTTGATTCTGACAGCGGAAGGTTGGTTCTAAAAATTACTTCTGTCATGGGTTGAGATCACTTTAAAAGTAGTGATATGCCTCCTGCAAATTACATCAGCGTCATGGATATAAAATGTGCTTTCACAGTATGCAGTTTTTATTCAATATTTATCTTTAAAAGTGTATGTCGTGACAAAATTTGTGCTGCCAGTAGAGGTCTCATAGCACTTGATGTGACATCCAGTTTCAGGAAGGCAAATGTTAAATAGCTGGATAGTTTGGTTTGATTAAAATAAATTTAATTGGTTCATTTGTTCCTTTAATGAGCATTTTATTGTAGTCTTAACATTACTTTCATCACTGAAGTTTTACAAATGCATGTTTAAAATAAGGGCCACACAGAAAACCAATATGGGTGAATCACATCAGGGTTTGTCTTTAGATGATGTTTACAGTTGGCAAATACTGGCTGGTGATAGTTATGTTGACAATGGATTTCATGTGTATCAGTCTGTTGGACATTGGGAAAATGTCACTGGAAATAATAATGTGTAATTGAAATTTATGTTGAGTGTGAGTCCTATGCACAGGATGCCGATTGGGCCTGTAAACCTACTATGTAGCATTATTTCAAAACTACCAATCCTAAATACTGAAAATTTGAAAGTTAAGTGTATTTTTAGTTTCTTTTCTCCAAACTTTCAGCACTAAGAGATTTTGTGCTAATTTAAGATAAATGTGAACATTTATCTTAATTATTATTATCTGAACTTCAGATCAACTGAATAAATAAGGATTTAACATATTAAAAAGAGCACATTTATTCAAGATACCCATGTCTGAACAAGCAGACTCTGGGAATATTGGACTTGAAATCCAAATACAGCATTATGGAAAAGAAAAAACCAGGCATAAGAGGAAGCAAAGCACTGATTCAAGGAAGTGAAACTCTGACAGAGTTCATGTTAGTAAAAATGTTTCTTTTTGAAACAAAGATATCCAAGAGAGAATACCTATGAGGTCATACCTGTGAGATGTGAAAAATTACACACCCATAAAGAACAGTTCACTTTAAGCTAGTTATATACACTTCAGACAGCAGAGAGTGAAATGGAGTTCTCAGCACAGAATAATATTCGTACACAGAAAAGGATCATATTAAATTCAGAAACAATCAACAGATTGATGCTCATAGTGAGCATCAAAGAACCCCCATACAACATAATTAAGTGTGTGTAGATCTATAATTGGCATAACCACAATTGCAACAAAAGAATAAAGAGACTAACTTTATTATCATGCAGATGTATTACCAAATGAGGGATATGCTCCTGTGTGTAAAAATTAAATGACAATAAACACAAGGGACTGACTGATCTGTGTAAACTCAAGCAAGATGGATGAAATTTACCAGTTTGTGTTTGGTTATTCCTATGGACACTTTGAACATGGTGAAATTTTCTGCAGACCTTTCGGCAGTTTGAAGCCATCATTTGGTGTTTGTATTACAACTTGGATTACTATTATCTAGTACACAACATTTTGAAGCAGTTTCATTAACTAATAATGAAAGCGGTGAAAGAATTTTTGATGTCATTCTGCTATATAGATTTTTACTTTTATTTATGCATATTCTTATCAGTATTTTCCCAGTAATTTCCTGATCTGTTATTGTTTGTTTCTTGTGCAAGTTTTACATATCAAGAATTCTCACAGTATCATTTCAAAACAATGTAATCTACACTAAATTGTATTGTTTGAGAATAAATTCATATTTTAACCAAAACGTCACTGAAACTATGTAACGATGCCCAATGACATCACAATAATAATAACTGTACAACTTGAGATGATCTCTTTGAGTATTTTGATTTCAGTAGAGCCTTAACGGAGTGGAAATAGTAAGAAAGAGTGACAGATATTTAATTGTTAGGGAGATATTAAACAATGGCTATTCCTCCCGCCATCACCACCTCATGGGAGATCACACACACACACACAAGCTTGCATTAAATCCTGAAGTCATGGTAGCATCCCTGAATCAGAAATAACATACCCATGTTATTTGATTTTATTGATCTCTGGTTATCCCATTGTATTTCTGTTACTTGAACATTATCTTAAAGTGTCAATCATCATGGTCGAAAAAGACATAAAGCGATGAAACTTTTTGAAGGACTAATAATACTACAGATATGAAAGAATGAGAACCATACTATAAATGAGTAAAATTAGAGTAGAGTATGGGTTTGACTGTCCCATATTGGTTGATAATGAAAGTAAGATTTTAGTAAAATGAATCTTTAGAGAGCTTGTCCTTCTTATAACTGAAATAGGTCATGGACATTATTTATTAACATAGTTTCCATCCCTTTACAGACCTGAGTTTGGAAGACTCGTTACTGAAATCAACATCTGGCTCTTTGATGTAGTATTGAAAGAGTACATTTCAAACTTGTGTAGATCCAGAAAAAGCTGTTGTCATAGATGTGTCTTTACTGATACAAATTTGATTATGAGCACTTGAAAATTTTTAGTTTTTGGATTTTAATATCATGGTGTTTGCACAGGTTTACGATGGGAACTGTCAGAATTAATGCATTGAGTCCTGAACTCTCGAGATTTGTGCAGAAACATTACAAATTAAGAAACATATCATAAACAAGACAAATAGCATGTACATTAAACTAAACCAACATGAATTGAGCTACTTAAAAGATGTATCAAATTGATTTTAACCTTCTTTAACAGTAGGGTTGGAATTTTTTTTTGCAAATTTAAAGATTGACAAATGTTTTGGCAGATTATGATTATACTTCTTCCTGAGAGAAGTGAATAATTTCATTTCTTGGTTTGTTGATTCTGATTGTTGCTCAATTCAAATACATTATTGAAAAACACTGATGCATTCTTACACTTTGTTGGTTAAAAATATTTATTACACATGCACATCTCCAGATATTGGTGAATATAGCTTGAATAAGTTATAACAGTTCTGGTTGGAACAATGGAAACTTTAAGTGAGCTAAAATGGCAGCATGTGATGCAGGATTGCTCAAGACTTCTCCATTTGTTCCAACTGATGATGACTTTTATATAATTGTAAGAATGGCATAATTGATGATATTCAGAGGTCAATAAAAAATACTAGAGTCAAATTGATAAACTCATACAGCTGTGGAAAAAATGGACTAGTACTTTTTGCTACTGTTGTGACTATAGTTTAGATGATTTATTTAGTTTGGTTTGATTTGGGGGGGGGTGAGGGTTTTAATGCCCTGATAGGCTATATTCAGCAGCCAATATATTAGGTGGAGAAAGAAGGGACTGAACAATGACATCTACAAATAATAAGCCACCAAGAAAATTTTTGATTTCACAGTATCAGAAACATTTATGATAAACAAGAAGACAAAAGATTTATTATAATGAATGAAAACAGATATGTAGTAGATTATATGATCTATAGAATTCAGTTGATTGCATCCAGTCAGCTGTCATTTAAATCACTTCTGTCCCCAACCCAATATTAAAATCGCTTCTACTGCCCACTAACCCCTAGTAAAAATTTGGTTGAGTTTGAAAGTGCCTTTCGCACAGGTGGTATATGGTTTACTGGAATATTCCTTGATGTCATTGTAATGCTTTATTGTATACATAAAATAGACATTTTGTGGATACATAATTTCATTGTTTTGCAGGTCAGTGTTGGTATATTTATAGGTAGTTAATTTAATTGATTAATCTTTACAAAGAATGCAAAAGAACAAAACTATGGCAACAACAAACAGCAGTCAGTTCATTGTTTCAATGAAAAATGACACCTGTTAGACATCACATCAAACACATGAAGATTACTCATACTCAACATCATAGAGAGTATATACATCGGACAACACTAACCTAATCATTTGTTAAAGTACATGCATATTGCTTTTTATTTAAAATGGATTAATCTCAACAAAGAATGTAAAGGAAAAAAACTATGCCTACCACAAATGGCAATCACTTCAATATTAAGAAAAATACACCAAAAAAAATCAAACAGGTGAAAATTAATACTTACACTCAACATCACAGAGAGCAGGTGCAGTCAACAAAACCAAGCTAATTGTGAAAGTACACATGCTTTACCTCTTCCTTAAAACATGGTTACTCTCAATAAAGAATGCAGCAGAACAAATCCATGAAATCCATGAAAGCAACAAATGGTAGTCATTTCAATGGTTACCTGTTTCAGCACAAATCAAACACCTGTGAAGTTTTATTCACTTACACTCAACATCACAGAGAGCATACTCAGCCATAAACATGAAGCTAATTGATTGTGAAAGTAAATGTCGATGATCTTTTCCTCAAAACGCTGTTTGTAAGGTAGATTCATTAGAACTGTATGATTACTATAGTATTAACACAACTGCTCAAGAATGGTAAAATCAAACATTTTTTCCCCATTAGTTTGGAGAATGTGATAATTTCATTTGTGAACAAATGTGACCAGCTTTTTCTTACTAAATGTACTTAAGAAGCATTGTTAACATTTATTATGTTCAGAGCTCATAAAAGTGCAAAGATATCAGCAAAATTGAAAAGCAATGGAATCACTCGTTTGTTTGAGCTTGCCTTATGTATGATTGAATTTTAACCGCATTATTTAATACTTAAAAGTTAATTAAACAAGAAGTTTTATGCAGAATAAATAATTGTAACTTGGACCAAAATTCAGACCTAATTATCTATGGATTTGAGAATGCTGGACGTGTTTAATCCAACAATTTGAAGATTTATTTACTTGAGATTTGTGTGTATGTGTGTGTGTGATGGCATACTTGATTGATATGATGATTCAGTGATTTTGTCAGAATATCAGTGAAGTGTGTGTTTTAATATTCTGCTTTAATTAGAGTATATACTTTGTTTTTCATTAGTGATTGTGCTTCTAGCAACAGTTTCAGTATTTTAAAGTCATGTTGTTCATTGGGATTAAGCTTAAATAAAATCAGATATACCTTTTTGAGGATTTCACTTTTTTAGCAACAGTTGCACTTAAATGAAAAATTTATTTGAATAAGCATTAAATCTAATTTATGTATACTAGTATCATGTAATATGCTTTTTATTTGAATATCTGTCCTTATTTGCTGTTGATTTAAGGCAGTAAGTGAAAATTACAAGTAATGAATGCCATACATATATGAGGACATTGAAACAATATAAAATACATTATAATCCTTTCTTAGGGTTGAAATAAAACATGTAAAAGCTAATTTTATCACCAGACTACAGAAATTACATTTATCTTTATTGATCTCCAGGAATGAAACACATAAGAAAATGTTTGTGTGTTTAAGTGGGGCTGCTTTTCTATGTATGGCAGATATTTCATTTGGTCTCAAAATTTGTGGTTAGGGGCAACAACAAAATTTATAAGAATTGGTACCTGATGAAAATTAGTCATGCTACAATTATTAAATTTTAAACAAGACTTGTTTGGTTATACATTTGCGTTTCTTACTAGGTATTGGTCTGGCACTGACCGCTGCTGTAAAGGGATACAGGTGTATCATTGTTATGCCAGAGAAAATGAGCAAGGAGAAGGTAAGACAGAATCTTGATACAAAAAGAGAACTTATTAGCCTGTAAAAACTAATTTTTCCTTAAGATTTGCTTGGTCATGACACAGTCATATTTAATTTTTCTTTATTTAATGCTTTTAGAGATATATTTTCACGAGATCGTAAAGCAATTATGGATTAACTAATGTTATTCATTTTACTATCCAACACCAGTACATTAGATAAGGTGTAGTTTTCAAGCTATTTTCTCAGGCACTATTACTCATAGTAACAAAAGTAGGTATGTAATTGCATCATGATGAGTTGTACAGCTTTCTGTAAAAACTAGATCACTATAATCTATATTTCATGGTCTTATGATTTTAGTTGGCCTTCATGTTCAGCTGAGATTCTCTAGTTTATAGTGTGCATTGAGGTAATTTTTCAGATATTGTAATAATTGTTGTTATTATTATTCCTTATTATCACAGTCAGATAAGTTGATATTTAGATGTGGCATGTGGAGTACTGCACAGTTAGGAGAAAATTAGGTCACTGTGACTAATATTTCACATTATAGTGGATTTGGTCAACCTTTGCAATTTAGGCTCATTTTCTTAGGCAAAGTGGCCAATGGAGTCATTTAAAATGGTATGGAAGTTGCTAGATCCTGCCCTGATTTTTTTTCAGAAAGAAGCTTAAACTCCTACTCAATGCCAGATAATTTTACAAATCTTTAATGTAAATAAAACTGTTACATGTTTTTGCCTTATTTACTATGTAAAATGCCAGAGTTCTACCCATTATTAGAATCCAAAATGTTCAGTAACTGTGAGAGATGATGTTTATTATGTCAAGCCTGCAAGTTTGGAGTTTTTTGGAACTGTGGACAAATACAGTTCAATAATCTTTATTATTTTCTCTGAATACATTAAATTTACCTGATTATAATGTGTTAGGAGTTCATCCACTGCTTTGCAGATCCAGCCATCTCTAAATAAGATCTTAATGATATCATTTGATTTGTTTTAGCATAATATATACTTCATCCACTGGCTGCATCTTCCTTCAAATTTCATTGTCACATCCGTCTTTTTCCAAAATTTTGCTGTCATCATACATCCCTCATTCCCCAGAGAAGTAGGAAGTGTGCCAGATGAGGAAACACTCCTCCAAGGGATCTTTTTCCCAGAGTCAATGATGCAAGACATAGGGCAGAAAAGCAACATTTTTTGTGTGGCTGATATGTCCAGCAGCCTTCCAGCATGTGTGGTGTGTCATGCTTGTGCCATTCATTTTGAACATCCCAGTGGGGATAACAGAAATATAAAATGGGAGTTTCCCCATCAACCAGATCATTTTTAGCAACTTTCTCCATTTTCAAGGTCACCATTTGCTACAGAGGTCTCCAGAAACCTTTTACAATGAGCAGATGTTCCGCATCAGCAAATAAAGTCTCATAGAAAGGGTACAGAGATTTTTATAACACAATTGCATTGGGATTTTACAATAATATATGACAATACTGCTTTCTTAAATTAGTTTTAAAAACAAAATGAACATAATGCCATAAACGGGCTCAATTAACCTTGTATGTGGTCCAACAATGGAATACTGATGATTTACCATACATCTAGGAGTTCTGGTGATTTACCATACATCTAGGAGTTCTGGTGATTTACCATACATCTAGGCATTCTGGTGATTTACCATACATCTAGGCATTCTGGTGATTTACCATATATCTAGGAGTTCTGGTGATTTACCATACATCTACTAGGACCTACTCAGAAGAGTTTTATCCAGAATGTACACATTGAATTTCCATTACCATAATCAGTTTGAAGGTACTCAGCCCATCTGCTATAAATACAAAGATGATTTTAAAAATGTTTTCAGTAGTTCACAAACTGTATGACTAGTAAGTAGATGTCTATGTGCAGATCTGGTGGTAAAATGCAGCACAACGATGGCATACTGGTGATTTGCCATACATCTAGGAGTTCTGGTGATTTCCCATACATCTAGGAGTTCTGGTGATTTACCATACACCTACTAAGACCTACTCAAAAGAGTTTTATCCAGAATGTATACATTGAATTTCCATCACCCCAATCAGTTTGATGGTACTCAGCCCATCTGCTGTAAATGCAATGATGATTTTGAAAATTGTTAAATACCAATAATTTACCCAAATATACTAACCACAACTTATTGTTGCAGAAAAAGCACAAATAGCCAGCTTCCATTGCATGCACTGAACCAGCTCATAGCTTGGAAAAAAATAAAGGCTTATTTGATAAAAAGTACATTACCCCACACTTATCCTGTTTGTGAGGGCCAGTGATGATGGGTCATAAATTTCAGCTCTTTTAAATTGTACATTTGGCTGCAGAGATGCAGACATTGGTTCTTGGTGCCATTCATTGCTAAGAACATGCAAAATCTGTCCTTTGTTTTGAAACTGTTCATTTCTCCAATGATGTCTGCAAAACACCATTAAGGCATTGAGGTGTACCTTTAACATATTGAATCAATCAGGCCCTTTTTTACATGTTAGGAAAGTCCTTGAATTTCAGGGGATACCTTGAAAACTCCATAAATTACAAAAGTTTTGGTTATTTTCCATGAAAAGTCTTTGAATTTTTTGGAAAAACTCACTTAATTTTGCCCATGTCTCCTTAAATTCTTTATGAACAAACATAGATGTTTAGCCTGAACACAAATATATCCAATTTTAAATTTTAAAACAAATGATATACAGTAGTCCCCCTCTTGAACGGCCCCCCCTCACCAGCGGCCACCCACTCCTTATGGCTAGAATCTGAAGGCACCGACGAATTTGTGTTCAAAATTACCCCTCACGAAAGGCCACCTGGTTAACGCGACTAGCGGCCAGCATATTTTTGCAAAAACATAAAATTTACCCCTCACAAGTGGCCGCATTTTATTTTGTAATATGTATCTAGAACAATTTTTTTTTCCTAATTGTGTTAAGTAATCCGATTTCTGTTTCTGGAGGTCAGATGTTCGTTCTTCAGAAAAGTGTTCTACAGGTACCACTAAGGTTAATATTATATCCTTTACACCTCACGAGAAGCCACATTTATTCCTTAAAGCCGAGAAAGACTCCTATTTTATTCCAGACATAAAGGTAATCCATATATCCTTACTGCATGTTATTATAAGATGTCTGGTTTATCCACTGATAATTGTTAAGATTACACTTAGTAATAGTAGTAATATCGGAGAAGTGGCAATATTGATGGACCAGACCAAAGTCTGCGCTGAAAATGGTTTGATAGCCTTTATGGCTTCCCTTTGCAAGATGTTGAACTTACGTAGTTAATGGATACTACTCAACAATTGTAAAGTTTAACGGCCGCGATGTGCTATTGTTCAGATCAAATCGGTGTACTTATCCAAGCCGTTTTTCGCACTTAGAGTAAAAAGAAATAAATATAAAAACAATAGGGTACCAGGCTGCCACTAATGAATCACGTGACAATCGCTGCCTTTAAAAATATACGGCATCTGTTTAAATGCAGAAAAAAAAATTGTTTTATCAGTCTTGTAGTTGCAACATTGATGATTATAAATGGACGTAATGTCAAGATCACACGGTCAGCATTGGCTAAAAAGAGAAACGGGCTACTAGACAAAGACCGAAAAATCATGTGACAATACAACTTGTCGCTTCTTTACGAAGAAAGAATCTCGTCCGCTCAACAAATGTGTCGTCTGCATAATTAAATCACATACAGTTAGCAACATCGGAATAACTCATTACCAAACATTAACATGTCGTCACGTAAACGAAGATGATTATTTCCGAAAACGTTCGTTAATAGTCTACGATATCGGGAGAGGTGGGGAGGGGGACTGGTCAAACAAATTTAGGTAGAAAAGACTTGAATAAAACAATTTTATGTTGAAAAGACTTGAAAAAATAACATCGTAACCGATAAGTTATTTAGCAGCAGTGGGAAAATGGAGCAAATGGAAAGAGAATTGCGTATGTACCACGATTCAAATGACGTTTTTGAATGGTTCTGCAATGTGCATGACAACACCCGCTCACATATCACGCTTACGGCAAGAATAAGAACTATTAATTCATATTCAGTTAAAATAAGTAAACTATTATAGCACAAGAACAGTTCAATATTTAATGTTGCTTTTAAACGAAGATATTAAATGCTTTGAAAAATGAAGCTTTCTTACTACGTACATATACTTCTCACAAAAACTTTAGTCCCCCTCTGGAAAGGCCACCCGCCTTACAAGGCCACTTTCCTGGTGCAGAAGGGGTGGCAGTATAAGAGGGGGACTACACTACTGTATTTCTATTGTAATAAATAAATAAATAAATAGGATAAAATTGGTTGGATCCAAAGGCACAAATACTGGTATTTACCAGACAGAGTAGTGTCCCATCTCAGTTGTGCCATTGTAATATGTGTTTCTAATACTATTATACCTATACTATTATACCTATTTTTGCTGTGATTAATAAAGTAACAAGGGGAAAGTTCATTTTTTCTTTGAAAAATGCTCATTGAAAATATGTTGAAGTCCTTGAGAATATGATGTAAATTCTTTGAAGAAAAAACATCAAAGGTGTTTATGAAGCAAGGACATCATTCAGTTGCTGAGATGGAATCAAAGATGACAATCTCCATTTTTCCTTTCAGAGCTTTTTCAGATTCCCGAAAGCTTCATTAAACTGTCACTTCCTCCAGTGCCCTCTCAACAGTTGCATCTCCAAAAGAGCATGCACATCTGCTCCATTTGTACCTGGTAGTTGACAAGATTTGGCTGGCACCAACTCCTGTTTCCATGGAGAGACCATGCATGTCTGACTTGTGTCTTGGCAGTCAGACAACTTTGTAGCTCTTTAATACTTAAGCATGCCAAAATGCCTGTTTAATGTCTTTTTGGCATTAAAGGTACAAGTTTGTGTATGCATTCTTTACATATTTCATTCAGGTAAAACTGTTACTATATATATTTTACTCAAAAGTTGGTTTCATGATCTTTGTGATTAAAAAATGAGTTATACCTAATTAATAATGACTATGCCGTGAATTATGGCCTTGCATTAGTAGAGTGCCAGGGCTGCAATGACAGCCTACTGGCAATGGTTCAAATTATTTACAGGCCTTTAGTAAACTACTGTTGAGGTTCTGCATAAAAAAAAAAAAACATATCTGAGATCAACCTGGGTCAACAAATGTTTTATGTTTCATTCAGCCGTAGCCAAATACTTTAATTACATTGCTGCATCACTGAATATTCTTTTGTGTACTAATGTACTGTTAATGCCAATAAGTCAGTCATCTTGTACATCTTTGTATGCAGGTAGATGTATTGAAGGCTCTTGGAGCAGAGATTGTCAGGACCCCAACAAGTGCCGCCTTTGACTCTGCTGAATCTCACATCAGTGTGGCCAAACGCCTAATGGAGGAAATCCCAAATTCGCACATCTTAGATCAGGTGAAGATTTTAGTTTTCTTTCGTGCTTGCAATAGAAAGTCAAAATATATCCCAGACTTGCAAATCCTGGACCAGGTACTGGCCCAGCACTATTCCATCTTATTTTTCTCTGATGTTTGGATTAGAAGAGTTACACTTATGCTTGTATGATCGTCATAATAATTGCACAAAAGCAGTCTCATGTACTGTACTGGAATCATAAAAGCAGCCATGTACAATACAAGTATTACTATAATCATGAGCGCTGTCATGTACAGTGCCATTAGTAATTGAATTATAAAAGTGAATGTCATGTACAGTACCATTAGTAATTGAATTCTAAAAGTGAATGTCATGTACATAATTCATTTGCTATTGAATTATAAAAGTGGATGTCATGTACAGTACCATTCATAATTGAATTATAAAAGTGGATGTTATGTACAGTACTATTAGTAATTGAATTACAAGAGTGATTGTCATGTACAGTACCATTAGTAGTCAAACCATTAGCTTTCTTTGGTCTGTTTGGAGTTTTTCATTTTATAAAATGCTTTGCTTATTCTCTTTAATGAAGCACATTGGTATTAGCTACATACATATTAGAAGCTTGATTTAGACTGCATAGTAAAGTGGTAACAACACACCAAATATGCATTGTGCCACATAGTTTTGTGGTAAGAGTATAGTAGGTATACATACTACTACATACACCAGATAAGCATAGTTCTAAAAAAATGGTTTTCAAATGTGTTTTTAGTGGTTTTGACCTTTGAGTTGTGTTGAGGTCTGTGCCTTTTTGATTAGTGATAGAAATTTTGTAATTAATGCAACAATTTTACACAGGTTGAAGTGTGCACTTATTAACCCAAATTAGCTAAGATGCATGATTTGTCAGGATTTTCAACAAAAAATAATGCTTCCCCGTTTTGTTTGGGTTTTTTCTTTCTTTAAAAAAAAATTGAATGTTAATAACTTAGATTTAGATTTTCCAAAAACTATTACCATTCTTAATGTAATGCTTCCATTGGATTTAGAATTTATGGTTTAAACATCTCACTTGTGACTGGTAAGACTGTTATGTTGTATTTAGTGGCAGCTTAGCTGCATCAATTTTATTATTGCTCTGTATTAAACATTCTAATGATCAAATTTAAATGACAGTTACTTCATCATGTTTTTAATGCTTAATTTTTATAACTGTAATCATCATAAAATAATATGCATCAAAATATTTTATTCTTGGATCTCTAATTCCTATTCAACAATTTCCTATTCTTTGTGTTGCATCAGTTCAACCCTCCAAAGCATTACAGTAACCATTGCCTAACTTGTTCTTTTCAAACAGGTCAATACTTATGGCGCAAAGATATTGCTATTGTATGCGTTACTCTTTGATTGTGCAGTTTAATTTATCATGTTACATAACAATATTTTGACATGTTATGGCATAAAACATGGCAATGCCACTTAGTAACATAATTTTTGTAATGGCACACACTTAATTTTAAATGAAACATAATGTTAAAGTTGTGTACATTTGACTTAAAATGTATAAAATGTGCTGATTGATACAATATGCTATGCACTGTAAGTACTCATTACATAAAATACTACTACTACTAATAATAATAATATTATCAACTTGTTTCAAATGAAAATCTGACTTAAATTCTCAATCTCTATTACAGTACCGCAATGCCAGTAACCCACTATCTCATTATGATGGGACTGGAGAGGAGATTTTACAGGCCTGCGATGGTAGGTTTTCATCCTTACACAATACATGATGACTTTTTAGAAGAAGGTAAAAAAGAAAAAGAAACTATTCCTTTACAATGAGATTTTGGTCAACTTCAGTGGGTACAATCAATACAGTTAATGGCTTATAGACATATTTAAGTTGAATTAACCTGGCACAGGACTTGAAAAGATTGAGAACTTTTGTACATGTTCATTTGATGGAAGACTAAAATAATAAAATATGATGGTGATACTGCAGTACAGTTTTCTTTTGTTATTTTGAGTTTTACTCGGGGAGGGGCATAATATTTTCAGTGCTTATGTCCCTGGCATGCCTTAACCAAGCACTGTTAGATACCATATGGGATGGGTAGTTTTGTATCTTCAGGGTCAAGGCCACAGCTAAATGTTTTTATTTTTACAGCTCCAAAACAATTTGGAATTAATGGTTAAAACTGGGTATGCATCGAATCATCATCTGACTTGATGTTGAATAATACATTGGGAGGTCATATTTTCTAAGGTTACAGATTTGTATTTTTTCCTGACATCTTCATTCTACTGTATAACTTTACAGCTGTTTGAAAGTAAGGGATAAAGAACATTTTATTATATGCTCATTCTTTTCTCTGTTAACTTTTCATTGTCAGACTCATTCAATATTCCCCGATATTGAACACCTTCATATTGCACTCCTCACTCTTGATTCACATGAGGGCTCAGTACACTATGAAGTTAAAAGGTCAGTAGGCGGAGCTATATGTGCCTGAATACTATTGTGTATTGAAGGAATCTTCGATAGTGAACTTTATTTTATTATTAAATATATTTGGTTGTGAATTTTATTATTGAATCTTTGGTAATGAAACAAAAATGAGCATATAATAAAAAGGTTACTGCATTTGAACAGAAAAATATGAACTCGTTTTCTCTGAAGGTCGTGCAGTAAATCCATCCAAAAAACTTGTTCATATTTTCCCATACAAATGCAGTAACCTATAAATACTTAAACATTATCATTAGATCTAATGCATTTCACAAAATGGGTTTATATCAAGGTCACAGCCTGATACATACAATTTTCTGCAATTTATTAGGTCATTCATGTGGTGACATTTATTGTTGATTACTAACCAAACTAAAATACATGAAGATTGTTCCAGCATTATGATCAACTATATCACAAAAATGAAGACAAACAAAACTGACCTTTATAAAATCCTTTGTAACAATGAAAAGTAAAGACTGTTCTGGTCAAAAATAAAACAAGAGAACAAAAAGAGGAGTCTGGTTACTGATTTTTAAATTTAACAGGACATTTGTCATAGACTGTAAACTTGACTAAAGTACATGCCATGAATTGCCTGAGTCAAGGTACTGGTTGCATAAATAATTTGTCTTTGGAGTTAATCTATATTGCCTGGGGGTGAATCAAGGCTTCATCTATTAAACCAGCAAGTGAGAATTGTTGTCCAGATTCCACTAATAGTGTTAAATCCTTGTGTGTTTCTTGAGTGGTTTTTTTTATATTATAGTGATTACATCCCACATACTAAGCCATCATCTGTTGGTGAGAATAGATTACATGTTTATTTATAGAATTAATTACTTGATGTCATCAGTAAATTAAGCCTGTATTTGAATAAATGATTATGTTTCTGGATGAGATAATTGTGTCTTTATATTTCATTCATTGGTGCACGTATGTTGTATAATAATGTTTCCCAAAAGCCTGATCAAAATTATAAGTGCAGTTTTATTACAATTGAGCATTGACAATGTTAACCCCTAATACCTTATTAACCTTGAAAGAACTTGCAACTAAAAAAAAGAAACATTTTTTAACATTGAAGAAAATTATTGTAATTAAAAAAAGTTCAAAAGAGGAGACCACTTTCAAAATAACATTAAACATTTATAACAAATTCAAGGTGTTATAAAGGACATTGAGTAAATTTGAAACCATTTCCTAAGCTAATATATGTACAAGTGATCTTCAGATATAGATATGATTTGTATTTAATGATGGATGTATATTTTTATTATTGTTTAATTTTTATCAGATGAACATGTACACTATTCTAACAAGAACTAATAATAAAGAATATTTGGAAACTGGTCTTTTTTGTACAAACTTGTTATGAGAGACCACCTGTCTTGAGAGACAGTTTTGTTGGCAGAAGGAGCGGTCTCAAGAAAAGTTTTATTGCATCTGTTCATGATTTGAAAGAAGAAAAATGATTATAAATACCAAACTGTTTCATGCAGTATCTTCTGAACCCTGCAAACCAATTGTTCTGTCAGTACTTTTTATTTCTGCATTGCATATTCACTCCATTGCAAATATGTTGGTTACATTCCATATTCCAGTCATATTTCATCACCGTTAATTTTTGGTGACCTTAAGAGAGTAGGCTGTGAGCAAAAGTACGCTGAATTTGCTTCTTAGTCACTTCATTTTTGAAAATTCATAATTAATTGTGAAATATAATAATCAGATTTAAAACTGCAGCCCAATGACATTCACAAGAAAAAAAGATATCACATTTTATTAACTTTATTTTATTGTATTTTTGTATGTTTAATTTACCCATTTGCAGTCTGCACTAATTTCATCTGGTATTTTATTTCTCGTGGGAACTCTAATTATTTGAAACACATTTTTGAACTTGAAAGCTGTCATTCGGCTAATAAACTTTTCAGCTATTTAATACCAGGCTTATTGGCTTATTTCTTTTATTGACAGTTTGATGAAGTGATACTTTTTAATATTTATCAGCTTTGGTCCTTTTGTTTCTTAGATCTTTGGTTCAATTTTTGTTCCAGGAAAAGTTGACATGGTTGTTATTGGTGCAGGGACTGGAGGTACTGTGACTGGAATAGGACGTAAGATCAAGGAAAAATGCCCAAACTGCAAGGTAAATTTCATATAGCTATTATGAATCATGTTTTTTCTTTTTACTAATCTGAAATAGAATTTTAGTGTATTGTTATATTTGAATGTTACATATTGATAGTCATATTTTTATTTTGTACATGGATATTAACTCCATATACACATACATTTTTAGGTTGTAAAGTTTTCTTTGGTGATTGGCATTGATGGTCTTGGTCTATTATTTTGGGAGAGAAATTAGATGATAATTGTTTTTTTTAATAAGTCAGTAAAAGAAGAAATTTTATGATTTTAAATTATTTCTCATTGTGATAGGAATATATTTCCAGCTTCTGAGAACCTATAAAAGAAATTTAATGGGTTTTTGATGGGAGTTGTCTTTTTATTTATTCAGACTTTTTTAACCACAGAGAACATGTGATTGCAATGAGAAAAATTTGTCTTGCTGCTGCCTGAGTAGGATTGTTGCAGAAAATAGAAATGACATGAAATGTGCCCTCCTTAGGCCAACAACACATAAGAATTACTTTTTCTTTTGGTATATTTGTGAATCCCTTCTCTTGACGTATTCCAACACCTTAATACTTGAAGTGTATATGTACTTGCATTGTATAAGGTGGGATTTGTTTTCAGGTATAATTTGTTGACCTTTTCTATCTCAAATTTTCTTCATCAAATGCACAGAGCACATTAGCTTAAGGATATAAGACTGCTACCTCTCAAATCAGCTCCAGCAAAAAAGATGAAAATTGATTTCTTAGTGACAAAAGGTGATACTTCTTTTCCATTACCTCCCCTTGCCACCACCAGTTTTTGCATCTTTTCATTGATTGAATAGAAAGTTTCTTGTCATCAACTATGCATTATTCATCCAAATTTAGAATGTATGAAATGTCTTGAATATTAGGTAGAGTATTTCAGACATAATATTAACCATAATTTCATTATATTTGTAGATCATAGGGATTGATCCTCATGGTTCAATTCTTGCAGAGCCTGAAGATCTCAACAAAACAGATGTTACATTTTATGAAGTGGAGGGTATAGGTTATGACTTTATACCAACTGTGTTGGATAGATCGGTAAGGCTTGCTGCATCATGCTGCATTCTGTGGTGTTCAGTTTAATTACAGAGTAAATGTTCTTAACAGGGAACCACACAATTTGTTACTAATGGACACACTCTTATTTTTATAGAAGTGAAATAGGTAAATTTACTTAGAGAAAGGGTTTTATAATTAAGAAATAATGTCCAGAAAAAAAGCATCTGTTTCATAAGATAAATAGCTGTTTTCAGTGTTCTGTTAAAAATACCATAGTATCATTAATTTTTATTGTGTACCTTTTCTTGCATTTTGTGTTGCCATTAATTTAAAGACCCAGTGAAAAAATAGCCCCAAATAAGCAAATTTCCTTTTCTTACTGTGTTTCATTCCTATAGATCAACAAATCTATAAATAAATGTCATTTCTGCAACCTGAAAAATGCATGAGATTATTTTTATTTTAACCATTTCTTTTCTTAAGTAAAGAACTCTCAAATTATTTAATTCTTAAAGGGGCCCCAAGTGGTCTAAAGTGCTGTCCGTTTCGGATCACTGCCATCTCACCTCTGTTTGCATGGGTTCGAGTCTAGAATTCGGCGAATGTGGATATGTGAGAAAGCTTGCCAGTAGCTTCTCGTGGGTCGGTGGTTCTTTCCGGTGATTTCCCGGTTTCTTCCTCCACCATTAATACTGGCTGCCATGAATAGCCTATCGTGTGTTGGAAAATGGCGTTAAGCCCAACAAGAACTTATTCAAAAAAAAAAATTTATTCAAGTTAAGTTGTTGTCTAAACATTTAAATCCTCTTTAGAGTATTTCTCATTTATCCATGTGTGCTTATTCCCAAAGAACAGCTTGACTGTAAGATACAAGAAGTATTTTTGAAGCACCTTTACTAATGAAATATTAGATATGTACACTAATTAAAGAGTGTTGAAACTCATTCTTAAATGATTTTGGAACATATGGACATCATGTTAGTCAAAGTTAGCTGGTATAAACAAGTATCTGTCAAGTAAATAATCATAAAATTGTTGTATTAAATGATTCCAGCATTCTTGAAGCCAGAGATAATTGGGTCCAAGCTTTGACTTATTTTTCTGTGAGTCACAGTTATCCATTCAGCATAAGTTGGCTTGATTGGTAGAGTTTAAAATCAAGTTAGGTGATTGATGTTGGTTTTTATGTAAGGCAAGCTCAAGAAAAGGAGGAATCCACTGTTATTTCGACTTGGTTAACATCTTTGACCTTTAATAGATTCAGAACAACATCAAATGTTGACACTGCTTGTTAATTGCATTCAGTAACTCATCATGCATTTAGCTCACCATCTGAATGATATTGTTTGAACTAATGTGGATTGAAGTTGAATTCTACTGCTCCTATGCCTCAGTAGTAAACCATGATCTCCAGAAAGTAACTGATTGTGCAGTTGTATGGACTGTTTTAAGGAAGAGACCATGCACATGTACTCTAATGACCAATTAGCTTATTACTGCTGGCCACATTGGCTCCATTTGATGTTAAATAAAAGTCATTGAGTTTGACAGGTGTTTAATTTCTGTACATAAAGGTGTTAGTTTCATTTTAACAATTGAAGTGACTGACATATTTTGTTGGCATCATTTTGTTCTTTTGTATTTGGGGTCTTGTTAGTGGTAGATGCATGAAATGAAATACCTATAGATGAATAGAAAAATGTCTTTTTTTAAACAAGACTATGAAAATTGAAACCCAAAAGGACAAATTATAATATGGTAATTCCTAAGTATGTTATGGGTTATGTAAAAAATTGCAACACTGAAATTATGTATTTATGTGCTCTTTCCAAGTCACTGCTATGGTTCCAAAATGTATTGATATAATGAAATAACTCTTTTTAAGTTGTACAATTAAACACCAAGTATTTGTTTACTGAAATAGATAGTGCCTTTCAAGCCATTTCTATGATTCTAAGATAAAAAATAAACTTGAATATTTATGTAAATCATGTATCCACACTTAAAAATTTCAGTACAGTACCCTGTTTTAGCTTCTTCATTAACAGCCCTTCTTCCCCCAGGTCATTGCTAATGTTAGAACCATTGTTCCAGGTTTTGTGAATGTATATTTAAAACTGTTGGTGGACATATAGCATGATTGATATACAGATTGATCCAGTCACAGTACCACAACACTTTTTAAGAAATAATGGATATTTATGTTTGTGTACACAGATTGCATTTTTTTTCTTCAGATAATAAAATAATTTTGGCTTCTTGCTTAAGAGTTGGCTGAGCACTCCTGGACTTTATTGTTGGTGAAACATGTCTCAAATAATTGATTGAGCACTCAATGGCTTTATTGTTGGTGAAACATGTCTCAAAGAATTGACTGAGCACTCATGGACTTTATTGTTGGTGACACATGTCTCAAAGAATTGACTGAGCAGTCATAACTGTATTGTTGGTGATACATGTCTCAAAGAATTGACTGAGTACTCCTTTGCTCTATTGATGGTGACACATGTCTCAAAGAATTGACTGAGTACTCCTTTGCTCTATTGTTGGTGACACATGTCTCAAAGAATTTAATGGCACATTTCCCTAAAAGATTTCCATTTTCGTTATGAACAGGTATCCTTTATATGAAGGTATTGTTATGACACTATGGTCTTAAAACAAGTAACAAGAAAGAGCAAAACCAAGTTTTATATAATTAAAAATATTAATTTATTTTCCTACAGAACAAAGTGAAACAAAAGTAGCTTGCAGTTAAAATTATTTTTTTGTTGGTACATATTTTTGATGGAATGAAAAGGTTTTTTTATTGTTTCCAAAGAGGGATCTCATCTGCTGTATCTTTAAATTTGTATTTTTTGTGAACTTTGGCATCATAAAGCCACTTTTCTGCTGATGCACCATAAAACACTACTACATACAGAATAATGTAATGATTGTACAGTGTTTGATGGGGTTTGTTTAGTCATTGCAAAATAATATTTAAGCAAGGATACTAACAAAATCAAATGGGTCACAAATTTTGGAGAGTCATTGTAATTCATTCTTTTGTGGGTTCATTTGTGGGGTATATTTTGTTTTTACATAAATGGCTCTACCTCCTCTGTAGATATTTAAATCACTAGACCTAAAGGTTAGAGGTCAAATATCATGGTTAACAAAGAATGACATTCTTCAAAGTATGGCATTCATTTGCCAGAATTTCTTAGGATCTTTGGGGGTTTTTTTACCATCATTCTCCAGAGAATCACTTGCAAAATATAAATCTAAACATGCTAAAATATTTCATTTTTGAAAAATATGAATGAATAGCTTTCATTGATTTTCCAGGTTGTGGATAAATGGTACAAGTCTGATGACAAGGAGTCACTCCAAATGGCTAGAAAACTAATCAAACAAGAAGGACTTCTTTGTGGTAAGAAACAATTCTAAAATTTCAGATGAAATTTGATGTGCAGGCATATATGTTGAAGATAGAACGTGCCAACTTGGTATACAGATTCAAAAACCACATTTTTAAATTTGATCAAATTTAAATGATAGCATTCTGCCATGTAAACCTTTAAAGCACTCACAAACAATGCAGTTTCACTATCAGGAGATGGCTGCTTTTCCTACAGAATAATTTAACCATGTTTGATAACTGTATCCTAGGTACCCAGATTACCATGCAAAATTACAAGGGCTATTAGGCTAATGTCAGAAAGGCAAGCTATCTCAGACATACTAGGGCCTCTTGTTCCTAACAGTAACAGGTTGCAAGTCCTATTTACAGTACATAGCATATCAGCTAATCCTTCATTGTATGGCTAAAATTCAAAACACGTTAGAACAACCACTATATGCATCTTAGGTTACATATATGACTTATATTTTCATGTTTCCACAAATCAGTTTACGAGAGGTATATTCTGACTATTCTTCATGATGATTTTCCACAGCATAACTTTACCACAGTTTGTTTACTTTCAACCAAGTTTGATATGTGGCTTTAAAACCTTAAATGTGTTTCCAGCACTCCAAAGAACATTTGCAGAAGTTTAGCTGAATTATGCCTTGTGTTTGCCTGTCCTCATGAGTTTGGCTTCTGCCTAGGTTTACCTAGATTTGTTGGTTTCAGCCAAATTTGGTGAGGGGCTTTATATTAAGAAACCATTTAATGAGTTTGTTCCTCTACATCATTTACAAAGCAAGCTCTCCACAACTGGCCATCCTTCTAAGTGATGTCTGCAGCACTACTTTACCAAATTCTATATGCTGTTTTATACTTATGTTACCTTGATTGCATATCCTACTTTGGTTTCTACAGCATGCTAAGAAATGCTGGATTTACACAAGCTTGTCATGCACCTTGATGTTGAAAGTTGTATTGTCAACATTCCATATTTAGAAGAAATATGTCCTGTGATTGCTCATTTTCCTAACTTTGCTTTCCCTATACAAGTTTCTATGTTAAGGTATTGCCAACCAACTTCTAGTTCATCTATCACTCATTGCTCTAGTTACCTTTTTTTTTTAATTTTGCTACTACAGGTGGCAGCAGTGGTTCTGCTATGTACTGTGCATTGAAGGCTGCCAAGGATTTTGGACTAAAGGAAGGACAGAGAGTTGTTGTGATTTTCCCAGACTCTGTCAGGAATTACATGTAAGTCTGCCCTTTACAGATTTGTGCAGGTTCATTCCGTTGTTAAATATCAAACGTCCTGATGTCATTTCATTTTCTGATATTTTTCCCCATGCTTGTTTAAAAAGCATTAGGGATATTGTAATACCCTCTGTCTATCTGGCCATCTCTCTTTACCACATATTTCCTGTCAATATATGGGGATCTGTACTTGTTTGAGACTCTGACTCTAATAAATTCTAGGGAGGGGGATACAGGAGAATTAATCAAAAGGATCGTTTTGATGCTTGCAATAATCAAACTTAAATCATAATAAAAATAATACCTATGTGCTTTTTAAGGGGGTACTCACCAGTCATTGTGTACTTTTGAGAGAGTGGTGTATGTAAGGTGAAATTGTTTGCATTTAAAACATGCACATTGAAAGGACTGTTGGCTTACCTCTATGCTACTTTGATGTAATGTGGCAGACATTTCTTTTGATATTGTACCTCTGGAAATTGTAAATGATCTTAGCACACTGCTAACTAAAATGGCTGCTCCCTTGTGCTCCAAAAATCAGCCTAAATTTTTCTAAAGTACATTATCCTTAGCTGCTGTTAAAATAGGGAAAATGAATTTTGTCAGACTAGATAATACCAGCTTCTGAAAGTGCAATGAATGAATTACCAAAAATATAAAATGTAAAATAAAAGTTACCAGTTCTTTGTTTACAATTTACTTCTGAAGTTCAGGAAGTGAAAATGACCAAGTGGAGCTAGCACTTTTTTAAAGGTGCACATCTGGAGTAAAGCCAAGCTGTATACTCTCTAACCCATATTACAGTACTCAATTATACACCAAAATAATGGAAAGTAAAGGTTCTCGGAACAATACCTTAGGTATACAAGGTCTTTTTTAAATAGCCGGTATAACTAGGGTTAAAACCTCGAGGAAATTCTTTTTCTTTAAAATTCTAACCCTATGCAAAATATGAAACTTGCTAAATATTGCTTTCTAATCATGAGAAGTGCTCTTGTGTTGGAGAAAGAAATTCCCCAGTTATTAACCCAGTGGGAAGTGGAGATTGCCATTATTAGATAGGATTCTCCTGGCATCCACTCTTCTGTTTCTGGTGGCAAAGGCAAATAGCTTGCTGAAACCTGTGATATTTAGCTCAATAGATTCATAGCCAATCCTAATTCCAAAGTGGTGATCAGGCAGTCCGTACCTTCACATGCCCATTAATCCTTTGTCCCATAAGTTCCACAGGTTCATTTCCATGGAAAAGCTTTTCAGTTTTATGAGTTTCAATTTTGCACTCTTCATTAGTCATTTTTAACAAGGTCATCTGCTGTATCACTTTTGGTTGATTTCAGCTGTGATGACAGCAGTATGTCTAGATAACATCATCAAAAAACACATGGCAAGTGCCCAAGTTTTCATTTTTTTGGATCATGACTTTCAAATTGCATTGAATGTAAAATCATTTCTCAATCAATGAAATAGCTAGGATTCTCTGTAAGTACATGTGCCTCTCAATTCTTCCAAGCCAGGAATGACTTTACAGATGCCAGTACTCATGGTTGTGGTGCTCATCTATTGCCTTGCTTCATAATCACTTTGAAGATGTAGGCCATGATCTATGCCTTTTGCTCCTTCTAAAAGTGCTTGCATCTGAATCAACAATGCATTAATAGTTAACTATGTTCACACATAGTCGGCACCACATTTTTGTCACCTGGTGTAGGATAATCTTCACTGCTTTTCTGTCACTGCTTGATATATGATAGAGGTTACCTTTCACTGCTTGATATATGATAGAGGTTACCATTCACTGCTTGATATATGATAGAGGTTACCATTCACTGCTTGATATATGATAGAGGTTACCTTTCACTGCTTGATATATGATAGAGGTTACCTTTCACTGCTTGATATATGATAGAGGTTACCTTTCACTGCTTGATATATGATAGAGTTTACCTTTCACTGCTTGATATAGGTTACCATATGTACTTGCTTCTAAGTAGAGTCAAACTGCAAAGAACAGAGAGCCTAATCAGACATAGCCTTATGCACCTGTTGAGCAGGGTCTATGTTTATTTATTCTACCGATTTCTCCTAACAAACTGCACAGACCCAGGTCTGCTGGCACATTATGTGATGGCAGACATGAGTCTGTGCAGTTTCTGCTTATAAGCAATTATAGACAGCATTCAATTTTGTATACATTTGCTTTTGCAGGTCCAAGTTTCTGAGTGATGACTGGATGAGTCAGAGAGATTTCATGGAACGAGACAAAGACCCAAATTCCTCCAAAACTTGGTAGGTAGGGGAGCATTAATAAACTGCTACCTCATTAATTTGTACCCAGATAACTTGTCTTGCAACCAGTTTTTTTTTATAAGATCTTCTGAACCCAATTTTAATTTTAAGAAATGTGAGGAAAAATTTTTACCAAAAAAATTTAAATGCAAAATGTCCAGTCATATTAGTGACCACTATCACAAAGAATTTTAATTTTATTTCATTTTAGGTATCTTTTGATATTGAAGGAGCAATGTAAGAGAACTGTATGAAAAATTACATGTATGTACTTAGTCAAGGATGAGGAGTTTCTTGTCTAAAGACTACATTGTGAAATCAAAAGGATGAGGGAAAAGAATAATTCTGCTAAGAAACAATGTTGACTGACAACTGTTAAGAATTTAATGATCATTTGAAATGAGAACATTAAAATCTAATGATGGACACTTCATCTGATTGTGCATACTTCTAAATATTAATCTACTCAACATTGCTGGACAAAGATTTTGCTGTAAAATCTGTATAGTTTCATCAATTTAAATAGAAGTTTATAAAACCTTATATACTGTATATACTTGCATCAAAGCTAATTTATTTGGGATAATATAAAATTCATGAAGAATGGAGGCCAGGTTATCAAATGATAAGGTGAAAACTTTAACATTTTAAAGTTTTCTTTTTGTCTACTAGTATATATTGTTATTATAAATAGACAATCACATGCCTAATGGTGGCTTTAGTCTCATATTATAGATAATGTTCTGTCATGAACTGAAGAAAGTATTTTTTCTAACTTTATGGGTAGGGTAAACAGTAGAAAACAGACATTACCAGACTATTTTCTCTATGTGATATATGTCAATTCACCAGAAAATGAAGCCATAATTGAATTAGAGGCATGATTTTATGTGTATTTTCCAAAATAATGACTATGCTAGTAATCTCAGTCCCTTGTTTAATCCTTTGCTAATCAGTGATCATTGAAATCTACCTTACAAAAAAAAACCTTTACAAATGCCTCTGAGTTTTATTTATGTGTAAATTACATATGAAAACAAACTACCCAGTAAATAAACAGAATTTGGAATTCTGAAGTTATTTTGACAGAAACATTTTGGTGTTGAGAGTAGAAATACATGTATGATGATTAGTCTTGAGCAACAAGAGTGAGAGGCTCCATAGGGGTTTTTGTTATATGCAGGCCAAGGAGGTAATGCTGGTTGGAATATACAAGTTTGTGTGATTAATATCTTGTTCTTAAAGATGATTTATTTTTTGTGGATTTCTTTGAGGGCTGTGTTTGAAAATAAAAGGCAGCCACCTGGATTCTGTGAAAAGTTTACTTGATTTGCCAGAAATATAGCACCCATAGACAACTTATTTAGTTGTTTATACAGCAAAGAGGTTTATTAGCTGTAGAACATTAACTACCACTATGCTTAATCTGTTGCTCCAGGGATCATGGATTTGTTTTGTTGCACAATGGCAGTGAATTTACCATACCCACTCAGGGATGTATTGTTAATTGAGATAAAGCAGGAATCATGGTTTCTAATCAAAACCATAAGAGTCACACATGCTTGAAGTGGTTTCATCTGTAACCATATTTATACTGGCAACCAAACATATTTTTATTAACTGAATCAAATTACTGTTAGTAAAAAAAGAATAAAACAAAGATATATAATTATCCAATACATATTTACAGGGAACAACATTCCAGAAATTTATATTCATCACACAGTTCAGCTGTATTACAAAATGGAGAAATCAGTTATTTTTGTTTGTATCAATTTTTTTTTATTTCTATGAAAAATGACAATTTTGTCATTACTGATTCATGGAGTTGGGATTTGGGAAGTAGACCTTTCCTTTTTTTTTACATGCAATAATTTTTAATTGTCTTTTAATTTTTTATGGAAAGGATAGAAGCTTAGGTTTGCAATCGCTTGAATTGTTGTCATTGGCTTTTTATTACTGCCTAATCTATAATTGTCAAGGACTTTATGTTTTGATAGTGGTTAGCCACTTCACTTATACAGATCTCTGCATTTATGATATTGTTAGTAGTTAATAACTAATTATTGCAGTATCCATTGCCTATCTGCTTGAGAAAGCATGGAACTAATGTCAATATATATTTTATATGAATATATACATCACCACTCCGTATTTTATGCCTTTTTTCCAAATGATAAATCCATAAACATTGATGCCAGTAAACCTTATCCTTTGATTTTTAAACTGCTTTTCACTAATACATCAAAATTTATTTCAGTTGTCACAATAGTCATTTTAGCTTTAAATTTGGCAACAGAATCAGAAAACTTGCTGATAACATTGTTATTTTAGTGAACTGGAGGTTTAGAAGGCTTTCTGTTCCTTTTGCAAATCCCTTGCAAATATAGGTAGCAACAAGGGCATGCATTTCTGCTGGAAAGTTTCAAATTCAGACTATGGTTGGTAGTAGTGTTCTGACAAACAAGAATGCCACCTGGGCAGCAGTTTGATATATTTTCCCCACTGTGAATGTGTTTGGGGAATAAAGTGTTACCGTTGATCATCGATAACATATACCCAGTTAAGTTCTGTGCTTATATTAGTTTCTTTTCAAGATGGAGTATTTGTGTTCCATAAATACATTTCTTGTTTAAGCATTTGGTGATAGTGTGTATGATCATTTTTATTGTATCCATAAAATGAAAACATTTAAAAGTATTTCTTTATTATATGAAATATATTAGAGTATTCAATGTATTAATTTCACTTTTAGCATTGAACCATGGTAAGTCAAGCTATCAGTTTTTAAATATTTTGGTATTCACACATTTTTTTTGTAGATAGGGTTAGCTTGTGCGAATCTGACTACTTGTCTTTGTTTGATGCTATCTCATTGTCATTTTAATTACAGTGAATTTATTATTGTAAGCATAATTTTTTGACGGTTTTTCACAAACATTTTTGGCATCTGTACTTTTTTTTCCTGGATTGGTTAATGGGGCCTTTGTTTTTACAGAAGGATCATTGTTCATTGGGTTCATTTGATTCATAGTTTGTAGCAAGGATGCGACCCATGAAACTTTGTTTGCCCATGAATATTGATACTTCACAAAAATTGGTAATTGATAAAATATGAATTCACTGTAATGTACAAGCCCTGCTTTTCATATATCATTTCAGTAGTGGAAGCAATATTTGGTTACACTTGCATAATAATTGCAAGTGGAGTAGAGACAAAGTCCAACTGTTGTGGTCAGGAATCAAAGTTAATTCATCTGTCTAATGGTCAGATGCACAGACTACAAGACTAAATGACCAGCTTGGCTGGTTAGCAAGTGACCAAATACACTTATACTGCTTCATTCTTTCCCCTTTACCTTGACAATTGTCCTCAAATGTCATCCTAGATTTACCTCTCAGAGAAAGCAGTCAAAACCCATTTTTAACTGGATCAAGAGCTACTGAGAGTCTGGCAAACCTAAAAGGGTAACAGGAGGGAAGATAAATTCTGTATCAAGGTTTGGAATTTAACCTGTTTGTCTCTCCTTTCATCCACTGCACATACCACTGGTCTAAGAGGCCAACAGTTAGACTGGTTATTATAAAAACAAATGGTCTTGTACACCTGGACAATTACACAATATAACACTTTTGCAGTTATATAAGTAATGATAAATGTACAGATCCCAGATGAAACATATCCATGATTTGGTCCTCGATTTTTAAAACAGATCATTTAACACCACTTCAGTTAATTAACATGCATATGTCTTCATCAGGATTTCAGACATTAACATTCATTTTGTACACTAAGAAGTTAATGGATGCTTGACTTTCTCTTGGAGTAAATACTTCCATTAAAGCCCTTTGCACTTAGCAGATGTGCAGTCAACCTGGGTAACTTCCACATGAACAAATTAAAATTACAGGAGGCACGGTGGCTTAGTGGCCAGCATACCAGAGTCACAAAAAATGGAAGGGTATGGGTTTGAATGCAACCATCAAATTTGGCCATGATGTTTATTTGATAAAACATACAATTCAAGTTGCCTTAGCACTAAATAACCTACTTGTGTTGCTGTGCTGTAAGGAAAGGACAGAAACACATTTGGCATCCGCTATATAAAAAGTTAATGAAAAGCATTGTGTGTTTGTGTGCGTATGATGACAGAGATGTACAAAGTCTGTCATTGATAATGTGTTTGGTTGTAAACCACTGACAAAGTTGATAATCATTAACTCATTAACCCCTGGAGGTTTTTGTCCTTTTCGCCTGAAATATGAGTAGGAATTTCATTTTGAGAGATATTTCTGAATACATCGTAATAAATCTACTGCCAAGACATTTTCGGCTAACTTAATGCCTATTTGTGTTAGAAACATCGATTTTCATTGGCTCTTTTGCCTGAGCATGAGCAGAATGGGTAATAAAATGGACTTTTTTTTTGCTTAACGGACCCATCATTTTCATGTTGAGACCACTCTTCATCCTAAATGCCCATCTTATCCTACTTTTTGCAAAGGTTCATTTGTCTGTGTGCAATTTAGACTGGTCTTTCATAAATTTGAGGCAAAAATGTCTAAAATCCAGACGCAAAACTAGATCATGACCTTGGGCGAATTTTGGCTGGAAAAAACTGGTCCAAAAAGTGATGTTTTTCCCTCAGTATTTTGTAGTGCATTTAGAACATCCATATTATTTGGTATCATTGTAAAGCTATATCGGTCAAACTTTCTATATTACCACCCATTTTATTGTGTCACTCATGACCTTAACGCTACAGAGCTCAGAAGTAGGCTACCACCTCCTGCCCCATAAACACGGCGCTAGGGGTTAATGAGTTGACTTGCTTTCCTAACAGATCTTTTGTTTATTGCATATGCCTTGGGATTTTCAAACATTATTATTCCAGAATGTTGAAAGTCCAATGGTACAAGTTAAATTTCATTGACATACTATCTTACATTACATTAATTCACATATTACAGCCATATCTTCAGTTTTGTGTTGTTACATACCTAAATTCCAGCACACCTAAATAATTTGTTTTGTACTAATTTTGAAGTCAACCATCAATGAATTGTGGTCTTTTTTCAATTTAGATGAAGCAATGGCAACATTGTCACCAGTTTCCATATATACATGCTTTGTCTGGTTGAACTGCAAGCAACGTAAATCTTGATCTGACATCATGTAGTGTGCCATGTGATCAGGGCATATGTTTTTTGTTCTACTGATTACTCCTAACAGACATCCTAGACAATTATGGCAGATCTGCATCTATGCAGTTTGCAGTTGAATCTGACATACACAAGGATATCCTATATAATTTGCCTGACATCCAACTTTCTGGTAAACTTACAAGTACAAATTTCTATATTATCCATTTTCCATTATGTCTAAGAAAGATGTTTTATGTTTTACTTCCCATCAATATATGTACATTCTTTAGTACAACTGTGCATTGTCTGAAGTGCAAGTATTACTGTTTTGTCTAAGAATTTAAAAGTATTGACATAGTTGGCTGTATAATTTTTGTTTTCTTATTTTTTTGTCTTTATGTGGCACTTGCATCACTCTTTTTGGCTGGTGCCTGTATCTGCCTTGGATGTAAATTTGCTTATTGTCTTGAAAAAACACATGCCTCACCCAATTGTTTTTACACACTTAAGTTTGTGGTTTGGGAAAGGGTTCCTCCTGTTTCCAAAGACAAATTTTTTGTTTGGATCTATGCCATCAAAAACTGGTTGTCTGTCAGGGCTTTGAGGTTTTTTTTATGAATAAATATCACTGTTGTAAAGTATTATTTAATATAAAGAAACATAAAGTTTAGCACAGCTTTCTAGCAATGATTTTCAAGTTTTTAAATGTGATTGCTAAAATATTTGTACAAATCTGGTATAAGCATGTTTTTACTTGTAGCTCATGCAGGAAAATAAATGATAGCTTATAACATCACTTTTGCCTTAAATGGTGTTTTTATCAGAGTCATTATTTATTTTAAACTGTTGTATTTTTTTCTTTCCAAGACATATCTCTCACCCTTAGAAAGAAAAAAATCTGGAAGATTTTTCATAAAACTTTGTATTATACTACTGTTACAAAATTAGGTCATGTGACCTACCTTTATTGACCTACTGACATATTTTACAATTTATGTACCATGTTCATCTCATCGATCCAGTTTACCACATTAGCCAACTCTACCTAGCCACTAATATTCTATATCCTTTGTTTTATATATATATATATATATATATATATATATATATATATATATATATATATATATATTGTTACTGCCAATAAAGTTTGATTATTTACCCACTTTTGGTCCTATCGGACAATTTGGGATAACTTTGTATTACTGTCTGTATATATCTTAAGTACTAGAAAGATATAGTATGGAGTTTTTGTTTATGTAAGCAGAAAATCTTAATATTGCTTTTCATAATACAAGAAAGATATACTAAGATGTTTCTATGTAAGCAGAAAGCACTGTCATAATATTATTAATGCTATTAATTGGCATAATGTTTGGTAAATTACTTATTCTTTTCAGTGGCATATTGGTTGGCAGAACACTTGTCATTCTTTTCATTGGCTGGTTCTGTTAAAGAAACCTGACATTGCAATTAGTCGGACAACTTTGGATGTGAAAAACAAGAAAGACATGTTAGGTTCTCAAGTTGAGACTTACTTTCAGCACTTGTACAAAAATTTCTTTTAAATTTGTGATTGCATCTTGTAAATTTTTACCACAGTATTATGCAAAGTTAAGCCCTTGTGGGCCTCATTTTCTTCCAAAAAGTTGCTTTAAAAAAAGGAAATCTTCACAATAACTTTTGTCTCATTTGAGAAATAGGGAGAGCTATTCAGTGTTACAATCATCATATTGGTTATCTCTACTTGTGATTGACCATAAGAGCCTCTTATTAGATGATTGGTTGTCCATTTTGTATCTGTCTTATGCCCATTATCCATCCGTCCATTAGCACAGGCTTGTTATTGTGACTCCTAGCTACTTGGAGGATTGCCATGAAAATTTACACACATACATCCTTGCCATGAAAATTTACACACATACTTCCTTGCCATGAAAATTTACACACATACATCCTTGCCATGAAAATTTACACACATACTTCCTTGCCATGAAAATTTACACACATACATCCTTGCCATGAAAATTTACACACATACATCCTTGCCATGAAAATTTACACAAATACATCCTTGCCATGAAAATTTACACACATACTTCCTTGCCATGAAAATTTACACACATACATCCTTGCCATGAAAATTTACGCACATACTTCCTTGCCATGAAAATTTACACACATCCTTGCCATGAAACTTTACACACATACATCCTTGCCATGAAAATTTACACACACACACACCCATCCATCACATGGTCTGGTTGGTCCTATGCTGCTAAAACATACAGTATGTTCACCATGGTGTCCCTCTTGACAAATTTTTTATCGCTGCTTCTCCAGGATGGATGGTCATATCTACATGGGGTTTTCACTAAAAGACTTTTTATGATATCTTGATGGTCCTTAATAAAAATGGCCTCCACCACAGCAGCCACCTTAAAAATTTTGTTCTGCCTGAACTGAAAGTCATACTGACTTAGGCTTTTCACTAGAATATTACTTATGAATTAAGTGGGTCCTAAATGAAAATGGTTCAAGTTTATATCCAATATAACCATGACAGTGACCATCTTGAAAATCGTGTTGCTGTTCTTCCTGAATTGATGGTCTTATCAACATAGGGTTTTTTGATGTTTGACTTTTTATGAAGTCTGGTTGCCCCTAAATGAAAACTGTGCTGATCTCATGTCCAGTAATAGCCAACAAAGCAGACATGTTGAAATTCTTACTGAACAAAAATGTTTTTTTGCCATAATATTTCTTGTGATGACTAGCTGCTTGCAATGAAAATGGTGCAGATCTGACCTCCACACAATAGCCTTCTTAAAAATCTTATCACTACTTTGCCAGAATATATGGTCATTTCAACATGGAGTTTTAACTGAAATAATTTTTATGATGTCTCCTTGGTCATAGATGAAAATGTTGTCAATCTGATTCAGAAAATCTTCTTAGCACTACTTTTCATCGATGACTGACATTGTGATTTCACCAAAAGACTTAATGTGATGACTAAAATATCAAACTGGAAATGGAGCAAATTTGGTATCAAATGTGGCTACCATGGCAGGCATCTTAAAAACATTATCTTTTTATTATTCTTCCAAAATGGATTTTACCAGAATTCCTAAGATAACCCTGAATTAAGATTGTGTTGATCTGATACAGAGTATTGACAATATGGAGACTATCTTGGTATCTGTCGTTCACTCAAATGGAAAGGTATTTTGACATGGGGTTAATTTTTAAAAGATTACTTCTTAGGGTGTCTAGTGGGTCCTTAAAGAAAGTAATGCTAACTTACCCTCAGTATGGCTACCATGTTTGCCAACTTGAAAATATTGTTCTTTCTTCTCCATCCAAATAAATAGCCATATCAGCATGTTTATTCAGAAGACATGCAATGATGTCTATCTACTTGGTTATTAATGATTATTGGTGCCATTCTGACATCCGGTATGGCCACCAAGGCAGTTAATTTGAATACCTTGTTATCTCTGAAGAACATATAGACTTTCAACAATCAGCATTGAATAGGATAAAATGGTCTTTACATGAGTTCCTGGAAATTCTATTCAGTCAGTAATGCATCACTTTTGTTACATTTAGCTGAGTTTTTCTGAGATTGGAAATAGTCACCATTGGTGAGTTATTTTTTTTTGATCCCATAATTTTATGTTTTCGCATTTAGTATAGTTTTTCTGACACTAATATTTATATAGATATATATATGTGTGTGTATGTGTGTGTGTGTGTATATATATATATATATATATATATATATATATATATATATATATATATATATATATAGTCATGACACTTGATGTACATATATATCTACATACTGTGGGCAAATATTGGTCACAGTGACCTACTTTTCTCACTTTTAAAGGCTCTTGGATTATGCCACAGCTTTTGTAATTGATAAAGAGCATACCGTAAAATACTTGTTGTAACTTTTGCTTGCAGGTGGTCAAACTTACATGTAAGTGCTCTTGAGCTAAGGGCTCCTTTGACTGTAACCCCAAATGTCACCATCCAAGAGACACTGGAGATTTTGAACAAAGAGGGCTTTGACCAAGTTCCAGTGGTAGATGAAGAGGGGTAAAACTTGAAATCATTAATGGAACTTGTTCATCATATTTGTATGTCACAATAAGGTTTGATTTCATGACTGTTTCAGAGAGTTTGCTTAAAATCATGGAAGTGAAACATTGATAGTACACAGGCACTGTCCAAACATGTAATGTTTAGATGAGGTACATTGCACTCTATCTGGTGCAATACATTGCATTCTAGTTCATTCACTTTCATTTCACTTTGTTAAATTTAATTCACCTGTATTCAAGATTATTCGGTACAGTTGAATGTATGGTTCAAGGTACTTTACACATATAAGTTTAATAATTACCAGCTAGCATACTCAGGTGTTAGAAAAAGGCAACCATTTACTGAAATACTTCACATTTAAGGTCTGAAATATAGTCCCTGAATAGGACAAAATTTTGTCACTATCATACATTAGGGTCAAGGTCATGAATAAATATATGGAGGATATCGGACTAAGCATGGCTTTATGAAAGAAGAGGTAAATAAGATGGTACATATTTAATGCATGCAATAGTCATTTCAGGGCAGACTCATTTAAAAGTCTGAGTCATAACCCTATTCAGAGTAATAGTAACTTAGTAAACAATTCTACTACAGCATTTTAGTACCAGACTAAGAATGAGCTCAAACTTCAGATCTTTATCTGTCACATTTTTGTTTGTCACTTTGGTCAATTTCTAATGCACTTTTGGCTGCAGGACTATGCAGTTTTGTGTATTACTACCTTTAATGAATGCATCTCCCTTCCACCAAAAATGGATCAGTGTAACAGGTACAGTGTGACCCCACTATAACCTGATAGTTGGGAGCCATAGAACCCAACTGTGTTGTTAAAAGCAACCATGTATGTTACAAACAAATTTGCAGGGATATTGTGAGGGTGCAAAAATGTGTGCTTCTTAGGTATAGTTACCATTTTAAATCAATGTATCTTAAATGAGAAAAACACCTGCAGTGATAACAGATTGCATAAATAATATACTACTTTATTCAGAGAACCACGCATTGGTGCATACACATGTATAGTTTATTTATACATGTCTAATCTATAGCATGAATAGAGTATCAAACACTGTGTACTTACCCATGAATCTCATATACATTGAATCCACAATACAAATATTTCCATCCAAAATATCTGCACACATATTTAAAATATTCAGTAATTTTGTCAGAGATCAGTATACAACTTTATACAATGGAAAAAAATAAAAAGAAAATAGTATGTAACGAATGATGAAACAGTATGTCTGACGGTTAAATAACGGTGTCTGTATAAATTTCATGCTGCTAAATTTTTTCATCCATGATTTGTAATGCTTTATTATTGTTTGAAAAAAACTAATTTTCAGCTGCTTTCTGATTAAAGCAATAAACAAGGGGGTGATATTTGTAGGGAATGGACAACATTATTCACTGGTCAACTGATTGCATAAAACAACACTGCCATGAACAGGTTTAGCCCGGCAATTGACTTTGTTGATTAGCAACATACTTAAATTCATTTATAAATTCAGGTGAGAATCTTATATTGGATATTGTTTGAGCAATGATTGTATAGGGAATGCACTTTAGTCAAACACAAAGTAGATTTGATGGTTTCATTGCTCATTTAGTAAGAACATTAACACTTATGAGCTGTCATCTTTCAACAATAAACAAAGACTAAAGTTTTCAAAAGGCCCAGATATGGGTTCAGATACTCATATTTTCCATGTTTTTTTTTGGCACAAAACTAAGAAATTTCTTAAGTTTAAAAATTTTAGTAGCTATTCCACGATCATTTTATATTAGAATCCATACATGATTTCCTCCCCATAATGATAATAAACTTTCTACACATTACTTTTTTGCACTTTTAGGAAGAAATGTTTTCTGTGTACAAGAATAATACATGTATGTGATATATTGGGAGCAATGCCACAAATGTCTTATATTAAAATTTATAAGCAATATCTTTTCCAAAATGAAGCAAAACATTACTTAATTTACTTTTCGTACTTAATTTTTTTACAGACACAAATATCGGTATAAAGGTAAATAAAATTTTGGGAGCTATACCACAATCGTTTCATATTAGAATCCATATTTGTTTTTTTTTAGATTCCATACATGATTTCCTCCCCAAAATGATAATAAACTTTCTAAACATTATTTTTTGCACTTTTATGAATAAATGTTTTCCGTGTACGAAAATAATACATGTACATGTATATGATATTTCAAGAGCCACACCAGAACATACACCTTATATTCAAATTTATAAGCAGTCTCTTTTCCAACATGATAATAAAACTTTATGCAATTTACTTTACATACTTAAATTTTTTTTGTTTACAAGAAAAATATTGGTAATAAGGTGAATGAAATTTGGGAGCCATGCCACAACCACGTTATATCTGAATTTGAGTTATAATGGGGTCACACTGTAATTAACATTTTATTGGCTTTATGCATTTGAATAGCTTTGCCTTACACTGATGGCTGCACTCGTACAGATTTATGTATGGATATATCATGATAAACACTGTGCTCCCCCATTAGAAGATGGCCTATATTGATTTTTAAGGTGTAACATTTACCATAATTTCTCTAAATATTGTCCTTTCATCATTGTCATTTATCCATTGTCATTTTGATAAAACTGATCTGCTGATAGCTGCTTTGTATCACAATTACCGACATTGCTATACCCCTCTCAACCTGTCATGATCCATTTGCAGTTTTGTCTTTTACTAATTACTATGAAGATACCGTATGTAAACATATCTATTGTAATATATCTGACAATTTAGGGAAAACATCCTTCAGTTCCTCATATTATTTCATACCATGGCATATATGTGAGAGATGAAAATATTTATTGTGCAACTGTACATAACTGCTAAGTCATGTGTATGGAATTCTGTTGTAAGATCTACTATTACAATATAGTGACTTGTAAGATCTACTTTTACAAAACAGTGACTTGTAAGATCTACTATTACAATACAGTGACTTCTAAGATCTACTATTGCAATACAGTGACTTGTAAATCTATTACAATACGGTGACTTGTAAATCTATTACAATATGGTGACTTGTAAGATCTACTATTACAATACAGTGACTTGTAAATCTATTATAATATGGTGACTTGTAAGATCTATTACAATATGGTGATTTGTAAATGGTGTTTACCTGCACCAAGTTCTAGAAAGACAAAAATTTCAAATGTAGTCTGAACAATTATTTTGGTCATCATGATCAGTAAATTGTCCTGATGTAGACTGATATGTAATTTGCTGTACAACCAATATTTGTCATCTTTGATTCTTTTCTAGTGATACCACTATCAGTTTCAAAACCATACATACTTAAACAAATGAATTAGCAGAAGAATAAAACAATTAGAGTAGAGATATAGATATATCACTTAATTGGAACACATAGTTCCTGTGTTAATGATTGCCATTTGCATGCATGTTGTTTTAAATAAGTACTGATTTTCTATAAATTTGCATACATTAAACTAAACATATGAGCCTTGATTAATTTTGATTGATTATTTTGATTAAGTTTTGTATCTGAGTCAGTTCTGTAAGTAATTCCTCTGTTGTGAAAGAAGAGATGGTGGGGCATTTATGTTCTTACAAGTAATTCATAAGTTTTGACAGAGTTGGTGAGACATTCATGTTCTGTATATACATTTAAAGTGCAGTCTTTTCTTTCAAATTCAGAACGATTCTAGGAATGGTGACTGTTGGAAACATGATGTCTCATGTTGTGAAGTCAAAAGTCAAGAAAACAGACCCAGTCTCAAAAGTTATGTACACACAGTTTAAAAAAGTAAGCATGTTTTACAAATTATCTCTAACCTAAAAGATTTTGAAACAGAAAAAGATCATTTTTGTCTTCCCAGTGAATGCTGAGATATAGTACTTTTCTTGCACTGACCGAAATGATTGCAATGTTAATTTCGTGTTGTGCCGACACTTGTCAAAGTTAAATATTTTCAGCATTTGCTTCCCATAGGTTGTTGGTTCTTATGTTAGGTTTTTTCTGGATTCTTCCTCCACCATTTATACTGGCCAAAAGGCATAGCCTATCTTTTGCTGAAAATGGGTGTTAAACCCAAAACAACAACCTCCATATGCTAGGTTTATCTAATACCTGTGTAAAACAATGACTTTGGTGTTGTATAGTCTGTGTAAATGCAAGAGTGTGTTTTATATCACCTGTGTAAACACAAAGTTGTGGTGCTGTATCATCTGTGTAAACACAAGACTTGACATTTTTTAAAAATCTTGTCTTAAATATTAGTTGCCTTATTCAGCCGAAAGTTGGAATAATAATACTTAAATCTAGAGGTGTATACCCTGACAGCTGTTCCAGTAGAATATTGGGACACCGGGAAGGATTTTTTAATGTGAGGTATTCACCCATAAATGCAGTTTATAATTTTCTTATTATTTTTATATGAAGTCTGTGAAATCTGTGAAGTACCTGGCTTATATTTTTATTAAAAACGCCTCTCCCTGGTTACCATGTATGTTTAAATGGAACAACCCTGATGTACTAGAGGCTCAGCAAGTTTCCTTATTATGGCTTGGTTGTTACCAGGTATTTATCCTGTGCACTATATTTGTAAGTTGCACAGTAAGTGTTGAGTACTGTCAATATAACTTTATGAAATTCTTAGGGTACAGTGTCTCCTTCATGTCTATTCCTGTTGGGAATTTGCTTTATTCCATTCCATTTTATTCACACAAGAAGATAATATCAGTACTAGATTGCATCATGAAACTAAAGCCAATGAACGAAGTCCATATGGTTGCCCCCGGCATCCCCATTTTAAATTGGGCAACTCTTCACTGGACTCCAGTTTCCACTGAAGAAACTTTACTCAAGGGTTATTCATAACTTTCATTTGGGGAGTTTCACAGCCCTGCTGTGACTTTTATAGAAAACTATTGTACTGATACGGTTACTGATGAATTGCTCACTGACAGAATGAACCAAAATTCATAAGTAGGAACAGATGCTCCTTCCAGGCAAATATATGTTTATAAATTTTTTAAAAAGTTAACTGGATCTGGGTTTTTTGTGTATAAAATAAGCATTTAGAGTTTGTTTTTACTTTTGTCTTTACGCTTTGTTTTTTTTTCTCACAGTTGTGACATTAGCCTCTGACCATACCATATTTGCTGAAGCATACTTTAGTGGGAAGCGAGACATAGTTGTTACTTTTCTGAGCCATGATAGTGAAAGTCACACAAGTCCTGTATTCATTCAACACTGATTAATGGATGTCGTTTTTTTTTAATTTGATTCAACCTACCTTTTAGTGGCAATTATTCACTTTATTTGGATTATTATTTGTCGCATTCATTCGGAATGTCATTATTTAAATGCACTGAGAAGTGCATATGGCAAAATAAGTGTTAGAGTATGTAGACAGTTTTGGTCACAATAAACCAAAAGGCTGGGATCCAGTACAGTCCAGATTGAATGTTGTGTGCTGTGATGTCACACTGGAAGCTACACATATTAATAAATAAATTCATACTACCCTATATTGTGATGATTCCACTTGACATGCTCTTTTCTTGACCCATGTTTAGTGCATGGCCACTATTGTAAAAGACTATAACGATCAATAATTTTCTACTGGAAGTTTCTTGATGATAGTTAAGTGTTAAATTTTAAAAGAACAATTCAAGTTTAATTTAACATGAGTAAATGTGCATACATGACCTGTGTGACTTATACTGTAGTGGCATAAACAGTTTGTTTTGGTTCCAGTTTTTCATGTGGATATATTTCCTAAACCCCTTATTAGAGTCTCACTAACTTGTCTTGAATCATTATAAAGCTAAGACAATTGATTCCACATAAGGTTTGCTCCCATCTTTGAGCTTGGTATCATGATCACAGTCATGGAAAATTTGCATTAAGGATTTCAAGGTTTTCAGAAGATTTCAAAACTAACAATTCACTTGACCAAAAAAAAATCTTCAGGGTCATTTGGTTTTGAGTCAGAAGCACCAGCTGTGATTATTCCTTGTTTATGGAGCAAACTAATGCTGAAGGTTTTTTATAAATTAGGAGTTTTATTATTCTTCTGTATAGAATTATTACTGACTTTATGTTTTTAGAGTCTGCTGGTCTGAATGACCATTTTATTAAAAGAGTTTAAAGCCATGACCACCTTTGATTCATTTATCACTTAAAACACATGCATAAAACAACCAGCATTTGACCTAAAACTCTCTATATTACAACAGTAAGGTCATCAGTTAACAGTTTGTTGTGTACACTTGTCATCACTCACCCATACATCATTGTACCACTGTAAGATTTCCAGTCTCCATTAGACTGGTTCCTGCAGAATGGGGATATAATGCAGAAGTATACAGATTTCTTGGTCTTAAATAATAATAATAATAATAATAATAATAATAATAATAATAATAATAATAATAATAATAATAATAATAATAATAATAATAATAATGATAATAATAATAATAAAAATAATAATAATAAAAATAGAAGTAATTTATTTTTCAAAGGCACCAATGTAAACACCTGCTATAAAATGGTATGTGCTGTAGATAGCCTTTCATGCCATTATCTTGTTATACTGATATGCATATGGCTGTGCAATCAAATGAATGCCATTATTTGTTCAAAAGTTAATCTAATCTAATCACAGTTTATTCTCTTTCTCTGTTATAAATGTCAAAAATAATCTCCAAACAATCTAACCTTGATTCAGTTAATCCCACCTAAGTATGACATCAGTGACTTGTTATCTCTAATTCATATCCATCTTGCATTGGTGTGATATTGGCAAATAAGCTATAAACAGTAGGTAGCAAAAACCAATCACTGGCATATACAGTCAGTTTAAATCAATTTGTAATGGACTGAGCATGCTCAATCAGAAATTATGCCAGAGGCAAATAAAGACTAATTAAGACTGATGCTCCAACCCAAATCAACAGGCATAATAAAAATGCATCAGTTAGAATTACCATGCATCAGAAATGATTCAAATTTATATTCCAAGCATCGAAACCTGAAGTTACTCATATATTGAAAACCCTGGATTTGGTTAAACTTTTAGTAATTTAGTAATTTCCTTAAACCCAAGATGGAATTATATCATCAATGAGTTAAATCATTATGATGCCATGATATTTCATTTGGTGACAATACATTTTTGCTCCTTTTATATTGAGGTGAAGATCACTGCATGGAAAATTTGTATTTAGGTTTTAGATAGTTTTTTTTAAATTTTTTAATTTTTTATTTTTTTTTTGATTTTGATACAACTTAGAATATAAGCATATATTATTAACATCTTTGACAAGATATACTTATAATTATAAGATTTTGGACAAGTTTGATAATGAGTGAGATCAACACATAATGAGGAAGAGACTTTTCATCTGACAATTTATTTTCAATCTAAAGACCATATCCAAATTTGGTCAGACTTGGAATGTACACTTATACTATCCAGATCTCTGATAGATTTGATGACGACAGATTGAAGAATGTTAATGAACTGATCTTACCTCTGATTGGTTCAGCATGTTACTAATCTAGTGCCTGTGTTTTAGATCTGATTTTAAGTTTGGCACATACAAAAAAAAATCATCATGATGTCCAGATAATTTTATTATGAGCAAGATCTGTACATACTAATGTGGGAGCAGCACTAGCTTGGTTGGTAGAGCAGTGGACTTGCAATAAAAGAATCTTGGGGTTTGATTCCTACCCAGTTAAACCAGAGTTGGCAGCCACAGCTTATCCTTGGAAAAGGCACTTAGCTCCTATTTCCTACAGCATGATAGAGCCAGTAATGTTAAAAGTGCTGTAAAAACAATAAAAAGTAGTTCTCAAACTGTATGCAGTGTAATAATTTTTCCCAGGATTCTTTCTACATGATGGCAGAGGAAGCAAAATGTGTGCAAACCGGATAAAAAAAAACAAATTTTATAATACAAAATTGCATGAATCTTACTAGAATAATTTTTACAAATGAAAAAAAAAATACATGAAAAACATTAATTTGTAATCTGCAACTGAAGAAAAAGTGTTGATTTTAATAGAACCATTGACATATAATATTTTCAATGACAGACTAACATACACTTTGTGTGGGTGCAGTGTTGCAGTTAGGGATCAGAAAGTTTTTTTTTTTCAGTTATATAATTTTGTTTGCAAGTAATTGTTTTTTTATATTCATTGTGCACTAATAGGAACATATCAAAGTTTTAAATTTTTTGCAAAATGTTTTGCTATATATGAAATTCTTCAATATTTGTGTGCAAGTTTGATCTGGTGATCTTAAATCTGTTCTGCTCAGACTGTTAAAATTTTAGTAACTCTGTTTCTGATAAGGTTTTGATCCAAATTTTAAATAGTTTTATATCTTCAAGCTGTTTGATGAATTTGATTATGAGCAAAATCTATGCATATTAATAAGGTAGTCTTGCACTTGATTAGCTGAGCTTGTAACCAATCTGGAGACTGGACTTGAGATTTTCTCCAGCTTAGTAAATAAGCTTGTTTTGTCATGGTCTTAGACTGGTTCTGTAATAAGTGATATCTGTATTTGTTGTGGAGGTGGTCAGCATTTGATTGAATGAGTTTGTTGCATCACAAAAGACTTCATTCCTCATTTGATTGTGATGAAACTTAGTAAATAGGTTTATATGACCAAGATCTTGGAGAATTCAATTATGAGTAAGGTCTGTGCTTATTAATTATGGCTTTATCTTTAGAAACAGTTCTATGAAACAGTAAAACGGACATATCATGGCTGGGAGATAGTTTACATAGAGTTGTGTTCTTACAGTGCTACATAAATCGGCTTATCGTCAATTCATGAGTTATTTAACCCAGGTGAGCAATATCAGGCCTTATGTGAAGATTGACTGTCACAAGTTATTTAAAATCTCTCAAAGAATGTGCCACATAGACCATGTTCTATCAAAACATAATGTTCTGGATTTTCAGTTTGGTTTGTATTGATGATGAGATCTGTTTACTCCTGTGATTCAGACATAAACATGTTTATGCAGAATATTTCAAGAAAATACATGCTGCTGTTTTATGTATTGATTTTATGGGTGAAGTCTCTTTTTTTCATATATGCTGCATGTCAGAATTCTATTCATTTATTAGGCTTTTCAGCTCGATCACTGAAGTTCTTGAGAACTCTGCACTACACTCATTTCAAACATCTGTATGAGTATGAGTGAGCATTCTGGTTTGATATTGTGATGAGGTGTCTTCAAATAAAATAAAACAGTGGGATTTATGATCACTGAATAATGAGACAGTCCTAATAGAAATGAAGTTATGCATAAAGAATTTTGACGATGCACCAGCCAGGTCATGCAATATGCTGTTCAAGTTAGGAAATTCTTGATGTTCAACCAATTGTTAGTACAGGTATAGCAAACTAGATGCATGTGGCTAAAATGATTTATTGGACTTTGGTAGGCTATACATATGGACATCTGTAAATGTGAGTAAATTTGTCCAGTTTTGTTAAGTGTTTGTTCCATTTTTGTAGAATGTTAGCTGCAAATATAAATTTGTTATGTTAGTATACCTTTCAAATTCATCTATATCATTGACAGGTGAGAATGGACACACCACTGATCCAGGTGTCTAGAATGTTGGACACAGATCATTTTGTTCTCGTCACGCATGAACAAAGGCACTGTAAGTACTCATATTGGAAGTGAGAATTGCAAGCACAAATAATGTTCCTGACAAAAATGTAGAGAATTTTATGTGCCTATGAAAAAGCTGAGTGTATATTATGATATCTATATAGCCCTTGTACAGACACTGTACATCTACCTGTTTTGTTTCTCTACAATAAGTTTACTTTTTCTATGTCAGCAAAACTTCGTGGATCGATTGCAGGTTTGTATTTGGGGTAATGAACGGGCCAGTCAGTTGTGGGTTAAAGGTCAAAAGTTACATTGGCTAAAAATTGTTTCTGCACAAAACACCAGTCTTCATCTGTGTACCTTTATGTAAACTTTCTAGATTGCTTACACTTTGGTTAAGAAAGATGGCAATTAATCTAGAGGTCAAAAGGTGCAAGAGAAAAATGAAATTGGTTTATAAATAATAACTTTAGTATTCATGCCACATACCTTTAAGTAAGTTTACAGAGGAATTTTACATTAAGTAACTGAAGAGGCCTATTGATTTGGTGATAAATGAATTAATAGGTTACAGTTATTATGACTTGAAATATAGTAAAACAAAGGTTTCAGGATCCATACATTTAGATCAAGACTCCATATTTCGGCCTTTGGTCATTGTGACCCATTGATCAATAATCATTAGAATTTAGAGTCAAGTATGCCCTTCTAGTGATTTCACAGATGACTGTTAAACATAGGATATGCGTATAGTTCATGTTACTCTTATCACTTTAGACCAGAATAGCCTAAGACATTGACATATCTCATTGTAGGGATTTCAGTGTTACAAATCTTGTTGAGAATGTTTTTATGCTATCTGTAGCCGTTGCCTAAAGAGATATGTTTGGTGAAATTATTTTGAAAATATTACTTTGTTTTATAAGCTTAAATACCACATGTATTTAGGCCTAATTACCAGATTTTCATCTGTTGTGGATAGATTTATTTTCATCATTCTTAGTGGTGATTGATCCTTCAATCGTCCTCAAGCAGCACATGGAAAGATAGGCTATAATGACCTTTTTATGTGAGTGGCTTCATAAAGAGAGTTTAATACTTGCAGTAATAGTTTAACTTATTTACAGTTGAAGGCATCATCTTACAATTTGGATTTGTATTCTTTATATTGTTTGGCTTCATTCACAGAAAGTAGGTCACTGTGAATTGCTTGAATTGATACTGTATGTGTGTCACATTGTGTGAGAAAATTAAAATTTGCTAGCAATTTCTACCTCATGTTTATACATGTCTTTTGATAGAATTTGTAATTCAAAGTACTTTGGGTAATGCCATTACAGGTTACATAATATTACAACCTTATATTGATTCTGAAACAAAGAAACAATCTGTCCATGACTTAGCCATTGCATTACAGACAAGTTCATGGTTAAGTGCACAACCTGAAGATTAGAGAGAAAAGATGTAGTGAGCATGAGAGACTAGGCAATAGTGAAAAGGAACAGGCCGGGATAATATGCATTATTGCAAAGGGTATCAGGACATTTTCCCTCTGGACATTCCCCCCCCCGATCTCCCCCAACTGACCATTTCCCCCTGGACTTTCCTTCTACCATCAGATAGGACTTCCCCCTCCGTCATTCCCCCCCATTATCTTTATACTACTTTATTTATATATAGTAACATTTAGCTTTGATGTATACTCGCATCCCATATCACCTTTAGTACACAGGTATGACTGTTATCACCTGAAATAAATGCATTATCAAATGTAAAATATCTATTTTCTTGACCTCTCTCTCTCTCTCACACATACACACACACACACACACACACACACACACACACACACACACAAAATCATGGATCTTAAGGGTAGCTTGATACCACATTTGAACTGTGAACATAAATTCACACCCATTTTTTAAGCATTGTTAGTTATAACAAAAATGGGCATTGTCTATTTGTCAATCAATTGCTAGTGCTTTTATTGAATGTAGAACAGGAGGTTTCTTTGAAGTATGTTGATGCCTAACCTTTATTTATTGTGCATTTTTGGTATATTTAAGATAAACAGATGAATTAGCCATCATTCAATTAATTGTAGTTGTTTCAGTACATAAGCAGATTATGATGTAACAACCAAAGAAATACAACTGTTCTTTGAGAATTGCAAACATAGTCAATGACTTCGACAAAGACAATTGTGACATCATAGAATACTTAAAATCAATTGCTTACAACATTAACTTTTAAACAATACATTTTTTTGATACGTGCAAATGTTATCTTTGTTTAACACTACTGAGATTTATTTCAAATATTCTTTTTCTTTTAACATAATGTAAGTTTTTATATTTTACTGGCAAAATGTCATATTGAATGAATTAAGTTTTAATGGGAGGGGAATGACTGGGGGGAGAAGTCCTATTTGATAGGGAGGTCAAAGTCCGGGGGGGGATGTCCAGGGGGAGATGTCCTAGACTCAGTGTAAAAGCACAGGGCTGGAAAAATAGGCAGTATTGCAAAGGTGTAGGTCTGGGAGAATATGCATTAGTGCAAAGGTGCAGGGATGGAGAACAAAAACTAGGGTACCAGTAGCACCAATTTAGATACAAGGTGGGAAATTACAGATGAGTAACATAGAACGGACACGGGAAGGAAACACTCTCACCTTTAATTTTGTGTGATGAAATAATGGCAATTTGAATGGGTTTTTTGTTCTGATTGAAGGAAATTGCATGGAAAAATTGTCCTGTAATGTTTTAATACCATGATATAGTTTATTAAAATGTTATACCTTTTACCTTATTATTTTTTACTTTATACACCTAGACCATTGGCCTTGTTGACTGGGGGCCCAAAGTTATTTAATCTGTTAATTGTCTGTCCTTCTCTGGTGTTAGTAATAATTCTGTAGTTGGAACGTGACATTATGTATGGTTAAATATATTGAAACTTGTCTACAAAGGTCATTCAAGGACACACTAGCCTGTCCTTATGATTAAAACAATTTCTTTCATATACATTAGTGAAAAAAAATTCATTTTAGTGAAGAGAACCATAATGTTCTCTTTATAAAGATGTCCTTTATATGAAGTGACTGCCTAATGAAGAACCAATAATAACAGATTTTTATGTTATCTCTAACAAAGTAAAACTTTTAAACCACCTATAGATAATTGTGAACACTTTTGATAGATTAGTACATGTGTAACATTTAAGTCAAAACTTGGGCGAAAAGGAAGTATGTTTAGGTTGCAGATAATGTTATTCAATGGCATTGCAAAGTATGTTTCAGTTAAAGATATTGCTTTTAATGGAAAGCTTTGGAATTACAGAATAATACTTATAGTTTTTCTCAAGATGCTGTCCGACATTTCTTTTGACATTACTTTGCTAATGTATTGATGTTGAATTGTCTTCTTACAATAAATAAGGTTCAAACATTATTTACATGTAAAACTCAATATGTAATTTGCATCTGCAGTTGGAGGAAAAGAGAAGATGAAGGAAAAACAGATGATTTTTGGCATAGCTACCAGGATTGATATGATAAACTTCATCACACAGAATCATCCACTTGAGGACCACAAGTAACACAGTCAGCATCAACATGGCACATTTACAGCGATCTGCTTAAAATGGTTCTGTTTAGCAATTAAGTTCTTTTATACAGAAATCGCAAATTGAGATATGACATAATTTCTTTATTCTCCAATTCTTCCATTCCAATGTTAATGTTAATTCCTTTATATTCCTGGATATATTTAGTGGTTGTACAAAAGTTTTGTTAGTACTTAAATTTGTGGATTGGGGAAGGGGGAAGGGGTCCTATCATGTGTTAAAAGAGGATCCTACTGGTTTGATGAAGATCTGTGTTCATAGGGTCTTTAAATTTGTGGATTTCTCAAAGGGTACTGTTGTGGGTTGGGGAAGGGGCCCTGTCAGTTTGATGAAGTATGATTGCTGTTAATAGGGTCTTGGGGAAAGGGTCAAGTCACTTTAATGAATTGGATCTCTGTTTACATGGTCTTTAAATTTGTGGATTGGGGTAGGGGTTCTCTGTCACATTGATGTTGTATGATCTCTGTTAATAGAGTGTAAATTTGTAGATTAGGGAAGGGGTCCTATGAGTTTGATAAAATAAGATTTCTGTTATAGTTTCTTTAAATTTGTTGCATGTGGCAACTACAGTATCCATTAAAATTGGTACTTCATGAAAAGTATGAAAATCACAAAATCGAGAACAGTTAATAGCTATTTAAAAATATTATTGCCCACTCTAATTAAAATTTAGATCTACTTACTGGTAGATCTGGCAGGCATGAATACTAGCTCATGTTTGGATTAACCAATCAGTTTACAGCTTTTGTACTGCTAAAAATAATAAAAAAATTCATTTAGAACAAATATTTGATAACAAGAAATCTCCATACATGTCTGTTAGGCAACAAAGCATATATGGACAGAGATTTCCAAAGGTGATCAAACATAAACGTTTTTGCCTCTCAGATAGCTTTTGTCAGAGATCTTGATTTTAATCAAATCGCATCTTTGCCTGCCTTACAAATGATTCCATAGTTTACTTTTGCCAAGTAAAATTTCTGATGTATCACTGATTTCATATTAGACAGAAAACACTCTACATATACAAACTGTCAGCATTGTTGTGTCATAATACATTTTATTTCTTTTTCTTTTGTTAGAATGGTCTACACAGAAAAAGAAGGGAACTCAATAATTAATGTTTAGAATCAGTTACTGCACAGAAATGAAATGTCCACAGCTTGTATAATTGAATTTTTTATACTGAATTGTCAGATCAGAAATAAATAAGAATTTGTCTGGCTTTTAAGGTATCAAATAATCTTTGTTGAGCCCAACTTGGTGGAAACTTGACATAGTGATTGTTTCATATGTGTACATCTGCATGTATTTATACCCACATGCTAGAATAAGCTCAATATTAAATTTGTTTATTTAGTCAATTTGTCACATACAGTTGGTCCCAGAGTAATGCTACCTCATATTATGTGGATACATTTTGATGTGTGCGTAATTTATGAACAATCCATGTCCAGCTTCTATTCAGCTCCAATGCAGAAAGTATCAGATGCCATTCATTTTATTTCAGTATTGAATGTTTATGGTACATACTGTAATTTTATAATTTAGTATGTGAGCTATCAATTTTAGTGAGTTTGTGTGATAAAGGCTGTAATGAAAATAGTTCACTTTTGTTAAATCAACACTTTTATGCAAGTCGACCTGGTATGATCAGTATGTTATTATGTGACATTTTGCTTAACTGTGTTGTAGCACTATAATCACTGGTAGAGATTGGATATAAAATGAAATGGTTGCAGCTTCAGTCTTTTATTAATAATGAAGAAGATAAAATATTATACAATTTTAAGAACTACAATAAAAACTTTTGTGTAAGAAACTTGAAATTTTTAACAAAGCATGACCTTAAAATTCATGATAACTCTTCCCATTGAGTGCAGAATGACAAGTAATAATCCCTTTGAGCATTAAAACTGTCAGATATGAATATACCTCTTTTTAGAGGATGAGTGATATTCACACAGTATCAGATATTTTTGTTATAGTTATATTTAAGCTTTATGCATAATGTTAAAACATATATAACCCATGTAAAATTATTCAGTCATATATTTTTTATATTTAATTATGTATATGTATGTAATTGTATACAATTGGAGAAACATTAATTATCAAATATTTGAATTCAGGGAAAGTATAATTATATTTGCTATGGTGGAAATTTTAAATTTGGTCGGTTGATGTTTGACTTTTTATGTTCCGCTTTAGAGGGAAAAATGCATATTTTTTAAACATTCTTCAGTGGAGTTTATTTAATAAGTAGTTGTGGTTTTGGTTTTTTAATCATTGTGAAATTCATTATTATTTTATGTATGAATGAATTTGATACACCTATAATTTTGATGATACACTACATCTATGCTTTTATTAAAAATATTATAATGATAGGCTACAGCTATTATTCTAATAATACACTACATGTGTGCTTCTAATTAAAGATTACATCTGTGTTTCTAATTGTATTTTACATCTTTGATGCTAATTGTGAACTAAATTTATGATTCCAATTATAGGTTACACCTGTGATTCCAATTTTATACTTCATGTCTGATTTTACCACTCTGGTGGCATAAGTGGTTAGAGCATCCACTCAGATGCTGGAGGTCATGGGTTTGATTCCCAGCCAAATCATACCAATGACTTACAAAAATGGTACTAGTAGCTACCTGGCTTGGTGCTCAGCAAATTGAGATTAGTTTCAGGACTGGTCAACTTGGTGTCAAGATGATATGAATGGGTGGAACAGGATGCTACGTGTTTGTGGTATGATGCCCCAGTGACAGACATTACTATAGACTGCCACTCTGCAGACATTGTAGTGATATGACTAAAATTGTTTAAAAGCTACCTTAATAATTTAATCACAAACAAATCACACATATGATTCTAATACATTATATATTACACCAATGATTTGAACTATGCACTATACATTATTCTTTACCTGTGATTCTAATTAAGCACAATGTCTGTGGTTCTAATTATTGACCAGTAATAATTGATAATAAACTCAGATTTAGCAAATTTTGGAATATATGTAGGCACAAATTTATGATCAAGTGATTATGAAATTAATCTAAATTTATCTGCTCATATTAAAATTCATTTTTAAAGACAAAATTTTAACTGGCTATTTGAGGTTCATTATAAATGTGTTTTTGAGTCTTTCACTTTAGTGGACATCCTTTTCTTGTTCAAGATTTATACTGATTAAATTTATTTTTAGTTTGTAAATTTCTTAACCCAACAATTTAAGCCATTTCCTTGACAAAAGAACGTAATTGCTCAAATGTATCTACTTGCTTATATATACTCATTCATGTTTGTTTTTGCAATTGTTCTAACAATAAATGGATGTTATATATATATATATATATATATATATATATATATATATATATATATATATATATATATATATATATATGGAATTACAGGATTCATGTTACTGTGGCAAAGTTGTTCCATATGGTAGTTGTACCTGGTTCACCTCTGTAATTGACTGCAGCTGAAACCAGTTAAATCTCGTTTTGCTTTATTTTTCTTTTGTTTTTTTTTTATTATTATTTATATTTTTGGGGTTTTTATTAAAAAGTTTTGTAATTGACATTTGCTATACAATTTTATTTCTTTATTGGTATAGTACCTGTTGTGTTGTGGGATTATTTTTGCAACTGATTTTGTTTTCTTCAGTTTACTTTTGTTATTCATTTTATAGAAGATCAGTGAAGAATCTCACTTGTTCCCAGTCATGCTGGGGTTTTTTTCTCTTTCATTAATATATCACTTATGCCATAAAGCATTTAGTGTTCTTTTATGCTAAGAAACAGTTGGATGTTTGTTGGCTTCATTGACATAATTAAATGAATTTGTAGCAGCTCTATAGCAGGTCTTCAATGATATTTAGACTGTATCCATGTCTACATTTTTGAACTGGGCTGTCTGATATTTAGACTGTATCCGTGTTTACATTTTTGAACTGGGCTGTCTGAGAAAAAAGATCTGGTCAAGTGCTCAAACACATAGCTGTAACATTAAAAAAAACAACATATTTTAAAATTTTTATTGCTTTATTGTCATATAACATCAATATCATTCACATGATATTTTGGTTTATAATTTGTTTTTATTTGTATATGCTGTTCTTTTCCCAATATGTTCAGTCCATCATAGCTGGAAGATCCCTCTACTTAGTTCATCTCTAATTATGGTAGACAAAAAACAATTACACTAAACTTGCACAAGTTTCTCTTAACAAAGACAGTATTTATACCGATCAAAATAAATCATGTATGGGGACCTTTCATGTCTTTAAGTATTCACAAATTTTGCTGTGTAATTTTTTCATAGGCAATTTTGGTAGATTTATTGGTTTTATATGAGGTGAAATTTTTGCTACTTATTAAAAACCAAGATCATGAAATTAAAATGATCTAAAAATTCTCATATAAAATAGAGAAACTTGCTTGTAACTATGAAGATTTCTTCCTATTTTAGCATTTTTAATGGACAGTATCATATTATATACATGTATGTTAATGTTTCTCTGTTTTGCTTTGTAAATTGCATTGATATTAAGTCATATTTTCATATTTAGTTCACTCTATGAAGTAAGAGGACCATTCCACTTAGCCCCCCCTTCATGTCAGCATTGGCAACAGTCGGCTTGTTTACTAGATTGTACACAAGTACAGCTTTACTGCATCTTAACCCACTTTCTTCCTAAGTCCAAGGCAACAGTATGGTGGTTTCATTTTACCTTTCCTGCTATACAATAAACAATGTTTATAGCTATATAAAGCAACAATATTAAACTATTTAGACCTATATCTTGTTTGACTAACCGCTCTGGTGGCCTAGTGGTTAGAGTGTCCGCTTCAGATGTGTAAGGTCGTGGGTTCGAACCCCGGCTGAGTCATACCAAAGACTTTAAAAAATGGTACTAACAACTGCCTCGCTTGGCGCTCAACATTAAGAGGTTAGTGTTAGGAATAGTTCGCCTGGTGTCAGGATAATGTGACTGGGTGGGACATCATGCTTCATATTTGTGGCATGATGCACCAGTGCTGGACATCACTATAAACTGTCACACTGCAGACATCGTAGTGATATGACTGAAAAATTGTTAAAGCTACGTTAAAAATCTAAATCACATACACACCTGCTTAGGGTAGGGGCTAATGCTATAGATCATTGGTACATTCATACCAAAGTTTTCTTCTTGGGTCTAAGGCCAAAAAATAGTATGTTATTACAAAACAGGTCATTGTCATCTATATTTCATGTTTCACTAACCGATGTTTGTGTTTCAAGTTTATTTCTCAAGCACAGTTCATGCCAGAATCTTTAAATTAGACAATTGTATGCATCTCTGTTAGTACATCTTTACAGCTAAATGTTACTGCAACCTATATTTCATTTTACAAGTTTAGGTTAAGTTTATATGTTTAGCTCATGTACATGCTGTGTACAGACCATATCTGGAATCAAAAAACCTGGTGAGGGGAGACATCTTGATTAGCACAACACATGCATTGCAAAAATAGGTCATTATGGCCTTTATTCTTCACATTTTTTTTATCTGGGTTAAATTTTCATTGCACAGAGACTTTCCATGCTGATATTATTAAAACAATGATGCTTTTTCTCTATTAGTATCTCACGTGCACATTTAATCTTTTGGTCCTGACCAAGACCACATTTTTGGAATGATGGAATGATACTACTAAAATCATGAAACTTGGTGAGGGCATGCATCTTTTGAAGTACTACATTCTTATTGCAAAAAAGCAGGTCTTTGTGACCTATTTTTAATGCTTCAGGACGTTTTTGACATTTTGCATTTCAATTTTATTTTTGGTGTGCTCTTTATCTTAGAATCATAATAGCTCTAGTAAGAAAGGTAATTGATTATACTAGCAATACTGTGTTAGTAGGAAAGGTAATTGATTGTACTAGTAATACTGGTTTAGTAGGAAAGCTAATTGATTATACTAGCAATACTGTGTTAGTAGGAAAGGTAATTTATTGTAGTAGTAATACTGGTTTAGTAGGAAAGGTAATTGATTATACTAGCAATACTGTGTTAGTAGGAAAGGTAATTGATTATACTAGTAATATTGCCTTTCACTCCCAGACTTTCTGCCCAGTAAAGTCTGGTTTCCTGAAGTGGACAATAAGAGCAGCTTCTGAAGCAATACTTATGAACAATCTGACAAGCAAAAACACCTCATCTGGTTTTTATCAACTTGTAATTCATCTGCTTTGGTATCACTAAAAAGAATGTTCTTATTTAATGTTGTACATTCTGTTGTCATGTTGTAGGGGCCAACATTTTCCAGGTTAGATTCACTTTAATCTTAATTTATTTTCTGTATTTGGATGCAGAGTTGTATAAAGTGCTTACCACTTCATGTCCCTGCCATCTTACCTCTGTATGGGTTGGAGTCTCGGGCCTGGCCTGTGTGTGTACTTGAGAAAGCTTACCAGTAACTTCCTAAGTGTTGGTGGGGTTTTTTTCCAGGGTTTTCCTGGGTCTTCCTCCACAACTTAAACTGGCTGCCATGTATAGCTTATCTTGTGCTGAAAAATGTTGTTAAACACTGTGATGACATTTTCTGCTTGGTAATTAATGTTTACCTGGATGACAGAGACTCGCCAAAGCTTCATAGAGATGAGCTGTGTAATTGTTAGGGTGTTTAGTTTGCTTTGGCTTGAAATGTAATATTTTAGGGATTTAATTTAACTGAACTGAATAGTGTAGCTGTTGAAAGTGATGTATAAAAGTGAGATTGGTTTTATTTTGTGTTTACTGTAACATTAAGATGCAAATGTTAGAGTCAAGACAATAGGAGGAGTGCGATTTGTCAGGGATATACCATTGCTGCAGACCTGAGGTGATGTTATGGAAAGATTTGAACACACCCTCCTGGTTTTAATTCAAGCATGCTGACCACATAGCTACCATGACTGTCCTAAGTGGAATAAATATCTTGTGGAAATGTTTTTGATTTAATTTTATATATAGTAGGTAATAATATAGTGTGCTAAAGCTTCATTTTAATAAAAAAAACCTTATTAAGTATGATTTTTATTCTTATTTATCACATACTCCTCAATTTAAATTTAATTATATATGTAATGTATGTATATATATATATATATATATATATATATATATATATATATATATATATATATATATATATATATGCATGTGTGTGTATATATATATGCATGTGTGTGTATATATATATGCATGCGTGTGTGTGTGTATATATATATATATATATATATACACACACATGCATATATATATATGCATGTGTGTATGTATATATGTATATATATGCATGTGTGTGTGTGTGTGTATATATATATATATATATATATATATATATATATATATATATATATATACATCTCTATATCTGTATGTATTTATAGGAACCTATTGTGTTGTTTGTCAAGATCCTCAATGGATCATTGTTCTTTCCAAGGTCAGTAAGATGACCTTGGAGTCTGATAATATCAGCTGCATGTTTTTCTCCATATTTCACCTCCTACACATAAGAGTTGGTACAGTATTCACATCAAATGTTTAAAACCTGGCGGGGGTCATGTAAAGCCAGTCAGGTTATAACAATTTATATGCTTTGGAGGGGAAAGTATTGTTACCTATGATTGTGTATCTTCTCATCCACTCTGTCCATCTATAATGAATGTACTTTCCTCTCTGAACTGAACCAAATTGTTTAAATGCATGGGTTTATAATAAGGGGTCAAGTTCAATATGGAACACTAAGCAAAAAATATACAATTATAAATTTGGTCACTTACAAATTGTCATCTTGTAAGACAACTAATGTCACACTGACTAATGTTAAGTTGTAATAGTGTCTGTAAATTAAGCAATTTCTCATGCACCATCAATCCACAGCAATAAAAAAATTTTGATATTTGCTTACAACAACTTTCTTCAACTCTGTTCAGTTTTGTACCGTTAAATGGGCTGAGCAGTTATTTACTTTTACCTGTAGATATAAACATTAATATATTCGTAAAAACATTTATGAAAATTCACAGAAACACTTAAGAATTTTTAGTAAATAAATGTAAAATACAACTTCATGACAGTAATGTTATTCTATTTATATGATGGTAACTTTTATATAGATATAGCCTTATGTTCTCAATATTGGTGCTATTACCAGGAATGTGTAAAACGAGAACATTTTATTTTATTACACAAGTTTAATACAGGCAAATATATTTGGACCTTCTCAAAGTCCATGCATACACTGAAGTATTTCCATGCAAGTATGACATCTTTATTATACATCTTATCCATATCTCAAACGTAAACATTAAATATGTTGGGTTATATAAATATTGATATTGGTTGAAATTGTGAAGAAAAAATTCAAATACATCTTTTTATTTCATAACAGATTATACTTGCCATTAAATACCAGATTTACCCAAAATATTACAAATACTCTGCAATATGAAACTTGCCATAACAGACACCTTCATGTAAAAGGCCACCAGTTCATAAATGACAACAGTAAATACCCTCTTTTTTGTCTTGCCTGCAAAGGCAGGTAAGACATAAATCACAATGTCCATCCATCAGTCTGTCGATCTCCAAGCATCAACTTTAAGTTTTAATATGTTTTAAGAGCAGTGTTTTCATCAGGGTATAAACATCATACTCTGTAAGAGCAGCTTAACTGCATGGTTTTGTGGAGGACCAGTTTTTGAATCTGGCAATACTATATATAATTGTGATTGATTAATTCATAGAAGAATTACCATAACATCAATGACAGCCATGCTTTAAGGACACCTTAAGTCTTCTTGTTAAAACCCAATTTTAATATGGCTTTACATTTTGGAGGAATAACAATGATGTTTTCAAGATGACCACCATAATATATTTTGGGATATTTGACTGGCACCTTTCCATTTAGAATCTACCAGACATCATGAGAAAACTATTTAATGAAAGCGAAATGTCAATATAACCAGCCATCTTGGAGAAGTAGTGATAAAAAGATTTTCAAGATAACCATTTTGGTGGTGATATTAGAGGTCAGATTGCCAAAATTTACAAAATGAACTACATATCATAGTAAGTCTGACTGAAAACTCAATGTTATCTGATCATCCATTCCATAAGGGTATTGACCAGATGTTCAAGATGGCTGGTCTGTATGCCTTAAAGTATCATTATCATGTAGGGTCAACCAGCTGTCTTGTAAGATATTTCAATAAATTCCATGCTAACATAACATTTTGTTAAGGGATAGTAATAGGATTTTCAAGATGGCTGCTGTAGTGGCCATACTGGCACCATTTCCATTCAGGACCAACTAGACAACATAAAAATTTCAGTGAAATCCCAATGTTCATGTGACCATCCAGAGGAATAGCAACAATATGATTTTCAAGTTGGCCACTTTGGTGGCCATAGTGGATGTCCATGAACCATATTCATTTAGGACCAGCTAGATCATAGGATACAAATGTGTGTGTGTCAAGTTTCATGGAAACCCTCTAGTAGATTGGGAGGAGTAGCAATAACAATCTTGTGCTACAGACAGACAAATGGTGGACAACAGACCATCCAATAAACTCTTTTCATTTATAAACAAACTAAAAAATGAGATTTATAACAATGAAAAACTCAAACAATCAGATAACATGTTGTTGGACCTTGAAAACTCTGTCCCAATTACTTAATTTAAACTAAATGGTATAGTAAACCTGCACATCATGTAGGCTATACAGGAAGTTTTGTCTAAGAACTAAATGAAACAAAGTTCTTACTGGCATGCCCAGTGTACAATCCAAACATAACCCTAGGAATATAGCAATAAACACATCACTAGTGAACAATATACTTGTAACAACTACTTCTTAGATGAATGTACCCTTAAATGATGGCACATGGAACTGTATTACATAAATCCCTGTGGCAAAGATTGACATTGTTTTTTTTAATCAAAGGGTCCAGTTCCTGTTTTAATTTAATTTAAGTAGAGTCTAAACTTAAAAATTAAGGTACCAATTATTTTTACAAAATTTGCACAAAGCATGTATTACAGTATATACTGTATTTTATTTTATTATATTTTGTTTATATTGCACATATACTTTGTTATCAATGTGTGTTGGATGTATTTTAACGTACAATTTGAGTTTCTTTTCTGTTCTTTGCCTATATCTGTATCTATATAAATGAATGTGACTTTTATACTTAAATTGATTCAGAATCTTCAATGAGCAAACAAAAGCTGTTATCCAATGTCAAAAGTTTGAGTCTTGGATCTCACTCTTCAGCAATTTTCAACTGTTGAGGTATGAAAAATATATCAGTGTGACCCTACTTTATAGTGATTACTAGTTTAGTTTAAAAAAAATATTGCATCCCTGAAGTTTCATAACTATGTGGACTGGCAATATTCTGTAAATACTTCTGGAATAAACTCCAATAAAAATTTTTATGAAAATCAATGTGATTATCTGACATGCTACAGTATGACAATACACATCTCATTTCAGTGAATCTTGGATAATGTATTTGAACATATTTGCAATAAAATGTAACAAACATCAGCACTCTAATCTCAACAATTACCAGCTCTCAAATATATATCTATGAAACTTATAAAGAATGCTCAAACACAACACTTCAAGTAAAATTAGCTTGAATAAGTTTCAGAGATAAAGAGCACAACAAAATTCTATTTACATGTAATAGGACTACAATCTCATTCTAAGTAAATTGTATTGCAATAATCATGCTAAACTCATTAAGTCAATTTCCAATTTATAATTTCATTATTTCAAAAATAATGTACAAAATCTATCAAACTTAACAAGATTTCTGACTCCACTCTTGGTCGCCAAGAAATTTTCAATATGTTGAAAATTGTCCAAGTCAATGCCTCCATAAAGTATGCACTAAACAATCCCCAAAACCCCAATATGATTATCTTTTTTTTCATTATAAAGAATACAAGTATGGATGGGCAGAAGACCTCTATTCCTTTCCCTTCTTAAGGCCAATAAAGGACATAGTGCCATGCAAGAAATTCAGAAAAAGTAGTTATAAAATTGTCCAGACAATTACCATAATCAGATCAGCATCAATTTCTTGTAGGCCCAACTACATACCACTGAAGTCATTTGGTAAAAGCTCCATGTCTTATGACCTCCCATGCAGGAGTAGCAATAGCAAGACCTTCAAGATGAAGATCAGAATTCAGACTGACACCATTTTTTTTTACAACTAGACATCTCAAGCCCACTGGTGAACACCCGATGCTGATATGACCATCCATTTCAAAGGAATATCGATAAGATTTTCATGATGACTACTGTGGCAGACATCATATGTATTCTGGTGGAAGTCGGTAATAGCAGACCAATTCAAGTATCAAGGGGAAATCATTATATCGAACTTCCACCTAGGTAATAGCTTTTGAGCTTAAACAGTTTTCATCTATGAGGGCTGGATATGTGGGTAGCAGTGGTTCTAAGGTATTATAATCAGGTAAAGCATCTGAAAAATAAAGTCTTTTGGTGAAAACTATGTCAATTATTACCATCCATTCAAGGGGGGAGTAGTGGCAGCAAGATTTGTAAGAGGTACATCCTGGCACCAATACAACATGTACAAATGGCACAATTTTCACCAACTATGTATATTGATCATAAATTCATGACAACCCTAAGCTGATACAGCCATTAATCTGATGAAGCAGGCATGTTTTTAATAAATGGCCACTATGCAGGCCATATTGAGGATAAGTTTGCATAATTTTCATTCAAGATTAACTAGATACAGTACAAAGTCTTCTAATGAAAACCAGATGCCAAAATTAATTTCCATTTAAACATAGAAGCAAAAAAAAAATTTTCAAGATTAGTTATTAGGTAAGTGTTATTTGGATGAACAAGGCATTATAGTAAGTCCTCTGGTGATAATCCATGTTAATAAGACTTTGCATTTTGAATGAGTACCAGTAATGAATGTTTCGTAAGGGCTGTCATGGTGACCATAGTAAATATCACATTTGCATCAGCTTTAGGACCACCCAGAAATCGTAAAGAGTCTTTTGGTGAACAGATGTCAACAGATTTCAATGAAAAGGTAGCAACAACAAGATTTTCAAGATGTTTAATGTGGCAGCCACAATGGCAGTTAGATGTGCACCATTTTCCTTCAAGACCAACTATATAAAAATTCTTCAAGTTAAAACCCCATGATGATATGAAGTACTGATAAGATTTTCAAGATGGTTACTGTGACAACCATATTAGACACCAAATTAGCACTATTTTCATTTAGAGCCAACTGGACAAGTTAAGTAATTTTCTACTGGAAATCCCATGTCAATATGACTTTCATTTCAGAAGGACTTGCAATAACAAGATTTTCAAAATGGCTGTTATGAGGACCAAACTGGATGTCAGATTGGCAACATTTTCAATTAGGACCAACTAGACATCATAAGAAGTCCTCTAGTAAAACCCCATACTGATATGACCATCCATTCTCCAAAATACAAATGATTTTCAAGATGATCAATGTGGCAGCCATATTAGATAGGCACCATTATTATTTAGGACAAATCAGACATCATAAGAATTCTGGTGACAACCCCATGTCAATATAACCTCCTATTCTGAGGCAGTAGAACAAAATTTTCAATGCAATTGCCATGGAGGCCATACTGGATATCAGATTGGTACCACTATCATTTAGGATCAACTAGATGTCATAAGAAGTCCTTTAGTGAAAGCATTATATTTATACAACCATTCCGTCAGGAACAGCAGCAGTAACAAAATTTCCAGTAGTGACCATATTTGATGTCCGAGCAGTATCATCTACATTTAGGACCAACAAAACTGTAGACATTACACACTGGATTAGAACTTGTACACAATAATTGGTTTTATGATCTGCTTTACTAGGGTTTAAGTTCTATGAGAAAAATACTTTTAAGAGGGGCAGTCCTGTCTCCCCTTCACAACTATACTGATGTCTTGTAATTAATACACAGTATAATCACCTACTGGAGTTATTCTAAAATAACAAATAATCTTGTTCAGAAGGAGTAGCAATAACAAGATTTTCTACATGGCTGTGATGGAGTCCATACTGGATGTCAGTATGGTACCACATTGATTTAGGCCCAAGTAAATATCCTAAGTCTTTTAGTGAAAACCCCATACTGATATAACCATTCAGGAGGAGTAGTAGTAAGAAAATCTTTAAGATGACCACTGTAGTGGCCACTGTGGATATCCAAATGGCATCAATTTTATTTAGGACCAACTAAACCATGGACAAATGTGTGTGCAAATTTTAATGTAGTTTAGGTGAGCAATAACAAAACTTGCATTAAAAAACTAGGAACAATGGGCCATGCTATAACCTCATTAGATCTGGGACCAGCAGAGCTAATATGTAAAAACTATTTCAGAAACAGGGATCATCTGACAACACACACACATACAAACACCCACACACACACATACAGTGAATTCCATGCATGAAAACTACATTAAAAATTGGAAAAAATAAATATTCCATGTAACACCTACTAACCATGCTTTGGTATATATTCTGATTATATGACTTTTAATATTTCAAAACTCTGCCCAATAAGAGCCAGGCAAACATTAAACAAATATGAGATAAAATTTTGAACGCCTATTTCAGGGTAAAACAATTCATTGATGCACATATTTTTCCCTGCCATAGGCAGATTCATCCAATGATCAATCTAAGGGAAACCTTCCAAACTTGTTCCTCATGTACAAATTAAGTACTTTACAGATTATTTATATGCCACTTTTATTCAAAGTTTCTTTCTTACTTCATATCTTATCCACTTGGATCAAGTTTGTAGGCTCACACTGCCAGTGTCATACAATGATTGGTTGTGGTTGGATAAAGTTCTGTCGGTTGGAGAGACCAGTTTATGTGTACATTCTTCTGTGAACAAAGATAAGTTTATTTTCTTTTGTAATCAGTTAAGTTCACATTTAAACCAAGCTTGTATATAGGGTGGATTCCATGCTACAGATATACAGCCCATCCATCCACATCCCCACCCTCATTATCATCTAAGTAATACAGGTTGCTTTATTTGTTGTTATTGTTCTTCACTTGGGGTTTTTGCCATTTTTCATATGTTATTCATAACAATCCCCTGTGTGGGTAAATTGGCAATATTGAAACAAACAAGACCATTTTTTCCTAATTTCCTTTCATAAGTCAATTCAAACAAATTCCAGAAGGTAGGGTTACAAATGTTTTCTTGCGTTTGCAGTCAATCAGTTAAGAGACTACAGCACAATAATTCCATGGGCTTATTTGGACCAATCAGAATCACATAAAATAATATGCTGACATGTACAATATCAAAAATATGAGACTAAAACTGCACACACTACAGGCAAAGTGTACCAACTTTGTGAGAAAGTGAAAGTCAATTCTAAATGGTGGTGCTTATTTGCTCCAATACAGGGTACGTAAAAACCACCATACAGAACTGAATGTACCCTGTGTACTAAGTGACATACTGTCAGTATAGGCATCTAAACTTTATCCAAGTAGATGCAAATGTATCACTTCACCCATACCATTCTGTCTCACAAAGAATATTGGAATCCCAAAATGTTTAACTTCTTTGATTTTCAGCATTCATGATAGGAAAAATTTCTCATACACAATGGCTTGCTCCTACTATATATCTTTTTTTATTTCTGATCATTTGGAATGGGAAAAATTTCTCTCACACAATGGTGTGCTCTTACTATCTATTTTTTATCTCTGATCATTTGGAATGGTGACACTGACTCGATGCCAGGCATTACTGAGGACTCCTCTAAGATTCCAGATCCCTTCAACCGAGTCAGGTTGACAATTGTATGAGGAATCAATTGCTTTGCAGATCAACTGAGTATTTTTGCTAGACTTTGGTAGTGGAACTGTTGCCTCCCACAATGTCCATGCCCATGCTTTATAAGGGGACTGATTGTTAGAATTTAGATCTGCCTCATGCCAAGTTTTCCCACCATCAGCTGAAACATCAACACGGTATATTCCACGACCTCCTCCACTCCACGCATAACCCTTGATAGTGACTTCTTCTGCATCTTCAAGCATTTCTCCCTCTGCAGGTTCACAAATAGCAGATACAATTGGTAACTCCTGTATGGCCTGGGCCTTGCTAAAATCAACATTGTGCCAGTCTATAGAAGAATTAAACCCTTTATAGTCACGCTGTTGCCAATGAGATGAGCTTTCTTCTTTACTAAGAACAATTTTATTCAACCATTTCACCTGACGAGCTCCAACTATGCCTGGTATAATTATACGAAGAGGGTACCCATGATCTCGTGGAATGTCTTTTCCATTCATCTTGTAGGCTACAATTATTTCATTCTTCAAACTTCTTGCAATTTCAATAGGAATGGAAGCCCCATAGGTTGCTCCATCAGGTCCTTTGTCCATTCCTTCAAACTGCACATGCTTGCAGTCAACCTTGTCAATATCAATCCCAGAATGCTTTAGTATGGCATCCAGAGTAACTCCTGACCATTCAGCAGTACTGATGGCTGCAATACCCCAGTTAAGTCCCTTTACAGATTTTATCTTGATCATTTCACTGCGTCGATTCCCTGAACACTGTATTGTTGTGGTAACTGATTTCTTTGGGAATTTGCTCTTGAGGTCATCCAGGCTACAAGTAAAAATACATTCAAAACAGTCAGCATGATGCAAACAAGAAAACCGTCTTTTTGTTGAACATGATTTTATTTAGCTAAAAAGACATAAACATATCAACCTATATACAAGCCGAGTCTAAATGCAAACAACACAGACCCTGATCTGCTGTCACATAATGCGATGACAGATTAGGGTCCATGCTGTTTGTGATACTGATTACTGCTAAAAAACTGCATAGACCCAGACCTGTTGACATGTGATGGCAGATTTAGGTCTTTGCAGTTTGACTTGACTTACAAGCTTGTATATACAGTAAAGTAAAAAACTTTTAACATTGCGGTTATTCTAGGGAATGGCTTGCCAGTAACTTCTCGTGGGTTGTTGGGTTTTTTCCAGTGATTTCCCAGTTTCTTCCTCCACCATTATTACTGGCCACCATGAATAGCCTATGGTGTGCTAAAAAATGTCATTAAGCCCAACAACAACAATTCTAGGGAATGGAAGGACACACACACACATACACACCAATGTGATCACTGTTTTGCTTCCACCAAGACAGGCTTCTACATTCCTATCAATCTTAGTAAGAAAAGGTTGTACTGGAAACTTGCTCTCACCTATTAATGGTATGATGGTGACAATGTTATATTCTAATGCAGGCAAGATGTGGGTCTAAGCATACCTGCATAAACTTCTGGCAATAATACCACACTAAAGTCTCAAGTTTGAATGAGTACAAGTTACACAAGTTTGAAGTTATTTAATTTGAGATTTATGGATGATGATGATGCCATTGGATGGCACAGGCAAAATAAAAACTTGCATAATCAATGGAGAAAACTAAAGATAAGAATTCAATAAAATAGATTTTACTCCCTGGCTTGGAAAAACCTTTTTAAAAAATTCAACAGAGTATAATGTGAACAATGCAAAACAAATACTTGCAATTCAGACTGAGTCTAAATCATCAAGATGTTAATAATAGATTTATTAATATATCAGACAGCTCAGTGACCAAGAAGAACAAGACTAAATCATCAAGATGTTAATAATAGATTTATGAATATATCAGACAGCTCAGTGACCAAGAAGAACAAGTCTAAATCATCAAGATGTTAATAATAGATTTATGAATATATCAGACAGCTTAGTGACCAAGAAGAACAATACAGAGTGCAAATGGATTATATCGCTCTGAGTGAGTGTTGTCACCACAATCAAGTAGTATCATTTCAAGAGAATCTTCCAACAGCATGGTTGATATCAAATATGCCACCATCAAATAAGGAACTTGCTTATGGCAGGAGTATTACAATGTCAGCTTCAAATCAAATGCTACTTTATTTTAATGCATTTAAAAATTTCTAAGTGTTGTTAGTCAAATTGTTTGCATAAAATAATAAAAAAAAAGTCATGAATTGTGCTTAAAATGTATATCACTGTGATCAATGATGAGTAGTACTTCTCAAGACATATGAATGTACAAAAATATGAACACATATTGTTTGTCACTGTGACCTACCACTTTTGGCTGTAAGTATGTCATTGCGACCCACCACCGCTGTATGTCACTATGACCTACCACTGTCTGCTGTAAGTATTTTTCAAGATGAATGCATCAGGTTTCATTTCTGTATGGAACTGTGCAAGGCAAACAGACCTCAATGCAAAATATGTAGCATATTCACCTGAGGTGAGAAAGGTCACTGTGACCTAATTCTGATTAGTTCTCCTTAAAATGAATGTTCTTTTCATGGCAAATCATGACAATACATGCAAAACCATGACAGTTTGAAAAACTTTACAGCAAAATCTTTTTGAAAGTTTATTGTTTCAAGCTACAAAGTATACATCAGACAGAAGAGACTTGTGTTGGTGAAACTGGGACCAGATTATAATCTTGGTCATTCTATTAATGCTGTACTAATGCTGTACACAGTCTATTCTAGAAGGCACGATTAAAGGGTTTATTCTAATCAGTGTATCCCCCAGGGGTGTAAAACTGAGGGTCAAATAAACCCTTTGTGTCAGAACTGGGGTCAAATAACAAATATGGGGGTCAAAAATGTACTGACAAATGTTCATCTTATCCATACTTTTTCAACTGAAATAGGGTATTGCAACTTGCACAACATACTCTCTCTCTCTCAAATATAAATAAACCGACACACACAATTAACACACAAATGCATTGTCCATTCAAAAGATAATTTTATTACTTCATTTTCCTTTTAGTTTAAAGTTGTACTTTTAACAGTCTCTTTATAATTTTTGTAGCAATATTATAGACCAACACATTACATATAAACCAATACAAAAAATCCATAATATTTTTTAACCAAATGACAATTAATTTACTGCCTGTCATAAAATGTGTACTATCATCCGTTTCATTGTACTTTTTCCTAAAACACATTTATCCAAAAATCAAAGAGGCTAATGATTCATCTTCTCTTTAACAAGTTCCACTTGAACTTTTAGATCTTTCTTTCATTGCAACAAAGTTAACAAAATCTGCAACGACCCCCTGAATTTGTAATCCAAATAATATGCAAGTTTACTTATTTCTTTGTTCTGAAATAATGTCTTAGGTAATAATGTGTTCAAAAAACATCTTGTGGTGATCAAGGGCAGATTTTTTAAAATTTTTAAATGCTAGGATTATTCACTTGTGCAGTCTTTGCAATCACAAGATCAAAAGTCACACTGATAATCCCAATTAATGTGCCTCCCGTATTCAGTCAAAGAGAATATTTTTTCATTTTTCATTAAAGTCATATCCACATTTACTCTTGTGTTCTGCTTCTTTACACTTTCTTCGCAAATGATTCTTAGTGCATGCCGTTTTAATCTGAAGATCACACTTTAGTGCAACAAGCATTGCGTTTAAACATCTGGATGACATCTTGCTGAGTTTGATAGAATCATGTGAGAGCTGAAGAGATTAGGGGAAGCTACTCTGTCATAACATTGCCTATGGTAGTCTCTGCTTCATATACTCAATACAGCAGAGTGCAACACAGGGAGAATACGAAATAAGAAACCAGAATATGCCTACGATCAAAGTATACATGATGCCATCCACAATCCAATGCATTGGATATTAAATAAAACCCGATTGTATTTTGTAAGGAACTAGCCTCCAAGCACCGATGATATAAAAAAGTGCAAATACTCTACTTATGTCAGAATAGAAACAGTTTGTGACGAGTAGTGACAGATATACAAGGAAACAAATTCGCACATACATCTGTATATAGAAAAATAAATAGTACATATCAGACTTTGTCAGAAATCATAATTTTTTTGTAATGAAAGAATGAAATCTGAAACTTTGCAACAGTATATGCTGGGGTTTAACATCAATTCTTAATGCATGATAGGTTTTAGAGGCGCAAATATAAATGGTGGTGGAAATACCAAGGAAAACCTCAATTGACCAAGCCCGAGAACTGAACCCACACAAACAGAATTGAGCTGAAAGTGATAGGTAAAGGCTAGTGTAAAAAGACTACTCGACCATGATGTCCTATTGAACTTAATATGTCATCTTATATCGCTAAGACCAGACACATTGTGCAAAACTGGAATGATTTATTACCTTTTGCAATAAAGTATTAATGAATTTATTCAAAACTGGACATTCACTCAGAATTTTGGGCATAACATGCAAATTTTTCCATTACAATGTGCAGTTGTTGCTTTTGTTTTATAGCTACTAAAAATCTTATAGGCTGCTTGACAAGAAATTTAGGTCAGTATGATGCCTTCTACATCTAAAGGTTTTTTTAAGTAAGAGCTGAAATACTGAATGGTGGATCAGAATCATGGTGCAAACCTTCAGGGCCTTGTACAAGGATTTTTATATCAAATTTGGTAAATTTGGTCAACAGGCTTTTGTCAAATTTAGTAAAATTCTGTCAATAAGTTTATGTCAAATTTGGTAAAATTCTGTCAACAAGTTAATGCAAATTTGGTAAAATTCTGTCAACAGGTTTATGTAAAATTTGGTAAAATTCTGTCAACAGGTTTATGTAAAATATAGAATAATGGATCAGCATCATCCATGCAGAATTTAAAGGCTTTCATTCTAAATTACTTTCAATTGAATTGGGTCAAATCTGCTCAGCATGTTTGGGAAAAAAAACTACATCAAATATTTTTCCTCTTTCCATAATAGATGACACATTTTATGCTGGACTGTTATAGTTGCATAAATTTCAAAGCTTTCATGTGAGAACACTGTCAAATATGGATAAATTCTGTTCAATGGTTTGCAAGGAAAATTTTTTATATGTTTGCAGGAGGTTTTAATTTGCTGCAATGGCAGCCATATTTGATGGCAGATCAGAAACACTGGAAAAATGTTAATGTTTTCTTTGACTGGATACTTTTGATCAAACTTGGCTGCCATAGGCTTACCTCAATTTTGCTCCTCCATTTTCCTTCTCCACTGCCACCTGCAGACTAAAAGTTTTTGGATCTATAACAGGTACTGGCAGATGATTCCGTATAAAGAAAAGATCATTTGGTGTCAGATAACTGTGGATTAGGAGCGAGGGTGGGGGTTCAGCATTAAAGGGTTTCTCTGAGGCAGGTTTTAATGCTGGATGACGTTTTGGATCATTTCCATACGGATCTTTTTTGTCAGCTTCCTTTTTTTCTTCTACTTCTGTAATATTTCCAATTCTATACTTCTCTAGCATAGCAAATATTTCTGCCTGTTTATGAACACCATACATTTCCCAAAAAGGGTCAATGGCTGCCCCTGCCCCAAGCAAGATCTTGTTTCCACCTGGATGTTCAGATACATAGTCGGTTATATCATAAACACCATTCCTGTAAGTGACCCATATTCTGGACTCTGCAGTTTTGTGCTTTGCGACATCAGTGCGTACATAAGTGGGAAGTCCAGTCTTCAATACACCTGCCTCAACTTCAGCTGCATGCAGTTTCTGATGTGAGATTTTCCAGTATAAGGCAGAACCTGAAATAGAATGTACATCCGTGTTGATGAAAGATTCTGACTGATGGTACGCCATATGATGCATTCGACTTTGCGTTCAACCATGTCCATTCAATACAGTGATATAGCAGTCATTGTCTCTCTTGCAAAATCATAAAATTTGTATCTGCATTTATTTATTCTATGCTTGAAAGTATTCAGTCTGTAAATTAAATCTTGTGACAATTATATTAAACAGAAACTATTTTATCTACAAACTGATGGATATCCATTATAATGAATCTCTACCACTGACGGCCTTGATGGGGGACAATTTATAAAATTGCCCAAAAATACTGGAAAATCTTTCTAATAATATAGGCCTTAATTTATCACCTGCTTTTAATATTTTAATATAATGAAAAATCATTTGAAAGCCAGAAAAGGTTTATGAAAGATGGGTCCCACATTTATTTACTGCTGGTCAGAAATACACTTTGGTTGAAATCTTCGAACAGCTACTGACCAAATATGAAAAGAGTGACCAGAGACACTTAAATGAAAGTGTTACAGGTGACAAAACATCATACATGCCAATTCTCCCGATTTGTCCAGGAGTCTTTTGATTTTTGACCCCATCTTTTAATCTACTGATCTGCAGACAATATATCCCAGAAATTAGAAAAAACCTGCCAAGCATAGGTATTTCCAGCTAAAACAACAATTTGAAAAATAAATCTCAAAGATTTAATTCGTCCCCATTGAGAATTATATTCTGAAGTACTTCTATTCACGTGACCATTTGACCTCTGATATCATTGACATGTAAGTTACGATTTTTGTGTAGTCATGTGACTCAGAATACAACTCGAAAGTTTCAGGTCAAATTTCATCAATGCTATAGTTTCAGCTAGTCTGTCAGCTTATTAAAGATATAACAAATGCTATACTCCCTATATCTGAGAAAATTTCCTATCGATTTCATACAGGTATATCTTGATGAAAGGTTGTTAAAGTTTGCTACCCTATGCTGACACAAAATGGTGTCCACGAATTCCAGCTTCTTGATAGGGAATGGACTCTGACCCTATTCCCATCCTATCATAAATGTCTAAATATCAAAAAAGGGGTGGAAAGGGTCAGAGGAAACTCGGACTACACAGCTTGCAACAAACATTTCTAGTGGGATAAAAATGATCTCACAAGGCACTTGAAAAGCACAGATACTTGACACCAGCTTGATGTTAAACAAAACCCAATAATCTTAAGGAAAAAGTCATACAGAGTGACAAAAATATCTCAGATTACCCCCATAACCCTTTCTGACATTGGACCCTCTCTGTAATCTGAGGTATTTTTATTACTCTGTATGAGTTTTTCCTTAAGATTATTGTTTTGTTTGTTGTTTTTTTTAACATCAAGCTTGCATCGAGTACCTGTGTTGAAAAGTATGCAGCACATTGCAAATGAGAAATCATCACATAATGTGTCTAAAGTAATGCAAATATGTGCACCAACATCAGTAGACAGTGTCAATAAAGTAGAGGTTCTGTTTGCTAGCTTTATGACAGAGCATAATTTACAATTCTTGGTTGTTGATCATTTTAGTGAGCTGTATAAAGTTATGTTTCCTGACTAGCAAATTGCTCAGAAATTTCACTGCAAAAGAAATAAGGTAACAAACATTGTTAACAATACACTGGGTCCAATATATTACAGCAAGTAACTTTACTATGCAAAGAAACCCCTTTCTCAGTGATGATGGACGAGTCTAATGACAGTGATGATGAAAAGTATGTAGCAATTCTTGTAAGGATGCTTGACTGTGACATTCACAAAGTGACAACCAAATTCCTGGTTATGCCCATTTGCAATGCTGGAACTGGTGAAAACCTTTTCAACTGTCTTCAAGAAGTCTTAACAAACATACTGAAACTAGTAGGGTTTAGTAGTGACAATACAAATGTAATGGTTGGAAAGAAAAATTCCATCCTCTCAAGAGTTTATGAACTTGTGAGAAAAATTGTCATTACGCTAATCTCCCTGATTGGGACCCAGTCTCCTTGATTTTAAACACAAATCTCCCTGATTTGTTTCCAGAAAACTTGGCATGTATGAAACATGGATTTACTTTTACAACCTGACTGAGGACTAAATAATAACATCTGGGCATGGACCATAAATAACAACAAAAGTTGTTTAAACATTAACAACCCATAATCACATGTCCACATACTGGTACCGTGAGATATCCATCTACTTCATCTGCTATGAAGATATCACAAGACCTTCATAGAAAATTGCAAAGTAAATTAAAAGATCAACTCATTCTAGCATGCCAAGTTAAATTTAGTAGTCTTACATATACGCCTTTTCCTAAATCTACAAAACCATATCAGGTTTAATCCAAGTGGTGTCTGCCAGAATATGACACATTCCATCAAAATCATGATTTGTTTTACTCCCAAAGCCAATATAATGGTCATTTTTAAATACAAAAAACACAATTCCAATTCAGTCTTAACAAGAAAAAATTAGACTGAGTGAGATACCTTTCTTGACACAACAATGTAAGCTCATTACCTGTATGCACATTACCTGCACAAACACTAAACCATCATATTTAATACTCAATGAACTATTATCAAGGACAGTTTATAGTTAATTTCACAGAAACAAAAAAAAGGTACAGTTTATCTGAGAGCAACAACCACCACTTTACAGATTACTTAACTTACAAAAGGCAGCTGATTTTGTGTTGCAAGTCCATTCTCAGCTTTGGTGCGAGAAAGGTCACAAGGCTAATTTACATTGGTAAAGAACAGAGTGGAACAACTTAATTGATTTGATGTTAAGCAAATCAAAGAAAAGCATTTTGAAGAAAGTTATTTCACTTAGTTGTTTTGAAAAAGAATGTCTATGCAATCTTTAAAATAAATCACTGGCTAGTCTATGACTAGTAACAACATTTCTTTAAGTTTGATTTGATACCATTTCTAAAATGCAAACCATGAAAATTCTGGTATAGTAATTGGAACAGAGTGGGAGTCATTTCAGATTTTCTAGGCGAATTGTTGAAATAGCCATGGTTTAGAAAAGGATGAGCCATCTGTCAAGTGAGCATAGTCCAGCAATGCTAAAAATTCAGAACTCCCGGTTAATGGAGTTTGTGGTGTTCAGTAGTAAGGAGGTGCATTTTATTTTTTGCACATATGACAAACACATTATTGATATTAGTCATTCTGGAATTTGCGATGACTGTCACATTAGTAACACGACCCCGCAGCTGGATAATGCATAAATTCAGAACTCAATCCCCAAAAGAACAAACATTTAAACAATTAGTGACTGACCATGTGACGTCTTAAATGCTTTTCTACTATTTTATAGTTAACCGGAGAAAACAAACTGATGGTTGCAGTAAAAAGAAATGTTCGCAGATAGTGATATCATTAAGAAATTAATGCTAAGCTAAAGAACGAATCGTTAAGTGATTACATAGACATTATAAATTGACGAATCTGGTGACTACGTTTGGTGCATTTTTATATCCTTGATTTTCTTCGTTTTTAAATTCGGTTGTGGATATAAACAAACGGAATGATTTACGAAAACTGTAATTTACTTGTCAGTCAATGCCTTCAAATTGGAATTAAGACGTCGAACCAACAACATATATCTTAGGGTTGACGTCTTGCAAGTTACATTGTGGAAATAAGTACAAAACCTGTCCACGAGATAGACAAGTTGATTATTACCTACTACGCCCAAAGATCCGACAAGGCCGAGTCCCCATTTCCAAAGACTCGGTTTTTTTTGATAACCTCCATTTTCATGGCTGTACCATCTACGATTATTGTCCACCAGCCACGGCTGTCGCCAGTCAACGTATGATGCAGAACCTAAAAATGCAGGTGATAAAATTCGTATACATGTATTACGAGATGTCGGTTGAAAACATCTTCCTCCTTGCTGACAGAATTTGCTTACATGAAGAAAACTCATGTTTGAACCACGTAATACTCCTTCGAAGTTTAAAAGATCAACGTGAACGTACGTTACCTCAATAGTAACATGTGTATTGAGTGTTAAAATTGAGTTGAAACGGTGTCAATGATAATTATTCCCACCATTGTTTATATCTGGCGAAAACCAGTTCGGCCGCAATGTTTCGGTTCATTTTGTGAATCGGGACCGTTTGACACTTCAGCGTAATCTTAATAAAGATCGTTTATTGCTTATTATACATATGAGTATGATGCTTTCGCAATGTTACTAACTATGGTTCTTGCTACTTTAATTTATAATCTGAATAAAAGTTTTTGGCAAAAGTTATATATTTATTAGTCTGTGATTTATTTGAGCGTTGCTCTATTTATGTCCTGAACATGTACTTTTAAAAAGGGTATAACAATGTGTTATATATATATATATATATATATATATATATATATATATATATATATATATATATATATATATATATATATATATATATATATATATATATGTATGTATATATATGTATGTATGTATATGTATGTATATATATGTATATATATATGTATATATATGTATATATATATATATATGTATATATATGTATATATATGTATATATATGTATATATATATATATATATATATATATATATATATATGTGTATATATATATATATATATATGTATATATATATATATATATATATATTGGTAATGGTAACATATCTTAACTTGTTGACAACCCAGAATGTTATCAAATGGAAAATTCCATTAAGTCTCAGTATTTACAGAAAGTGCTAATTGTGACCTAGATCAAATAGAGAGCTTTATAATCTTGTTTATCTAAAGAAATTATTCATTTGTGCTGTAAGATCTTGAAGCAGAATAATTTGCACTGTTGTCTTCAGTAGTTGATTTGCGCTGGAATTAGTTATTCAAAATAGTATTCTGTGAAATTACAAAGTGCTCATAATATTCATGGACAGGGAAAATTAACTTAGAATTACAGTTAATTCAAACAAGGACGTCTTGGATTATATTTTTGAGATTCATCAAAAGGCTGCAAACACATCATCACACTTCAGACCACGGGTACATTAGTACATTCACAACCGCAGACACATCAATACGTTCAGCGCTGGATCTTATTTTGAACACCACTCGAATTTAATTAGAACTTTATTCTTTAGGATTGGTGATATAATTTTTGGACTATTTTGCAATTTAATTCTCGTTACTGGAATTTCTTTTTCAATTTTTACTTTGCATTCAATGAAAATAAATTACTTGCTGAATTTTACAAAGCTTGATGATTTTTGTTCTTTACTGATACTTATTTTAGGACCATAGAGTCGTGATTATATATTGCGCACTACATTGTCCCCCGCCTCCACCATACCCACATCTGAGTAATATGTGTTCTCTCACTTCTTTATTGCGTTCTCTCGGTTCTTTATTTAGCGCTGCATCCCTAAATGGTGGAGGGGGACGGGAGAATAAATAACATTTTTACACGTTGACATGTGTCTTGTTTTATTAATTTTAACAACGTTAATTAAAATATATGCTACTAAAGGTATCTGATTGGTTTTAATAACTTCATAAATTGAATTACATTTGATTAAGTTGATGATTGTTAATGTTCGTTTTCTTTGTCATCAGCTTTATTATCAGATTGATTATTTTATATAACTGGCTGTTCATCTGAATTTGTTATTATATAATTTTTATTTCTTTGTTATGGCTTATCATTATTCAAAAAGTTGTATAGTATATTCCAATGAAAACATTAATAAAATAGCACTAATAAACACACACCAAGTCCGTAACGTCTCAGTGGATGATTCGGACAAAAAGAAGCATTTGGGTTGAATCGTTCTAGGTCGAACTGATGTTGGACAGAAACAACCGAGATCTGTCATTTCAAAGAGATTTGAGACGCATACATATATTAGCTATAGTCATTACATTATCGGTTTCGTCACTTTTTATGCATTTATATGCATTTGAGACAAATGTGCACATTTTTGTCATTAGAAGGGTTTCTTTTTTATTAAAAAGAGGCAGTAGCATCAATAACTTTTAGACAGATACGTGTTTTAGATTTCTGAACGGCTTCATTGATAAGTGTCCTACGTGTATAAAAAAAATTATTAAAGGTGTGTGTGTTTGTGTGTGTGTGTGTGTGTGTGTGTGTGTGTGTGTGTGTGTGTGTGTGTGTGTGTGTGTTGGGTGGGATAATTATTTAATTTCCAGTGATACAAATCTTAATGAAAGATTAATTGTTATGACAAACTGAAAATATTTTTGTGTAGTTAGATTATGTAGATCATATTATTTGCGGATCTTTGCACATTTTTGTGTCCCCAAAAGCAATGACAACGTTGCTCAGGATATAATGTATGTGCAAGTAAAGAATGTGCATATAAATTACATTTGCGATCTCATTTTATTTAAAACGTGACTAAGAAGAAGGTCAATGTTGTTTAAGGTAGTGCTCCATGCATATCATGTCAACTATGTTGTATGGAGAGGTTTCATCGCCATAATTATATGCGTGTATTTTAATTCTGTTCAAAGACGCACTTAACATTATTTGGAGGTGGGGGTAAACATGTAGTAGTCAACTGTTTTTCGCATGTAAGACAAACAAATGTTTAGAGGTTAAACTGGTGGGAGGGGCAAGTGCCGTCCCCCGTTGCCCCTCTGTGCGTGTGCCCATGATTCTACTGATTTATTTTCGATTAGTATATGATGTATAATCTATTCTGCGATATTTTATGTTAATTTATTATGTAAGATGTACATTCAAGATTTCATCTTTAAATCTGCCAGTAAATCTTTCTAAATTTTATATGCGTGATATTGGAATGCTGCAATTGTTTGTATCTTCTATTTGCAGGTACACATTTTCTAATAATACTAACGTCACATCATACCTCGCTGCATGACTACAATTCGTTGGAATAGACGTTAATCACCATAATGGTAAAGAAGTTGCAGTGTAGTATAGGATTTACAACTAATCAATCTGATTAAAATCAGATCTCCACTGTTATACATGAAGGACAGCGGAGATCTGATTTTAATCAGATTAATCAGTAAAATATTAGCATTACAACAGATTGGAATATTGTGATTAACGCCATCTGTTGTCACGATGGAACATTACTGCAATGAAATATTATGATAACAGATGGAGCTATTCGTTGAAAAAGATCAGCTTTCCTGGTCCAGTATATAGTCTGGTCCCCTGCTTAGTATGCTCCCTGAGATGCACTCCGCTATACTAGCGGAGTGCATCACAGGGAACATACTAAGCAGGGGACCAGACTAGTCCAGTATACTGCAGACTCTAAGCTGGCAAAACATAATAAGTGATTCCCTATCCACAAGCCTTTGCCAGTTTGCACCATGTCGCAAAACAAGAACCACTTTTTAAAAAAAATGATCAAGAATGAATACAATTAAACAAAGCAAAGCAAACAAACCCAAAAACTACATTCTCTTTGATGGCTCCAGCAATCTTAGTCCAACAAAATTGTCAAATTGTCGTACACCAGATTTGCAATTTATTTATTTATTTATTATTTTATCTGGCCGATTAGGGATCAAGGGATGTTTATTACAATCTCACTAAAATTAGATAATCATTGGAAACAGATGCTCACTTAAATATACTCGTACAGCATGATTCAGAATACGCTTCATTGTTATGTGATTTAATGATTTCCTCCTTCTGTCTATTCCATTTTCTCTAGAGGTACATACATTTCAGCATAACCTAAGCAGCACATATATACCTATCTTATAGACTTTAATATTTTATTTATAGACATAATGATAAAATTTTCCAATATGCAGATGGGGTTAACATATCGGAACATTGATGATAGTGTCAATGGGTTCTGTACAAATATAGGTCATTCTAAATTACTGACTGGAAATTCATCAAACTTATTTCATAAGGTTATGTTCGGCAAATATATATGTAAGCGAGTATGTTATTGTTTCAATAAGACAAATTCTGAATAGAATTCGAAAGGATTTGCTATAGCAAGCTACTAACATTGTATAAAAGGACTAAGATGATGACACCCATACTCTATGAAACAAACTTTATATTTTATATTGCTTTATTTTATTTTATTTTGTTGAGGAAATTTGTATAAATAGCAATTATAACAGAAAAACGGTGTTTTGGTAAGCTGCTATTTCTTGACAAATCATTATACATGTTTGCACCATCGCAACCACCCACCCCCATTTTTTATTCCAAAGTAAAAATATTCTTTTATTTTGTCTTATCATGGAAATCTCAGTGTTGTAACGTAAATAGGGCTGAAAATTTCCTCGCCGTGTTTTACTTTTGTGCTGAATTTAACAAATGAAATTTCGATAAAAAAAATCAATAATAATTCTTAAATTGATTTTTTTGATAAAATAAATGTCTTGCTACACATAAGATGTCTATAAATTCCGTACGATTATCATATCACTGAGTAAGAAGTAACACTGTATTTTTATTTGATTTTTATAGCTGTGAACAACAAATAAAAAAATATCTTAACAATGTTGTGTGCTTATTTATTCTCGTAAATCTGTTAGACGTCGATGTGTAAATATGCTTTCAATGTTTAATTGAAAAGAAAAGAAAATCTATCACAGGATGCACTCTTATGAAGTTATTCAATTAATCAGCCACTCCCACCCCACTCCACCCCCCAGGAATTCAACGAATTGTTTGGATGAATTAGAGTATGTATGGGGCAAGAAATTCAATGGCTGTTTTGAAGGCTAACAAAAGCTTTTAAAATAAAATCATACGTTCCTGTCAAGACACGACAGGTCAGATTTATAGTTCAGTCCACTATAACTAGAATGTGCATACCTGACTTACTTCACTATTTTCATTCTGATATCAATCGCTCCGATGGCCTAGTGGTTAGAGCGTTCGCCTTGGATGCGGGAGGTCGTGAGTTCGATCCCCGGTCGAGTCATACCAAAGCCTTACAAAAATGGTACTAACAGCTGCATCGCTTGACGCTTAGCATTAAGAGGTTAGTATTAGGACTGGTTGGCCAGGTATCAAGACAATGTAACTTAGTGGGACATCATGCTACATATCTGTGGCATGATGGCCCAGTGCTAGACATCACTATAAACTGCCACACTGCAGACATAGTAGCGATATGACTGAAAAATTGTTAAAGCTACGTTAAAAATCATAAAACACCACACCACACCATTCTGATATCACAGCGCCCTCTGTTGTCTAAAAACTTTCATTTCGATGCATTGTAAATTTCAGCAGTGTGAAAATTAACTCATAAAAATGAAACTTGCCATTTGCAAAGAGAAAATTTAAATTTAGATTTCAACAGACTGAATTTAAAATGTTAATGTCACTAACAAGAACAATGCACATAATATGACTTACAGCGAAATTGCAGTTTTGAAAAAACACGCGCAACAAATTCAGTAACGATAATAATAAACTTTTTTTAACGAGAATAAAAATATTCCGTCATATCTGATCCTTCTGATATGTGTCCTCAGTGCTTGTTTTTTTTTTTTGTGCTAATTTTTAAATTATAAAAAACTCAGGTGTCGTAGCACACTCATTCATAAAAATTTAACATGTACACACACACACACACACACACACACACACACACACACACACACACACACAGAGGAGCAATATTCTATTCACAGGAACATACATTTCAGCCTAACCTTAGTCGCAAGTGCACGCCTATCTTATACAAATAAGACGTGGACATAATATTTATGGACATAATGATAGCATTTTCTATTGAGATGCTTTAATATCTCTTTCCAGTTGGTCAAGAAAGAATTTCTTTAATGATATTTAAAAGAAGTGAGGAAATTTTAATTACATATCCTCAAGGGTAAGTAAATTCCATACAGTAGGTGCTGATACCCTAAATAGAGCTTTGGTAGTGGTTGGTTTTCGAACACGGAATCTGGAAATCGTTGTTTGTTGTCGATCGGAGATTATGCTCTGTATCTAATGATCTTAGTTCAGTTAGGTCACACACACACACACACACACACACACACACACACACACACACACACACACAGATATATATATATATATATATATATATATATATATATATATATATATATATATATATATATATATATATATATATATATATATATATATGGAGAAAAGTTGTTTAAAGACGTATACGTCATGATTCCTTTAAATAAAGATTATGTCTTTGTATGGGTAGCCATTGCAGACGTGAAATCAAAACTTTGGAGGGAGTCATAACAGAAAGTGTCAGAATTATTAGAGCTGCCCTTTTCTGGAGTTTATCATTTCTGGACAGATTATAATTGGATGTGGTACAGCCGTAGTCTATCAGTGGTAATATATATACCGAAAAATAAAGTTCAAGTGGCTGGGGAGGTAGAAATCTCGACTGCTATTTTAACAGAGTTATTCTTTTGACTTCCATTGGACATTGGTAATCGATATGGGCATTCCGACTGCGATATTGATCAATGTAGATACTAAGAAGTTTTTATTTTTAGACGTACAACCATGTTAGGCGCTGCCTAGTACCAATTGTCAAGCATTTTGTTTTAGAGATATTAATATGCATTAAGTTTGTTGACACCAAGCGGATATATTGTTGAGGTCGATTTGACCTTCATTTTCAAATGAGTTAAGAGATTTACAAAGATGAATGCAAAATAAAGTCGTCAGCGAAGAGATCTGTGTTAGAGTGCGCTGGATACAAGGATAAGTCATTGATAAACAGTAGAAAAAGAAAAGGCCCTAATATAGATCCTTGAGGAACAACACTTAAGATAGAACTTGGTTTGGAAGTGTCTGTTAGTGAGATGCGATGTGATATAGGAAACTGAGTTTGAAGAAATTTTCTTGGCTGATATTTTTTAATGAGCATGGAATGGTCAACCAAATCTAATGCTCTTTCTTTAAAAAAAAATTCAATAAAAATTGCACCAGTAAGTTCCCCTGACTTGATTTCTAGCAACCACAGGTCTTTCAGTTTTGTTAATGCAGTTTGACATTTATGATTCTGTCGAAACCTGGTTTTGATTTATGTAGGAATCGATACTTGTTAAGATATATGAAAATATTATTGCTGACATGTTTTCCAATAATTTTTGAAAGTACAGATATAACATATATGTTGCGAAAGCTGGATGGGTCCTTCTTTAATTTTCCTTATAAATTGCAAATACTTTTGCTTATTTCAATAACTCCGGAAATTTACAGAAAGTGATTCAAGAGTTAATTATTTCTTTCAATGACTGATAAAGCCAACATTTTCTGAGGTTTGGGTTGAATAGACGTGCTAATTTCCTCATGTCAATTTGATAGAGAAGAGAATATCAAAAGTGTCATTTATTGTTATTAAGGGATTGTTAAAACTAACATGACTGTGTAAAGATCGTGTAGTTGCATCATATGCATCCATTTAGTGTTAGTATCAGAGAGAGAAACAATATTAAAGTCTCATGATAATTACTTCATTGTTTGAAGATAAAGCAGCCTCTCGTTCATATTCAAATTAGTCAGTCCATGACGAGAGGGAGTTTGGAGGTCGGTAAGCTGAGCAGATATAAATAGATTGACAACTGAGGAAACTTAACTCGATCATACTGATTATATTGTAGATATTTCCAATTATTTTTGTCTCTTGTACGTTACGTCATGGCCATCCCTCCTTGTGGTCGATCTCGTCTTTCCGAAGAAAAATTGTTAAGAGAGATAGCACAGTCAAATACACTACAATATAGAAACGTTTCGCAGAGTCCAATTACAGCAAAGTTGGATTTTTTTTTTGTATCGTAAATCTTAGCTTATCGAGTTTAGGCAAGATGCGTCTTACATTGAGGTTGATAATTTGCAAACCTTTATTTTCAGACCAAAGTTTACAGTTTCCCCATTCGTTGTAGGAATGAAGACAGATTTGTTAGCTAGTTCAGAGATAGAAGAGACACCACAAAACTAGGTTGTAAAGTTAGAATTAGTACTTAGGGCAGATAGACAATCGGAACAAATATCTCAAAGAATATGATACTTATTTTTTACTCAGGTTACCAGATGAACGTACCTAATGGTTAAAATTATAGTTAAGTATGTCACGTCTGTCAGTTGTGTACTGTTGTATAATCTAAGGGTCTCTTTTTCAGGGCTTTTTTTTATTACGATTGAGTCAGCCTCGATAACCATATCATGTATTATGTGTATTTTGCTTCTGTTCCCACCTATTACTTTTTCTTTCGGGGAGGGGACAGACAGATGCCACCTCCCCCCTACTTAGCCAAAAAATACTTTTTATTTGTTTAAGTATCCCCCATTTGATTGTGTTGCAAGTGGTTTTTTTTTAATTTTGAAAAGAATTTTAAAGCCCAATTTTAAGTTGGGTATTTTGTAGTCCCTAGTGTTTCTAAAGGATGAGTTACCGTCTCTGGTTTCAATTTCCAGATTAGGAAACTGCACCCTATATATATATATATATATATATATATATATATATATATATATATATATATATATATATATATATATATATATATATATATATATATATATATATATATATATATGGGGGGCGGGGGTGTTATAGATATGTATGTAAAGACGTCAGATGGATTAAATGTCCTCTTAGTTTTCCTAAAATTTTGGATATTTATACCCTATTAGTAGGGGTTTATTGTTTTTTTTTTCTTTAATCTTTTATAGACTTTAGATTTTTGTATAAGAAACTATGTATATAAAGTAAAACCCTCTTGTTTTATATGCTTGCAATATAATGTATCGTTTCTTAAATAAATTTTAAATGTAGGAGGGTGATCCTAAGGTTGGTTTTGAGAGGAGCCGCACTTTTTATTATTTTACTGACATGTTTTCCTCATCAAAAACCAAGTCTTATTTTCCTGATTCCTTGTTTAAACCCAAAATTAAATATTTTGCAAAAGAAGTATTTGGAAATATGGATGTTGATCGGTGTTAGTCCCTGCTTTCAGTGGAATTCTTTTACTTGCTATTATCACCTATGTTGGTGTATTGTTTTGACCATGTTCTACGCATGTATTTTTCGGAGGCTCTTCCATCGGTTTTCTCACTTCCCGATGCGCTTTGTGGTTCCCATATATTACGGGCTTGCATTGCAAGTCTGGGGCTTTTCTGTTGCCTATGTTAGTATTGCGCAGTTAATTAATGTTTGCGCACGTTGAGTACAGAAGTAACACTATACATCTTTTCAATAGGTTGGCTGTTCACGCGTTGTTCAGATGGATCAGGTCAGAGTGAAAGAAAGTTGATGGTTATTGACCCAACGCTATCAAAAAGTTGTGGTGGTTCGATATGTATGGTAGGATCTGCCAATGTTTACCAGTAGGTCATCATATTGCGTCATGTCTACGTCACATCATGGAATAAGCACAGGGGCTGTGGGAATAAGGCCAGATATTACGACATTGTCTACCTGCATTAACAAATAGTTGATGAAGGACATGTATTTGATTTCAAACTGGTTTAATTTCAAATCTCTATTAGCGTCATTTTCTCCTACTTAGAAAACATTTGTATGTCATTTATTTAGGTAAAGGTTATGCTATTCTCTTTAGAGACTGTCAGATGTGCCACCTTAGACGTCACATCTTTGTACACCAACATACCGCACAACGAAGGGTTGCAGACATGTAGCAAAGCATGGGAAACAAGAACTGTAAACAATCCACCCACACATTTCTTAGTCCAACTCCTGGAGAATGTCCTAAAACTCAACAACTTTGAATTTAATGAAGAAAACTACCTACAAATCAATGGAACTGCAATGGGCACTAAAATGGCCCCTTCGTATGCTAACATTTTCATGGGAAAACTTGTGGGTCAGCTCTTAGCATCGGTTGAGCGTACACCATACCAGTGGGCACGCTTTATCGATGATATAGAAATTAAGTGACAGTATGGAAGAGAAAGTCTGGATGACTTCATATCAAATGCAAACAACTTCCATCCTTCAATAAAATTCACGGCAGAAATTTCCAACTCAAACCATGTTTTCCTGGACACAACAACCAGACTGGTGGAAAACAAATTACACACAGACATCTACTCGAAACCAACCGACAAACACCAGTATCTCCTCCCAACCAGCTATCATCCAGAACACTGCATTAAGAACATTCCATATAGCCAGGCACTGAGGATACGCAGAATTTGCTCCGACGATGAAAGGTTCCTAGAAAGGTCTGAAGAGCTGGCTAAACATTTAATTTACCGAGGTTACGACAAAGACCTGATTGCGGAGGCAATCCAAAGGGCCAAACAAACAAACCGTGATGACCTACTCAGATATGGACAGAAAGAAAAGGTTGCTAGGATACCATTTATTCTGACCTATCACCCAGACAATCCCAAAGTAGGTAAAATCATCGCAAACCACTGGCCAACCGTGCAATCGTCAGACATACTAAACCTAATACTTCCGAACAAACCTGTAGTAGCTTACCGGAGACCAAAAGACCTAAAGGACATCCTAGTCAGGGCAAAGCTAACGCCAATCGCTAGTCAAAACCAACCTAGTCAATCTGGACCCTGTGGCGATAAAAGATGCAAAACCTGTCAACATATGATAGAGACCAAGACATTCACTAGCATAGTGACTAAAGAAAAACTAAACATATATGGTCCAAACAAAACGTGCAAAACAGAGAATGTTATTTATCTCATCACATGTAAGATCTGTGGCCTTCAGTACGTCGTAGAAACTGAAAGCTACACAAAAGGATAAACCTTCATAGATCTGATTGGATGACAAAAAAGCTGTACAGAAGCCCGGTCGCAGAACACTTCTCCTCATCTGGTCACACTTTCAGTGATATAATACTTATCGCTATTGCTAACAACCACAGCTGGAGTTCCGAAACCAGGAAGGAAAAGGAATCCTACTGGATACGCCGCCTTAGAACATTGAAACCAAGCGGTCTAAACCAAGAAGACTAGAAAATGAAAACTATGCACTAGTAGAATTGACATTTTCTAAATCTTCTTATTATCCTTCAATTTTTACTATAGGAATAACCTGTATAGAATCAAATATCCGGGATATAATCTGCGTTACATAAATGTACAGAAAGTAAAAATAGATGTCGGTTTGGCTTGTAGACTTTTAGGGAATTATACAACGTTTTCAGTTTCCGCAACGAGTCTATACAAGCTGGTTGTATTTATAGTTTTAGCACATGTGAAGACAGCCATGTAGAGGTTTACAAACACAACGTTTTTGTGTTTATTTGTTTGTCGTATATAAGTTTTGTATTTGCCTTTGAAAAAGACTCATTAAGAGTCGAAAGCGCTTAGGCTAGATAGTTACTAGTTTCGTACTGTTCGTCGTCAGATTATTGCATCTATCTATCTATCTATCTATCTATCTATCTATCTATCTATCTATCTATCTATCTATCTATCTACACACACACACGCGCGCGCGCGCGCGCGTTGATATGTCCTTCTTTTTCGGTTATTTTCTCAGGAAAAGAGTTCGTTTAGAACACGAGTTAAGAAAATTATAACACGAGGAGTTTGATACGTCAGCTGATCTGTAATGCTGAATATTTTAGACCAGAAAATTTTTTTTTAAGAAAATGGAACACAGTATATTAATGTATTCAGAGGAACTTAACAAAGCAATAATTACATTAGATATTATACAGATAAAGGAATGTAATTAATGCAGAGGGAATATTTATTCATATTTAGGTGTAATTATCGTACAATATTCAGATTAAATAACATGCCCAACAACGTATTTTTGTTTTTATTTTCTTTTTGGTGGTGGTGGGGAAAGGTTCTAACATATTTAAACTAGGGATGCACAATACGTCGATCGCAATCGACCGGTCGATCGCGAGGGTAGTGTGAGTAGATCGCGTAGCATTAAAAAATATACGTCAGCTTATGTATGATATATATTTTTTTTGGTAGGTAGATCATTTTGGCCTTGTCATTTTATAAGTAGCTCACATGCTGAAAAAGTGTGTGCACCCCTGCTTTAAACGATCAAAAACGTATTTCCTTATATATGTATTTTTTTTTCCTTACCTTTTCCAGTCAAAAATAGCTAAGCATTCAGTCAGCCTAATATTTAATTATTTACATTTCTCTCTGGTTTTCTCAAAACTTGAAACATCAAGCATCGGACGGTGCATGCTTTAGTTTTCAGCATGATTTTTCTTTGTCTATGCTGACACGCTGTAATAACTGTCAAATTTGCTGGAGTCTTTAGACAACATTTTTGACTGCCACCAACAAATTAATCTGAAACAGCCTTCTTAAATTTTGTTTAAATCTATTTGACTTTCCATGCATCAAATATGTAAGTTTAAAAGATCCAATTATTTCACAGATTCCGTCCTATTACTTTAGTTCGCCTTAAAATCAATATTGATGTACGTGACGGATGTAAAATTGCAGACAGAATTATTTAAAAAAGAGACCATTTTTAAGACCATGCTCTTGAAGTCATTAATAAATGGATAGTCACAAATATTCATATTTGTTGTCGTAATCTATCAGTCACTCTTTCTATCTTAGCACCATTAACCAGAAGTATGTTTATGTAATATACGTATGCGACAGATTCATTCAAGCATATGCATACATATACATTCCCATGCACCAGATTAAATGAGACAGACAGAGAGACATATAGACAGACAGGCAGATAGGTGAGTCACAAATGTCATATGCTTATATAGTGCGTCTAATATCGATATTTCTCCAAACTGTATACTCTAAACATTCCAACCGTTAAAGGAATTAAAATTAAAAAAATCATCAAGCAGACTCTGACGTGCGCCTGTCTGTTCAAGAGTTTTTTTTTACATTTGTGCATTTTGAAGAAAAAAAAATATATCCTTCCAAGATATAACTCAAGTTATTTCATGAAAAGTAGAATGATCATTAATAGAAATGCAAGTCTAAATCGATAATATATATATATATATATATATATATATATATATATATATATATATATATATATATATATATATATATTGTTTTATTCCTTCTTTTAATTTAATCATTGTGATAAAACTTTACATATACGGTATAGAGAAATGTCAGGTGTTAACTGGCTGAGTTACTTTGGCAGAAATTGAGATTCGATATTGTTTGTAGAGAAAATTGCACAGCATTCACAGTGGTTATTCATGGGATTTAAGCTAACTCGTGAAATTTTATTTTTTTTTAATTTTTATTTTACTATATTACTGCTAGAAATTTATGGAATCGTGGTATTTTCCGTGCAATATAATCACTCCCCTTTTACGATATGTAATTTATAAACATTACAGTGGAATTCATATATCGATCTTGCTTGCGGAATGTGAGAGGTCTGTCACATTTTCTTGATCTACATCTGCCATCTTTATTGATTGAACTATCCGGAAGTGAGTTGTACTGAGACGCCCTCTGGTGTTTTCAAGGGGAGATCATAACCGTGAAATGGTCTATAAATGTAGACGAGAGATTAGTAGAGTATACGGTAATTTGCGTTGTTTAAGCTTAGCTACCTTTCAGCTAAGAGTCAATAGGTTGACCTAAATCCTTTGTTGAACAAAATGACTTCCAAAAATACATGACATTGTTAAGATGAAACACTGCTTCATTCGACGTAGATAAAACCAATTTACATAAGAAGTATCAAAATCTGATTTTAAATTGATCCAGTTTTACCAAGATGAGATAGGGATTACCTTTACATTAATTTTCAAAGCAAAATTATTCTATTACGTTAAGTACAATTATCATATGCCTGGCTATTTTCGTTGACAAATATTACTCACAGCTTCATTCATTGTCTCCACAGCATTGACAGATGTAAAGATGCAATCTAGAACGTAATCCTACAAGTGGTATAATGCTAAACAAAGAGTGAGAGAATGCAATAAAGAAGTGGCGGTGGGTACACATATTACTCAGATGCGGGCTGGGTGGGGTGGGGACAATGGTGATCGCGAAAAGCGTAAGAGAACGTGTAAGAAAGTAAGAGAACGTCATTTCCACGCGTCCACACTGCACTACACAACTACGTCCTACATAGAAAATGCAAACTTGAATACATAGCATTTACTAACAGATAATACAGACATAGAATTACATGCAATGAATTATGGCGGCAATTCTCCTCCATAGTATTCAACGTCTACTCATTGTCCTTTGCTGTTCGTCCTTCTTGTTTGTATATGACCATGACATTAATAACTTGTCTGGTTTCTGTGTACCTGAATGGATCGGATCAAGCCAATTTGTACTCGTAACTGTCAATGACACACTTTACATGCGATGCCGCTTGCAAAGCTTGATCAATAAATGCAGTGCTTCAGTTTGTGTACGAGTTTCTCATATAACAATGCCTTGTTATTCTATACATGTATGAACTTTAATATAATGAATGGGTGAATAGACAACTTACAGGCATAAGGTTGGCTTTAACAGAAGGTTTTATTTTTCTAATTTGGAGTAGTTTTATCTCTTGAGGAAAAATATAATCCTTCGGTTTTCCAAAGAGCAAATCGGGCATGAAGTAGAAAAGAACTCATGAGAAAACATGTTGTTGTTGTTGTTGTTATAGCGCTGAGTGCCTAAGGGATTACTTATTTTCAAAAGCAGAAGAAATAGCCCGTAAACTAATAATATAAATTGGAAAGAATTGTGAACTTTAGGTGATTTATATTATAAAAAATGCGTCATACATGAAATTAACAATTTTCGTCATACATGAAATTAACAATTTTCACTAGCACTCTCCCCTGTCCTCCCTATATATCCTTAACACAATACATTTCTCCACTACACTGCCTACGCGTTTGCTAAAAAACCGCAGGTATCTGATTCAAGCTTGACGCTATAATGTGTCAATACATGCAAATATTATGTTCTAATACACGGCTCCTTAGCTTAACAAAGGGTTGTAACTCGAAAAAAGTGCAATGGTAGTCCTTGTGTTTCAAGTGGAAATCGCGTTTACAGTACCCATTTCAGTACTCTACCAGTCTTGATTTTCCTTTTAAGAGTTGTCTTTATGAGAAGTTGACATAGAATATCAACATTTTATGATTTTCGTCTGGTCAGATACTTTTTACACTTTCACCAGATCACCAGTATTTCAAGACTGCAGTTTTAGTATTATATTGTCACACCAAATAAAAGACCGCTATATGTATTTCTAGAGTAAATTTAAGAAACTGTTTACAAGAAAAATGTCATATCTTGCATTTGAGAGATGAATTCCAACCATTTCATTTTCTACCGGCTTAAAAATAATATCCTGCTTGGTTATATCCTCCTCGTTGAGAGCTACAGACTTGCGTAATAAAGAGTAAGACTACTGATTAGCAAACAGAATTGGATCATTTCTAGGTCGTTGTACCCCAACTAGGTTTGACCAATCCGCTATTGTTTCGATATTTTCTTCTTAATAAATGTATTATAACATCATGTGTTATGTGTAAATAGGGGAAATCGGCTGAGACACTTAAAATACTTATTCTGAATGCAAGTTGGCAACTGTTTGAACATGTCTGTTGATAAAACAATAAATAAGGCTAACGTGGGGTTGCCATATGCCTCTCTTTCCATCTCCTCCTTTTAGCTCCTTAAATCTCTATGCAGATTCTGGTATAGATACGCCCCTTTCCGGAGTGTCCTCTTTTTGGGGAGTTCAAATGTGGCAACCCTAAATAATGTCAGTGACAGATTTTGTGATTATCAAAAAAGACATTATAGTCCATAAACTAATTATAGGAGCAGTAGGAAATTATGAAGTTTGGGCGATTTAATATTATAAAATCATGAAATACATAAAATTTATTATCGTTCTACACTGCGTATGTTCTTTTATCTGCGACGAAAATGTCTTTGATTCGTCCACGAAATTTAAAATTTGTGTGACGATAATTTATTTCTCATAAAATTTACTGAAAAAAACCCAGTAAAGTGATAGTAGGAGATAGAGTGAAGTTCAACTACCTCGACCCAACCCCTGGATCGCTTCTACTATAATAGCAATAGTAATTTATCCCTGAATGATATCCGGGTAGCGAACGTTATAACACCGGAACAAAAAAATATCCGCACGGATAAGTGACTTTCCTTATCCATCTGCCTGGCTGTATCCAGTTTCAGTTTTGCACATCAACTAAGGCAAATACATCATAACACGCTCTATGGTCCCCATTTATGACCTTCATTCCGCAAAGTTGCAGTGCTGCCACTATACTTTACAGTTTTCCGGATTCTCTCACATACATAGAAATTGTCAGCTGAGAAGTTAATGATATGCTCTTTCAGGCATTCTAAATTATAATTATGTAGCCATCAAAACTGTCTACACATCATTTCATTTGAAACGTAGGATTTTTACTATAGCGACGAAACAAGTGAATATTCTTATTCTTTTGAATTGCAATAGACGAATTCTCTCCAACTGATATCACTTTCATCTTTATCAACAGATATGGTGGATACCTAATCTTAGCAGTATGACCCTGTTCCACCTTTCCATCCCTTGACACACAATTCCCATATGGCTTGTCTATATGGGTAGTCATGTCGACCACGAGTGGCATTAAAATTGGCTGTTTTAGTTCTTTTTTTTAAGCACCACTTGTCTTTGTAAATGACTATTTTGTAGATTAATGTTAACCTACTCAAAGTCTTCAAATGCCACACACACACACACACACACACACACACACACACACACACACACACACACACACACACACACACACAAAACAAATCAATATTTAACACAAATGCTAGAAACGTCAATAAAACACCACAAATATGTATATAAGTTAATCTTTAGACATACACCGTTGATTCCACTGCATAAGGACACAAGGTCATATACTTGTATATATGTCAAGCACACCATATGATACTTTCTTACGCTAAACTTTTTGTTTAAAATTCACAATTATTGATTAATATTCAACAGATCTGACGGAACCGCTTTATTATAAAGTATAAAATTTCTCAATACAATTTACGGGATCAATTATTAAATGTGATATAATTTTCTTCTACAGAACCACGCAATGTATCTAGCATGAATAGTCTGCTCACACGCTAGCAGAAACACACCTTACAACTTCAATAGTTCTTACAGTTTCAAGCAAAATCATGCGTATGTAAGATATATAGCAAATCTAGCTATGTTTCCTTTATCTTAAGAAGGAAAGTTTAAAAATGCTGAAAGATATCACATCTGGCCGAGTAATATTCACTTAACTCTATGTGTTGAATTGGCAGGAGACAAAAAAGTAAACAAGTGAAAGTTCAAACGTGTTTCGGCGTAATTTTCAATGCTATTAAAATTACCGAGCAGATCTGTACACCTGGACACCTTTACAATCTGGACACCTTTGCAACCGTCAGGTAACATATATGCATATGATATGAAGTTTAGGCATGGAACTGTAGTTCAACGCTAAGAAGGCTAGTAAGGATGCCTCCATTGGATTGGATCATAATATTTGCCACGTGCGGTCTACTTAAAGTTCTAAGTATGTGGAAAACATAATACCCATTGCATCTTGTTTAGTCTTCACCAAACAAGGGAATTATAATTCAATCGCTCAGGTATCATCTTTGTAATTATCTTTTGCGCGTAAAATGAAGTATGAAAACGTGCCTGTCTTATCAATACCCTTTCCACAAAACATATTGTACAAGCACATTTCATTATGTAGTTTGAATCAATATCGAAAAATTCTCAACGTATTAGGTTCTATACACGACATCTGGCTATATCACACACACCAGCCCTATGATACATGTTAGCATTACCAATATTAATTGTGCGAATTGTCACCTCCATTTATTACATACACACATTTGAATTAAACTCAATTGGAATTATTAGGACGAAACGAAACGCTAGAACTTCCGGAGGTGATTCAAGCTATGCATAGTACCCACTCTTAGAAGATAAAGTGCACCGTATTTTTGTGCGTGTATGTAATCAACATTCTTAATATGGATTGAAGTAATGAAGCTAGGAGTCACCATTGATAAAACAAGCACAAAAGCAAAGCTACTATTTGGAAGTGGGCTTGACCACATGGTAGATTATATGCCTCAGATCGTGTTGGTTTCCAATGTTCAAGCTATGACGTATTGCAAACTTCTTGATAATTACATATAAAAACATTTTCTTAAATACCAAATTTTCCCCTGTGCCATCCGTCTGTTCCGGAAACTCAGCTACTACTAACTTGTAATCTCATGTTCTCCACACTCTAGGTCTAATTTTCTTTAAGAGAAGTTCTGAGTACTTATAGCCAAATCGCTCCTAGATGTGCATAGTTTAGTACCCGAAAAACATGTGCTATGTTTATATGACCTTCACACACCGATACACACCTCACCGTCACACACTCTTTACCATAGTCAGAATGCCATCGCACTGATATATATATATATATATATATATATATATATATATATATATATATATATATATATATATATATATATATATATATATATATATATATATATATATTCTGTAGAGACCAAGCTGTTGCTGTGCAACAGCACATAATGCGCTGGCAACCTCCGATTTTTTTTCCAGGCGAAACTCGTGGGGAGCGTCAATGTTGATGTACAGCAGTATATCATGATTCATCAAAGGTAGTAAATTGTGTAAGTTTAAATGTTCTGTGGCGAGGATTGGGGTGGGTAGCTCGTGAGAGGACACGCATCTCTAATCATCGCTATGGTATACTAGGAGTATGGCTTTGATATCAAAGAAGAGGTCGTTTTCCTAAAATTGTTAGATCCGGAAAGACACAATCTTTAACACGCCTGCCGATGCACTCGCCAAGAGTCACATGCAGCGTTCTTTCTGTTCGCAGGTTTGGTAATAAATTCTTTATTGGCCAATAACTGTAATGAGACAGAACATAATATTCGAAGATCGTAAGACTATTTTGCTGGTGCGATAAGTGATAGATGACGTTACATTGCCCAAAGGAAATGTTTTTGCCGAGGGTATCTCGTCAAATACCCCGTTGTCATTACAGTTTTAATCATTCTCGGGTTCCTCTGACGGCATTACAATTTTCTTTTGTTCCGACAGCGAGCGCACAATGACCCATAGATGACTGCAGAATAGGTTAGGATGAATTGGGTGCTTCCAGTGCTCAGTGTATATCTGATCTGATCTGCATCGTTGTTCTATCCCAATCTAAATCTGTACGCGTGAATCGCAAGTTGATGCAGATATTCATGCACTAGTGGTTTGTTTTCCTTATGTCGTCATTTACGTGTCTAAGGATTGGCATATGGTACCAATGCTTCGTGTTCCTTTTCTATCTCTGGATGTCTTCCCCACCCCACCCCGTCCCCTAGCTTTTGTGTAAGGTTACATATAATGTGTGTGCCATTTGCGAAAGCCAAAGATGGCCAGAGTGATTAAAAATCTCGTTGGCTGTGCGCTAACGTTAGGATCTGTACACCTAATGGTGCCTCCGGCGATAAGAAAAGACTCGCATCTAGTTGTAAAACTTTCGTGTGAGACGTTAGCCCAAACAGCAGTACCGACATAATACCAATAAGACCTAGTTTACCCGGATCAAAAGCATTTACCACGTTCACTCACCGCGACTTCAGTGAATGTTAATGAAAAAACAATCAACGTCAGGAACCGTGATAGATTCGCTGTTGTTAATGAGTGCAAAACTACCAAAATTTTCAAATTGCCACATTAAATCTCAGCCATACAAGCCGGACGCATTTGTTGCCATAACCTTACCAACTGACAAGATTCTTAGGCCGTTAAATACACAACTATTAATATGGCAATAGTGTTCGCGCAGGCCATGGTAGCGCTGTCAACCCCACCTTCGAGATTTTCGGCAGAGGGAACGGGTTTCAGAGTACCCAAATTGGCTGTCCTTAAGGCGACTACAGCGCTGCCACAGATGCTAGTGCAATTGTGCTTAATTTCAAGGGTGGTAGTTCACTCCAGCATATTAAATATTCTTTGTGTTTCAACTAAAATACATATCATGATGATGATTGTAACTAGCAAAACCACTCCTTGCCAATTAGATCTTGGATATAATCCTTTACCTTTTGATAGAGGGGTTTCGAAATAGACACAAGGAAACTCTGGAAGATTTGTTATCGATGATGTAAATATCCATTTGGAAACCAGAAGCACAAAGAACACCATCCTCATTATGTGAGAATGCAGTGCACTTTTACTGCAGAATACGTCTTTCTGATTTTTCTTGTGTATTATCTAATCTACTGAGTTACAGATCTACTTGGTGATCCTATTCTTCTACTGTATCTACTGTTCAATTGTTATTAGTACATTTACTGTTATCTCATTTTATCTAAGTTTTCATCCTTGACCCATATTCACACAACTGCATTTAATTGTTTCAGTAACCCACAACTCGGAGCAACTGTGGGCCAATTGGATTTATGACTAGAACTTTCATTGAATAGGTTCTATTTGGTTTTAGTTCAAAAACAGTTTCCTGCAAATAACGTCCGGTCATCTCTCTATGGTGTGAGTCTGCAACCTGACCACGTATAGATCATGTATTGCTCTCTCACGAGCGCTTAGAGACTTTCACAATACGATGGTTTTTTAACGATACCGATGAGATCACTTAGAATGACCTCGACTAATGAGGCTACTGCTGCAGCTACTTTCTTGCCTTAAGTAGGTATTACTGTTGCCTTGAACCTTGACTTGGACTTCTTTGTTGAGATCTTGCATTATATATATTTGATCACAATGTACTGAGGGATTGGACGGTCCACATTGAAGACAGAGTCACACTTAAATCTGATTAAACTCAGATCTTCATTGATCTAACAGTGACTGCTATCGGGTCATGTTCTAGTGTCCTATGTTATTAATATAATCGCTAATTTTATCCGCCAATAAGATAAAGTCTTGTGTTTACGAGTTTGGATGACTCAACAGTGTGGTTGGAGAGCATCAATATGTATCAACATATTTTATTCACTTTCAGAATTTGGAAAGCTGCATTTCCGTTGGCATGAGCAAAGGTCACCAGAACATGACTCCTAAGCGGTCGCTGTCAGATCTTCGCGTTAGCCAGTGGAGATATGATTTTAATCATATTTATAAACAAGATTCTCCACATCTCCCTACGAATCAACTAGTTCAACCTATCAGACTGTACAGCCGCACGTTTGCACTGTATATATTGATGCCTCTTTCTGCTAGTTCATTGATAGCATTTAATTCGATATCAGAGAAATGCGCAAGCAACCAGTCCTTGTGAATGAATGAAATTTGTGCCCCATTATCCAAAAGAACTCCGTAGCAAAGCTACCACGCCATTTAAATAGGTCGGCAGAAGGGTCCGTAACAAATGCAATTATTTGATTTCGTTTGGCAGGGGATAAATATTATCACTGAGTTTATTGACACTCTGCTTCAGTCATTTCCTCAGTCTCAATGTGTTTTATTGATTTATTGCTTTACATATTTCTATGCAACAACCAGAGACTTATTTGATTCAACTGTGAACATTATAAAGTTGTAAGGCAATATTTATATACTAACAATTTAACATTTGGAATCAATGTGTACTCATCTATGGACTGTTGTTGTACGTTGACGCAACCTGTCCTTTCAGAACAACTATTTCCCGTTTCGCTGTTGTTTTTGTTTGCTTGTTTGTTTGTTTGTATTGGTCACTCTGTAGCCTCTCTTAAATTGTTCTGAGCTTCCACCTCTGAAACAATGCTTGCGGGATGAACTTCTGCCTGCCGTCTGATAGTTATGTAATCCCAACGTGTTTGTTTTGATTTGATGAGGCTTATTCAGTACCGGATTTAGGAATAAGCTAAACAAGCTACAGCTTAGGGCCTTAAAGTCTGAACTCAGTCTGACGGGGCCCCTCAGATTTATTTTATACCAAATATGGTCTCTGTAGCTTCCCATAGCTTAGGGCCTCGTTTTGTCTAAATCCGGCACGTTTTGAAAGAATGTTCCTTGGTTCAGCTGCTTGAACTTTTAACCCCGTTACTTCAGCAAGCCAAAATCCATCCCTTTGTTTCTTTTCTTGCCTATGAACTGCTGAGATCATGTTGGTGTTTGTATTATTCAGATTATATCCTAATTTCGCTGGACGTTCAGTCTTTCTTTCGACAAGACACTATTCAATGTTTAAACAAGCTCTCCATCTCCAATTTCATATTTATTTACGAAAGGTTTAAATCATATGGTAAATCATATCACTTCGAGGGCCGATATTCACTGTATGCTGAAACACACATTGCATTAATTTCGGTTAATGGGGTATACCGTTTTTCTCCCTGTAGGCAAATACGATTTTCTGGGACAGGTACAGTGATCTCATAAAACATAACTATATCGGTTCTTCATTTGGACGCGGAATAACAATGCACAACTGTTGATAACACTCTGTTGCTGAATTCTCCTGATAACAAAATGGGTGTGGAATAATGCTTTTCAGTGTCGCCATAATTTCTCGATTTCTGCCAAGACATGATGGCTTTAATGAAACTTCCTTTCAGTCTCATTATAATCTAGACTCAAGGAAATGAGGTCTTTCATTTCCCTGTACACTGAAAGGTGACCGTTTACTAACTTGACCTCGCATTGGCGAGTTCAGGTTTTAAAACTATTGACTTTTCCTCTCCTCTGTCAAATAAAACCATACATTTTCCTCTTTAGGGCTAAAACGAGATTATCTAAATCTTTGTATTCTTCTAGGCATCGACGATATTGTTCCACATGTCCAAGCAACTTGAACATACTAAGTCCCAGTGTAAGGTCGGATGTATCAACTTTTGTTAGTATTTCCCTTAGGTGATTTGGTTTTCCTAAGTAAAGTCTGTCCTTCAAAGTCATCACGCGGTATTATCGTACATCATGAACCATTCCAAAGGTCAGATGAGTCATCCAATCCTTTTCCCCATGTTACCGTGGTCTTATAGTGCTGACTGCTAGAAAAGGGAAAATATCATGAACGCTAACTCGTGTGATAGTTAATTTCAATTAAATGTCAGAAAGCACCAAGCATGATTAAAGTGTACATAATAACAGCTAGTAGAGCACTTGGACGAATACTCATGGTTTAGAATCTGAATGGCTATACAATCAAACACTCTAATCTTTGATTTACTGATCGCTCCGATGGCATAAGTGGATGCGAGAAGTCGCGGTTTCGAACCCTGGCCGAGTCATACCAGAGACTTATAATAATGGTACTAGCAGCTGCCTCGCTTGGTGATCAGCATTAAGAGGTTACTGTTAGGACTTGTCGGCTTGGTGTCAGGATAGCGTGACTAGGTGGGACATGATGTTACACATCTGCGGAATAATGCCCCTGTACTATACATCACTATCAATTACCACACTACAGACATCGTAGCAATACCACTGAAAAATTGTTAAAAATCCAACACACACACACACACACACACACACACACACACACACACACACACACACACACACATTCTTGTATTTGGTGGACGTCAAGGACTCTGGTATGGAACCGCCTACCGAGGACATTTGTTCTAGCAATCTCAGAGCGAAAAGAAATACAGTTTGAGGCAGTAAATTAATAGCAAATAGTGATGTATCGATGAGGGAACTGTATTATCAATTCTAAAGAATATGAAATGTAGCAATTCAAGCGATAACACAGACATTCACACAAATATTCCACATAATCCATGCAAACTAAGGACACATATCTATTGACCACAACATGGAAACTGTAGACAATGTGACGTCATGGCCTGTTGTGACAACCATTGTCTTGCGAAATGAAAACGAAGAGAAACATTATTAGGCCGTACCTGATCTGTTCGAACCAAGAGGGATGGTGCACTCAGACGTTTCTTAAATAAAAGACCCATCACATTATGATTATCAGAGCTCTAAGTAAGGCATCAGTCTTTAATTGTTACTTTATACAGCAATATGGCAGGTTCGTGATTCCATACTGTTCATGGATTTATTTAGATGGAAGCACAGTAATGGGATTGTTAATATGCTTAAGTATCAAAACATGGATTGTTGTATTGTAATTGGGCATAAATTGATAATATCGAGAACAATTTATATAGGACATGAACCCATTCTACTCAATATTAAACCTTCATATATACATGAAATCTGAAACTGATTTTCCTTGTTGGTGTTATGTTTGAATTTGATTTAATCGTTGCACAATAGTTAATGTGCATGAAGACTTTTTGGTTAACTTCGACCTAAGAATTTAACGAAATCTTTTACACTGATCCTCTGTGCTATTCTTTAACGAAAGAAAACAATGATTTTCAAACATCATGAAGACATATCGACTATGGGGTATCGTAGTGGAAGAAAATATATTTAGACATATATAATCAAATATCAATACAAAGGATACAAATGACTGTTACAAAATCGAGACTGCAGACATAATGGATAACGATGACACGTTTACACAGACAGAAAAATATCAATACAAACCAAGGACGCACACAGATATTGAGAAAACATGAAGAACGAGGCCATTCATAAATCATGAACAAAGAGAACATATTTGCTTATCTAGTCTAGATTTATTGTTACAAACCAGGGGCATTTGCTTGACCGAGCTGTGTTAAATCCTGGTGCGATTCAATTAGAATTCATAAGTTTGCCCCAGATTTCCAAAGACTTTTATACAACTTCAGTTGTAAATTAGAAAGCCCGACGTGTCCATTCAATACATAAATTTTATTCTAATTAATGCAAGACCACATATCTCCTAACTTGCCAAATTTATATCAACCGCACATCAACATATTTTCTCTTCGTTAACTTTCCGTACGATCAGCAGTTCACGCAGTAGAAACTCTGCAACTATCCCCTAACACGGGAAATTTTTTTAACTACGCCACCTTAGGCCAGTCGGTTTCAAGGCACATTACGTCTGTACATTGCATCACATTTGCCACCATGGAGACATAAACGGTATCTGCCGAGTCTCTCATTGTTTATTCCTTTAAGTACTTTACCGGTCTCCTAACGTAAATACTGCCACTGCAGTCAAATTACTACTAGATTTTAATAGGGACTATGCTTCTTCACTCATGCTCTTTGGACCTGATGCGATGTGATGTGATTATGATATTTGACGGAGATTTAACAATTTTTCAGTCACATCGCTACGATGTCTGCAGTGTGGCAGTTTATAGTGATGTCTAGCACTGGGGCATCATGCCGCAGACATGTAGCATGATGCTCTGTGATACCCAACATCTAAAGGTCATTGTCAGTACAATGTCTGTTTTTAAACAACAATGATCAACACATGAATATCACAAATAAAACATTTCAAAAGTCAATCATACTTGGTTCTATCTACAAACGTCTAGACTTAACTGATAACCAAGCGTGGTATTATATTATTATAATTACTGTTGGGAGACATTGGCACTAATTTAATTGTGATCCCAATCGACGCGTGCCTACGATTCCCGGTCAAATAGGGAAATTGCAATAATACCCACATCTGATTAATCCGGTAATGTAGCTAGGAACAACAGTCGGTCAACAGCCGTTGAAATTGTGACCGTCCACAGTTCATACCACTGAAGGTAACAGTTGTGTACATCGTGACCTTCTAAATTACAACACCGATACCGATTTCATACCCTTAGATTGAATACAAATGCAGTCTGTATTTAAACTGAACAGAAAGTCATTTAAATACAATGCATTCTTACCCGCGGAAATAGGGAAAAGACGGCAAGATGTACGAAAGTTAACATTAATTTAACGTCGGTAAAATCATTTGATTAGAGAGCATATTTGTGATATGGGTTTGACCTCTGCTAAATATAAAAGATATGCATGATAGATAGAAAAGAAAGGAAATGATGAGGTGTCTCTTATCATAGTAACTCGTTGCATTTTATACGCTTTAAGATTGGATGTGAAGAAAAGCACCTCAGACATGAGACAGATGTAAAAAAAATTATTTTTCCAGAAAAAAAAATAAAGATTGACAAAAAGTGATAAGGAAAGAGGTCACTGATGAATTATTTGAAAGACAAAATACTAGTTGTTTCTAAGTCAAACCTCAACAAAGAATGATAAGAGACTATAAAGTCAGTTCTACAATCTTGACGTACAAGTAACATATATTTTTTTTATATAAAATGTGAACCAGAAACATATTTGCAAGAGTGAGCTATAACAGTACGGTTTGCAATCTATTGACAATATGATTTTGAGTTATCCACCACCACCCCATTCAAAACGTTTCTATTTTTATGTCGTTTTTACAGAGACAATTTTTAAAGCAAGTCAGTATTTGTTTTAGTGGGAACCCCAAAATGCGCTGATGTTGAAAAATAGTTTTCTCCACACACCATCAATTTTGATCCTTGTAAACCCATATAATTGAATTAAGTAGATACAGGATTGCTTCTTTTAAAGTCTATGACATAATCTTCGAGATAAGGTAATCCACAGAATTCAAAACTATGATCGTTGTAAAAGTAAACGGATACCCAACGGGTTTCTGGGCGATGACTCTAGTCCATCAACTTAAGACAGATATCACAGTAATAGAGACATACTGCGAAGGCTGAAATATGTTATCATCCACTTCACTAAGCTGGACTTCCCAGTGTGGCAGTTTATAGTGATGTCTAGCACTGGATCATCATGCCGCAGACATGTAGCATGATGTCCCAATCAGTCACATGATCCTGATACCAACCTCTAAATGCTGAGCGTCAAGCGAGGAAGCTGTTAGTACCATATTTGTAAGTCTTTGGTATGACTCGACCAGGGATCGAACCCACAAGCTCCCGTATTTGAGGCGGATGCTCTAACTACTAGGTCACCGGAGCGGTCAGAAGGATACGGAATAAAACCAGGATGTCATATTCACTGAAGTGTACTACGTTGGAAAACTTAAGTGAAATAAAATATTTTTGAGACACAATCACTAGGGATCTGAAATGGAACCATGTAATTCAATAATTATGCACCAAAGCATAGAATTTGGCCCTATTAAGACATAACCTGTCATATATCCCATAGAGTGCGAAGGATTAGCTAACAATGATTTAGTTATACATTTTTTCAAAACAAAAATGTGTGTTCCAGCTGATCACCATATTCCAGCTTTACCCACAGCATTACCTTAAAATATTATTTAGCTATTTTCAGCGACCAGATTTACAAAGCACTGTTTTTTGAGGGTGAAATAAAAAGAATCCAAAAGGCGGACAGTCGGTTTGTTACATATGATTATGATCACACCCCAGGAAATTAGAATAACTTGATTTGGAAGCCACCAAATTTCCTACTTGGTCGTAAGCAGCTCTGGCAGGATCCACTGAAAAGGGAATGACTGTCAGCTACATAACGACCGTGTTCCCTACTATAGTGTACTTTACAATATCAAAGTATATGAGCATCAAATTAAGTCGTTTGTTCGATTCCACAGGGTCTCAAAAATACTTGAAGAATCGGTTATTTTTGCTGTTGGTGTCTTTGGTCGGGGCTAAAGTTATGTTTCAACCCAAAAAAGCAAATACTGAGAGAAAAAATATGCAGATCATTATGCTCGCACGCGTATGTGTATGTGTGTGTGTGTTTGTGTGTGTGTGTGTGTTTGTGTGTGATTTGGATTTTTGTTTAACGTAGCTTTAACAATATTTCATCAATATCGCTACTGTCTGCAGTGTGGCAGTTTACAATGATGTCTAGCGCTGAGGCATCATGCCGTTGACACGTATCATCATGTCCCACCCAGTCACATTATTCTGACACAAGGCCGACCAGTCCTAACACTAACCTCTTAATGCTGAGCTCCAAGCGAGGCAGCTGTTAGTACCATTTTCATAAGTCTTCGGTATGACTCGGTCGGGGATCAATCCAAGATCATTATGTCATTAAAGATATGATTTGTGACTATAAGAAGGTGGATAGTACTTGAGCAGAACACTTCGGTGAATTTTGACCAGTACTTTGCATATCTGGTCGTTGAAAATAGCTAAAATAATATTCTAAGGTAATGCTGTGGGTAAAGCTGGAATATGGAGATCAGCCGGAACAAACATTTTTGTTTTGTAAAAGCCAGGTTCATTTTTGTCCAAGTGTTTATTTGACTTGTTCGTTGATTATTTCTACAAAGAAAGCTGTTTATCCTATGCAATATTCCAGACTTGAATGATTTCTGCCCAAAACTACTTCCTAACGAGCTTCGTGGTCTATGTGTATTGATTGGGATAATTCTTGGTTTATTTGTATGGATTGAGGTAATTCATGATCTAGTTGTATGGATTAAGGTTAGCTGGCATTGGATCTACATTAACATTGTCGGGGAACACATCCATAGAAACCTCACTATGTAACACTAAACAAAATTGAATATTCAGAGCTTATTATCTTCGAGGAATCTCTATGCAAGACCAACCCAATGTTTTATTTTTTTTTGGGGGGGTGTGTGTGCATTTTTTGGGAGGGATTAACGTAATGCAGTGCTAAACGGCATGTTTTGTTACTGCCACTTTTATAAAGTCATTGACTGGTGAAGCTGCAATCCAAGAATAGAAACTAGGAAATTATCCTTTCCAACAAACCTTTACTTCCTTGAAAAGGTGGTTTACCAAGTTACGTGTTCTTTGATCGAGAAATAGTTAGATAACATACACATCGTTGTCTTTGTTAGTCACTATTTGTAACTCTGGCAATTAAAACATCCTTTTGGACACTTATCCGTTCATATCCTTCAATTTTTAGACAATTGGGTCACATCCATGATTTTTGTCATGTGACACGACACGAAATAATTATGTCATCCAGTTCGATATACTGTTCATCAAATGTGCATTTTGTGTTTTCAATACGGTATTAAACACTTTTTCTTTATTATTCGATGTTGCAAACAATCTACCAGACACATTCAAATTGCCTTGAGGCGTTAATTCGTGTGGAAGACATCTAATGCTACGATATAATGTAAACTTTGTCCAGATGTGAAAACAAATCAATGTGTATGGTTATGCGTAAGATATTTACACATGTTCTTTCAAGGTTCTTAGAAAACGATCCATGACTTTAGTGTCATGATTTTCAATTCTAAAAGAAATAAACGCATGATTTTATTTTTTAAAACCTTGGTTAAGAGATGAAGAACTTTGTTTGTGGCATTGCAGAGGCAATGCCATTGTTCCAAGACAATTTTCAGCTCCCACTAAGAAATGGTTTAGCTGTTAAAGCATTTAACGTATTTTAAAAACATATAAGTCTACATGAAGGAAATATTTATAACCTCGATTGTACGAAGCTATCAGAAAGGCTTATGCAAAATCGACATATTCCTGCTAGTTTTCTTTGCCTTTGATTTCGCAACAACGGGACAAACATAGATTTTAATTTGGGTTTTGACTGCACGATATAATTTTGCAATTCCTCTTTAGACAGCTGTATGGGCAAATGCTACGTGCAAATGTCTTGTCTTCCTTTTTGACAATAATCCTAAAATAAAGTCTTACGAAATCTCAGTTGACCTGGAGCGGTAGCTTTTAAATCGAATTGTAAATATTACCGTGGCATTTGGATGGCTTCGTCATATGCATAATTCAGCCAGGGATGATCAAATACTTGAACTGGAGACTTTTCTCTTCAATTTTTAAACACATCCACCTGAATATGCTGAGTCGCGCTTTACTTTTCTCAAATAAACTTTGAGTAATATTAATACATACACTTTTACAGGTATTTTGCGATATGTTATGGACGACGATGGAACAAAAGTAAATTGTGTTCGATCAGACGTTTGACGAATTCATTCTTGCTTGAAGAACTTATAACAGTAATTAACGTGTTAAATGGATACTGAAGATTTCCTCCCAATTTTGACAATCTCGCCTTCAATCAATTCACTTTGAAAAGGGAGGATGCATCTACAAATCTGGAGGAGCACGAATAAGTATGAGGCAGGTACCAATAATTTAGGATATTTTATAAATATATTTGGCAACTGTTCATTGTAAAAACTAAATTTTCACATTCCAAAACAACTTTCTGTTTTTTTTCTTTAAAAGTCACATATGTATTTGGCATAGTCATCTATGTTTGCAAAGGTGTCGAATCAAAGACTTTGCTGTAATATGACATCTTTCACAAATCTGATGGTGTATTCAATTAACCCGGCATACACTTCTTGGTAAGTCTGAAATGAGGCGAATGTCTTTTTCAAGCACTAATCGCAGCAATTTTAAAACATTGACGTTTTTGGTGTACCGTTTAGTTATTTAAAAGCTCTCTTTTAACCATCATAATTTGAATGTACCGTTTTCGTTATTAAATACTGTCTTGCATCCTCTATAACCTGAATATACCGTCTTGGTTCTTAAAACTGTTTTGCATACTTTATAACCTGAAAGTACCATTTTGGTTCTTAAAAACTGTCTTGCATCCTCTATAACTGGAATGCACCGGGTTTTTTTTGTTGGTTTTTTTGTTTGTTTGGTATTTATAAACTGTCTTGAATCCTTTATAACTTGAGTATTCCGTTTTGGTATTTAAACCTGTCTCGAATACCATTTTGTTACTTCGAAACTGTCTTGAATCACTTTTTATCTTGAGTGTACCATTATTGTACTTAAAACGTGTATTGCATCCTTTATGATCTGAATGTTCCTTTTTATATTTAAAAACTGTCTTGTATTCTTTTTAACTTGAATGTCCCTATTTTTTTAAATCAAAAATCAGTTAAAACAGCTGATAATGAAACTTTATAACTCAACGCATCATTATCTGGACTTTGATACTGATGCAGTTATGTACTGTGCGTCATGTTGCTATCACATGTTGAGGAGCTGAGTGAATGTTAATTATGTCGGGAAATTGATTTGTCCCGTCAGAACACTTTGTAAGAACTTTAATGAGATCTTATTTATTGTAAAAGAAAAGAAATGTAGTGAAATGGATTTTTTTCATGGTAGATATCCTTGTTTCAATTCACAGTTTATAATGTAATTATTTTCGACAAATATTTCCATATGTATTAGTCTGTTGATTATGCCTATATGTCTATAAATATGCTAATGACGTAATACTAAGATGCTCTTTCTACTAAACTGAATTTACGACACTGCATAAAAATTGTGTGCAAGAAGATACTGTGTAGACAGTGTTACAAAACATTGGAAATTTTACATATATTGTAAATATATTTAGCAATTTAGTGACCAGACTGAGAGCAACAACGGATATATCTTCAAAGTAAGTGATATATGCTGCTAATTACAGAGGCCCAAGATATGTCAAAGTGGTACCTTTCTATGCCCCTTAAAAAGATTGTGAATCCGTCACGTTTTTGTTCCAGAAGGTCTATCCAGTCTTTCACAAGCGAAAACACTTAAAGTATATGTATTTTTCCTTAATTTTGTGTGCAGATTTATACATTTTAATCAGTGTCCGCGAATGGGTAGCATTTTACCACCAACTACCCCCACCCAGTAGCACGCGAAGAATTATTTTCGGGGCAAACATGTAGTGGTCAGCTTTTAAGTTTTGAGAATGTTGGCCGAAACATGTTTAGAGGTGAAATCGGGGGATGAGATCTCCCCAACACAAATATAGATTCAATCTATACGAGTATTTAGTTCATTCCACGTATTTGTTGATTTTCATACAAATAATGATATGGTATGACAGAAAAGTACGTGTTGATAACAATAAAAATGATAGCGGAATCCTTTTCATTTTATTACCAAGTGAACTTTGGTATAGGTCTTGTATGACCTGTGTATGGTATATGTTTATTTGCTATAGTGTTGGCTTGCTAGATTTGTGTGTAAGGACAGAATTAGAATCAAATCTTTCTAACCAGGTTCTCTCCTAAGTTGTATGGTATATTTATTTAATTTTTTTTTAAAATTGGAAATGCCAATTTCAATCTGTCTTTTTTGTGGACCAAAATTATAAAGCAATGTTGTCTTATTCATGGAAATTTTAGAATGGATCTATCATCAAGATTTTAGATATTTTATAACACAAAATTTCAACATTAAAAGTAGAGAACCTTAAAAATAAGAATCCCTTTCGAGATAATATTATAGAAATACTGGATTCCAGATAACATGTTCTTGTTTCATTGCCAGATGTAATCAAAATATAGGAGCATTATAATTTATTCATACAATCACCACCTTCCCATTCCAAGAAATATATGAAGGGAAATAATTCCGTTTGTCATATTGGTATAAATTATCATTGAGGTATTGCATATTTTTGGAAAATTATCTACAGCAATCATAATCATAAAAATCAAGTCGACAGTTAAATTTTATGGAGATCACCATAAAATATCTAATTAGACCATATAGTGTCATTCAAACATGAATGAAAAATCACTATCATATTGCGAAATTAATTGCATAATCTTATTCAAAGTTATATAGTAGATAATTTAAGACATAAATAACAAGGAAATATTTCAAGAGCTAAATAACAAGAAGATATTTGAAATCCGATATAACAAGGAAGTACTTTAAGTCCTAAATAACAAGGTAGTATTTTAAGTCCTAAATTTAAAAGAGGTATTTCATGCTCTAAATAACAAGGAGATATTTTAGAACCTGAATAACAAGGAGACATTTCAAGTCCTAAATAACAAGGATGTATTTGTTCCGTACCTTTCACGCTCTACATTCCTAGTGAAGCATAGTAGTTTGCATAAATCTATACTAAAAGAGCAAGAACGATTAAGACAGCAGGAGTTAATCTTTAGATAGTTTATAAGAAAAGGCAGGTCGCACATAAAACTCAGTTTTCAGTTTAGACATAATGATTTGTAGGTAGAATAAACTAAGATGTGTGGTCATCTTTGACCATATTATAGGCAGGGCAGAGGCGTAGCTAGGTTGGGCAGGAGGGTACACATGTCCCCGGGCTCCAAGGTACAGGGCGCCAAAATGAGGCTTACAACATTACATTATAATAAGTAAATGATTAAACGGGAAGGGGGCTGGGGCGCCAATTTTATAGTTCGTCCCCGGGCGCAAAATATCATAGCTACGCCTCTGAGGCAGGGCATACCCTTTTCAGGGTGGCTAATAATATGAACCTTATAAATGTTTGGAAACATTAAGAAAATAATAAAGGTTCTTTGATGTCTCTATTTTCAGGGAAGTTATTTTGCTCCAAAATCTTTCCAAATATTTTAAACTAATGGAAGGACTGTTGAGGACAATTTAAGTTTCTGTTTACATACCCAATTCACAGAGTAAATGCTGCATTTATCTATCTCGCTCTAGCAGAAGCAATACACAAGTGTTACTCATACAGAAATATCATCAACGATAGTTTGTTTTTCAGGGTTCAAATATTTATGTTTCAACATATGTAACTAATCATTCCATACATTGCACTCATATTTAGATCTGTACCCAAAGAGAAAGACATACTGCTTTAGGGCAGTCCATCCATCAATCTGATTCAGAGGCGCAGCGAGGACATATGACACCCACGGCTAGAACCACTGCAAGAACTAAAATGGCGCTCCTATCAATTTTTGAAAGTATAAAAAAAACTTTCTTCTGCTTACAAATTTTGTCCCTCCCCCCTTTCAAGAGTCTCCCACGGCACGTGCGGTGTCTTGCCACACCCTCGCTACACCTCTTATCTAGCTGCCACACAAAACCAAGATATATAAAACTATTAGATCAGACGAGACAAGACTGCATATTTACATATCATAAGTAGTTTCCGAGACCTAATTTGACTAGGGCAACTGACATTTTTTTTAAAAAATGCTTTGTCTCAGATAATTATGCAGAACCTTATAAGCAAGGTTAAGAAAAATTAAGTTAAAAATAGAATTTGATAGGCATATTTTGTATTACACTGAAATAACCTGACTAGACTTTTATGCAATTTGAGCAATTTTCGTCTTTTACAAATCTGTCAACTTTTGGGACTTGGAATAGTTTCAACATAAACCTTGTAAGGAAAATATAAAATAAAATCACTTGAGGTTGATAAATGGAATTTAGTAAGCATTTATCAAATATGTAGATGACATTATTCGAATGTAAAGCCATTGTAGCAATTTGTTAAGCTATTTTTAGGCTTTTTGACTAAAAAACTTAACTTGCTTTTACAATGCAAGCAAGTTATCTTAATACAAACCAAACCAAGCCAGCCCAGATATACATATTTTCTAAGTAGCGTATAAGATCAGTTTAGATGTTGCTGATTTTGTCCTTGGGTTTTCATTCAGAAAGTCAGGTCAAAGTTACAGCTCGTTGCTGTCGATAAATGAGGAAGAACAAACATCCTGACAAACATCAAGAAGATATTTTGCTAGAAGAGGTCAAGAAAACAAAATATTTATGTTCTAGCTAAGTTAGCCATACTTAATAATTAATAGAATTTCTGGAATGGCTTCGGTATTCTTTTTTAAATTTAAATTAAAGATTTCGTTATATATTTGTAGTCTTTAAATTTATATCGTACATGTATAATTGTCATAATAATAAAACAAGTACTTTTTATCTACGATTAATAATTAATCATATTTATAGAAACAAATGTTAAAGTTGCAATAAATAAAAAACAATTTATACAAAGTTGCCTGTTGGATTCAAGGGAACGTTTTACGTTCTCTAAGACACGTTAACACGTATCTTCAGTTGAACGGATAAACCATTTCATAGGGTATCATTGATGAACCATTAAATCTGCATTATATCGGATCAGTGTAACACGATAATTCATAATAATCTCTTAGAAAAAAGGGAATAATAATGACAACTCAAATGAGCTACTAGAGGCACGTCGATAAGGGGTAGGCTTACATAAGCTATTATCTTTGTTTGCTAATTGGTGTGACTCATTTTATCTTATTTCATTGATGTTATCAAATTCTGCAGTTGTTATAAAATTAGCAATTTTTGAGACATCAGTTTCATTTGAAGTCAGTATGGCACAAATTTAAAGAAATGGCAGGCTACCACTAGCTGTTATTTACAGTCTCAAGCCTAATAAATACAAATTCAATATCTTATCAGTTTCACATCATAACAAAACTAAAATATTTGTTTAAATAACCTTTCATAATAAAACTGTTTTCAGAATAAATAAAATTTAAATGTTGAAATAATTGCTATCAAAATCAAATGTTACAATTATAAAATGAATAAGATTATTTCCAATCTAGAATTTAAACTAAGGGGTGGTGTTTTGTCAATTTAACACCAGTTACATCGTAGAAAAACTAACATGACTTAAACCATCCAATGGGAGTTAACTAATTCTTCTACGATACCAGGTGACCGGCTTGTCCAATGGGAAAAAGGCAGAATATTTTCAGCATATTTACTAATACATTTATTTTCAGTAGCTGTCAACACATACGTAGGCAACTATTTAAAGATCCATGCAATTGTACGTTATTTACAATCTTTAAATAGAACCTATGCACGTACACCAAATCCAACTGTAGAAAATCACAATGTACAGCCATGAATAATAATTGCATCAGTTATAGATATACATAACATCTGGGAAATCTGATAAAGGTCACTAAAACCAAACTAAGCCCACGTTCAGTCCCACAATGTCCTGTACCATGACTACTAGTCACAAACTTCACTTCTAGGCACAAAATGTTGTACTTTTACCTTTCAAATTAATGACTTTTTGTGTCACAAAACCAATATCATTCCCTTTAATTCACCTTGATTATTTCCATCTCCATCTATCAACTTCCAACATCAGAAAATATCATTTTTACGGAGTGGATGATGGAAATATGGTTTAGCCTTCAAAAACAAATCTCTACATATTTACCAAACTGTAAGTAGTATGCGATGAATTCTGGACCTGGTGAATGCATTCCAAAAGATCTCAAGTTTACAGTTCTGTTTTTTTTTCATATATAGGTTGTTTTTCATCCAGTTGGTTTGTACCTAGAGTCACTTAAATAATTATACTGAAAAATAGCTTTAAACCCTATAACAGCAACAACTTAAATAATGTATGTGTAGCTATCCAAAGAAATGACCAAATTGGGAAACTCTTTCATAAGATTGTTTTCAAAACTTAAGCTTGCAGTGTCTTTTCATGTCCTTGTGACTGTACAAGGTTTGAACAGAACGTCGATACATTGAAATGTGCCTACCCACTCATCACTTTATAGGGAAATACCATCATCATGGTATAGGACTTCCACGAATGCTTCCATTGACATCTTGTACCCATGTAAGTATATGAAGTTTGAATAGAGTGCTGTTACACTGTAACATGTTCCACAGGTCAAAGAGAATACAAATATACCATCACTAGGGTCTATATTTCATGTGCCCTGAGTTTGTCAATATTTTTGGTGTTATCAGCACCACATTCAGAAGTCCAATGTCTGCTTACAGTGTGAGACATCTATAAAGACAAGTTGATCGCGTGCACCTTCTTTTACTAAATTGTAATTAAAGCTTCTTGTTAGTTCAATTTTACGGTCGCTTTTCTTTATTAGGATTTGAAATATAATTTTTAAACCTTCATTTTGAAATCAAAATTGCAACAATTGATACAAGTGATTTTCTGCGTAAACTTTCAAATTGGAACTACAACACACAGACACACACACGAGCGCATTTTTCTTGGTCAATTTGTGTTCATATTATTGTGCACAACTACTGTAATGCATGTCTCTGCAGAACAATTAGTTTGTGTCTATTATTCACTGTTTAAAGATTGTGTAAGCGTAGTAGTAGATGCATATAAGCAAGTGACAGTTACTACAAATAAAAATTGAATGTTGTGATAAAGAATAGTAGAAATGATTTAGTTCTTATTCCCTATTCAAATAATAACCATTAGCTTACTGCGAATTAAACAAAAAATCCAACATCAAATCTGAACATTCCGCGGGATATTCGTGGCTATTATTCTAACCCAATTGGAAAAATGAGTGTCTTTTCGGGTACCAATTTTGTAAATCTGAATAAGAAATATCACTGATTATATTAAAATTTTCAATGACGTGAACACTTCCTTAAAACATTTTCATCTGAACCCTCTTTGATAGTTTCTAGTCACTGATCTCCAACAACAACAAGAAATGTTTACAGAAAATTAGTCGAGCAGATTTCAAGAACTTGTATAGTCTGGTCCCCTGCTTAGTATGCTCCCTGCTATGCACTCCGCTATACTAATATATATTATATTATATATATTATATTATATATATTAGTATAGCGGAGTGCATCGCAGGGAGCATACTAAGCAGGGGACCAGACTAGAACTTGTATATAAAGTTAAGAAAGGTAGGAACAAATTTCACACGGAGATTGCGTCTTGAGTTCACATATGGAACAACGTCTTCTTACAGGAATTAGACAATCATTCATCCTTCAAGTTCTAGCCATATTTCGACCTATAAAAGAAATCTTGGCAATATTAGTCGCGAGGAATCAGAGAAATAGGAATGGTGACACACATGAGATCGTATCGTTGCTTGCAATTTACTTGCCATACATGTACTAGATAATAACTACAAGGGAGGACACTTCTCTCCTTTCTCGCGTGACCTATTTAAGAATAAACTCTGATATTTCAAACTTCATTTCGCGTAGCGTAATAAATTTGGTACCTATGCTTAGCTCAGACATTCGACTTTGCATGCGTATCCGAAGTTTGGTATTATCATACCTTTAAGGAATGCCAGACCATTTTCCCACGCTACTGCCCGACATGGCTCTGATCGTGCCCACTTATTAGGGAAGTGAAATCCAGCTAAACGAAATAGTGTCCTCTCATTGGTTAAAGAAAATGACGTCCTGCATTTATTTATAAGTTATTTTCAGTTGACCAATGAGAAGGAAGTATTCCATTCAGTGCGTGTTCTAGCATATTAATCTAGTGCGACCAGAGCCACAAAATAATAAACACGTCATAATAAAAGCACGGTATCAATTACTCTTATACAAAAATAATAAATGACTTCATATCAGTACATACTCATAATTCCATTACCCAAACCAATAAACAACAATCAGACGCATATCTTTATATCACAAATCATACCAAATATACAAATATTCAAATATTCATGTTCTGATATATTCAAACATCTATTGTAACTAATCATTTTCCTAATTCTAATTCAAACATGTGCAACCTCTAACATATTGCAATACTAAAGGTACTGGTTACTAAGAAGTAGCCTACCAGCGAATTACAATATTAACTCTGACGAGCTAGAAACCTACATAGTTCTTTAGATACACTCAAATTCATGTCTCACATACGCTGATATATTAAACACTACAAGGTAATTTTACAAACTAAAACAATCATAGTAATTAAGTATACATGCTACCAATAATTACAATTATGACGCCATCATGTTTTGCAAACATCGAGCAAATAACTTACTGAACTTGCCGAATCCTTTCCTGTCAAATTACGAGTGGCTTTTCGGGAGTATCCTTTTGCTTAAAACCGCTAGATCTACTGATAATTTTCTGCGAGTTTTAGCTATAATTCGGATCTAAGATTTAATCTCACACTCTAGCTTGATTCGATTGGATGTTGCTGTGGACAGCCCCAATCGAATTTAGCGGACAATGTCTTCTCGCTTGTCTGTCTATGTGGCGTGTGAGAACACGCCCCGTTCACCCTGGGGCTTCATTTGATCTCTGAACCAATGTTTAACACCTGGGTGTGAATATTACAAGCCTTTGACTACTATTACTGGCTGGTGACTTACATAATATATTCATACTGGTTGCGGCGATGTTTACACATCAAAAGCGGTAATAATACCCAAGTTTATACATCTTAATAACATGGTTTGAGCAAAGGTTACACTATTCAGTGAGTAGAGTGTGGCTTTGTTAATATTTCTCTCTGTTGTGTAAATTTGTCATCAGACTTAGTTTCAGGATAGGTTGTATATGCCACATAGTGAGGTTTTAAGCGATGGAATGCAAATGGACTGTATTGACTTTTGATCAACCAGTCTTTGAGATCTGGAAAGTATGGAAAATCTGGATTAGAAACTTTCACATCCATAACAACAAGAAATGAATGAACTTAAACAGCTGTTGTGTGAATATGAGCACTTGTTTTCGGATTTTCCTGCATGAACAAATAAAATCTTTCATGACATTCAAAATCTAGATTCCTCACCTGGGAAAGAACATCCAAATAGGATAAACTCTCTCAAACAGGAATGTTTGAAAAAAGGAAATTCAGTATGCTGAATAATGATTTCACAGAACCGAGTAAAAGTGACTCGAGTTTACCCGATTTGCTTGTTCAGAAACCAGAAAATATTGTCTGCTTGTGCTCATACCATAGAAAGATGCATAGTGTGACCAAAACAGATTCATTTTAAGAATCGTTGACTGCATTGATAAAATTGGAAATGCGAAATATATCACAAATTTTCCTTTCTGAGTGGAATTTGGCAAATTCCACTGACAGAAAGGACAAAGGAAATTTTGGCATTTGTGACTCCAAATTGACTTTATCAAAATAAAGTGATGACATTTAAGATAAAAGATTTGATTTGAATTGTTAACATTTGATGAACATAATTAGATTTGTTCTAGATAATTGTGATGTTTACACCAATAACTTCATCATCTACAACGACACCAGAAAAAATTACTTAGTGGCAATTAAGAAATTCTTTGACAATTAATTTATCTAAAAGTGAGTTTTGTCGTGCTTGTGCAACATTTGTATTACATATTGTAGGACATGGACAAGTTAAACCTATAGATGCTAAGGTCAAGGCTATTTCTACATTCCATATTCCTATCAGTATAAAGCAAATGATGCGATTTTTTTTGCATGGCCTGATGCTATTGGAAATTTTGTTTCAAATTTTCCATACTTGTAGAACCACTGACAATTGGTTAATTAATAAGTTGAAGGCCATACTTATGAGTGAACCAGTTCTTTCAGCTCCTAATTTCAGTCAATCATTTAAAATGTCCGTTGATGCAAGTGATGATGGGATTAGTGCAGTATTGATTCAGGAAGGCAAAAGTGGTGTTGATCATCCAGTGTGCTATTTTTCTAAGAAATTAAGTAAGCACTAGAGAGATTATTACATGATCTGTAAGGAATGTTTGGTTTTGATATTGGCATTGCAACAATTTAAAGTCTATTTTAGTTCAGCTCCTTTTCCGATTATTTTATTGAGTGATCACAACCCCCTTAATTTCATTGGCAAGATGAAAAACAAAATCAGAGATTATTAAGGTGGAGTTTGTTTTTTTAGGAATACAATATTTGTTTAATTAGGCACATTATGGGAAAAACAGTTTAATAGCAAATGCACTTTCACTTGTATAAAAATAGAGTATTATTTTATGCATAATTTGAGTCATTTATAAGATTTCATGTTATGTAAAAGAAAATTTGTATCAAAGTATTATATTTCACTAATAGCAAAAAGAAAGCTTAATTGCATAAATCTCTTGTATGATGGAAAGTTTTTATGTATATTTAATTTGCATAGCTTATTGTTTTTAATTATATGCTATTGTAATGCAACATTATCTGTTTAAGTCACTCTTGTCCAAAATCAAATTTATTTTCTACTTGACCCAATTTGTTGATTGTTTATTTTATTCTGTGTATAACAATAATTGTTTTAAATAACTAAAATTTTCTCTACGTTTATGGGTTTAATACCAGGATCATTGCTAATAATAGTAAACATGTTTATTTGAGTCAGGGTCTAGTTTATTGTAATTCCCCTTCAATTTACCTGGTGTACCTGAGATAGTCCAGGTTATATATTATAATTTTATCAACAGACTTTCTAATTATAGCTAACATTTATACCGTAAATATTAAGTATCTTGTAAACGTTTTTTTTTTCATTAGGGAATTTCTATTATTTTCTTCTTTGAAAATGTTAACTGTGACCTTAGGTCAAGTGGAGGACTATAATCTTGTTACCTGAAAGATCATTCATTCACGTTTTAAGATCTATCAGAATCAGTTTTATAATATTTTTGTGTCTAGAAGTTCATTTAGGCTGGAATTTATTTCTTCAAATTATTTAAATTGGTGATTATTTTTTCTGGCTGAAAAGACAGATTACTCATAACAATAATATTCTCGGACAAAGAGATCCACTGGGATTTATAGTTAATTCAAATCTGGAATTGTATTACTGTTCCAACAAATGACTGTTGCCACATCAACACGATTTAGGTTACCACAGGCATATTATATTCAAAACTTTTATTATTAGGACTATATATATATATATATATATATATATATATATATATATATATATATATATATATATATATATATATATATATATATATATCGGCTGATTGGCTTCCGTTAGTCTCGAGAGACGATGGAAATGCGCCCATGAAAGCTGTTTTAGTTTGTAGCTGTGCAGCGTCTTTTGTGACTATAAAGTCCCACACGGGAGTGGCAATCCTTGCTGCAGTTGCTACACTTGAAGTATGACTCAGGTCTTGGTTGGAACTGCATCCTCTTCCTCTGAGATCTTTTCTCATCAGCGAGCTGTCGTAACTTTTCCTCGCTGGCTTTCAGACCTGTGTACAGAGCATGTCGCCAGCTGGACTTGTCGAGGGCAAGCTCTTCCCAGGTGTTGACCTCTATTCCAAGAGCTTTCATATCCTGCTTGCAGACATCCTTGGAGCGAAGATGTGGCCGTCCTATTGATCTTTGCCTGAGGCAAGCTTAGAGTAGAGAAGGTCTTTGGGGATCCGTCCATCATCCATTCGATGCACATGGCCCAGCCATCTAATGCGACGTTGGCGGAGGAGTGTGACCATGCTGGGAATTTTGGCCTGTTGAAGCACCCCGTTGTTTGTCACACGATCGCTCCAGGTGATGCCAAGTATGCGACGGAGACAACGCATGTGAAAGGCGCTTAATCGTTTCTCCTAAGAGGCGTACAGGGTCCAAGTTTCGCTGGCATACAGAAGAGTGCTAAGCACGCAGGCACGGTACACGGTGATCGTAGTGTTTAATGTCAGCTTGTTGTTGTTCCACACTCTCTTCGACAATCTAGAGAGAGTTGTTGACTCCTTTCCAATCCGCTTGTTGAGCTCGGCATCGAGTGAGAGGTTGTTGGTGATGGTAGAGCCAAGGTAAGTGAACTCACTGACTACTTCTAGTTTGTAGTTGTTAATGGTTATGCTGGGAGGGTCTGCGTCCTGAGCCATCACATTGGTTTTCTTTAGGCTGATGGTCAGCCCGAATTCATCACATGCTTTAGCAAAGCGGTCCATCAGGCGTTGTAGTTCAGCTTCTGTGTGAGTGACTATAGTAGCATCATCTGCAAAGAGAATGTCCCTAATGGTTGCTTTCCTTACTTTGCTCATTGCCTTCAGTCGTGCCAGGTTGAACAGTCTGCCGTCTGAACGCGTGTGCAGATAGATCCCTTCTGTGGACGCCCCAAAGACGTACTTAAGCAGGACAGCGAAGAAGATGCCAAAGAGCGTGGGGGCAAGGACACAGCCTTGTTTCACTCCGCTGTGGATATTGAATGGTTCGGACGATGAGCCATCAAACTGCACTGTGCCTTTCATGTCTTCATGGAAGGACTAGACCATGCTTAACAGCTTTGGAGGGCATCCATTCTTCGTCAGGATTTTGAAGAGTCCGTCTCTGCTGACCAGATCGAATGCTTTGGTGAGGTCTATAAAAGCCAAGAAGAGGGGTCTGTATTGTTCCCTGCATTTCTCCTGCAGTTGCCTGATGGAGAAGATCATGTCGATTGTGGACCTCTCTGCGCAGAACCTTCACTGAGACTCTAGATACACTCTGTCGGCAAGCGCCTGCAGTCTGTTCAGGATGACTCTAGCGAAGACTTTACCCATGATGCTGAGAAGTGATATGCCCCTGTAGTTATTGCAGTCACTTCTGTCTCCCTTGTTCTTATACAGGATTATGATGTTGGCGTCTCTCATGTCCTGAGGCACTGCACCTTCATCCCAGCACTGGCAGAGAAGATCATGAAGGTGTGTGAACAGCACACTGCCGCCACATTTGATGACTTCTGCTGAGATGCCATCCTTTCCTGGGGCTTTACCTGTGGTCAGTTTCTCTAATGCTAGCTTTAGTTCTGTCTCAGTAGGTTTCTCATCCAGTTTGGTCAAACAAGGGAGGTTTTCAATGGCGTTGAGGGCATTGTTGGTCACGTTATTCTCTCTGGAATACAGTTCGGAGTAGTACTCCACCCAGCGCTCCATCTGTTTGTTCTTGTCATGAATGATATCTCCTGCAGAAGACTTCAGTGGAGCTATCACTTTCTTCGTTGGACCCATTGCTTTCTTTATGCCATTATACATATCTCTGATATTTCCGTTGTCTACTGCTGACTGGATGCTCTGACAGAGTAGAAGCCAGTATTCATTAGCGCATTGCCGTGCTAACCTCTGCACTTTGCTTCTGGTAGACCTATATGCATGTAGTGTCCTCACGCAGGGAGAACGCTTGAATTCCAGGTGGGCACTGCGACGCTCTTCTATTGCTGGCATGAGTGTGGCGGAATTGGCGTCAAACCAGTCATTGTTCTTTGTCTGCTTCTTACCAAAGATTCTTGTGGCTGAACTGTACACAGTATCTCTAATGTTGTCCCATCTCTCTTGGCACTGCCGTAGGGAGGTTCTGAACTGAAAGGCTCGGAGAGGGCGTAAGTGAATTCTTCAGCCTTGTCTGGATATGACGTCTTGCTCACATCGATGTGTGCTTTACCCACTTGCCTAGAGTGGTGGATCTTCTTTGATTGAAACTTAAATTTACAGCAGACTAGAGAGTGATCGGTGTCGCAGTCAGCGCTGTGGAATGTACGAGTAAGCTGCACACCCTTCATGGCTGAAGGTCTTGTGATAATCAAGTCCAGCTGATGCCAGTGTTTGGATCGGGGATGCCTCCAAGACACTTTGTGCTGTGGTTTTGTCTGAAAAAATGAATTGGTGATGCTGAGGTTGTGGAACGAGCACATTTCTAGTAGACGTTGCCCGTTTTCATTCATCTTCCCAATGCCAAACTTGCCGAGACACAAAGGCCAGGAGTCGTGATCGGCACCCACCTTAGCGTTGAAGTCATCCAGTAATATCAAGTTCTCTTCCTTCGGAATATTGTCGATGAGCAAGTCGAGCTTGTTGTAAAACGCATCCTTGGTATCTGTGGTGGCACTGAGTGTGGGAGCGTAAACACTGATGAGATTAACTAGCCCAGTTGTGGTATGGAGGCGAAGAGATAACAGTCTTTCGTTTCCTTGTTGGCAGGGTTCTATCATAGCCAGCAGAGAGTTTCTGACAGCAAAACCAACACCATACTCCCTAACTTCGTCTGAGCTCTTTCCTTGCCAGAAGAACGTGTAGTTCTTTTCTCTGAGGGACCCATAATCTGGTAGCCGTGTCTCTTGAAGTGAGGCGATATCGACATGGAGTCTTGCGAGTTCGTCGTTGATGATTTTAGTCTTTCGAACATCACTGATTGCTTGGAAATCGTCTGAAAGCCATGTCAGCATAGGTCGGACGTTCCAGGTACCTAGCTTGAGGATTGTTGATTTCCTTGTTTTTCGTTTGTTTTTTCTTGGTGCTGTAGTTGCAGCCCGCTTGTCAGGTACTCACGTATCTTAAGCCCTGTGCATCCAGCAAGGCAGGCGAGCTGTGGCGGGACGGCACATTATTGGCTGGGGGCTGCCCAGCTTGAGGCGGGCGATAGCTGTCCAATGAGATCTGTTGGTCTTTTTCACCGTCGGAAGCAACCCCTGGCGTCTAACTTTACGCCAATCGAGTGGTGACTTATAACCGGTAACTGTTGCTTCCCGTGTTGTGTCAACGCTGTGAAGCGAAGCTGGAGTGTCCTTTTCAGGGCGCAAGCCTGGGCAAGGTTATATGGAGAATCAGCTGTTGCCCATGCAACTGATTCCCCCCTCTCCACGCAGCTGATGGATCCAAGGGAAAGGACAAGCCGATACGTCATGGCACCAGCGGCGTCGCAGGAATTGCCGAGATGTCACTAAATGCAGTGACAAATCGCCTTAGGGACTCCGTCTCCGGATTTTCTGTTGGGGTTTACTCCCTTAGCCTTTCCCATGTAAGGGTACATAGTCGCAAGACAGCGAAGGTTTGAAATCAGAGTTTATCTTCTCCTAGACGGTCTACCACCCAAGGTTAACGGGCCCCATCTGCCCGAGGCATCTGGTTTTGAGGCGCTAGAAACTCGCCTGCCATCCTTTCTCTTGTTAGTTTAAACAAGTTCCGCCGGGCTTAGTAGTTAAGCAACCCGTGAAGGCCTGGAGCTGGATTTGGTTGTCAGAGGCTATCACAGACGCAAGCCATTGGGGATTTGAGAGGCTATCACAGACGCAAGCCATTGGGGGGATTTCTAGGGGAAGTGGGTGCTTATCTCCCACAACCGCCCCCGGCGATAACAACCCTTGGAACCCATATATATATATATATATATATATATATATATATATATATATATATATATATATATATATATATATATATCTATATATATATATATATATATATATATATATATGGAGAAGTCTGCTTGCTTACATCAGGAGCTTTTTTGCAATGAAATGCCAATAATCTGACAGTATTTGGAGCCAATACCCTGGTATTTATTTTGTTTGGGTTGACCCTAGACATCTTTCATTGTAGGACTATAGTCTTTGCACTTCTGGTGCCTTGGAACCCATATATATATATATATATATATATATATATATATATATATATATATATATATATATATATATATATATATATATATATATATATATATATATATATGGGATATCTGAGAGAGAGAGAGAGAGAGAGAGAGAGAGAGAGAGAGAGAGAGAGAGAGAGAGAGAGAGAGAGAGAGAGAGAGAGAGAGTTGGTGGGCGGGGGTGTTATGCCTTGATCAAAATTTCGCTGCGAGACTGTATTTCGAAAGGGTAAAATTCAATCAACACCGGTCATTGCTAAAACTTCACGCATGGGCAACAGAAGGTAAACATTACAGACGAAGTTCAGACTGCGATGATGGAAAATGTTTGCATTTTGCCTTCTTCTGGCATTTGCCTCTCGAGGTACATCCATATCTGATCAAGAAATTGAAATTAGTTATTATTTCATCAAATGTGATATTATCTATGACATACAATAGTTAATTCCCATTAGAGTCGCAACGTTAGGAGAGAATAATAGGTATGATCTTTCATTTCAAGAGATCGATAACCAAACATTAATATTGCATTGTATATATAAATCTACTTGTTAGCTTGCTGAATATAAATGTTGATATATTTTGTTTCTAAATTTAGTTACTAAGGTACATACTGGTTGGTTATACATTATATTATGTATTTGGGGAAAAGTTTTTTCTACCGGCAACAATGTTGCAGTAAAACGAAGAGTCTTAGTGCCTGGTGCCTTTGTCAGTAGCGTCAGATGTCAGACGTCGGTCAGTCTACAGTGCAATCAGTATTATTGATTTTTTAGTTGTATTTCTGTTTCCGATACATCTCTTTTTCTTCAGTGGCTTGACTGTTGCTGCAACATATATTTAATACTTGTATTCAGCCCTGTACTAGTCATCCACCATAAGAGATTATATGATGGCTCGTTATCTTTCATATGTCTGTCCGTAGCACATTGTTTTGTGTTGTTTTTTTTTTTTTACTACTCCACTTACTCCTAATTTACTTGGAGGATTGCCATGGAACTTACACATCCGTTAATTTCAAGGCCAGGTTGGTCCTAAACAAATATGGTGCTGCTTAGACATTCAGTTAGTCCTACAATGTAAGATGTATACCCTGGTATTTATTTTGTTTGGGTTGACCCTAGACATCTTTCATTGTAGGACTATAGTCTTTGCACTCCATCCCATTTGCATCCTGACCATGTTTAAAAGTGAAAAGCATCAAGGATATGAAAAAATGCACAAAATGGAGTCATTTAATTTATTGATTTATAAATTCTAACCTGATTGTCTGCAGAAGGCTCCAAATACTGTCAGATTATTGGCATTTCATTGCAAACAGAAGCTCCTGATGTAAGCAAGCAGACTTCTCACTGTCTTTCTGAATTCTAGAATAGTCTATTTCTGTAAAAATTCTTGTCACTGTCCAATATCTGCTGTGTCTAGTTATAATAGTTCAAATACAAATTCAACAAATATATAGGTGGAACTCTTGTGTTTAAGGGATTGTTGAGATGATGCATTCTTTGTTATAAATTAGTAGGGATGGTGTGAGAATACTATAGCATTAATGTATCTGCCACAGCAGCCATCTTGAAAATCTTCTTATTGGTACTACTCCTAAATATATGATCCTATCAACATGGGGTTTTCACAAAAAGACTTCTTATGTCTGATTGACCCTAAATGAAAATGGTGCTAATCTCATGGACCATGTCCACCACAGCAGCCATTTTGAAAATATTGTTATCATTGCACCTTCTGAATGGGAAGTCATATCAAAATTGGCTTTTCTATAGAAAACTTTTAATGATGTCTAGTTGGAAGGAAGATGGTACCACCCTGACGTCCAGGATGACCACCTGTGTGACCTTCTTGAAAATCTTGTTATCACAATTTCACTTAAATGCTTGGTACATCAGAATCGACATGCAGTTTCCACTAACAGACTTTCTATGATGTCTAATTAGCTCTAAATGAAAACTGTGCCAATCTGACATCCTGTATAGTCACCAGAGCAACCATGTCAAAATCTTTCTATTGCCTACTCCTCCAGATCGGAAAGGTTTTTAAACATGGACTTTTCACTGGAATAGTTCTTTTAGTCTCTAGTCTTATAGTCTTGGATAAATATTTTGCAAATCTGCTATCTAGTATGGCCACTATATCAGCCATCTTGAAAATCTTATAGCTATTCCTCCTAGATATATTGTCATATTTGACATTGGGTTTTCACCAGAAGACTTCCTACAATGTCTGTTTGATTCCAGATGAAATTGGTATCCTGTATGGTGACCATGGCAACCTTTTTTGAAAATCACTTTATATTAAAACCTATCTTGATCAACCTTTGCGTTGAGTGACCAACAGCAGAACACAATAAATGGCCATGATTTTATGCAAAATAAACATGTTCATCACTGTTAAGAATAACCACATGACAAACAGTCCTTTGTAACAACAAGCACATAGGAAGGTATGCAGGCAAAGTACAGACTGTTCTTTGCAACACTGCCATGAAAGACCACATCATAAGAGCATATAAACAACATTGACTTGTTGATTTTTTTCATAGGAATCTGGGACAACTGTGCAAATATATGAGAATTTTTTTACTAGGTCATCATTCGAGTGTGTCTGCTACGAACAAGCTGGTATAACACCGATTCAGTGCCATCACTTTTTTGGTTATACATGCTTAGTCGTGATGGTATATGGGCTGGTGCATGCAGGCAAGGCGATGGGTGCCGATTACTCATGGACCTGAGTTCAAAACTCGGAAGAGTATGAATTTAATTTCTCTGACCTGTATGATAGTATTGTTTGTATTAAACTATTATTTCTGACCACTATTATCAAGATTCTGCTACAGAATCCAGGGATAGCACTGTCTGTTTTGTCTGGTATATATTTATTATTCTTTGTAATACAAAAATCCTATATACCTTGATTTCTTTCATAGGAATCTGGGACGACTGTGCATATATATATGAGAATTATTTACTAGGTCGTTATGTGAGTGTGTCTGCTACGTACAAGCTTGTATAACACCGATTCAGTGCCATCACTTTTTTGGTGATGCTTGCTTTATTGTGTATATGGGCTGGTGCGTGCAGGCAAGGCGATGGGTGCCGATTACTCGTGGACCTGAGTTCGAAACTCGGTAGAGTACGAATTTAATTTCTCTAACCTGTATGCTAGTATTGTTTGTATTAAGCTATATATATATATATATATATATATATATATATATATATATATATATATATATATATATATATATATATATATATATATATTCTGAAAAGACAGGTTCTGGGAACTGAAATCCATCATAATAAGAGGATAAATTATGATGTTATCATTTGGATAGTTGCACAGTTTTTCCAGTGCATGTCATTGTGAAAAAAATGAAGTCACATTTTGTATTGTGTAAGATGTAATGCTAACAAAAAAAGGCAAAATATTTGCACAGGTATGATTTTCTCAGTATTATCCCATTGCCAAATCAAACCTTTGAAATATTTAAAACTTTTTTTATACGATGGCACATAATAAAAAAAACTGTTTATTGTTTTTGCAACAAAATATATCAGGAATTTCTTTATGACTTAGCAGTCACTCTGTTGTCTACACTGACAGTGGTATGCAAGTTTTTTTTTTAAAAAAGTTTTTGTAGAAGTTTTAATTTTCATATATATTATCAACCCATTTATGGATTATCATCATACTTAGCTTGAATTGTTATGAAGTTATGACATATTTCTGCATGCTCAATTGCCCCATCCCATACACATTCATGTACATGGTACCAGTCAGAGAAAATCAGTTAAGATTTTTGTTATAGTTAGTTTTCATAGGCATATATTTCCTAAACCCTAGATAGTTTCTCATCATCTTTTGCCCATTTACTCTTAGGTTAGAGACATAACTGTGCAAAATCTGCATTTACATTTTGGTTCATGTGATTTTATTTGTTTGTCTCCAAAACTCCATGATGGATTTACTTGTCCTTGTTATGAGTCACTACAAAGCTATGATAGTTAATTTGCGGAAATGATGGTTTCCTCTTTGAGCTTGGGGTCAAGGTCACCAGAACATATTTGTAAAAGATTTAGTTTGAAGTTGTTTTGTTTTCATTTCCTTGTATTTTCTAAACACCTTGATGGTTTTTCTTAATACATTGGATGAATCATTTTGATACTAAAACACTTAATTCTGCAACATGTTTGATGAACATTTGACAGTGGGTTGAAGGTCAGATGTTTAACATCAATGCTTTCATCATCGTTATACAGGCTCTGGTCTTGATTCATTTTGTACATCAGTCTGTTACTTATTTTGTTTCAACACAGTATCTTTAGCTTTATACTGTCTACCATTACCATAATTTGTTGGTATCTAAGGAAGAAGCAAGTTGATTTGGGGGTCATACACTCAAATTTCAGGGCCACTGACTATAAGAAAAAAAAATGGTTTGCACACAGTATATGTATTAGTATTTCTACATCATAGACCTAGACCAAACCTTGTGGATAGTTTGCACTTAGGGTAAGGAAAAATCCTATTGGTTCCAGGGTCAAAAGGTCATTTTTTAGGTACACAGTGACTGGAAGAAAATTACTTCAGCAAAATAACTTTAATTCTGAAGGACACTGTTGGAAATGAAAAAAAACCCAACAAGTCAGTAGCAGTCTGTGTGGTGTTTCTAGTCACTTTGCCAAAGAAAACAATCCATATGAAGTAGTAGATGATCATGTGGTGGGTTTAGTTCGTTCATCAGCACAGTACATTAATGGTACAGTTATTGACAAATGGTTGAAGGGCCTCTGTGTTTCACAAGGCCCTAGCTCTGTATGTGATGTATGTAACATGTCAAAACTCAACAAGGGCTTAACTTGTGCATCACTTGTGCATATTACCTGAATAAGGTGCTTAATGGGTTTAATTGGATAGAAGAAGGCAATGCTAGAAGCATGGCACAACTTTAAAACTTTTTTTGGAGAGGTCATCTTCATTTAAAAAGATGTAATGGAAATTGTACACATGCATAAAATGGGCAACTTCTGTTTCCCAAAAAGATTTTAGTTGCTTTTTCTCTCACTAAAAATTGAGCCATTTTATCATCATTATTATTATTATTATTATTATTATTATTATTATTATTATTATTATTATTATTATTATTATTATTATTATTATTATATACCTTTAGAAATTAAAAAAAAGAAGACCTTAACATAATTAGGGGTCCAGATCATAATTTTCTCACCATGTGTGACAGGTTAGGGAAAAAGTTTCATTCCAGGTTTGTATGATCTTGTGGTTAATTTACCTTACTGATTAATTACAACAGTGCTGATGACACATTAACTACTTATCAAAACATTAGGAACAACAGAGTAACTTGCTTTTTGATACATTTCACTGTTTAGGTTGTAAAGCAATAATAATTCTGTCACCATAGTTAGTGAGAACAGAAATGAACTGAATGGGAAAAAGAAATTATAGGTGATGTAAGTGAACATATTCAGCACATATGTGACAGAAAGAGGACATCAGATTAGTAGATTTACAAATTCTGATTAGTGACATCAGATTAGTAGATTTACAAATTCTGATTAGTGACATCAGATTAGTAGATTTACAAATTCTGATTAGTGACATCAGATAAGTAGATTTACAAATTCTGATTAGTGACATCAGATTAGTAGATTTACAAATTCTGATTAGTGACATCAGATTAGTAGATTTACAAATTCTGATTAGTGACATCAGATTAGTAGATTTACAAATTCTGATTAGCGACATCAGATTAGTAGATTTACAAATTCTGATTAGTGACATCAGATTAGTAGATTTACAAATTCTGATTAGTGACATCAGATTAGTAGATTTACAAATTCTGATTAGTGACATCAGATTAGTAGATTTACAAATTCTGATTAGTGACATCAGATTAGTAGATTTACAAATTCTGATTAGTGACATCAGATTAGTAGATTTACAAATTCTGATTAGTGACATCAGATAAGTAGATTTACAAATTCTGATTAGTGACATCAGATTAGTAGATTTACAAATTCTGATTAGTGACATCAGATTAGTAGATTTACAAATTCTGATTAGTGACATCAGATTAGTAGATTTACAAATTCTGATTAGTGACATCAGATTAGTAGATTTACAAATTCTGATTAGTGACATCAGATAAGTAGATTTACAAATTCTGATTAGTGACATCAGATTAGTAGATTTACAAATTCTGATTAGTGACATCAGATTAGTAGATTTACAAATTCTGATTAGTGACATCAGATTAGTAGATTTACAAATTCTGATTAGTAGATTGGCTCCTAAACAAGAAACAATTATTATCAACATAAATTTTGCATGTTTAAATTTGATTGAAAACAAAACAAGTGCATATTTTTGCATTGTAATGTATTCTGTATTCTGACTGTACTCTAGTAAAACTGTTTTGAATATGAATCCTTTTCTCATTGAAATTATTTCAATAATAATAAATTAATACAGTGTTTGAGTTTTAGTGTATTGTTAAGTAATTGAAAAAAGAAAAAGAAAAAAGTTTTAGTGTATTGTTAAGTAATTGAAAAACAGAGATAACATGTTTATGGCTAAAGTTATGTGCAGAGATGTTTGCAGAGTGACACACACACATACACACACACTACCAAATTAGACAACTCTAAGGTTCATATTCTTGACTCTGGATAGAAGAGTGTTGTGCTTCTCAATCATCAAATTGCAGTGAGTTGTCACTGAGAAACCCACTACAATTTGCCTCAGGGCTGTTTCTGTCTCTAAAGGTCAAATATCATAATGATTTTTAGTTTTCAAATTATTATAATACAACATATATTTAAACAAATCCCCTTTAGTTTGCTCTGCATGCTCTGTAAAGTTATTTCCTTCAGAAAGTTGACACATTTTGTGAAAGATTACAAATACATTTAATATAAATTTTATAACTAATTATTTATATTTTTATACTGAACTCGTGCTTCTAAAATCACATTTCATATATATATATATATATATATATATATATATATATATATATATATATATATATATATATATATATATATATATATATATATATATCTGAATGGCTTGAGCATATGAAATTATTTGTTTCAAAATATAAAATATTAAAATAGAATGAAAATATGAAAAGGTTACATATACCTCTGGTTGAACTGAAGATCATTTCAAATGTGCCTGCGTTGCATGTTTGAATATCAAGGACTCTGGTTGAGATATACTGAACTGTTCAGTTATGCATGAAGACCCAAACATTCAACATTTTTTTAACCCCTTAATCATCTGATGCACCAATTCTGATGCCTATTCATATTTTCATATTTCTTTCCTAGTCGGGACATGGACCTAATTGACAGAGTTTTCTTTGTGCACAGGCATGAAAATGTTTGGCAATACCAGAGTCTGGAAACATAATTTTAACTAGTTTGGTATAATGATCTGCTATGAGGAATGGTAAATTGAGTTTTGCCACAAAAATTAGCCTGCAAAATCTGAGTAATTGCCACTTTATTTACTTTTGATCCAGTAGCAGGTAACATCTTAAAGTGGGTTTGTTACAGTAGCAGGTAATGTCTTAAAGTGGGTTTGTTACAGTAGCAGGTAATGTCTTAAAGTGGGTTTGTTACAGTAGCAGGTAACATCTTAAAGTGGGTTTGTTACAGTAGCAAGTAACATTTTAAAGTGGGTTTGTTACAGTAGCAGGTAACATCTTAAAGTGGGTTTGTTACAGTAGCAAGTAACGTTTTAAAGTGGGTTTGTTACAGTAGCAGGTAACATCTTAAAGTGGGTTTGTTACAGTAGCAGGTAATGTCTTAAAGTGGGTTTGTTACAGTAGCAGGTAACATCTTAAAGTGGGTTTGTTACAGTAGCAGGTAACATCTTAAAGTGGGTTTGTTACAGTAGCAGGTAATGTCTTAAAGTGGGTTTGTTACAGTAGCAAGTAACGTTTTAAAGTGGGTTTGTTACAGTAGCAGGTAACATTTTAAAGTGGGTTTGTTACAGTAGCAGGTAATGTCTTAAAGTGGGTTTGTTACAGTAGCAGGTAACATCTTAATGTGGGTTTGTTACAGTAGCAAGTAATGTTTTAAAGTGGGTTTGTTACAGTAGCAGGTAACATCTTAAAGTGGGTTTGTTACAGTAGCAGGTAACATCTTAAAGTGGGTTTGTTACAGTAGCAGGTAACATCTTAAAGTGGGTTTGTTACAGTAGCAAGTAACATTTTAAAGTGGGTTTGTTACAGTAGCAGGTAATGTCTTAAAGTGGGTTTGTTACAGTAGCAGGTAATGTCTTAAAGTGGGTTTGTTACAGTAGCAGGTAATGTCTTAAAGTGGGTTTGTTACAGTAGCAGGTAACATCTTAAAGTGGGTTTGTTACAGTAGCAAGTAATGTCTTAAAGTGGGTTTGTTACAGTAGCAGGTAACATCTTAAAGTGGGTTTGTTACAGTAGCAAGTAACATTTTAAAGTGGGTTTGTTACAGTAGCAAGTAATGTCTTAAAGTGGGTTTGTTACAGAAGATTCATTGGCCTTATGCAGTGGTGTCTGCATATGGCAGGTGATATTGAATTTATTTCCTTGATACATGTTACTGTCTTTAAATCCACTTTATAAATAAAACACTGCAAGCTCAGGACTTTTGCTACATGCTTACACACACACTTTAATTCTGATTTCTAGCACTCCAATTTCCCTTACAGAGTCTTCTTAACACATCTTGAATAGTAGAATAACAATTAAACAAGCAAAACATCCAGGTATTCCTCAAGTGTTTCTGCCAAAATAATTTTTTTTTTTCGCAAAGCCATCATGGACCACCCTCTGATCCATTTATTATTTAAAACACATAAAACTTTTGGCTATAAACTCTCAAGACAATAACAGTATGATGATCAATTAACAGCATGTTGTGTACATATGTTAGCATTCTTAATTTGATTTCTCAGTCTTATTGGTAATTGTACCTCAGGAACAGTTCCAGTTGCCACTAGACTGGCTCTTCCTGGTTTCTGTAGTAAGAGGATAGAATGAATAGAAACAATATTTCTTGAACAAAAAAATGGTTTAATTTTCAAAAGAAAAAATATTTTGACCATAAAAAATTATTTGTGGTGGACAGTCTGTAAAACAGCCTTTTTGTCCTGGTAAAATCACATTAAAATCTTATGCTTAATAGCATATCTCGATCTGAGAGCTGTTGACAGTCTTCTTTAGTTACATCCTTAGGCCAGTTATTCATATTAACTATCTGGATTTCTCACTAAATTTAACCCGGTATAAAATGATGCTGATCCACCATCAGATATACCACAATCACCAGATGTATTAAAGACTTTAAATGACTTCTAATAAAACCACTGCATAGTATTTAACCATGTTCTATAGAAAATGTCCTGGTATAGAAGGCATTTTAGATTTGTACAAGTTGAATGAGATGAAAACTTGGTTCATATACTTGTACAGTACTAATCATGACAATTTGGAACTAGATTTGCAGTAATAATTGTGTATTTAAATATGTCTTTTTAACATGGATTTTGATATCAGCACATGTTTTGTGTTTATTGAAGTAAACTAACATATTTTGTTAACATTTCTACAACAGGATCTCTTGGACCAAGATTTCTTGGACAATTTCTCTAGCATTAGGCTGTTAGACTAGTATCAGGCAGACAAGAAAATTCAGACCTGCATTGATGTTTTCTTTCCAATTTTCATGCAATCATTTTCCATATCTTTACATAATTTGAGGTTGGCTGTTGGATGCAGTAATAGACTAAACACTTAAAGGATGTGCTGCCACATATAAAGATAGTGACTTCAGTGTAGTAACTATAGTCTGATTACACTAGATATTAAATTGAATCAGTTAGTTGCAAAACTATGTTTTTAAGTTTTGCTGTTTTTTAGTTTGCACCATTATGATCTTTACAATTAAAAATGACCACCAGGCAATTTGTGCTCTCCCGATGTCAATTTTTAGTTGCAAATTTGACCATTTTGCTCGTAACTTGAAATATTTACTGATGATGGGGTTCATTAAAGCTAATTAGCACTTTGGCCTGTTTGTAGAGTTTGCCACTTAAATATCTAGGGCTTGATCCTTAGTTTAAGTCATCTCTTCAACAGTTTTTCTTGATTGCAGTTTAATGATGAAATTTGTTCAGCTTTAATACTGTGAAACCTGAGGAAAAATACAGTTATTTGATCATTAGTTATGAAATACATATACCACGAAACTTTTTTAGTAATATGATGATATATAAATAATCAAAAACAGTGAAACCCTAACAAGCTTTGTAAAATTGAACAAATAATTTATTTCCTTTGAAAATAAAGTATAAACTTCAGTGGTATTTCAAATAAAATCTAATGCTGAAGGTGTTGACGTGCCTGTTATTATTATTATTATTATTATTATTATTATTATTATTATTATTATTATTATTATTATTATTATTATTACTTTATTTAAAGAGGGTAACTCAATTAGCTAAGAACTAATCTACCTTGTGGCCAATAGTCTTGAATGTACTAAAGTACTATGATGACCTTAAGGGTAATGATTTTCCAAGTCTTTTGATGAATCACAGTAATATAATCCAAGAAGTTCTTGCTTCAGTTCACTCTAATTTCAAGTTAATGTATCTGTCCAAGAATATGATAGATGAGAACTTTATATATCAAGAGAATTATATTTTGAATAAATAATTGCAGACCAAATCAAATACTGAAAACAACAAATGATTCTACTTCAGGATCTTACAACATGAAGAAATAATTTTCCAGTAAACAATATTATATAAAAAAAACTAAGTTAAAAATGTGTAACTTGGATAATGTCAAAAGTTTCTTTATTCAACTAAGTTATAATTAGAAGGTCCATTAATAAAGTTATACTAAAGAACATGATAATGTCCTTGACCTAGACTAAAGTAAAAATCTTAATATTGAACCTATACTCACATAGAAATAAAAATTTTTTATAAGCTGTTTACAGAATATAAAAAAAAATCAATAATTCTGGTCAGGTAGACAATAAATTTGATTTTGGACAAGGTCAGCTTCAAGATACAATTTTACATAATCCACAGCATATAATGAATAAAAAACTAACCAACAATGCAAATTAAATGTCAGTGACCACTTGTCATGAAAGAACTTTATATTGACAAGGTGTGGTCTCCTCTCTGTTCAGGTTAATCCACTATAATAGTTTTTTTTGGATTGATTGATACATTTCATATAATATTAGGAGCAAAACTATTCTGCATTCTAGACTGAATTTCATAGAAGCAAAGGGGCAATCAAGCAGTGAAGATTCTGTTCAATTTATAAAATAACTGACAATTTTATTCACTAACTTTGCATCCTGTAATCTTGATTTATTGTCTTTTCTTTGGAACTTGGGCATCCAGAAATTGATTCCAAATGAAGTTGGTGTTCATAAACCTTGCAAACTTTCTTTGATGTTATAAATTGTACAGTACTGTGTGTGCGTCAGGTTCTGTAAGCAATATAACTGCTGTCAAATCTGGTCATGCAACCACTCATATATAGTGACCACATTATTTTAGTTTTTTACTTTTCCAAAACACCTGATTAATTTTTTCCAGCATATAGCACCCAGCTGTTTAATGTGTCTGACAAAAATAGGGAAAAATTTGCAGCTGTTCTGTGGCTTGAACCTGGGATATACATAACTCAAGACAGACACAGCTTGAACTATCCAAACCAATGAAGATTAACTATTCCTGCAAAATGTTCTCCATGCTTGTTGAAGACACATGCTATTGTCTTCTTTATTCATGATCATACAGGCTGACTATAATAACTTGGGCTGGAAGTAAGGATTTTTTCAAATACGGTATTTCTTTATTGCATGATCCTACTGCTGCCACCAAATATTGGGGGGAGGGGGTCAGGGTGACACTGGCTAAACTGGGGATGTTGTATAACCTGGGTTCTAGTTAACTTCAAACTGGTGCTCTGCAACTGGAACTATCAGAACCAATGCACCCAACTCATTCCTACATCATCACAAATAACGATATATTTCATTCCAATAAACCTTTTTTGCCATTATATATATATATATAATACAGTGTCTCACCTTCATTTAAATGTATGGATGTAGGCATGTGTGTGTGCATGTATGCATACATGTATATATGCATTTATGCATGTATGTATGTGTGTGTAATTTTCTTTCTTTATTTCTTTCAATTTAATTGTCTGTCTTTCTTTATTTATCTGTATACACTATATCCGTCACAACTGGTATCTAAAGACTGCAAAGTATTGGTGTTTGTTGGAGCCACACACTAAATGATTGTTATACATCAGTTAACTGTAATAGTTAATAACAATCCTTTTGTAAGTATTCTTTGGGATAAATCAATACAATATGTAATGGAGCTGTTCAATTTTTCCTTTTTATTTCTTCTATGATAATTGGAGATCTTTGTCCTTCTTGAAATATGGTAGACATCCCCTGTTCAGGTTAGATCCATTGTATTTATACATTTTTTACAGGTATTGTTAGAGGTGATGAATATATATTCAAGGAGTTGTCTGACCAAATTGGAAAGCCAGGAGAAAATGTAACATTTAACTGCAGCATTTTGAAGAAGACTACAAATGGGTCAGTTATACCCCCGGAACCTTTGACCATTGATTGGACCTTTACAGCATTGTCCACCAATGTTTCCAGAACTATCTACACCTTCACAATCAACAACACTGATGTTACAAGCAGCACTTCGTCAAACCTGGCAAAGTATTATAGTCCCATGGGAAGTCTGGATGTTACAGTGATTTCTATTGGTACAAGAGATGCTGGCAAATATGAGTGTTCCATTAGGAACACTGGGAAACAAGCTGTAGCATGGCTAAGCATAAATGGTATGTTTCTATATGAATATAGTATATATCAATTTAGATTAGGCTTTCATCAATGCCATTTTATGAGCTAATACATTATTACATGTCAGTCAGTCTCATAATGTAAGATTGATAGATAATTAACATTCATGGGGTTGGGCTGTCAATTACCAATTTGATAATTTGCAAAATTATTAATATGGTAAAAATATATAAACCTGGCAAATAATTATGAGAATAAATATTGTGTACACAACTTTTCTGGAGACCTCCCGATATCTGAGGCATTTTCTTCCCACTGGGTACCTCATATTCGACAGTTGTCTTTAAGCCAGGCTAAAGAGATAACTTTATATTTATCCTTTTTATTCAGCACTCATTTACATTCAATAATTAGAATTCAAAAAAAGGTATCAAAATTTCTGCCATTATGGATAAATCACATAATTTACTTGAATCATTCCAGACAATATGTTGGTAGAGAATCAAACTCATAATCCCTGTGTCAGAAGATAAATATGTGCCTCCCAAGTTGACTGACTCAGTTGAGAAAGGCACTTAGCTCCAAATTCCTTGGCATGATATATGTATTGCAAACAAAATTGGTAAAAGTGCATTTAAAACAAACCAAGCAATGAATCCAGGCAATTTTTAAATGTTATTTTTATGCACTTCCCTTTGTATTGTAATCATATTTATGTCTGTTAATTACTCTGCACATTTTCTATCTGGTATAGGTCATTAATTTAACTGTTGTATGTCAAGTCAAACTGAATACTGTAAAGATCCCTATCTGCATAATGCAACTTTTGATCTATGTTGTTTGTTCTACAAATTACTTCTAGCAAACTGCACAGATCCAGATCTGCCAGCACATTAATGTCCTGGCAGATCTAGGTCTGTGCAGTTTGCCATTGGACAATATATATGTCTGTGCAGTTTGCCATTGGACATGATGAATAGGCATATATATATATATATATATATATATATATATATATATATATATATATATATATATATATATATATATATATATATATATATATATATATATAAAGTAGTCATGTGGTTATTGATAGGTTGCCATTAAACTTGGTAAGCATTTATATGGTCATCACCTGAGCTGAATTTTGACTAATCTTACTGCTGAAGCAATTTTCTTTGGAGTTATTGCCCATTTTGTCTTGTAACATGGCACAATCTCATAATGCAACCGGTCCCTACCCTAAGGGTTTGTTGGATTGGCATAAAACTTTGTAAGTAGTATGGTCATCATCTGAAGATGTACATGACAGATCACTTTTTTGTGGCAAATAGAGTTATTGCCCTTATTATGTAATCTCAGTAGCATAGCTTAACTAGTCCCACAGTTTATGATGGATATTTTTGTTAGATTTATTGCCCTTGTTGTTGAATAATTAAAATAATAATAAAAATGATGATGATGATGATGATGATGATGATAATAATGTGGATTTAGGAAAGCACCTAATCTTAAGAAGCTCTAAGCACTTTACAGTTTTCGATGATACATAAAAACTTGCAATGACAAGATTATAAAAACAAACACCATTAACTTAACAAAACATAAACATGTTGACAGTAATTAAAGAAATAAAAATTAGTCCTTAAGTCTGTTCTTGTAGTTGAAATAAGTGACTTGTAAGAGCATGTTTTCTTTATGTGGAAAGTTAAATGATGATATTTACTTATAATTTAGAATACACGGTAGGAAATTATCTTCTGAACATAAATTACATATTTTGCATGGAATACTGTGAAACTTACTCTATAGTGTGTCCGTCATTTTAAGTTGCACAGTCTGTCAAATTATTGTGCTGTATTTAATTCTGTAAGAGTTAATGCCCTTTTTTCCTTGTAGCTGGAATTGGTGGATAACATAATTTTGTAAATACAACTACTCTTGCAGTTTTTGTTGATTGTTGTGAAATTTTGTGTATTTTATGGACATTATTGGAAGATATGCATGTTGATCACTCATTGAGGGATAAGCGGGAGTATGTTTATGTGAAAAAATTGCTCACCATTTCTGTTTGCTAATTTTTATTATTTTTGAAATAATGGATCAATTTCCAGGGACTTCCATTTGATTTATAGTTGGAGGGTGAGTTACAAAAATAGGTGCGGGTTTTGGGGGACCTTTCCCAATGGGGATACAAGTGTTACTTTTTTAAGAAGCTCGGTGTAAAGTAAAAGTTAGGTAAATAACCTGGTTCCTGTCTGATAAGAAAAACCCTGAATTATACTTGAATATAAAATTCATTTTCAGTGGATATTTATATTTGGTTGCAACTATCACAAAAGTAAATATTGCTCAAAATTTTTGATAATGCTAAAATATGTCTCATACATGAACATATACAAAGATCCACAAAATACTTGCATTACAATTTTGTAAAAAAAAATATTTTTCTTATCTTAAAGTCTTTTGCTTTATATGGAAAGGAAAATGATGACACTTTAGACTTAGGTCTAATTCTTTTTTTATCATAACTTGACCCATAATTGTAATAGATCACTTCAAAAAAATTATCTTATATATTTAAGCAATGGATAAAGCATTTAAATAATTAGAATGCATTAGAAGAAAAGGTTTTTAGCAGATATGATTGTGGTGAAAAAAAGCCAAGTGGAAAAAATATTAATTGCTGAAAATCAGTAAATGGAAATTTTTGTCAGTCTTTGGTTCAGCCTCTTTGTTATTCCTTATTCATAACATGCAAATTGGACAACAAAACATGTCATGAATATCAGGAGTTGTCGGATTAAAAACAGAGCCATATACACCATAGAAACAATTTAAAAGAAGCACACCATCCAATCAGTATATAGAAGACCAATATGGAAAGAACAAATTTGGGTGTTTTGTCAAAATGTGGTTTGGGGAATGTGACCCTGGACTTGTATTTTAAAAAGCCTAAATGTTGCTCAAAAAGAAGTGATGGTACCAAAAGTTATACATGACAGAAGTTGCTGTCATGACCTATTATTGGCAAGACATATCAATATGTCCATGTATAACATTTCAGACTGTGATGGCAACAGCATCAGCAGTGCTATGGTTTGACATAAAAGTATTTGAATGGGAAGGCATCTTTCACTTTTATGACTGATGGCAGCAGTATCAACAGTATTAGGGTCCTACTTGAAACTTTTTCAAGGGTAAAACATTGGCAACAGCATCAACAATCATAATGTTCTGTGTGAAAGATTTGTAATGTTAAGATACTGTATGTTTCACATTTTTGACAGTGATGTTAGCAGCATCAACAATGTAAGGGCAGATTAAACGCCCTAGCCCAGTGTCCTGGAATATTTATTTTCAAAGTTGAACAAGTACAATTTTGAAATATATGACTTATACATGTGCCTATTTCCTTTTTTCTTATTTTAGAATAAGTTGGACAGGTGATAATTTTCTTGCTTTAGTCACTTTATCTACCTATATCTGCACATTCATGCCCTCAAGGCATACTGAATGTTTGAGTCTATATCTCTCCATATTGCATAAACTGGGATACTACAGTACTAAAAGTTGTTACTGATTATCTTTGCATGTGTGCTTGTCCTGTTGTTGCTTGAAAGCATAATTGGCTAAGTGACCAAATTATCTGCCAATCAAAACAATTCTAACAAACAAATTTAGTATAATTGCTTAGGAATATTTTTAAAGGCTTTGTTATATTGTTTCTCACTACAGAGACACAAAAGTGGATCACTCTTTGATTTATGTCTAACGAGTCTTTGCAATTAATAAATGGCAATTTACTGACATTGGTGTTGGCTTCCTTAATAAATTAATTAAATGACAGTTGAGTGTAACAACTTTTAAATTTTTGATTGATGATACAGAAGAACAGTTTCTACTTGACCCATTTGAAGTAAAGTGATTATGCTATCTGTGTTTACATTTAAACTACAAAATGCATGTCGTGACAACTTTCAAAGTGATTGAAGAGTGTGTCATCTTTACTATGTGGATAAAATGAATTGACTTATTTTGGATATTAAGGTTATTGGGAAATTTCAGAGAAGGAACAGTGACATGTAAGGGGAAGGATATAAATTGTAATGCTGCCACTGAGTCCAAGGTAACTATTGCCCTAAAGAGATATAGACTAGACTGTGTGGCAGGAAAATGTGTTAAATATGACACCACTGAGACAGAAATTTTCAGTCCCTATGGGGCTGTTATTTATCCTTGATTTTAATCATTGAAGGAAATATGTTTTGCAATTGTTTGTGATAATAGCCAGCACCTGCAGAAATCTATGAGGTCTCTTGCTAATATTCTATTAGGTAAGGACATATTTAAACAAAATGTAAATGACTTATAAAAATAAATGATGGCTCTTTATTAGATCATGTACCTACCCCATTTTGGAAAACCATTGTCTCATGGAAATACTCTGTGCATTCCAGAAGAATTATGCAGAACTTAGTGTTAATTACAAAAACATACTCTGGTCATCAAGTCTCCCAAAAAATGTTATGGAAATCAGAATTCCAGTAAATTTCGTTCAATTCTTATTGTTATAAGTCCTGATACCACTGTATTGGAGAAGGATATAGTGATTATGAGAATACCTTCATAATTGAAAATTGAAAACTTAAACCCTTTTAGGAAACATAGATATATATATATATATATATATATATATATATATATATATATATATATATATAGTATATTATTTCTTTTTTTATATGGATTATTAAAGTGTTTATATCTCATTGAATCTAGGCAAGTTCTTGGAAATTTTGGGACATATGAAAAGGTACATAGAACAAGTGAATTTTCTGCAACCACTTGTTTTGGAAAAGTGGATTAAAAAACATTTAACCTGAATGTTACTGTCCTTTTAAAAAAGATTTTCTTATGGCGAGGCATCAGTACATAAGTCACATTTCATACGGTATAGCAGCAGCATCAAGCAATGTTAACATATTATGTGAAAGAGTCTGTGAATGTCATATATATTCAACATCAGTTCTGATGTCCAGCTAAAACTTGAACACAATACTACTGTATGTTAAGTTTGTACTCTTGTATAGCAGGAGTCTTGACTGCATCATAATGATGTCATACACTGATATGTCTAATTCAGTACACATCAGTTTTTCTTTATGGGTCTTTGTACTTTCACTATGCAGATTTTTGTAGTGTGGCATGTTATCATATCTATCCCATGCGTTTTTAAAAACTGTAAAATTTGCATTATATTTGCTGACCAACTATATGTATTCATATTGCAGATATCCCATTACACTGTAGTACTTTTTCTTACTGAATTCTATGTACATTCAATTCATTTTATTACCTATAGCTGCCAAAATATTTTATTATTTTTTTGTTCAGTTCAGCACTGCTCTTTGCATTTTGCTTCCATTATGGTGTAAAGTCAGCTGGGTTATCATTCAGATATGTTCTTTTCATTTATGCTGTATATTACCAAGCACAAAATTCAAATGCATTTGGTTTGTTAGGGTCCTGGTCAATTGGTTTCCATGGGTATAGAAGAATGCGCAGTAGGTATTCCATCAGTTGTGTCTACGGCTGTCATGAATACCAAGAAAACTGATTTCACAAGATGTGTAAAGATTTCTTACTTGATGGTAGAATTCACCAGTTGTTTTCTTTTCCATTGTTCATCATTACTAGATAGTCACAAGATGTGTAAAGATTTCTTAGTTGATGGTAGAAGTCACCAGTTGTTTTCTTTTCCATTGTTCATCATTACTAGATAGTCACAAGATGTGTAAAGATTTCTTAGTTGATGGTAGAATTCACCAGTTGTTTTCTTTTCCATTGTTCATCATTACTAGATAGTCACAAGATGTGTAAAGATTTCTTAGTTGATGGTAGAATTCACCAGTTGTTTTCTTTTCCATTGTTCATCATTACTAGATAGTCACAAGATGTGTAAAGATTTCTTACTTGATGGTAGAAGTCACCAGTTGTTTTCTTTTCCATTGTTCATCATTACTAGATAGTCACAAGATGTGTAAAGATTTCTTAGTTGATGGTAGAATTCACCAGTTGTTTTCTTTTCCATTGTTCATCATTACTAGATAGTCACAGGTCCAGAGTTTTGTCAATATTAAAAGTGTTTGCAATGGATTCCCATTTAGTGCTACAATTGTTTATCAGGGGAGGTAAACCAAAGTGTCATTCTGGTTACATTGAAGTTCAATTGAGGACTTTAAATTAACCAAGTATCTGTATTTACTTAAATGCTAGAGTGAATGGCCACATTATTCTCACTTTTTGATAGGTTTTAAACATAGTATTGATGGTGTGCTGTTTGTAATACTTTTACAATTTCCTCTATCAGATTGTCCTTCTTCCTGATATTTCCAAATTACATGGTTATTTTAGATAATTTGTTAATTTTACTGTAGGTAATTGTTCATGAAGTTATTACTTGTCAACTATTTATTTAAGTTATTTGTTGAGTTATTTTGCCTTTATTTTATAAATAATTACTGATTCATTCTTCTTTCTAGCCACTTTCATTGTATTTGCCAATATGCATTCACACATAGTAATGTCTGACACTAAAGTCCTTAGATATTTTCATTGTTTCACAAACTGAGCCTGTGACATTCTTATTCTTTTCTTACTTCTCTGTATCTAAAGCTTGTACACACTAAATATTACATAAAACAACATTTAAATAAAAATGTATAATATCAGTTTGTATAATATCATCTTTGATGTGGTGATAATGTTTCCAAATGCAGTATCAGCTTCATCTTTCCATAAAGTATTCATGCTAAAACAATTACATTTCGACCACTTTACATTAGTTATAAAAGAGAGGCATATTTGCAGAATATTTTCTCTTGTAGAGGGAGTTCTCTGCACTTTAGTGGACCAGAAAGACAATTCTACAGTTTACACTTTAGGAGAGACAGCATCTTTCAAGTGTCAAGTCAAATTTTCTGGTACAGAAAGACCAAACATATCATGGAGGTTTGGTGGCAGAGATGTGTCAGAGAAACCAATGGTGGAAATTAGTGATACTTTGGTTACATCAGCAGTGAACTTAACAGTATCAAAAAACACTCTTGCCAGTAAGACTGTGACGTGTTTGGTTACATTTTATACCGTGTCCTACCCATGCTTTGTCGATATTATTGGGGAAGGTAAATTTTGTTATTTATTACTTCATATCTCAATGAATTTGTTGTGAAAGATTGCTTTTGTTAAGTCATAAATCATAAAGGATTAATTTTAGTCAGTTTGCTGTTTTTTGTAATCTTTCCACAATACTACCTTAACATGCATGAAACATTACAAAAATAAGCCTCTGCTTTGTAAATCTTTAGTAAATATTGTTTGTTGTCAATGAGGCATAATTGGTTATCCATAAGGCATATTTGTAATCAATGATGCATTTTTTATTATCAATGAGGTATATTTTGTTATCAGTGAGGTATATTTTGCTATCCACGAGGCATATTTTGTTATCAGCAAGGCATATTTGTTATCAGAGACATATTTATTAATGAGGCATATTTTGTTATCAATGAGGCATATTTTGTTATCAATGAGGCATATTTTGTTATCTATGATGCATATTTTGTTATCTATGCAGCATATTTTGTTATTATTGAGGATTATTTTGTTTTTAGTTTAAATTTTGATAGATGTTCAGTGTATAAAACATGGTTTCCTCTTAAAATAAAATTAATGATGATAAAGAAACCTAATTCTTAAAGTCAAACCTTTATTAGTAATTACCTCCATACAACATATATATGCTCATATTTGTTCAGTTCCATCATTTTTGATACATGAATGCCTTGTCATGTGTTCTGCAACCAGTTTGCTCTCTTAGTTATGTCAGGTACAGATTAACATTATACATTTGAATTATGATGTAACTGTCAGTTCAAGCATGCAATAACATTATACATTTGAATTAAGATGTAGCACCCTTAGTCACTTCAATCATGGAATAACATTTGAATTATGATGTAGCACTCTTAGTCACTTCAAGCATGGAATAACATTTGAATTATGATGTAGCACTCTTAGTCACTTCAAGCATGGAATAACATTTGAATTATGATGTCGAACTCCTTGTCACTTCAAGCATGGAAAAACATTTTACATCTGAATTATTATGTTTTGAAAGCAGTTTTTAGAGCTGGCCTATTCTTGAGAGCTCATAGGAAAATTTAATGACTTTTGCCAGAGGTAGGCTTTGTGTTAGAGTAAAATATAGGAAAAATTGGTGATCTTTACTTCAGATGCTGCTTATTTTTGAGAGCACATCATAGAAAATGTGGTGAATTTTGCTTGAGGTTGGCTTAAGTTTTATGGCAAAAGAGGAAAATTGGGTGAATTTTGATATTTGAGAGCAAATCATATTTTCCTAAGCCAATTAATTTGGCTTTTATAAATAAAATCTTATGTATTTAATTTCTTTTTTTCAGATAGGGTCTCAATAGGAAGTGTAAGGTTACAACCACAGCATGATAAAAACATCTACTTGAAAGGAGAGAATGTGACATTGTTGTGTGATGCTGACGGATACCCAAACCCACAATACACCTGGATACACAGAGCACTGGATGGAAGTGACACTATTATTTTACCAGCTACAAGCAGATTATATCAGCTCAGAAATGTGTCAGCAAGCAACACAGGAAATTATACTTGCTATGTAGAGAATTGGGTCAAAGGTCAGAAATACAATGACTCCAAGTATGTGCTGATTTACATCAATGGTAGGTTAATTAATTATATTATTGGACTTTTTTGCATGTATTTTTATATGAGTATAACAATAGAACCATATTTACAATATATGTTGGGACACTCCATTTGTTGGAACACCATAAATTAATTTTTAAAGTAATTTTTTTGTGTGCACTGTATGTACTGGGACAAATTGATATTTCTGAGTTGCAAGTTGTGGGAAACCTTTTAAATTGTTCAAAAATTACATGTCAGAAAATGCACTTGAGGTGAAATTTTATATTTTTTTTTTAAAAATCACTTTCTGCTTGAGATAAAACACTTTAGTCCACTCAACATCATCTTGTCAACACAACCTTTTTCCTGCATGTGTATGATCCATTTGTTCGTTGCATTAATATATTTTTAAGTTGTCTCATGCTGTGAAAAATTATCATTGGAGGCAACACATCTCTTGAAGCGGAAAATGCAAGACTAAAGTCAGATTTTTAAAAAATCTGCATTAGTCATGTTAATTCTCACACTCTACCCCCCCCATGTATATTGTAAGTCATTTCAGGAATGAGGTCAAAGTACACTAGAATTTCATCCAAGTTAATGATGATATTGTCATCTTCATGAAGTCATCAAATACTTTTGTTTTCTCTAAATCTTCTGGGCGATGCTGGGTCATTGAGAAGTGCACGAAGCATTATACAGTGTCACTTTAAAAATTGCTCCATTGTTAGTTTATTTTCAAAATTTCCATGAATACTGGTGAAAAGAAACCAAAGTTAGATTCTATATCTCAACCAATTTGTATGTAAAAAGAATTGGAACACTTAAAAGAATTCAAAGTCAGCTGTCGAGGTCATTTTGCTTTGTAATAATATAACCTTTGTATTGATATTCTTTAATAAAAATGGCTACAAGGCATCCAGAGTCAGCTTCTGAGGTTGGTTCATTCAAGTGTAATGATGTCTACATGTGGAAGTTCCTGATCAAATTAAATAATTTCCGACCAAATGAAGTGAACTTTGTATCAGTAAAATTAATGGCAAACACACTGGAAATTTTACTTTAAAAATAAGCAGAAGATCTTCTCATATTGTATCAGAAAACATAAATTGTAGAAAAAATTATAGTGGAGCAACATCCAAAAAATTACAAGGCATTTAATATTATAGTTGCCCCCCCATGGTGTCCGATAACTTATGGAACATTGTTTTGTTGTATCTAGACAGCTATCAAGGATCTCCAAAGTAAATTGTATCATTTGAAATGCAGCCAATGTATCTTCAGTTTTGTGAAACTCAAAGCTTGTCTGACATAACTGTTCCTAACTTTGGTCAAAGTAAAGTGAAATGTGTTAAGTTCTGTTTATTTATGTCTCTATGTTTTTTTAAACATTTTAATATGCTTACAGTTGGTTAGCTTTCAGTTTTAATAATAAGCAGTGTATTATTCCTTTGGTTCTGATTTCATTGATTTTATTCTTCTGAATTTAGAACATTAGTGCATAGTTCATCTTAGTATTGAATATATTTTGTCTCCATGCTTTTGACTTGTTTCCACTGCTATGTTTTAGGGATGTATCAATATCATGGATACTTTAATTTATTTTAGAAAGATATTATTATCAATAGGACATAATTTTAATTTATCTGTGTCAGGAACAGATAGACTCTACTAGTTTACCTTTTAGCAGAAACAACACGACAACTTAAATAGAATTTAAGTATTTATCTGGTAGAAATGAGTCTTATATTGTCATTTTCTGTTTCTGTCATGAATATAAAATTCTTATAGAATGAAATCTTTCCATTATCTTTCTTTTTCCTTTTCTTTCAAACAGAACCGATTTCTGCCTCTAGTAATCCAGGGGATAAACCAAGCTATGACTTGGAAACCACAACACTCTTTCCTGTATTGATTGCTGCCAAAGGAAGTAAGTTTACACTTACAATTTTGTTTCATTTTTTGAAAAAAAAAAGGATGTACCCACTCATCCAACTCAAAGTATATGAGTATAACAAACTTGTGAAATAAAATTCTAGAAATTTATATACTTCCTGTCAGTCTTTTGTATTTGTAATGGCAGTTAGTTTTCAGATATTATAAGCAAATAATCTCTTGAGATCAATGTCCATCATCTTTTTTGTCATGCTTGTATACATAATGCATGCAAAAATTTATGAGATTATTTGTAATGGTTTGTAAAAGCCCATGTATTATGGAAAAGAGGCTTCTGATGAAAAGTCTTAATCAAAAATGTATACCAAGATGAATTGCATTATGTAATCCAGTCTCATACGTTTTGTTACATCAATTGCTATTAACATATCATTGCTATATAAGAGTGACCTAAAACAAAAAAAAACACATGATACCTTTTTGTCTCCAAATAATGTTACTTGATTATAAAAAATTAGAAGTACAACCATTACCTTGTAATTCACACCCTCCCAAGTTAAAATAAGCTTGTTTTAACAACAAAAGTGTTAAATATCATCGGCTTGCCATGGCAGAAGTCAGACTAGACTGGTCTCCCATTGGGTTGAAGGAATGGCAAAAAATTTTGTCAGTCACCAGTTACTACTTCTATTCAGGCCATACCCACATGCTCTTTATGAGATCCCATAAATGCTGTTCTAAATTGGTTAAATAATTGGTTAATTAATTCCTTGGAGTATATTTTAACTTGAGAGAGCATACTCCTTCAGTTTTGTGTCAAATCTCACTTTATCTTCATCATAGGTGAATATTCTGCATTTAACTCATTAACCCCCTAGCACCGCGTTTATAGGGTAGGAGGTGGTAGCGTACTTCTGAGAGTGGTCTTGACATGAAAATGATGGGTCCATTAAGCAACCCACCCCAAAAAAAATCAAGTCCATTTGTTACCCTTCTGCTCATGCTCAGGTAAAAGAGCCAACGAAAATAGACATTTCTAACACAAATAGGCATTAAGTTAACCGAAAATGTCCTGGAAGTCGATGTATTAGGATGTATTCAGAAATATCTCCCAAAATGGATTTCCTACTCACATTTCAGGCAAAAATGACAAAACCTTCCAGGGGTTAATGGGTTAAATTGTCTAAATTCATTGAATGATATGTTAATCATCTCCAATGTAATATCCTGCCTGAGGGTCAAATGTACTTAAAAATTCTGTTGAGTACTCGCCTCATCTTTGTGTGTATGTGTGTGAGTGATTTGGATTTTTAATATTGCTTTAAACAATTTTCAGTCATATCTCTATCATATATGCATTATGGCAGTTTATAGTGATGTCTAGTACTGGGGCATCATGCTTCAGACATGTAGCATTATGTCTCACCCAGTCACATTATCCTGACCAGTCCTAACACTAACCTCTTAGTGAGGCAGCTGTTAGTACCATTTTCAAAAGTCTTTGGTATGACTTGGTGGGGGTTCGAACTTGCAACCTCCCGCCTAAAAAGGTGACATCATTTTTAAGTTATATCAATAATGTCAAATAAATTTTCAATTATTTCTTGTAATAAGATAATTTCTGCATATTTCTCAGGCATTAATCTTAATTCATATCATCTACCTCACAGTAAGTTCAGGATGATGCATGGCTAGTTTTACATATATATGCAAATGTCTTGCTCTCAGTGCTTACGACTGTCCCCAACATTTGCCAGGACTAAGTGTGTTGGATGCAATCATTTTTAAGTTAGTATGTGATAATCACTTCACCTGTATTAATTGTATGAAATGCATGACAAAGCATATATGTGGCATCCTCCTACACTAGTCAGAGACAAGATGGGTGATAATTACATCCAGACACTGTACCAGGGAGATAAGAGAGCAAGGATGGATATGCTTAAAGACCATCACAAGACCATTCAAGGATCCCAGTCTCACTTTTCCCTTCTTCTAATCTACAGCCAGATAAAGGAAATCAGGAAACAGGCTGTCAGAAAGGCAGACCTTGCCTCAATCCAGAGACCCATGACAGTACATGGAGAGAACATCTGGTTTTGTCCTAACTTCTCTTTCCTGGAAGCTTTTCACAGAAAATAATGCCATGCCAATACTACCCTTTTTCTTAATACTCTGTGGGGTTCTATCTTCAACACTTCATCTTGAAATAGGAGAGATTCAGCTCTATTGACCCTCTGGAGAACAAAACATGCTCCTTACAGAAAGAATGGTTCAGTATACACCCCACCATGATCTTTCTTCAAGCACATTTAAGAACTGAACTTTCTGATCCAATATCTTCATGCAACAATTTTCAGCAAAGAAACTCTGCAGTCAGCCTCAAAAACAATTGGAGGGAGATCTTACAGGTCAAAAGTGCAAGATATAAAATCCATTTATTTAGTTTGCTTCATTTTGGATTCTGCTTCATTTTGGATTCTTTATCAACAAGAATTGATTCCCCAATCTCATTCTATCTCAGCTCATCACTAAACTTTTCATGCGGTTCAAACTCCATTGTATGTCAGTTTGTGTCACCCCCATGAATGTTCTCTAAAAATACTTACTTAGTGCCCCCTCCTCTGCCCAGAGAATCATACCTTAGCTTGTGAATCTCTTGGCCATGCTGTAATGAATTATCAAACCATGTGCCTTCAGTTCATGAGACCCCAGCAAATCACCCTCATATCCCAGTGATGGCTAAAACTTTCTTCTCCTGACCCATTGGTCAGAGCTACAGGCTGTATGAGGAAATGCATTTTATAAAAACAAAAATATTTGAACAAGTGCTTTAAAGACATTACATATTTTACCTTTATCTTTTTTTTTCTATATCTTTACAGAAATTTAACATTGTTACCTTAATATATTTTAACCTCTTGTACATTGTGCTTGCATTTATTTTGAAGAGTTTATCTTCATTTAATTTTTGAGCAATTCTTCATTTTATAATTAAATTTTAATTGGTACCATAAAGAAAGTCTGACAATGGGTACCCTCCCCTTGATAATAACCAGGGTAATAAAATGAGTTATCAGATACCTGTTGATCATATACAGGTTTTCTTACAGTTCACATATCTCCAATAGCCTTTTGTAATGGCAGCACACAATTTGTTTTCATGTTGACACTTTTTTGATTGAGTTACAAATTCAATAAGAATTCTGCCTCTTGCAGTAAATGTTTGACCTTAGTCCCTTAGCTTGTTTTCCAAATTGGCAACCCTTGATTGAGCCCTGAATGTAATACTTGCTCAGTGGCAAGTAAAAGATGGTGGTTGTTTGATCATGACACATGTTCATTTGCATCCTTTAATAGATTTCATAAACTGTATGATCAATGTGCTACTTAAGGAGACTCACACGAATGTGTAGTTTTATAGCAGTCCATTGGTGGGGTATTGATAACAAACTTGTGCTAATGGATGGATGGATGGACACCAAAAAAATGGCCATCACAATAGCTCTTCTGTTTAGCGATCAATAGAAGTGTTAAAAGTAATCTATGCATTACATACACTAACACACACCCATCCCAGTGATCACCTATGTCAAGAATCCAACTGAAAGTACACAGTTGTCACTCAATCTCAATTTTTATACCACACCTGCTAGTACCCTATGGTCCAGCAATCTCACTTTAAATACTAATTGTGCTTCACTTAGTTTCCATGGTATCACAAAACATACTGAATGCAGAAAATTAAAAATATCAGACTTTAAAAATGTGTACCAAGTTTGAATAATTCTAGACAATTTATGCTTCATTTGGTCTGAAGTTCATTGGTACCCTTTAGACATCCAAAACAGCAACCATGGAAGCCATCTTGAAAATGTTATTTCTACTCCTAGATTGTCATCTACATGAAGCTTTCACTAAGAAAAGTTTGTTTGATGTCCAGTTGGTCCTCAGTGAAACTGGTGCCAATTTGACATCCAACAGAAGGTCCATGGTGATCTTAAAAATGTTCCTGAAATAAATTTTAAACTATAAATATTTTTGTTTTGAATGAAATAATGAATATTCTGCTACAAAACACTTAAATGAAAACATTTTCATGACATCACATGATACTATAATTGTTTTCTTTTCTGTGGGTTCTTCATAGGGAGAGGCACTAAGACAGTATTTATATAATTCAGTATGCAAAATGATTTAAACTTTGCATAAACTTTGTCTGCTTTGCATATTTGTATGATCAATTATTGTTCTTATTGTAGTATCCCCCTACGCAATTGGAGCCATGGTCAGTGCTGGACTGGCTGCAGTGCTTATCATTATATTCATCATCCTGTCCATGAAAATGAGAGTAAGTGTACAAATTCTTGTTTATTTTTGAAAATGCTTGTATATTTGTTCTTCAAACAGGTAAGAACCATTAATTTAAAGAGCCATCAAAATAAATAATTAAATTATAGACATATTAAAGACCTCTTTCTGAATCAACAGAACCTAGGACCAATGAAAATATAATTTTCTGCCAATTCATTTAAATTTATATCCAAGAAAATAAATTATTTCACTGTACATATAACTTCTTTTACAATACATAAAAAGCATGTTCTTGAAAAATGTTTCTCACACATAGGCAAAGTGACTTTTGAAGATCCAGCTACCCCAGGCAAATATTGACTCATCCTGAAGCACTGTTACGTAATATCTAAAGAATCCACAGGCCTCCTTGGCTTGCAAAAGAAAAGATTCCACTTTTAGATTTAGACATATCCTAGACATAGAACTCATTTTTTTAGGTCTATATAAATATTTCCAAAACCATGGTTTGTGTAAACTTGAAAAATCTGTGAATTTTATGGGTTGTTTGAAGAAAAAACTTAAGTAAAAATAAAATTGGTCTAATGCTTGAAAATACGTTAAATTTTTTTTAGTAGAGAAATATTAAAACTTAAAATGCTAACTTGAGACTCCATGTAAGTTGATGATGTATATTGCTGCTTTTTGTAGCTGTTTTATGCTCAGTTAAACCAAATAACACACAAAAAATTGTAAAATATTAGATGTACTTAGCATATTATGTTTCATGGAAAAAGTCTTTGAGAAAAAAAAAATCATCAGGTCTCTGCAAACTACTAAAATACTTTGTGCTTCATGTAAATTTGAAACATGTTGTCATATCAGGATCTAATAATAAATAAAGTTAGGATCTCACTCAAAGCTACAAAATTATGCAAGTCCAAGTAAGCTACCACTATATTAACTTTAATTCTTAATTAAATATTCTTAATTAAATATTCTTAATTAAATAGGGGTTTTGCAGAAGACAGTGATATTGCATCGCTGTAACTTCTTGCCACACCACTGAATGGAAATACATATACTGTAGCAGCAATTGTTCCAACATTAAGTTTCTGTATTAAACTTACATTTTTAAAAAATAAAAGTCATATATTTTCTGCAGCATTTGCCATATTCAGTTCAAACTTTGTTAGTCAGTTTGTGACTATATGCCTAAGATGTGTAGCCTGATATGCAAGGGTTTCCAGTTTTGCCTACAACCACATTATTAGTAGCATCATTGTTATTATTCTGTGTTACAAGTCTTTGAAATTCATTGTGTATCATCTACATTAGTTGCTGGATTCATCTGAAAAATTGCTACAGTATTACTATATGCCCCAAAAGTTTTGAAAATAATACGCTTGGGTTTTCCATCTTGCCAGCTTAAGCAGATGGCTTAGTCATTAAAACTCCATTCACTGGCATGACACTGTGTCCAGATGAACCCATATTAAATTAACAACAAAACTATCAGTGAAAACTTACTTGCTTTGCAAATGTTGTGGTTCTTGGTTATATCTTGTCATGGTTATGTGGCTTAACATACAGAACCAATATTTTCATCCAGATTATTTTTATTACTGCATTGATTAAGTGAGTTTGACACTTACAAAATATTTTTAAATTTTTGAAGTCATAATGGCATTTGTTGACATCAGTATATAGAGGACACCTGACTTATAAACATTGAGCATTGAGTGACATCATTATTTTTAAAGGACACCTGACTATAAAAGATCAGTATTTTTAAAGGACACCTGACTTTAAAAGATCAGTATTTTTAAAGGACACCTGACTTTAAAAGATCAGTATTTTTAAAGGACACCTGACTATAAAAGATCAGTATTTTTAAAGGACACCTGACTTTAAAAGATCAGTATTTTTAAAGGACACCTGATTTTTAAAAAAAAAATTAATTTTGTTTCTTTACTATTCTTTACATGACGGATTTTGTTGTATTGATATTTTCAAGACATACGGTACTTCCAGTATGCACAAAGTGTATTGACTAACTTTTACTCATTTCAGTTGTCCTTAAATTATACCCTACTTCACAGTGTAACCTCAATATGTTAATCTTTGATAATACTGTGGTCATAGTAATCTACATAATGACCAGAGAGACCTCAGTTGTGTGCCAGAGATCTTATGTGAAATTAGCATCCAATTAGTGATGAAAAATATTTGCCTGAATTAAACCAGCAAATATCACTTCTCATGGGATCACTGTTCACTTGCAAGAAAGTTTCGTGGTTAATCCACTTTCAAGGTCTTGATTTGTGATATTAAAGGTAGTTATTAATAATGGAAACAAGAAATGGTAAGGTCAGAGGTAATTGAGGGGACACAAATTTATTTGATGTGATTGCAGATTCTTGAGAGATTTCATCAAAAACATTAATGTTTATTATGTTTTGTGTTTGTTGCAGGCCCGAGAGAGAAGACTGCATGAGAGAGTGTCACGGATGCATGATGAGAATCTGGATGACCAAGAGGTGGAATTGCTGGATGAGAACATCCAGTCTGATGGAATTGATCCTCCAGTTAGTGTTTTAAAATATATAAAATAATTTCTGTATCACAAAAGGCAAGACATAGTGGTCACATTGTTCATTTACCTGTCAATTTCTTTAGTGGTAGTTTTTTATATACACATTTGCCTTGATAACTCATCAGCTGTGGGGTCCAATAGCAATTGACTGCAGCATAATTAAGGAAGTGAAAAAGACTTAAATTGTTGTTAACAGCTGATGGAAGAGGGATTCTATAATGTTTTATTGATACACAAAAATAGTAATCTGTATTGTCCTACACAAATATTTGTGTAATGGATTTTAATATTCATCAGCATCGGATCTTAGGATGAGAGTAAAAGTGCATAAAATAATTACGGACTTCTATTAATAATAAAGTTGATATGTTACTCTCATTTCACACATCAGTAAAGCTGGAGTTGCTTCTCTTTTAATATAAGCCTACATGTATCCATTTACTTCATGGCTAGAATTACATTAAAAAACCATGGGAAATGAACCAGTCTGTACATTTATATTGTTTAGTCCATCATGATTCCACAAATACTACATCACAACTGTGGGGAAAAAGTTGACTGCAAAAAAGGAATGACAAAAATAGATGAATTTTTTTAAAACTTATAATTTATTACTGGAAAATTTAAAGAATGATCAACAGATTATACAAAGGCCAAAACATGTGAGTTGTGTCCAGTGTGTGATTGTAGCAAGAAATTGAGCTGACTCTACACCTAGATGTTATTATTATTATATATTGTTGTTGGATGGAGTCATTTAATCTGTCAATTAGCTCATGTCATTATATCAAAGGACCATTCAGTTATCAGAATTTATCAAAATAAAGCCAGCTTTGCCCACTTAGAAAGTATTATTCTTGATTGCTTAGCAGACTCATTGTCAGAAGCATCCAGTTTTAGTTTCTGCACAGTAGCTCCCTTAAGAATAGTAACTAATTTAGTAAAAATTATAAATCTTTTAAATATTTCTAAAATTTATATTTTAAAATATTCTTTTGTGATCCACTCAAATTTGGATACAAATTGAGCTAGATGTTTTTATGATAGATACTGAAATAATGAACTAGTGAGGAACAATCATTTTAGAAAGTGTACACTGACACATCAACATGATTATAAGCTGTTTCTGGTGCTTTTAGTGGATGGTGAGGCTTTTAGTGGACTGGGGAGACCGTGGGGACAGGTGGGTGGGATTTAGTGTGATATCATGATGCCAAACAACTAAACCATCTATGGCCGTCAATTATGAAATCAGTTTATCCATCTCAAAATAATTGGTGTAACGAATTTACTGTTATACTTTCATACCTACATGATTACAGGATATTTTGTTACAATCATTTATTACAATAGAAGCCTTGGTTTGTAACGTTTGAATGCAATGCAATATCATCAAAAAATGTTTGAATGCAATATCATTAAAAGTGTATGAAAATAAAGTTACAGTTGTAATCATGTTGTAAATAACATGTTAATTGTGCTTGCCCATGAAATTTCTGCATTATATTAAGCACACTAGCAGCAGATTGCAAAGTGAATCTTTAAATACTACTGTAATTCAAATCATTCAGGAAACCAGTGTGAAATTTAAATCATGTCATGTGTTTGTGGGGTGAAGGGTGAGGATAAGACAATGAGAGTGTATACATTTTGGCGCAATGAAGTGAATTCTTAGACTAACTGGGAGTAGTAAAATATTTATATTATTGTTAGCTGAATTGGATATTTATCTGTATTGGATAGTGGAGAAAGCTGGGTGTGTTGTGTACTGAAATAATAATAAATAAAAAGGCACAAAAGCATCATTTAATGTGTAACTGACTTCTCTTCTAGTTCCATAAAAGATATCTTAAACTTTTTATGGTTATTATAAAAGATAAGAAAATGGAAACAAATGTGTGTCTTTCTTCATTTCCCAATCTACACTATAAAGCATTTTGTATTTTTATTGATACAAATGTATTGCAAAAAGTCCAGAAATTATCAAGTCATTATCAGATTACTGAGTTTTGAAAACCAAATGTTATATATTTTTCTCAAACACTCATATGAAATTCCACTGACATTCCACATAGTTGTAGTTGGTGAAGAAAAAAGTTTTATATGGCAATCAACATGATCATGAATGAAATAAATTTTACAGAAATTTATTCTAGCCTTGGCATTATTTTGATAAATTTCAATTTTAAAATTATTTTCTGCAATTATTATTCTCCCTTGAGAAAACTAACAAGACATAGGGATCATTTTGTTGTTAGTATTGGTCTTGTTGAGTTATAAGTGAGTAATATGGTATTTGTGTGTACCATACACTCAACATAATTTTACATCTGCTTCTCTCATTCAATACTTATAGTGTGTTTTTTTTTAATTTTAAAAATTTTGCATATAATTTCCAGGTAAACCATAATACGCTGAAGCAGTGGGAGATACTAAGAAAAGATATCCGTATGGTTGAACTTAATGCAAGGGGAAGCTATGTGGAGGTATGGAAAGGACGCATGAGGAAACAACCAGGGAAAGAGGACATCATTAAAGTGGCCATTAAAAAGCTTGTTCGTAAGTTTTGTTAATGTTATATTTGCTGCTGACATCTTTTTATAAACAATTGCTGCTGATTTAGTTCATTTCATGAGTTTTCAGGTTTTCCCAAAAATGTCCACTTGTTTTCAAAGAAGGATCCTTGTTCATTGGGTCTTTTTATTTTATGATTTGTTACCATAACAAATCCACATAAATTGGTGAGAAATTCTCATTTAACAAAATACAGCTGACTTCTTGACAGTGGTTATCTTTGTATGTCTTTTTAGGTATTGTTTTCTGAATATCACTTGAAGCAGTTAAATTTTTAAACTTGTGAGAGGGATGTGTCTGGACAGCTTTTGGTTAAAAACATTTGTAACTACTTGTACCTTTGTAACCTGTCAACTGTCACCTGACTCACTTCATATTTTAGAATAAAAAGTTGTCACAAACTACTGTTCTCATTGTATCACCCATACCCCCAAGGTCTGCCTCAGTATGGGGACATATAGTCATTCATAATAACGGAGACACATTTTGGTTAAAAAAATTTGCATTACTTTTGTTTCCAAAACCCCATTTTTTATTCTCATCATGTTTGAGATCAAAAGACAGCTTATGTGAGAGTCCTGTGTGGAATAGGGAATCAAATGAAGTCATATGTTGTTATTCTTTATGAACCTAAAATGGAAAACTTAAGCCTGATTTTACAGAAAGGTTTTAAATATTGAATGACCATGGCCTTAATGAAAAAGGGATATAACTCATGTATTTTCTTAAAAGATTAACTTTTTAATCAGAGATACCTTATCACATTGTTTATAATGACTCTTATCATTGAATGACTATTCACACTATTTAGCTGTGAGTATTTCAAGAAAACTCACACAAACATAATATTTTAGTTGATTTTGGATTTTGTTGCTCCTTAGCCATGATAAAAATAAAACCAATTTTCATGTAAAAATTCTTTCTGCAATTTCTCTGATGAATTATTAAGCAATTTTTAGAATACTGCTTCATGAATCATACTGTGTGTACTAGCTCAAAAGTAAATCCAGCTGCAAACAACTGTAGACCTGCTATCACATACTGAGCAAGCTAATCAGGGTGTGTGGTGCTTGTTTTATTGATTATTCCTAACAAATTGTATGGATCCAGACATGTAATACACTATGTGACAGCATAGACTGGGTCTATGTAGTTAGTATATATGGTAAATGCATGACAATCAAACATGTGTCCTTATCAGGAATTAGATAATGCTCTTTTGAGTCAATTGTGTCACTGTTTCAGCAGTGGTGACTGCATGGATGCTAGTGGTATCAGGATTTTTTACAATTTTGTAAATATTGTTCTTACTACTCTATGCAGTCAAGAAATTTTGTTGCACAAAACCCTTACTAAATGATTTTATTTAATCAAAATTGGATGGGAATGAGGCATATGTTGAATGCAAACCAAACAAATTCATATATTTTATTACAACTCCTTTGTTAGTTTCAAGTGATGTCCACAAATGAATAGTTGTAACATTTGGGAAACACGCATCATTCAGAAGTATTTTTGTTGTTGTTGTAGAAGAAGGAATAAAGAAACGAATTTTTAAGTTAATCCTGTTTTATCTGCCATGTTTTATATCATTTTCATATGGTTTAATAAGACCATTTCCCACTTTTTGGTAAAAGCTCACAAAAAATATCTGTTGCTTAACACCTTTATCAATCCCAACTTGGTCAGGGAAGTTAAGCGACAATTAAATCATGCCTAGACCATAATTATATTTTTCAATTTCTCACAATATGTGCCTTTTATTTCATTTCTACTTATCTTTTGTTGGTTGAATCAATCTCAAAAGTGAGTTTTACAGGGCTTTACTCTGCACAACCATATATGAAGAGACAATTAGCATCAGAATTGGAAGGCTTAGAGCATAGTACAGGGAGTTAACTCTTATAGAATGTACACAAAAAAGGAAAGTTGTTTACGACTTTGTCAGTGTGTGATTGTTATGGTGAATATAAACTTTATTAAACTGACCCAGATAATAATTTTATAAGTTTGGGTTCAAGAAGCAACAGCAATAAAGTTTAGTGTTTAAATCTTTGAAAGCCAAATAACAGTTCTTTATTGAAGCCATGTTCACTAATTTCTTTTTCCCTTTGCAGAGGAATCAACAGAAAGGGAAAAGAAATTTTTCCTGGCAGAACTAGAAGTACTAAAGGTTGTGCAAACACATCCTAATGTTATCAAACTTATTGGCTGCTACACCATGAATGGTTAGTATTATATTTATCATATATCTATCACCTATAATCAGATCCAACTTCAGGCATCATAGACTCAAATCTGCTGCTACAAAATGTGCTGATAATCAGGATCTGTTTTGTTTATTCTACTGATTAGTTTTAGCAAAACTGTCTAGATGTTAGATCTGCTTATGTATTATACAGTAGCATCTGGGTCTTGGTTGCTGTCAGCTGGATTTGATTTATACGTAGATAGATATGGTACCTTTTGCAAACTGTTCTGTACAACACAGTAACTATTTATAATCATCCATATAGAATGTTATCATTTTGGTACAGTGATATAAGATTTTAAGATTTAAATATAATTTAAGATTTTAAGATGTTTTTAAATTAGTACATTTCCTTGATTTGATTATATCAGTTCCAATTGTAACAGTCATTTTCAAAATCATTGAAAGGAACAAATTTCAAAATGGCAGAATGCTATATAAAAAAAGATAAGATTTAAAAAATACCCATGATAGATTATGATTAACTGCCATATATTAAAAATCAGGAACACAGATATTAAATTGTATTTTAATGGCATGTGGTTCATAACTAGAAGCATACTGAAAAATCAGTATAAAGGAAACTGCAGTTTATCCCAGACAGTTTCTTACTAAAACAGTTTTTCATGTAAGAAAGACAGTTAGTCAACAAACAGTTTGTTCCCTTTCAGATTTTGACTACTGTGACATAATGCATATATGCATGTACCTATGTACATATGTATGTATAGTACATGAATACATGTCCACAAAAATGGATCTATAAGTACTTGAATTGGCAAATTCTGTGAACTATTTTTTAATTTCTGTAAGTTCCTAGATTACATTTTTGTATGAGTGTCTGTTGTAACAGATGTGGGGATAAAATTAGGATATCATTGCTATGCTATTATTTCAGATAGTAATCTTCTTAACCCTCTTCTTTTGTATTCAGAATTGGACAGCTCCTTATAAGTAATCAGATCTCATGTTAGGTCTGCATACTTTTGCTGGGCATGGACAGTGTGATAAATGGGTTGTTTTTTTGAGATATAGGATAGATGCAACTACAGGGCATTTTCAAGTTGAGATAAGACAATAACATTGTCTATTTCAAGGTGGCTGAATAATCTTTTTCACCATGCATCAACTTTGGAAAGAGGATTAGTCTCTTGGAGTAACTATTGGAAAATCATTTCTAGATTACAAATGGTTAATTTGCATGTGAATAGGTAAATGGCTTTAAACCTGCTAAGATTCTGTTCCACTCTTCTATTAACAGAATAGTATGTCTTGGAGTTCATTTGCATCTTTAATAACTACTGAAGCATTATATAAGTATGAATGCTTACAGCTTTTGAAATATACATGGACTTAAATTGCTTATTGTCTGGGATATTCAAAAGCTTGCTGACTGAAAGGTTTGATCTGGCATCAGAGATAGATATCTTTCCATATCCAGCATAGGGATATGCATTATCATAACCAGTAGTGTTATGTTGTATTTGTAATTTTTGATGTCAGTATATTTTTGTGAACTATTTGTGCATATTAAAACAAATGAGCTGGAAGCAACACATAATTAAGAAGCATTATTACTTGCTCGTATCCAGTTCTTAATGCATGAATCCAGGTACGCAGAAGAATTCCTGTATTAATACCCTCCTATAATTTGTTGTAGTTCCATTGTGAGTCATACCTCACTTCCTGTCTTTGAAACTATCTGCATGGCACAACTACATTATTGCTGAGGAATTGTTAATCCCTTCATACCTTAGAAATTTCAAAATCTTGTTTCATCAGAGCAGACATTTGTAATTTAGAAAGATAAAGTCATCAGTAGAAATTTCATTCTTAAAGACATGTCATTTGTAGTAAATGGGCAGCCTAAAATACATAGTAAAGTGCTGGTTTGTGATGTGGATACTTGTGCAGATATAAATGAAAGTTGTTAATCGATACTGTATACAACATATCAACCATTATAACCAGTAAAATGAAAATAAAGGAAAGGAAACTGGTGACCAAAATCTCTGAATCCTAAAAATGTCATGTAAGTAAAACATTGACTTTATCATTAGTCATTTACTGTTAGTTATATGCCACACATTAAAAAATAATGCAGTCTGAATAAAAATAACGTTTATAAAGTTCATAATTAAGTTACATTAGCATTTATAATGTTACCACAGATCAGGATATTTATTTGAATATTACCATTGTCAGAAGTGTTTGGGAATATGCCTCTCCCCATTAATCCTTTTCCATGATTGCATTTTGGACTTCATTATTTTCCAAACAGAAGCATTTCAGGTTTTTTTTTTAAGATTAAAATGTTTTTGATGTAATTCACCATTTGTCAGGTATGCATATATTTAAGAGGTTTATACATTTTGAAATACAAGAATGTAATTATTACATAGAAGGTTTTCAGCTGTTGTTTCGTAATTTGTTAAAATCTTATTTGGCAGAATATTTTCTTTCAGTGCATAATTGTCATGGGGATGAATTGTTCTAGAACCAGTCATTCTTACCATTTCAGAGCCATGGCTGATGATGTTGGAGTTTGCATCTGAAGGGACTCTTCAGCAGTATCTGCAGAGACATCGTCCTGGAGAGATGGTAGTTGAGATTGACACCCAAGATCAGGGTCAGGAGAGTGTCAGCCTGAAAAACCAAACTCTTACATCACACAGACTCCTAAGTTTTGCAGCTCAGGTGGCCAGTGGACTTGAACACTTGCAGAAATATAAGGTAGTTCCTTTCATTAAAATACATTTTCATTAGTATGTCTAATTGTTGTTAATTGCACTTTTTTACGGTACTTTATTTGACGACAATTTATAAATTTCAGTAATATTTTTTATTATATAATAACATTTTTTATAAAATCTAATGTTTAATAATATTAATATTATGTTTAATAAAATCTACACTTTTAAAAATAGCACACATGTTCTTGGCATATCATTTCAGTATGCTGTAAAGATGACACATAATGTAGAAAAACAGCATGTGCTTCACAATGTCATAAAAGGGAGAAGTTTCTAAACAAAAACAGTTTTAGACCAGATTGTGTACATTCTACAAAAAGAAAAGAAATTTCAATTACAAGTAAAATATATTATTCTCAGGAGTGGCAATGAAATAAAGTTTTAACAAAAAATAAAGTGGTTAAAGAAAATTTTTTAAAATTATTTCCTGGAAGTGAAATCTCTTATTTCTCTCTTATTTAAAAGTAATTTTATTTTACATGATCTTATGAAAAAACCCAAAGTTTCAGTTGAAAAGAGAAGTTTACATGTATCATTTTACTTATTTTACATTTACTCAGTACAACATCAGCTTTTTTTCTCATTACACCCATTTTTCTATCATTCAGCTGTTAGTTCGTAAAATTATCTCTCTTACATTCAAGGAGACTTGAATCTCAATCACACATGATATCCATTACCATTCATGCTGTTTTTATTTCTGTTTTGGCCTGGAGAACTTGAAGCAGTTGACATTACATTTATGTTTAATGAAACCTCAAGAGCCCGGACTTGGTCTTATGTCTTTTTTCAGTCCATTGATCAAAATAATCCTTGTTCCACATTGTGTTTGTACACATCAAGTTCAAAAAAAAAATATCCATTCCACAATTACTTTGAAGTACAATAAATGCACTGTAATGTAAATGGCCTTGTCTAAAAAGTGCATGACATTTTAGAAACAATGGAGTGTTCTCATTTTCTTGAAGGAAGAATGACTTTATCAATTGACATTCATTATAAAAATTAAATATTAAAAGTTTTCATAATGTCAATATTGAGTGATTTTTACTTGGGATTAAAACAGTTAAATAGCATTGATATTTGTTTAATTGTCAAATAATTGTAGAATAGTGCATAACTCAGTAACCTGCTACCCCCAAAATTCACATTTGCTTCATCCGGGTTTGGCTTATCACCGCATGCTAAGCACAGTTATCCAATGATGAAAGAAATACTAATGTATTTAACTTTTTCTTGATAGAACTTACCCTTGAATTCATAATTTAAAATAGCTGATTGTATGGTGTAGGATTCTGAAATGGAATCAACTCTCTGTACTCACTTATAAGTCAGGTCCAACTGTAAACAGCATAGACCCTGATCTGCTATGACATAATGCACTGACAGATCTGGTCTATGCAGTTTGTAGAGAGTATCAGTAGAATGAACAGCATAGACCCTGATCTGCCATGACATAATACACTGACAGATCTGGTCTATGCAGTTTGTAGGGAGTATCAGTAGAATGAACAGCATAGACCCTTATCTGCCATGACATAATACACTGACAGATCTGGTCTATGCAGTATGTAGGGAGTATCAGTAGAATGAACAGCATAGACACAGATCTGCCATGACATAATGCACTGACAGATCATTGTCTGTGCTGCATGTTTTTCAGGACACTCCTAATAAGCTACATAAATCCAAATCTGCTAGTGATAGTGAATTATATGACTAATTATATCTATATCTATATTATATCTATATCTATATCTATATCTTATATCAATAGCCTATCTAGTGTGTTTAATTTACAGTTGGACTCAACTTACAAGTAAGTTTATATGGGACCTAAGTACTTCTGAATGTCATGTACTTGTTATATCCCTCTATTGTACAAGATAGTCATATGAAGATTTTTAGCCTCAAACACAACCAAACAATCCATATCTGACAATATTTTTCAACCAACGTACACAAACAATATAGAGAAAGCTAACCAAAAGCTTTCATCTTCATGTCCATGACTTATATCAGCAGACTGATTTATTCTCAACTCGATGAAATGGTACAATATTAACAGATTGTCGCAAATTGTTTGTGTATGTTGGTTGAAAAGTTAGAAACATTCTCAAATATGAATAATATTAATACATAGTTATGGGGGCCCCAAGTGACCGAGTGGTCTACAATGCTTACTGTTACAGATCCCTGCCATCATACCTCTATCTGTGTGGGTTCGAGTCTCAGGCTTAGCTAACTAATGTATGTGAGAAAGCCTGCCAGTAGCTTCTTGTCGGACGATGTTTGTTTCCAGGGTTTTCCAGGGGTCTTCCTTCACCTGTTATACAGGCTGCTATCTATAGCCTATCTAGTGCTGAAACAAAATGGCATTAAACCCTACAACCGCAACAACAACAACAACACAGTTAAGCATTTACCAAAACAATCAAGCCAGTACATGTGAAAAATTTTGTTGTATTTAGAGTACAACCAAGATGATACATAATTTATGGGACCAGGAAAATTATTTCTTGTTCTCTAGATTTTGTTATAAATGAGTGTTGATATTTTCTTGAAATAGCAGTCAGAATGACATATCTATTTCAAAGATGAGCTATTTTAACTTCTTAATGAACTTTTTTCAAGCAGAATAACTAAGCAATTTCAAAATCTCAGCGAATCTGTCAAATTTGTTTATTTTCTCAAACCTCTTAACCCATGGAATAAAATAAATCTGCTATAAGCATACTCTTTACAGTTGGAAGATAAAGAAAAGGTCATACAAATATAGTGAGGCTGTCAGGCTGAGACATGATTCTGTGCCATATCAAATCTTTCAGCAAATGTAGCACAATATATTTGATTTTACTTTGTACTCCTTTTTTGCACAGTCCACAATGCTTAAATCTGTAGCATAGATATAATTGAAAAAATCTTGGAGTTTGTAAGTTTCAATTCGGTGCATATAAAAATATTCATGCATGAGGCAACATCCTTTTGCTTTGACACATGTACAGTTGAAATATTATCATATAACTTAACAAATTCCTTAAAAAACACAAATTACCTTTGTAGCATTTAAATATAATTTAGTTACTTGTAATTAGTATTGAATCAGACATGTGAAGATGTTAAATTATTCCAGTGTTAGTGTGCAAAGTGTGTATTTCTTAGTGTTCCATATAGACATGCAGATTGCTATTAAAAAAGTTAAGATTTAATGGTTATGTAAAGAAAATCAAAGATGATACAGAGCTTTGTCAAGCTTTTATTAGCTGCAAACTTGCATCACTAGAATGGCTATTATTAGTTAATATGTATTCTCTGTTTATTATGGTGTATCAATTTTCATGGTTGCTAAAAAACCTTGAAAGTAAAATGATCCAATGAACAGTGGTTCTTTGATGGAAACATAGGATGCCATCCCCAAACAGTAGGACCCCATCTACAAACAATAGGACTCCCATCTCAAAACAATATGTCCCCATCCTCAAAAATATGATTTCATCCCCAAACAAGAGAACTTTACCGTACAATATGACCCCCATCCCCAAACATTAGAACCACAATTGAAATCTAAAGTACCCCATCACCAAACATTAGAACCACAATTGAAAACTAAAGTACCCCATCCCCAAACAATAAGATGCCATCCTCAAAACAATATTTCCATATCGTCTAGTAATAGGACCCTATCCCGAAACTAGGATATCATCCCCAAACAATAATATGCCATCCCTAAAACATTATTTCTAAATCCGCTAATGCACCATCCTCAAACAACTAAGAACCAATGAAAATCATTTATAGCCAAACCATACAAATTGATACCCATTAAAATAAATGAAGTGACACTAAACATTGATCAAAATAAGACACAACTTAAGAAGTAAGCATATTGAAGTAAATCATACTCTTTCTTCCAGCTGATTTACTACAGGTTGAGGGCTGCAAGTGTGTTAATGAGCAGAAATGGGACATGTAAATTGTCAGGTTTTGGCTTCCCAAATGATATTACAGAAAGAAATATGTATGAACAGGTTAGTACATTTGATCTGTATGAAGTAAATCACAAATTTGCAAAGTTCCATTTACATTGTAATCTGAAGTTTTATTCCTTGATGGCCATAATGGCTTTATGCATCCACCTTCAGTTCCAAAGTATCTTTCCTTATGAGATTTTAATCTGATTGTTTTATCTTCTTGGCTAAAGCTCTGATATTTATTAAAAACAAATTACCTAAAAATGTTCTATTGATGACTTTTACTAAAGAAAATAGCATTAAACACAATTTAATAATAAGCAAAAGGATATAAACTTTTTAAAGCTGACTCTTTTTTTTATGATGCAGAGACTTGAAATAGCCTGTTGTCAGCCCCACTCTGTTTCAGTGCCCATACTTTAACTTCTCATGCTTTTGGAACAGTTTTTCGGCAATATGCCCACCAGTGGTGCTAGCCAAAGGTATTATTGTCCAATTTTCATTAGGAATTTAGCAGTTAAAATTAATTTCCAAGTTTTAAATGAGTTTTGTTTTTATGCAGGGGTCTTTTAGTGTATAATTAAAATATAATAACAAAACTTGTTTAGGTTTTCAAAGTTGCGAAATTTCAGTTGGGAGAAAAGATGTTCTTAAAGAAGAAAAATGTGAGCCCCCTCCCTCTTCAGTCTTGTAGAGATTCTTGTATACTGAGAGTTCAGTATTGAGAAGTTTCACTATATGTATATTAGGTATCCTTACACACTTGCATGTGCCAGAGATGACAAAGATTTTGATGAGCACATGTTAGAAACAACCCAAACATTGGTCTTACAATATCCCAAATATTAGTAGTTAACATTGTCTTTGATTTGTTTATCCATTAAACAGTGAAATGAATACCTGAACAAAAGTTAAATTTTTAAGGTCAGTATGCCCTGTTTATAAATATTTTCTTGGTCTTGCAATCAATAAAGGTGTCACCAACCAAGCTTCATTCAACAGGTGTCTGTTTGTTGTTTGCACAGTTTCTTTGTCACATAATCAGAAGTGGTGTCACTGATTATACTTTTTACAGCTCAACTCTCTAAAGACTATACCAGTCATAGTTAAGCTGATCAAATGAGGTTGAAAAACTGCAACTAAATCCTATAGTGTATGATTGAAAAGATCAACTTTCCAGTAAGGTTTTTGTCTGTTATTCTTAAAATTAAACACCCTAAGCCTGTGTTTGCAGACAAGAGATTTGCAATACACTAACTTGAGGCAACATGTTGATGGATATTTGACATTGCAGGAAACTGAGCACCATGCAACCTGAGTACCTGAGAAAATCATTGTCAAGGGTCCAAAATGGAGTAATACACCTCTGTGCTACTGTCATGTTTTGTAACTGAACAATTTCTTTGCACATGATAGTTATGAAAACTAAGCACTATCCATAGCAAACAGCTGATAAAATTGCTACTCGCTAATGACCTCAGGAAAATGAACCTGAGCTAAAGTACACTAACTTTAGCGGTTCTTCAAAATAGAGAAAATGATTTTTGCCAGATTATACAATTCAATCTTCTGAAAGTGCAATAAATGATTTATAAAATACATAAAAAGTGAAGAAAGATATTGAAGTTCAGGAAAAGAAATTTTTTTTGGTCTTTTCATAGATGCACATCTGAAATTTAGCTAAGCTGTATACTATATAATCCAAATTACACCCATCAGTCATACACCAAAATAAAGGGAATTAACTTTTTTGACAATATCATGTACAAGGTGTGCTTTGAATAATGAGGACAACTAGAGAGGAAAACTAGGGTAATTCTTCTTTTATTAAAATAAAACAATATGCAAAGTGTGAAACTGGAATGTAACCAAATCACTTTGCATGTGGTAGTTATAGAAACTATACACTATCTAAAGCAGACAGCTGATAAGATGGCAGCTCCCATGTGCTCAAAAACTGAGCCAGATCTAAAGTACTCTGACTGTAGCAGTTATTAAAATAAACAACCTGTAGAGTGGAACAAATTCACTGATTTTACCTTCTTTCATCAGTGTATGACAAAATATTATGTATGCAGCTAGTTTCACATTTTTAATGGATTCCTGGAAAGTTGGTCAGTGATTATTATCACACAACTACAAATTGATGTTTCTAAATAATACCTTGACTTAAACAAGTTGTGAAATTCAATGTTGGAATACAGCTGGTCTTATAAATGGCACACATGAATTCATTTGGAATTTCTGTGATCATTTAAGAAATATATTTTAAGTTCACACTTAAAGAAGTTTTTGATTCACTATTTTGCTCACAGTATTTTTTTTTACGTTCTGTGGACATAATTTATTATTAATGCATCTTTCATACTTTATTCAGAACAACAACACAGCAAATGCTTTTGATTTTCAGGCAACGACCCCAGTTCGCTGGATGGCACCAGAATCTCTCTCTCATCATATCTATACCTCCAAGACTGATGTCTGGGTCTTTGGGGTGCTCCTTTGGGAAATTGTTCACTTTGGTAAGTCATTGTTGAATGAATCCACTGAGTATGACATCTAAATATGGTTGTCTTTGGTGCACATATCATTTTGATCAATTATATAATTTACACTGGTGTTTGGAACACCAGCAGCATTACTTGGTATATTCATTGCTCTTGAAAACTGTCCAGTTCAAATGCATGGTAATCTTATCTGAATTAACTAGCTCACTTCTAAGCTCCATAAACTGCCAGTTGCCATATAAAGGAAGAATCTGTTTTCTAATTCTTGTATTATTTACCTCCCTTGATTGGTTGATTATAACATGGCTGATAAGGTTCTTTAAAATCTTTCATGTTAAAGATGTAATTCCATTTTGTAATTTTAGGTCTACCTCCCTATCCTGACATGGGTCTTAATGAGGTTGCAGAACGGGTGCAGGCAGGCTATAGAATGTCACACCCCTTACACTGCAGTGAAGAATTGTGAGTACAAGACGTGTCAATGTGCAAAACCTGTGTCACTGGCAGTTGAAAATATTGGGCATTTGTAGTTGTTCTTTAGCTAATCCAGTTGCATCAGTCTTTACAAATATTAAAGAAATCAGAACAGCTAAAACAAGAAAATGGGGTGGTAAAAATTTAAGGTATTTTAGTGTTTGAGGTGCACATCATTGTTTAGTTTCTTTGTTGCATAGGCAAGACATAATGTCACTCATTCAGACAGTGACACAGTTGCCATTATCAGCTTCAAGTAAGGTTTTGGTTAACATTTTTCGGTATGATTTTTTAGTCCCATAATCATGAGTAATTGCTTTCAAATATGGACCATATAATCAGTAAGCATTCATAGACACACCCTCCCAGTACTTCTCCAGACAAGTTCAAGGTCTTTTGAAAATCTTGATTAAGATTCATTTAAATTTTTTCTATATTGTCACAAATCCCAAACCCTTAAATAGTTACCATCATACATGGACAGTAGAATCAGTAAGCATATTCCTTTTAGATCATTGTACCCCCACCCCACCAGCCCTTTATGACCAAGGCTTGATCAAGGTCAGTGGAAGTTTTTGTGAGTGGGATGGTGGGTTTAAAGTGTTTCTGTATGGTCATAATTTCCAACCCCTGAGAAGGATAGATATTATAAATACTGTAGAATCCAAAAGGTCTGCCCTTTCATATCATTGGACTGCCACTCTTCATAATGTAACATACAGGCAAGGTCAAGTAAATTTAAAAATATAGGTTAAGCTTTCAGTTTATGTGTTTCTCATTGGTCATAAAATTTGGATGTCATTGAAGCAAGTATTCATATTTTGTTTTAATTTTGAACTTTTTGGACTTAAGATTTTCATGCCGCTGATGTAAATTTTCCATTTTGCTACAAAATTTGAGCTCATTGGACTTGGGGTTTTGGACCACAGTGGGCATTGGGGTCATCTGCATTTAAAAAAGTTTGGGTTTTTTTTGTTTACAAATCTGATGTCCAGAGCTGTTCAAGCATGACATTCAAGGTTATGAATTGTAAGCTACATTATGCAACTAGAAGAATGTACAGTCTCAAGGAATGTAGTGGTGACCGTCTGCAGGATACCAGTCTAATAGATCTCAAGTATATGGAGATCATACTGAGTTTCTATGCAAGTGCATCAGTACCTATACCAAAGACAGTCAGTTGAAAAGACATCACTAGCAAATCAAATGCATTCTCCATTAAAGAACCCCCAAGAGATAAAGCATCTACTATTTTCTAGCCTATTATTCCCCTTACAGAAGATAACTGTCTACCTCTAACAATGCAGTCCTAACAACAGAATAATCAGAGATCACGAGATCAGTCTACAAATTGCCCAGATTTTGAGCCATCAAGATCCTATATGTATCTTTAAAAAAAAAATAACTAGGCTGATGTTTACATGCACTCAGCAGATCTGATAAGTATAATGGCCTTTGAAAAGCCTGGAAAAACTCAAATGTTTATGGGTAAATTAGTTGCAGATAAGGTACTTCCAAAATGTGGTATAATTTGTATTTGGATACTAATCTTGAATTTTTTACACATCAACAAATTTATGAGGACTACTTTTGGTTCATAGTTATGAGGTCATCTGATATTAAGTTTTATCTATATCAATGCCTTACACCCTAATAACAATAACAACAAGCTCCCTTCCACCCACTCCTGTGATTTTGGATTGAAATTTACAAACCCTAGATTAAAATCGACAATTAGAAGTTAAAATATGGTAATTGCACAGATTTTCCTTCACTCTAACACTCACTCCCATTGCCAAAGTAGGCATATGGCAGGCTTTAGAAATTTTTGCATTTCTACTTGACAAAATGTTCCAGCAGCTATTTATTGCAGGTCAGGTCATATGTCAAGCAAGGGATCTCACTAATAATGGACACAAGTTTACTTTTGAAAGACCAAAATGCATAGGAAGTAATAATAACAGATGCTATAACAACATGTGCCATACACAAGCACAATTCTAGAAGAGAAAGGAATAGCCTGGTTTAATCACTGTCAACCATTTTGTTAGACATTAAAATGATGATCATAACAATATATCGCTGTTATGACAGGCAATGACATTTCACCCTATATTGCTGTATAAAGAATCTACCACACTTGGCTAGCAAGGATTGAGTTTGGTATTATGTCACAGTTGAGGCTAATGAAAGAAAACTTTGAAGCATATAAAAGTGAATGTTTTGTTGATGACATCTGCTAATCTGATGACAGAAGGGAAGATGGAATTAGAAGGATTAAATGATCATGGCTGGGTATTTATTGATGTGTAAATTTTGCATAATCAATTATAAAGTAAAAAGTCAAAAGGACTTGATGTTAACTTTGTGAGCAATCAGGTTAAATTTATAATCAGTAAATTTATTCATCAGTAAATATCCAACCATGATCATTTAATCATATGGTAAAGTCATATGTTATATTATGCAACTAGACTATCACTTTTCTCCATCTTTGATTTATTTGCTGCTTGACAAATAATGTATAGTGTCAACATCATTCTCAGGTTTATGTTTGCATTACTAAAAGACTTTCCTGTAAAGTACAGCAGTGATAAGATTATGCAACCCTGTAAAGGGAGATTTTGGTGATAAGTAAAATAAGTCGGGGCATTTTAAACAGTGGAAGAAGAGTCACATTTTTCAGACTAGAGGGTTTGTTCTTTATGGAAAGAACCATTAAGGGGGTGTGTGGGATCACAGTTTTAAAATAACCATGATAAATACCATTACCAAGAAATTTTTCATTTTGTTGTTATCTACAGCTACAATGTGATGTCCTTATGTTGGCATGAAAACATGGAAAATCGTCCAGGTTTTGGAGATATTCTTCAGAATTTGTCTCATCTGGCTGAAAATGCAGACTTCCATATCAAACTTGAAAACCTTCCAGAGAGTCTTAAAACTGCAGACATGGATGATAACTCTGAAGATGCAGTATGATCATCTGTGAAAAGCCAAGTTTAATTTAAAGGGAGGCAACACATAACCCAACCATTTTCATCATCTGTTTAAAGTACTTCTAATGTTTGATGTTCATAATATTTGCAATCATGTATTGAAATGTGGTATTTTACCTGTTGTGATTTTTAATATGGATTAGGACATTTTTATTCTCCCATTGTAATAACATTGCTCTTTTTGTTTCTTACATTTGTATGTTCTCTACATTAAGACCACTATGTCTTGGAATCATAAACTGTAAGCAAACAAATTTTACACACTTTATTCTGCTCATATCATAGATACTCATTGGATTTCAAATAATATAAAACCTTATCAGCCATTGCATAATATATAATATGCTGGCAGGCAGGGTCAGTGTTGTTTGTTCTTCAGGTTACTCCTAGCAAACTGCATAGACCAATATCTAGTTAAACATTATGCAGTGGCAGATCTGGGTCTATGCAGTTTGTATTAGGGGATCCAACTTGTATGCAGATGACATAATTAGATTCTCATGCCATTACTTAAACTTTTAAATATTTTTACAACTTTTGGAATTCTTTTTGACAAAGACTGTGCAAGCATAACAAAGGTAAAACTATTTGAGGTAGAAAAATTAAATTTTAAAGTTACAATTTTTTTTGTAATGGCCTGTAAATCAGATTGTGTACATATCAACATACATTTATATTAAAAATGTCATGGGTCAAGGCCAAATAAAATGGATTGGACATAAAGCTCAAACTTTTTCATTTACTTGATTTTTAGTATATTGCATTGCCAACAAATGATTCTTTTATCACAAAAATTCTTTTAGATTATACAAACACAAAGTAAAATAGATGGACAGTCAATACAAATTATTCTGTTGCTTCCAGGCTTATATTAGTATCTTACACAAATTAAAATATGGGTGGTTTTTGTGAAGAAAAAAATCAAGTGTTATATATATATCTGTGAGCTTGTGTGTGTGCTTGTGTAAGTTCATCTGAGACAATATTGATCTTGATCTGCCATTGCAGAATGTACTGGTTCCACTGATTACTCCTGACAAGCATTATAGACCAAAATCTGCCAGTGTAGTATGCAATAGCAGATTTGGGTATGTAAAATTTGTACTAAATTTATAAGTGGACTTTTTTTTAACTAAAATATTTTGACCGTATACAGTGTGATCTCACCACAACACTCCCAATTACAACACTTATTCAAAATTGTATTCACATATATTCTTGTCATACATCAAACAATATTTATTTCTTAAAAGTACAAAAAGTAGCATGTGAAAAGTTGACCATTTTGGGGACGAGATCACATATGAATTCTGATATAAGATGATTATGACAAAACTTCTTAAATTTTTCATGCATATAATTTTCTTGTACTAATTTTTATTCTTTTTGTTAAAGCATGAAAAATAACATGTAAAAAGTTATTCATAGAATGCACTGGGCATTGCCAATTTTTTCCCCTTATTGGTGTCAAAGTGTACCATCTGTAGTTTTTTTGGCAACAAAATTATTGGCTGTTTAAACTTGTACATTCAATATTGGGTTTGGAGTGGAAAAATTTAAAGGCAACATGACAGGAAGCTTCAAACTTGGATATAAAAATGCACTGGAATCTATCTGTTGTTACTTTAAGCCAGGATACTCTCAAATAGTCATACTACTTAACTAGCTACAATCAAACAACCTTTGAAGGCAGGAACAGGAATGGCTGCTATTGACCAAGTGTCAATTAATTCTTTCTTTTTCTAATTGTACCAAATAAATGTTTTGATGAAACTTCAGTGAAAACTGATTACCATTGAAGCACTGATCATTCTTTATAAATACTAAGCAAGTGAAACAATATTTAAGTCTCAATCAGTGTTCTAGGATTATTTGATGTTGCCACCACAAACAAATGGGCATTTGGTTGGACTTCCAAAGCTGCTCTTTAGTGATGACTTCAATAACACATGCACATACCATCAAAGAAAGTCAGTGCCAGACTTGAATAAAATCAATGGACTCAGATGGATTTTTGCATTTTCGAAATTGACTGGAACACATTTATTATGCCATGAAAATTTACTTTGTGCAGGAATATAGTTTATGTTTAAGGTCGCTACTAGTGGCAGCATTAAACAAAAATTAAATTTTGATTCCTTTGAAGCCATTGATCTCTGACCATCAACTTAATTGAATGTGGGGAATCTCATAAAGATGTTTGTTAAATTATATAATTTGTTAACATTTGCATTTCCCAATGAATAGCCTCATCACCTGGGTATCCTTGGCAAAATGATAACTGTCTCCAGCTGACCAAAATCTAGGCCAATTTAAATACATGTATGTGTAGCAGGTAAACAGCAACAACTATGTGCTACTTGCAGTAATATTGTTGTGAATTGTTTAGTTTCACCTGTTTGTTGACAATAAGATACAGATGAAACAATGAATTCCATTTGTATATGTTATTTGTGTTTTCTAATGAGATGTGACTGATACATACATTTCATAACACGTGACCTATACTCAAATTCATGGATTTTTTCACAGACAGTACTTAACAGGGGCCCCAGTTGGCCGAGTCGTCTAAAGTGCTCACCATTATGAATCACTGCCACAGTTTCTTGTGGGTTGGTGGTTTTTTCCTGAGTTTTCCTGGGTTCTTCCTCGACCATTTATGTTGGCCGCTATGTATAGCCAATCTTGTTCTGAAAAATGGCATTAAGCCCAACAACAACAACAGTACTTAACACATTATGGATTGTACTACACAAATGTAAGTTGTCAGACTAGTTTTGTTTTCATTTAATCAAAAGCACATATTTTTGCACCCACTTTTCTTACACACAAACCCTGGCCATTTTTGTGGTACATGCAGCATTTTCTTCAGACTGTTTGTTATATCATGGTTCACTTCATAACACAGGTTCTATGGACCCTAACCATCATGTTATGGTGGGATCATACTGTATCATGTTACATCAGGATTTTTAAAAAATCTTTAACTTCATTATAATCTTTCTGCAGTTTGAACAAGTATATATAAGTATGGCATCTAATAGCTATTTGATACAACTATGACATTAAAATATCTCGAAATCTCAATCTACAAATATAAAAAACTCAGAAACAAACATACTCCAATCTAAGCTAAATCAGCAAAGGCAAAATAACTGAAATTCACTGGAGTTACAGTAGTAGTGTTTCACTAAACCAGATCCACAGCATTTATCTTTCAACATTTGACATTTTACACAAGTACAGCTCTTTTCAAGCGTTTGTTATCTGCATTGAATAATTTTGGCTCATCAGCAAAACTTATCAAAAAATGTCAATAAATTTTTCTTTGTTATCTTTTCTCTCCACTGACTTCCATTAACATTCAAGACAGTCTCAATCATCAGGGACCTTTAGATTATATATGCATTACTTAAAAACATTGTGTTCATTATTATAAATCATAATCAAGCTGGACCTCTGAAGTGGGCAGGGTATATTGAATTAAAAGTTGATATACAAGTAAAACTCGTGTTGCATATTATACTGTTCTAAAAGAGTTAAAGCCAACAAAATTGTTTTTATCACATGACCTTTGTGTTGTCTGGGTTCATATACCCACATCATGACTTTTGTTTCTCTGTATGTCCTTGGTTACAAGTCGAATAAAACTGCAAACAACAAAGATCCTGATCTTTCATAGCATAATGCACCTGCAGATCAGGGTCTGTGTTGTTTGTTCTACTGACTACTCTCTACAAACTGCATAGACCCAGATTTGCCAATGCATTATGTGGCAGCGGATCTGGCTTTCTGCATTTTGCAGTTGGTCTCTACTTATAAATGTACATGGTGTATGTAGTATGTATAATAATACCTCATGACATTACCAATGATATTGTGACATCATATAAGATAAAGGCTTAAATGATCAAGGCATATAAATCATTCAAAGTGACTTTGCACACTATTCATTTTTGTCCAAGGAAATAATTTTTCATTCTGTTATAAATTGTTTTACTTGTGTATGATGGGAACAACTTTGGCTCAGTTTATAGAGTATTGAACTTGTAATGCAAGGTTTGCAGGTTCAATACTCATTCAGGCCATTTACGTGTCTCTGGGAAAGGCTTTTATGTCCTGTTTCTGATATAGCCAATAATGTGTTGAAAATGCCTTCAAAACCAACAGAAATAATAAATCATTCTAAATGGAACTTTTCAATAATTTCAATCTTTGCTTAAAGAAAAGAGAATTCATTAGGAGGATTCATAAGCAAGCACTTGTGCAAGATTCTCCATGCCTACAGAATTAGTAACATTAAGAAGCTGATGCGACTTTAAGAATTTTCATAAATGTATGTAAACATATACCATACGTAAAGCATATATATATATATATATATATATATATATATATATATATATATATATACTTGTTTAAAGTCGACTGCAAATCCAAATTGCATCAACACAGGTCTGCCATTGCATAATGTACTGACAGATCTAGGTCATTGCAGTTTGCTAGGAGTAATCAGTAGAACAAATGACAGACCCTGAACTGCAAGCACATTATGCCATGACAGATCAGAGTCTATGTTGTTTACAGCTGGACTCAAATTATAATCTTGTACACATGGTAAGCCCTTAAACTGGCCTGGTATAATGCTTGTATCTTTATTTATTGGTATTTTGTTATATTCTAGTCAGGAGGACAATAAATCCATTTGAGTCTGAAATTTGACATGAATTTCCTTGGAGCATAGTAGTAACACACATAGAAGACACATTACACTGTTAAAATTAATATTGTCGAGTATTTCAGGCATCATTTCTTTCTTTGAATGAACAATATATAATTTACTTTTGTTTTTAAAGTTATGTGCTTGAATGTCCAACTTTTCTCTGGTTTTGTCTTATATTTTAGATTTAGTCAGTTGTTAAAATTATTGAATTGCAAACAAACAAAATACAGGTTCAGGCTTCCATCAGCACAGCCAGGGTAGCTGCTGTAGTGTGTATTTAGGCAACAAGGCACATGTAGCAAGTAACCATCCTAGTCCATCTTGTTTACATTTCATTTAACTTAAAAGGAAAAAAAATTGCATCCTTAAAAAATCCTTTGGATAGACCAGCTGTTTGGTTAAATAGTTTGTATGGCATGGAGAAATATATTCACCATCCCTTAAAAACTTAAAATAATTTTTTAAAATTTTAAGCAAAAGTGTTGGTCTGGTTGATGGGAGGTAACTCTTGCAGGTCTCAGACATGGGTCATCCATTCACAATTCATAGTGTGCATCAAACCAAAAACAGTTTTTATTGTAGGATATGCAGTTTGAACAGTAACTCAGACAACACAGAGCATTTTTAACAAGGTAAAGCGGAAAGATTAGTGCTAACATGTATGCATATTTACTGAAAATAGCCCCCCCATTGAATGGTGTTATGGCATAGTTCATAATACAATGTTACTCTCTTAATTATATTTGTGTTTTGTAAATCTTATTTATGAGGGTATAGCACTGTTTATTATTTTACTTTCATTATTTCATAGGTTTGTGTAAACATCCTGTTTACTTCACAATTACTTTGTAGTTAATAAACCATATAACCCTAATTAATCAATTATTCTGTGCATGGTCTAGACCCTGTGATTGGCTTGGCTATTTACATTAATTTATCTTTTTCTTCACCTACCTTTGATGTCTTGTTTGCTTAGGATGTAGCTTGCATTGCTAGCTATGTTTAATGTAACAATCAACATTTTCTTTTTTTGACTTCTCAAACATTGCTTAAATAGTTAGACCTAAAGTTCACAGGTAATGTGAAGACCTTTTTTTAGTTTATTCAAATGATGTTAAATGCCCTAAAATGTGGCCACTACAATGAAAATTGGAAAATTTTCTAAAATCTTTACAGTGATTTCTTACAAACTCATAAAATCACATATCTGTTGAATTCTGCCATTGTATATATTGATGTTACTTTATGAGAAAACATATATTGCAAACAAATTCTCAGTAATTGTTTTATCATTTAAGATCAGATTAAACATAATGCATCCAAGCATCTCTACCTTCAAATACCGTTCCAGTTGTAAAAAGAAACCTTAAATATGGATTGTGTTTAAAGAAAACAGAAAAACCTTGCAATGACTTCTAAAAAGAGATTTGGACTAATTTTAACCAGATTTTAACGGGATTATCCTATCATCAAGGTATTACCAGTAAATGGTCAGTTGTTACTACACTGACTCTTATACACCTGGTCAATTGCTGTTAGGTTTATGTAAGCCAGGTAAGAACTTTTAATCTATGTTTAATTTGAAAGCTGATAAGTCTGAATTTTCGGTTCTGTTAGTACAAGGTCCAAGTACCTTCAAACAGGTATGGGTTCATATTTAGCTGTACATGCATATATGTATGTGTGTCTAATAGCCAAATGTGTTTATTTAAGTTAGTATCTTTTTGTGTTATTATTATTATTATTATTTGCATTCTGATTGTGTATATCATAAATATAAATTTTGTTTTATTGGCCAGAGGCCTATATTATTGAAAACAGTGATTTGATTTGATTATAATTTAGTTTATAGATGTTAGATTTTTTTTATACAGCTATTTAAGTTTCTTTTTTTTGCAAACTGCAGCTTAAGTTTGAATTTTCATAATTTTATTTTTACATTGTTTTAATGATATATTGTCATAATAATCCATTTTTTAAAAATACTTCTGTCTCTTTGGTGTTCATCTCCTGTCTTTGTTAAAAGTACACTAGTACCCTTATGATAAACTTGTAGCTGTGATTGCCTGTAAGCCAAACCTTGTTGCATTTGGGTGTTAAATATGGCAACAATTTGGGGAAGAAAATTATAAGTTGTGTTAACTCACTAAGGCATGGATAATCTTTTTAAAAAAATGTTTGACTGGTGAAGTATGTATTTATTGACTGTACTTTACAGAGTTTGAATTTTAATTAATCTTTTTGGGTAAGAAGTACATGCTGGTTTTAAATCTACTAGTAGCCATTCACTCTTTAATTAATACCATTCCTTAAAAGATCATGTTTGCTACAATTACAGTAATAAATATTTAAAAAAGAAAAAATTAAATTTTTATATAGCAGTGAGTTATAAGAAAGGTTTCTTTAATCATGGAAATGTTCAAAATAACTTTGAAATCAATTACACATTACTGTATGCATCTTTACATGGTAATGGCTACCAAAATTTGTTGAGTTCATAAGAACCACTAAAAGTATAAAATTTAACAGTTCTTTAGTATGTTTACTTGCCATGTGTAGTTGGCTATTGGAATAGTACTGTTGTTAGTTTTCATAATGCATTGGTAACTTGATTCAGCTCTGTATTACTTTGCTGCTATGACAAATAAGCACCCATTTACAGTTACAACAGGCTGATTCTAACTCATTGGACACATGTACTTTTGTGATGTTAGCTGTACTCTTCTTTTTTGGAGGTAATTCATATAGTTTTCAGTCATTTTATAATTGACCTTGTTAGAAAAAAGATGTACAGTTTGTGGTAGGAACATTTGTACTGGCACACAAGGAAAGGCCTTTAGCCATTGCACTCAAACATTCCCTTTATATTCTTGCAGGTACCATATGCATTCACTTATAAGTGAAGACAATCTGCAAACATGGATCCATATATGCTGCTTTAACTGCTGCATTGGCAGATTAGGGTCTATTTTGTTTGCACTACTGATTACACATAACAAAATGCATAGACCCAGATCTGCCTGTGCATTATGCAACTGCAGATCTGAGTCTGTTTAGTTTGCATAATGGATTTATTTAGCATGCAGTGTTTGCAAACAGTCAACTTTGTATTATTTCGACATTTTACGTTTGTTGGTGTCTGTTACAATAGTCATTTATGTTAATATATCTTACCTACCTGTCTTTGAACACTTTTAAATTTCAAAGTGTTTACAATGTAAATAGTATTCTTATTTAAATTAGTTAAGTTTAAATAGCACTTCATCAGTAGACTAGTCATCAGACATGACCTATCATCATCTGAGATTAGATTAGCTTTTCCCCCCGTAAAAAAAAGTCTTTTGACGAAAATGCAGAACTTTTCTTAGATCATATTGAAAAGTAGTCAGTTTTCAGCTGTAATATATCCACATTTTGATGACTCTGCACGTTGTACTAAAATGTTGATGGATTGGTACATGTCTTAGTTATAAAATTTGCCAATTTTGCAATACACCTTTCTCCCACCCACTCCAAAAATATGTTTTGTCTAAAACTGCAATAGACACTCCTTAAAGATCTGAGTAGAATTTGTGGCTGTAATTTTTCTCATTGTATTTATTGAAATGAAATTTAAATTGTGCAATTATTAGGGATGTATAATTTCATAATATTCATGACACTTCCAGATGGAACTAAACTTAGATGAAGCAATGGTCAAATCATTTTTTAATAATTACATTTATTGTAAGATGTGACTTTGCTATACCTCGTTATTAAAACCTTCCTCAAGCTTACTCATAAAAGATGTCATATTTTATGAATCTTGTTTGTCAGTGTTTTGAGAATTGTATATATCTGAAATCCAGTTGCTTATTGTATGCATCATACATTTTTACTTATATACATATTTTTATCTGTAATTTTTTTAAAATTCATTTTATGCTTAAAAGTTATACTGACCATTTAGTCATGATTCTATGTTCTTCTCTTTGAAGGAATCATTTTGAGTTTTTATTCAACTTTTTGAAAACCGTGATTTGTTTTATTTCTAGTAAATGTGCATGTTATAATTTAGTTTTGCAACAGAATCTTACATGTTTTATTATGATGGAATTGTCTCTTGTCCATCCTCTATTAGATCAAAAAAATTGATGGCAATTACTTCTAAACTACTTGGACAATTGCCATGAAACATTCATCTCATGGTCTTTGGTTTTATCTGTCCTAATTGAAGATGGTGCTGCTTAGAAATCCAGTATTGATGCCACAGTGGCCATCTTGAAAATTCTGTTATTAATCCTGGATGGATCATCCAGTAACTATGGAGTTTTCACTAAAAGATTTTGTATGATATCTAATTAGTCTAAAATCAAAATGGTGCCAATCAGATGTGCAGTAAGGAATAAATGATCTTGTTTTGAATTTCAGGTGCATTTGTGCCTTCAAGAGAATGGAAATAGGTCTTTACAGTATCAATAACATGCTGTATTGTCATTATTGCTGTATGCAGGATTTTAATGTAACAATACCCAATAAAACAATGCAAGAACTGGAATTTTAATGTAACAATACCCAATAAAACAATGCAAGAACCGGAATTTTAATGTAACAATACCCAATAAAACAATGCAAGAACCGGAATTTTAATGTAACAATACCCAATAATACAATGCAAGAACCAGGATTTTAATGTAACAATACCCAATAAAACAATGCAAGAACCGGAATTTTAATGTAACAATACCCAATAAAACAATGCAAGAACCGGAATTTTAATGTAACAATACCCAATAAAACAATGCAAGAACCGGAATTTTAATGTAACAATACTCAATAAAACAATGCAAGAACCGGAATTTTAATGTAACAATACCCAATAAAACAATGCAAGAACCGGAATTTTAATGTAACAATACCCAATAAAACAATGCAAGAACCGGAATTTTAATGTAACAATACCCAATAAAACAATGCAAGAACCAGAATTTTAATGTAACAATACCCAATAATACAATGCAAGAACCAGAATTTTAATGTAACAATACCCAATAATACAATGCAAGAACTGGAATTTTAATGTAACAATACCCAATAAAACAATGCAAGAACTGAAATTTTAATGTAACAATACCCAATAATACAATGCAAGAACCGGAATTTTAATGTAACAATACCCAATAATACAATGCAAGAACCGGAATTTTAATGTAACAATACCCAATAAAACAATGCAAGAACCGGAATTTTAATGTAACAATACCCAATAATACAATGCAAGAACCGGAATTTTAATGTAACAATACCCAGTAATACAATGCAAGAACCAGGATTTTAATGTAACAATACCCAATAATACAATGCAAGAACCAGGATTTTAATGTAACAGTACCCAATAATACAATGCAAGAACCGGAATTTTAATGTAACAATACCCAATAATACAATGCAAGAACCAGGATTTTAATTTAACAATACCCAATAATACAATGCAAGAACCAGGATTTTAATGTAACAATACCCAATAATACAATGCAAGAACCAGAATTTTAATGTAACAATACCGAGTAATACAATGCAAGAACCAGGATTTTAATGTAACAATACCCAATAATACAATGCAAGAACCGGAATTTTAATGTAACAATACCCAGTAATACAATGCAAGAACCAGGATTTTAATGTAACAATACCCAATAATACAATGCAAGAACCAGGATTTTAATTTAACCATATCCAGTAATATAGTGCAAGATACAAAGATTTTAGTGTGACAATACCAAATAACACAATGCAAGATATGAGATTTTAATGTAACAATACCCAATAATACAATGCAAGATAAAAGATTTTAATGTATTGATAGCCAATAATACAATATAAGATGACATTTTTTATTATTATTCTGAATGAAAGAAGAATGAAATTTCTCTTCATAGATTTTGCTGTTTTTGTTTTTCAGATATCACTATACTGGTGCTAGTTTTAGGTATAGAATGTATTTAATCTATTGATTGAAGAGATGACACAATAAACATAGTAAATTGTGACAACAATATTGCTCAGATTAAGATTTTAAAAAGGTTAGCTCAATGTACTGTAAATTAATTTATTTAGTTGAAATAATTATAATTTGTTTTGCAAAACATGACTGTGGGTACTTATATTGTGGTTCAATAAAGTGTCTTGTTTCCACAGAAGGATCATTTTTTATTGAGTCATTGATTTCATGCTTTATATGGATATTAAAATGCACAAAAGTTAGTACCCCACAGTTTGTATTAAGACATGGAACCTTCTCTGTGCTGTGATGCAAATTGTATAAAAGTAATAATGAGTATAAACTCATATATACAACTCTGAGGAAGTTATGAAATTATGAAATTTTCTTGCACAATGCTTGGTGTAGTTTAAATTCTAGTTCTAAAGTTTTTATTTTAATTGGTCAGTGCAGTATAAAATTTGTAACATTCAGGGTCATATTTGCTAAATATGTATAATAAAACTTTGAAAGGACAAAAGAATTGTAGAAACACATTTTTAGTCAACTGTTGGTAGTTTGAGTTTTAACAGGTTGCAGACTAGAGACAGATTTTCATCAAAACTGAACGAGTCATTAAAAGAGTGCTAGGTATATTTCTGAAATCTAAAACAATGGACATTTTTGGTTACTATTAGCATGCATTTTTTTCAAGGTCACGGACTGCTTTACAGCAGGACTGAGCGAGCCATTTGAGTAGTAGCATGTACTTTGTTCAGTGTCACCGATAATAGAATGCTGTATACTAGGACTGAGTGAGTCATTTGAATATTTGCAGGTATTTTTTCATGGTCACATACTGCTTTATACCAGGAGAGAGAGAGTCATTTGAGTATTAGCAGGTATTTTTTCCAAGGTCACAGACAATAGACTACTTTATTTAAGGACTGAATGAGTCATTTTACTATTAGTATGTATTTTTTCAAAGTCACAGACACCAGACTACTTTACACCTGACTGAATTAGTCATTTGAGTATTGCCTGGTATTTTCAAAGGGAATGTTGTACACTGTGACTGAACAACTAGTCATAGACAAAAAAAAGATTGAAAAACCTGTTGAGTGAGTCATTTGAGTATTGCTGGGTTTTATTTCTGATGTCACATAGAAGAGACTGCTTGAGACTAGGACTGACTGTCATTCAAAACGTGTTTTTCCAAAGATGCCGACATGATATTGGCTATGATCTAAGTCGGAGTTAAGTATTTGACTACTGCCGAATATCATTTAAGGTAAAAAGAAGAGATAGCTGTACACCAGGACTGAGCAAGATTTGAGTATTAAGGGTATTCAGGTGATAACTTTTCAAAGTTTTCTTTATTCTGCTCTGGACTTTAATTTTGTTTGTATGAGTCTTGAAAATCGTGTAGACCAGATTTAATGTCAGTTTATTTGCATATTATTGGCACCTTCTGTGTATCAGTTTGCACAGATAAAAAGTAAATTTCAAGATGGAACAAGCTTGCTCTAAGAATTCAGGATTCCAGACTTTTGTATTTTATTATAAATCTCTGTCTTTATTGAAATTTTTTAATTTTGACAGAAAATTTTCAATTATTCCTGCTGTATTATGCTGTTATCTGCAAATCTTTCTCAATTTAACTTTTAGATTTGAACAGATTTATAACTTATGAAAGTCTCTAAATAATCTTGACTGCATGAAAGACCCTAAGTAACTGAGACTGCATAAAAGGCCCTATATACTGGTAATTGAAACTGTATGAAAGACCTTGAGTAATTGAGACTACATGAAAGGGACCCAAATAATTGAGACTGCATGAAAGGTTCTATATACTGGTAATTGAAACTGTATGAAAGACCTTGAGTAATTGAGACTACATGAAAGGGACCCAAATAATTGAGACTGCATGAAAGGCCCTATGTACTGGTAATTGAGACTGAAAGACCTTGAGTAATCGAGACTACATGAAAGGGACCCAAGTAATTGAGACTGCTTGAAAGACCCTAAGTAATTAAGACAGCATTAAACTTGTACCATTTTCGTCTACCATACATGGATCTGTCTCTCTGAACATACAAGTATTATTTTGGCTTATTCCTATATATGTCCTTATTTATATTCATTTTAAGTTGTATCTTTGTTTTCTTCTGACAAGCAATTTTTATCTTAATAATCATGATATATACATTTGTTATTGTCTGTGTCAATTTCCTTATTTTACTGCCATATGTAGCTTAGTTGTCATATCTTTTTTAAGGGGTACAGTTATATTTATATTGATCAATGATTTAAAATTTTGAGGCATTAAATTTGGCTTTTGATGTTACATGTTTTGTTTTGTTTGTTGTTTTTTTTTTTTGTTTTAAATGATGACCTGTAGTTCACATGCCAAGAGTAGGCAATACATTCTTAGGATTTAACATTAACCTCAAAATGTCAGAACTCAGTGAAAGTAAATTTTAAAAATATCTTTTCAGTTATGCACATTGAGGAGTATTAAACATGTAACTGATGAATAATGTGACGTTCAATGACAATAATTGAGAGAAGCATCCTGTTAAAACATTTTAGAATTGTCCAAATGGCGTTAAAATGAGAGTTTTAAACAACTCCCAAATGTTTGAATAAAATTTGACTAATTTTGAAGGCAAATATATCCGCCATTACTGATGAAACTCTGCCACGCAGAATTTGACCAAGCTTTACAGTAAGCATTCGGGTAAAGATGGCTTTCAAGTTTGTGCGGCTGATGCAGATCCGTGATCTAATATGACCACCATTGCTAAAAATATAAAAACTTTCATTAAATTGCTTCTCTTCTAAAACCACTAATTTAAGTTTCAGAGTACGTATGATGGCGTGAAGATCTTCGTATATTTCAAAAAGTAATATTGATCCCCCATCAAAATATGACCGTAATTACTTCTAACGGCAAAAAGAGTATGATCCTACTTCTTCAAAACAATTAAGTATAAATGTAACAATGTAACATCTGGTATGAAGACCTTTTAAGTCTATATAGATGATTCCGAGCCACAATCAGTTATAGCTGCCAAAGCTGAAAATAACTAAAACAAGCAAACTTAAAATAACTTGTATTTAGACACCACTGAATAAAATTTTACCAGTATTCATAGAAGACAACTGGTATGAAGACTTTTTCAATTTTAAATTTACACAAATAATGCCAATCTGTCGTCATTTTTGGCCACCATTACGAACAGCAAATAGAACAAAATGCTGAATTGATTTCGTCCAAATCTGAGTCCTTTCAACGAGTGCTTTCGTCTTCGTACAACTGATGCTGATTAGCTGTCGAATGTGGTCACAGTTACTAAAAATAGAAAATGTCTTCACAAGACCTCTCGACATAATTAGACCAAAGTTTACAAAAAAGCATAATGGTATAGAGGTACTTTATTTGTATAAAAATGATGCAAATGCGCCATCAAATATCGCCATAGTTGCTAAATATAGACATACATATAGGCGACTCCTGAAACAAAGATGCTCAACAGAATTCGACCAACCTTTCAGAAAGTATCATAGAATAAGGGGATTTTAATTTTGTACAAAAAAAACGTCACACAACTTAATCCTTAAAATTGATGATCAGAATTTAACTAACTTAGACACAATTAGGTCCTGGCGTCGGGGTATTTTAATATTTGACTAGTGACGATCATGTGCCTTCAAACATGGATTAAGATAGGAAAAACCCCCACTAGAAATCTACAATAGTATTCAAGGAATAGCACTAGAAGAACAGAAAACAACCTACTGATTCAGTTTTCCAACAGCTGTTCGGTAATTAAGTATTTTCATACCCACTTGATTCTCTTGTTTTAACTCACGGGTTTATAATGGGTGTGTTTTTGGGCACAGCACTTATCCAACAGCAATTGGAATATATTGGTTTTATTACCCTATTTCTTTTTATTCTTCATTGCATGTTAAACAATACTAATATGAATTTGAACGTCACGATATGTTAACACTTTGGGGATATATACCAGTTTACAGTCAGATTTAAAAGTTTTAGACTTGTCGATTTTTATGGAAATTATCCAGAACATTCAAAAGATTTTGAACCAGAAGTTATCTCATTTGCCTAATTTATGGCGGTGTGATATCTACTAATTTGTACTATAATTATTCATCTCTGTTTTAAGTTCTTAGTGGAATCATTTACTGCTGTATTCAGATATAATTTGGGATGAATCGTTTATTAAAATTATACATTTGAATTACAGAGTAATTTGACTTCTTGACTAACATACAACTTTGAGATTATTTTGAATTCAATCAAAGACTTATATCATTGTGATAAATTAATCAATAATATTAATACATTAGCACATTCAACACTACTGATTATCAGCACATTCAATATTTAGAATTCATGCAGAACATTCTAATCTTTTGGATATGTGATAGATCATTTAGGATTATGTGGGATTTAATTCATAATACCGTGAGTTCGTCCTGTTCACCTAAAAACTTAAAAAAATAAATAACGTGCTGCTTTAACTTAAATTTTGTTTTTCTTTCTTGTTGTTACTTATTTAAAAATTTTGAGCCGAAACTGAAACTGGGAGTTCGTCTAGAATCAGAATTTCCTTAAAACTGACTGTCTTTCAAAATTATTTTTATTGTCCTTGGTAAAGATTTTAATTTAACATATTTGAGAAATCTTGAGTGAAAACAGCAAACTTTCATTATGTAATCAAAAGGGAAGAACTTCGCATTAAATCCTACCAAGGAAGGGTAATAGTCTTTGAGAAAAGACGAGTTACTTGAGCTTGCCAGATATTATGAAATTTCCTGAAGCGAAAAAATCTTGAACACAACAAAAGATAAAACGTTACTTTGAGATAATTGTGAATTCATTTAAAGGCATTATGGATTATAACATTGTTATAGATCTCGACTATTGATACATTAACACATTCTAGACTAGTGTACCTCAACACATTCAATATTGGAATTTTTTTCACATTTTAAACTATGGATATGATGTAACATTTAAGTTTCTTTAGGTATTGAATTCACTATACCTTAAGTTCTTAAATTTTCACTTAGAGAAATAAATTATTTAGTGATCTAAATAAGCTTGTTGTTTCGCTTCTTGTTTTTATTTAGTTTAAGACTCTGGAATGGTAAGCCTGTAATTATTTATACATCTTACAGAACTTAAATATTTTAATCTTTTATATATTTTATCATGTACTTAATTATACATTTATTCTAAAGTATAACTTTCTATTTTTTTTGCAAATTCATTTTTACATTTTACGAACTTGAACTTTTACTGGCACTACATTGCAGCATTTGTGCCCATGTGCCAGATAGCACTACTCCAAAAAAGAAATGTCTATTGTGTGGGTACAAAACATTTATTCAAGTATATACATGGGTTTTCTGACCTGTACTTTGGTCTAGGCACTATTCATTTAATACATAAAATCTTGGACAAGAAACAAACCTATTTAGAAGTTATTTATTTCTCGGTTCTAGTAAACTATTTTTTTTTAAGATTAAAGTTCATGCCTTCCAAAAAACATTTCTTATACAACTTATTTACACTTCATAAAATAATGCCCTTTTTTCACGCTGTATTAAATGATCAGTTTTAAGGAAAAGCTAAAACAAAACGAGAAACAAATATTCAAACATCAAAAAGTTTATGTTTCTCTCTTTATTCGTTACATACATCTAAAATCTGGTCAGCTACCACTTGTGTCCCAGCGCAGATAAAGTGAAGTCGTTGTCTTCTTCCCAGTGAGGTACAACATATGTCATATGAATGGTCACTTTTCTGTTGATGATGTCAGATTTTTCTCTCATCTTCTGCACTTCTTCAATAGCCTTCAAAAGTTTCAAAGAAGCTAATTCTACAGGTGTACTAAACCCGAGATATACAGGAGAGTCCAAACTGTCGTAATACATAGATAGGCTCAAACGACCTCGATCTTTAACTTACTTTTTACGCTTGAGTTTAAGTAAAAAAAAAGCCCGTAATGAAACTAGTTGCTTCCTCGGATGGTTTATCAGGCGCGACGTATTTAAATTTCATCGTGTAGATGTAAATTGTCGTCCTAAATTTTCTAGAAGACGCTATCTGTGTCATTTATATGCTAAAACACCCCTTTAGATCTACTAAATCCTTTTCCTTCTTGTACGCATGTTTGATTGTGTTTGGACTGCTTCCCTTTTAATCCTTTCGATTCCATAGTAACCTGATCGTGCAAATAGTTTTTATTTTCTTTCTTTCTGAATGGTTGACCAAATTTTGATCAGACTATGGAAGAATATTACGAGGGATATGCTGTAATCAGTCTGATTAAAATCGGATAGTGGAGATATGATTTTAATCAGATTGTGCTATACTATATTGCGCCAATCATCAGCAAAGTGGAAACATTTTGTATTGTCGCAAATTTCCATTTGAGTCGTGAACTATTTCCTTATATACCGTATATATATATATATATATATATATATATATATATATATATATATATATATATATATATATATATATATATATATATATATATATATATTGATGTATCGTTATATTAAGGGCTTCGGGACATAACTGGCGATAGTTAGAGGTAGGAATTTGCTGATGTTATGCTTATAAACAAGAACAATAAAAGAGATTCGGACAAAACAAAACTTTTTTGAATGCTTAATAGTCAACTATTGGTTAGATTAGCAATATCATGCCCACGTTAGCCTCTTGTTTGATTTTTATTTTAAAATAAAATTTTCGAAATACTCGCTTCAGCTGTGTATTCCCTGCTATTTATTTATTTTTTTTAATTTACCGATACCGCTTTTTGTATCTACTATGTATGCTTCCAAAATTTGCTAAATTATATTTGCTTGCGGTAAACACAAGATGTAAAGGAAAAGTCGATTCACAGCTTCTGTGATTAGAACTGAACATGTGGCAATTTATTATTTACGGTGTTTGCTCTTGTTTAATGCTCACACAGCAGGGAAAAGGACCAAATTGCACAGAATACATGTCATGGTTACCGAGGTAGACTCGATCGCATTGTAAGGTTCTGGTGACAACAGTAAAAAATCAGTACGTACGTGAAATAATACCTATAATAATAAACGTTACGCACATCAATCTGGGTACAATGATGATAACACACGTACCTCAGTCCAAAATAGCTCTCATGATCTTGGTGATATTTTAACTGATCGCCATACCGTCCAAAGCACTAATTCTTGTTGTACATGCCAAGGTTTTAATGTCTCTTCCTCTAGCTTGGAAGTAAACAACAAACATGTCCTCGATTTTATCCCGACTGGGAAATATGTAGACTCTACATCTTTAGGACTGAAAAAGGAAGACTTGCTCTTTATCAACCTCAATGTAAGACGCATTGTACCAAACATCCATGAACTAAGACATGCCATACAAATTGTATCTAATCTTAAAGTAATTAGACTATGCGAAAGGTTTCTAGGTTGTACCTGACAGTGCTTTTCCATCAGCAGCTCTTCATTGGAAAGACGAGATCGATGCCAAAGCATGGGAGGAGGGAAAATGATTGAAAACATGTCAGCAGACCTTGACACGTACTAACTCCTCCATAAACTACGATCAACTTTTTGACTGAAACTCATATCACACTGAAGCTTTAAGACCATGGCTACTAGCGACATAATCAGTAGCAATTTTCATTATTTTTTTTAAAAAAAAGAATCAAATTTGATTGGCCATTCAAAAATCATTAAGAAATAATCAGTCTGCAAGCTTTTTTCAAACTCAATTGTTTGGTTCACGTGGTATTTCATTAACAGAAACCAGGTTGTTTGCACTTGTAAAGCTACTTCTGAGTCACGCAATAATTTTAGTGTTGTTCTTCAAGGATCTAGGGCCTATTCTTTTTCTGCTGTTTATCAATAACTTAGCACTATATTGCAGTGTACTCTAACACAAATTAATTTACTGACAACTCTAAATGGCGTAAATTTGGCAAATCTCTTGACTCCATTGAAAATAAACTTCAAATTGACTTCAACAATATATCAGTTTGGTATCAACAAAGCTGAATGCATATAAGTGTCTCTAAAACGAAATGTATGAGAATCGGAACAAGACAGCGCATATCTACTAACATGGTTTTACTTCTAATTCAAAGTGGTGTAGACGTGTCCAGTGTTAAAAATAAAAAATAAAAAAAACTTCTCGGTATATACATTGATTAACATCTCAGCTGGAATATACATATCCATCGTATCAAAAGTGTTACGGTTCGCTGTAATACTTATATTATCTAATAAATGTATAATATAGTTTTTATTTAAGTCATTTAAGTTTATGACATTTATAATTCAGTGGTTGGCTCGCACTATAGCTAAGTACATATATACAACGTTATTTTAATCTCGTACATAAATCAAGACCGATCGCTAAGGCCAAGCCTACAAGTATTTACGTCAAATACGCAATGCATGAATTCCAATGGAGGTCACGCAAACGTCACGTAAAAGTAGGAGTACATGTTCCATGTAGAGCTATCATACCCGCCCTAATTATAGATTGGTTCCTTGGTCTGAGAAGGTCATAATCTGACTGTTTGAGTTATTTTGAAATAATACGATTGAATTGTTGAAAAATTTATTAGTTAATAAGATTGTGTTGATTTTGGTGCGTAGTTAGAGACAATATTATAAGAATATACGCACCATGTAGGCATTTCATCAGTCTGTACTAGTTTTGTGAGAATCGTTGAAAAGAAATAATGATTTTTTTTTATAATTTTCGTTCGTTGGATTTAGAAGAATGGAAAATCTTTAATTTAAACAATCATTACCTATTAGATTATGTGAATTTATTTAAGGACTTGAATATTTAAATACTTCTTTTGGCTTTTATGAAACTTTCAAGGACTTCAGTGATATTCTGCGTTCAGAGGATGAACTTGTGTTAAAAAAATTTTGATTTATGACTATGATTCTTTAGTTTTGTCAGCACGGAAGCACATAAACACTTTAGAACATACATTCAGAATATCTTCGGGCAGTTTTTAAATTAGTAAGAAATTGATAGTACAATTTTAAATATTATAGAAATTCATACTCTAAATTTTTTAAATTGTTTCAATTTGTTTGATTAATTATTTTATTTAATTAAATTTATATTTTTGGAAAATGTATTGTTTGTTGGGTTTACGTAATCTTGTTATTAGGTTTAAGCCCCTATGCGTAAAACAAGAATAACTCTCTTGAACTCATTGTCGAAATATCTACTTCTCCATTCACATAATCCTTAATTTTTGGCATATATTCTAGCACTTAAAGCCTACGACTGTACCATATGGGGAAACACATTCAATTATAATCTATTCAGAATTGACAGACTCCAGAAAAGGGTCTTCGGAAAAATTCTGAAACTTGCAATTACGACTCCCTCAACTGTTTTGTTTTCACGTCTATAGTGGCTACCTATTCAAAAAGTATTCTTTATTTTATGTGAATATATGACACATAAGTCTTGAGATGATCTTTCTCCAAATTATATATTTAACCTAAGTGAACTAAGATCTTCAAACAGCTACCAACGATCTCCAGATTCAGTGTTAGAAACCCAGCCTTTTCGAAAGCTCATTCACTGTAACAGTTGGTGTTTTTGGAACTCCTTACCCCTGAGCAGAGGCGTAACGAGGACATATGGCACCCACGGCAAGAACCACGGCAAGAACTAAAATTGCGCCCCTATCAAAACTTTGAAAGTATTTTAAAAAAAACAACAACTTTGTTCTGCCCTCTTGAATTGGCGTCCACTTCATGTGCGGCATCTTGTCACACCCTCACTACGCCTCTACCCCTGAGGAAAGGTAAGTTAAATTCACTTGCTTCGTTGATACTTCATTAATAAAATTCTTTCTTTACCAGTTAGCGAGATATATTAAAAGCTCCCAACAATCTGATTCAAATCAGTTGTCCGCTGTTGTACATGAAGATCTGACAGCGACCGCTCATGGATCATGCTTTAGTAGCCTATGCCTTAACATAATCGGTAATTTTATCAGCCAACCAGATAAAATATTAAATTTTAGCGTTTGGGGAAAGGGTACTCTGGATGAAGAGCATTAATATGTACAGAACGATTTCATTCACTTTTAGATTTTTGAAATATGCTTTTCCACTGGTTAATTCAAAGATTGACAGAATATGACCCTTAAGCGATCGTCGTGATATCTTCACGTATGACAGCGGAGATCTGACTTTAATCAGATTGGCAGGACTATAATATAATTTATTGAAATAAGAATATTAAGTTAAATTGATTCTCTTTTGTTTTAGTTCCATAATCGAATGACCTTCTATCAGATTTTTGAGTGTTGCTTTAGCTTATGGAACATTGTCTCCTTTCACAAAATTTCTGTGACGCAAAAACATTGTTCATGCGGGCTATTTATAAATATTTTTTATTTACACGTTGGGTCACGTCTGTTAATTCGTAACCAGCACTATTTCATTTATTTCAAAACACTTTTCTTGTAACCTAAATGACCCTTTTAGAGTGGTATGTTCCAATCAGAGAGGTTCTAGAGTATAATTTGGGTGAGCACTTAAACGTTGTACATTTTATGCCGGCGGGCAATGGCCATTATTAATAGTTTAATTGCAGTTTTGATATCGTGTTTCAATTTTGTTTAATATTTTAATGACAAGATTAACAAATGTCATGAAGAACGGGGACATTTATTGAAGAAAGAGGATTCAACACAAGTTTCGTCATTAAAACTATCTTTAGTTTTTTACATGGCACATGAGTAATCTATTCACCTGAAAAATCTTTCTAGAAACAATTTTTTTCTGGCCTGTTTCTTGAAAGAATTAAATTTATTTTTATGAAAGGTTTATAGGAGGCGAAATGGCACCCTTTTTCGTGAAGAATATTACGTTCTTCAAAGTTAGTACGATTTTTTACACATAGAAAGTAACATCATATCAATGAAGATTTTCTCCAGCCATGTAGACACTGTCTGTAGGGTGTGTTACCGGACCCTGTCTACATACGAAATACACCTATATTTACATATTTGAAGTAGCTGATCTTAGTGGTTTGCATATGGGTTCATGTGTATTACCTTATCTACGATACTCAATAAATAACTGTCAGATAAGTTCAATCTAGTCTCTTCAAGGAGCTGTCAGTGTGTGTGTTTACTTGTGAGTATGATATCCTAGTTAATTATTGATTAGGTAGCAGATGTTTTATTGTTCCCTGAATGTGTTGACGCATTTAAAAACATGAGGTGATTCAACCCTTACGAAACTGGTTTCTGTACGAAAAATATTGCTTTCTTTGCGGAAATCGTGAATATTCATTTAGAATATATTTTATGCACGAGGCAAGTAAAATCTCATGAAATTATGTTCTTATTTCTTAAATAGAAAATACATAGTAATGGAACGAAAGGGTTACTTTTTATAAAGTGCAATCATTATAAACAATGTACATTCCGTCAGGAAGAAATAGTTTTCATATATCTATGCATTTATAATGAAACAAAGCCTGAAAAGAAGCAATATTTATGATGATCGTCACTTTTTGCCCATTGCATAGTCAGTACACATCTAAATTATTTTATTTTCTAAAAAGTGTAATCTCCATAAATATTTTCACTTTATAACGTGTCAAAGGCCAGTCTTTAGTGCACTTTTTATAAAGAATCTCTCCTCCTCCTCTCTCTCCCTCGCCTCCTCTCTCTCTCTCTCTCTCTCTCTCACACACACACACACACACACACACACACACAAACACACACACACACACACTCAATCCCTCCCCCCACCCTTTCCTCATGGTGGTAAAGGTTCATGAAAAAATAGGTGTATGCTTTGTTACGTATGTGATTAAATTGTTTTTGTGTAAGGTTTTAAAAAAATTCATTTTTGTTTCATTGTATTTAATTGCAATGAATATTGTTACTCGGATTCCGGATTCTATTTCTAGCAGTGAGATATAATTTTAGCACACACTTTGTTTATTTAAAAACAAAATAGTAATACGCGAGGGTTGGCATTTAGTTCGCCTTACCTTGGTAACAAATCAACAGGAAGTTAAAAATGATTGGTCAGCATCACGGACATACTTTCTACGCGTTATCAATGTTTGCAAACAACCTATTTTTGATTGGTTTTTAAGTCGGTCTGTACTGCGGACGTGACATAAATAGCGTAATAAAAGACCACATGACCAATCTCGCGAGATGTGATGTTTTGAGTGTAAATAAGCATTCTTAATATTGGTTTGGCCAGAGTCATTCAAAAACTTGAAGAAACAAGGCGTTGTTTTTAATTTGTTGTCAGAATATTTTATTTTTCGTCTCATTTTTTGGATTCAAATATTTATTTTCTTGAACACTCAACAAGTTGACTTTCTTATAAAAAAACCCCTCAACTTCTGAAAGATATTCAAGGAAATTAATTTGGGAATTATTCAAAAACAAAGACTGATATTCTAGTGAGGAATAATTGTTATTCATACATTGGACTGCATCTGATGTCCTCGCCCTCCATATTCATATGTCGTCGGGACTCGAACCTGGATTCTTATAGGACTATTTGGTGATAGGACTTGTGTTTTTTTTTCTTAGAATCATATTTTGATTATATTCACTAACTGTAAGTCCTATTTACCAATTTTTACGTTGTTGTCTAGGGATATAAATTGTTTTGTTGAAATATAAAAAGCTTGTTGGCTTTCACTCTTTTCTTTGTTACTAAGTACGAGCCCTTATCACGTAACAGATAGCAAAAAGGTTCTATCAATACGAATGTACTGTAACGATTTATATGATGATTGGTCGGTTTTCATGAAAAGGAGTAATGAAATATAGTTTCTTCATTATATATTTTTGAAATTGTTCACATTGAAATGCCATTTCACTTCCGAGTTAACATTAAACCTACACGCGACTAATAATAGTTAAGCCGTCAAGACAAACAAAAGTTATCCGGAGTGACAGTTTCAGTAAGTATATGAGAGTAATATTTGGAAGTCTTTGGTAAATCAGAAAGTTTCAAATTAAGCTGATATTTTTAACCATAAAATGCCCTGCAAGGAGGCCCAATCTAAACTTTGTCATCATAAATCAATGATTTATTGCCCTTTACGTAAGCGTTTAATTGAAAGTATTCACCTTACGGCCAATTTTACACATAGTACTGTCACGTATACCAAAGTTTTAGCACATTTGCCAAATCAGCTGATGACCACGCTTCTTTTCAAATCTTTTCAAAATAATATCTCCACTGTCCTAGTTCAAGATATATCATCACCGCTTAGGGATCATATTTTTGGTGACCTATGTTACAACCATAACCGCTATGTTTATCAGCCAAATAAATGAAGTCTTATATCTTAGGGTAATTGAGCAGTATGGCTGAAGAGCATCAAAGTGTGCCCAACGATGAATGCTGCATTTCCATTGGCTAAATCAATTCACCAGAATATGACCTCCTAAGTGGTCGCTGTCATATCTTTGCGTAAGAGAGTGGAGATCTGATGTTAATCTGATTGACGCTTCAGATGATTGGTTACAGGGCGGTAGTCTCCAACTCTTATGGTCGTCTGTTTCCTAACTAACCGGAAGAAATCTGACTACAAAGCATCAGTAACAATCTAGCAGATATATTGGTTCTCGTCTTGCATTTTCAAGCTTAGTGGATCTCTCAAAGAGTTTGTTTATTTTATTTTATTTCAGCAGTTTTTTTTTAATTTAATTTTCCTGGTTGTGAACAAACTGAGAGATATCATGTTTTAAAGTTTGATGTTCATTCCACAAACTGGTTTGTTCTCCGCTATTTTTTTTAAAAAAAATTCATTTCCTTCTCTAGAATGACTCATTCAGCTTCGATAAACTTTTTTTTTAAAATTTTGTCTTAGAGAAATGGTATATCAATATTGTGTTCTTGTCCCAGTTAGCTTTCCTACCAATGTTGTAACTTCCATAGCAACCGTGTGGGAAAACATTTTTGACTTCTCCACAAAAGCTGTGCCAATAATGGTCATGCTCGTAGGCACAGGTCTTTAAGAAGGGCTTGTGAGTGTTCAGTTATCGATGCATTTCAATCATGTACGTATGGACAGGTGTGATTTTAATTATGGCTGCCATGTGAGATGTTACTAAAATTAAATTCCGTATATTAACGTATGTGTATCAAATTTGGCCGTTAAAATTTCTACATGGGAATTTATATGCTATCCTATATATTTAGTGTTACTAAAATTTAAAATAAAATTAAATAGTTTATTTACAAAAATGCTTTGATTAATATCTACCAAATTCGCCAAGAAAGATCTTTGGACTGGATTTCGATCAGGCTTGCAGAAGGACTAGCGTCACAATATGTCATGAGAGATAATAAAGGTCTGTCTTCACTTTGGCTCTGAAGACCCACGGCAAAACAAGATTCTTGGCAAGGCGGTCAAAATTACACAACCATCCAAACCAAAGGGTGATAAATATATTAAATAGGCGGCATACGCCTAAAGACTGGTAATTTTTGCAAGCACTATAAGTACGCCAAGTACGCAAAATTCCAATTACAAACATTCATTCCAAATTCACAACTCAGGCTCATTAGGACAATTGCACAGGTGGCTTACACAACATTGATATAGGGATACCAATAGGAAAAACTGGTATATATTTGACACAAAATCCACCCAACTGAAATAAAGTTGGGTGGATAATAACTTGGGGGCATTGGTGGGGCGGGGGTCGCGGCCCGAGTGGGAGAATGGTTTGCGGTTTCTGACATTTTCGCGATTAGGGTCAAGTTCGGAGTAGAAGCGATGCACACTATAAGGGTCTTTTTTTGAGGTCCCTGATCTCTAGGGGTCAGGAAAATGCCTAGCACCAAGGCCAAGCGCCCTCCAGGGGCATCACAGACCACGCCCGGAACTATGGCATCCTCCCCAGAGGGACTGAAGTCCATACCCGGGACTGTAAGCAGTCGTATAAGCCTCACGGCAGCAAGCGACTTAAACGAGAAAGAAAGAAAGAAACAAAGGTCGTGCAACACTTGGGCCATCGAAAATGACCTCATGCGGCCCTCCGGATGGTTTGAGTTTGAGACACCTTCTTTATTATGTGAGCGAAACGCATGCCCACTGGGACATATTTCAAATTGAATTTCATGGTTATATCGAAAGGCAGGGATAGCCACGGGATGAGAGAGATCGAAGGCGAACATATAGACATCTGAGTGTCTCTTCTGATTTTTAAATTGTTAAAAATATTGTCAGGTTCCATTATATAAGCTGTCTCTATCATTATAGAGGTTCTGGTTCCATTTACACATGCGAATCCCCACCCCCAAAATCACTTATGTACTGTTGCCTAGGGATCATGCATAAGTGCATTCATATATATATATATATATATATATATATATATATATATATATATATATATATATATATATATATATATATATATATATATATATATATATATATATATATATATATATGGTAAGCGAGGCTTATAGTATTATATGGTCCGTCTATCTGTCGTTCATTGTGTGTCATCCTTGAAAATTTGCATATTTCAACTTTTTCTGAAAATATTATTTAAAACACTAATCTAATTTCAAACAGAAATGGCACAAAGCATCATGGTATGTCAGACATGAATACCCTCATAAAACTGCATAATCTATTTTGCTCGAATGATGTCAATGAACCGTCCAACATATTCGGAGTCGAGTCACTGAAAATTAAAATATCTGACCGGTATTTACTAAAGAATCGCAACAGAAACTGACCCAGTTTAATAGTAAAACGTCTAGGATGAATTATTTTAAAGTCATACAAATGGGTGCGGTCTGCCATCCAGTATTATTTTAGAAAAAGAATTAGAAAAAAGCTTCACATTTTTTTTTCCATGAAAAACCGCCGAACATGCCTTTACCCCATCGTCAATTCTTTTAAAGTTTATACAAATGATTCCAGTTCCACCATCAACGATGGCTGCAATTACTAAAGCTACCCTTTACCCATCCACTCCCACAAACAAAGAAACAAGCCAAAGGCAAGTTCATATTTCGGCTGAAAATTCGTGCAACAAAACTTTGTCCAATTTGACACAGCGCTTTCTGGTTTAAAAAGTCGTTATAAATAACATGACCTGCTTCAAATATGGCTGACAGTATTAAAATTAAAGAAGCTTTAGAGAAAAGATTCTATTATTGAACAAATTAACCGATTTGTTAAACATTGACTGAAATCAAGATAATAATCAGATTTTTGGTGGGCCACCCAAAGTCTCGTCTTTGGCAAATGGGCAAATATCGGGAAGGCTCTGCGGCCTTGGGCAATCTTGACCGCTCTTGTTTGATTCGGGTTACCAAACTAGTTTGAGACCCGTCTTTCTACCTGTGGATTTCTTTCAGTCTATGTATGTGTTCATAATGCTTTGCATATTTGGTGTCAAAAGTTTATCTAAGTCTTAGACACCACTCTCCCCTAGGGATAAAGTCGTCAACCCTTTATCGAACTATAGATTCTCTTTGCCTACGGCAAATACAATTCGTCGTGCAAAACCTCAATTTACAGGATCACTGATTAAAACTGATCGTGGGATACATCTCGCATATAGCTTACGGTATTGGCTCGAATTTTTCACTTAATCAGCTGCAAACAGCAACGACACTGGCCTGCTGTTTGATAATGTGCCGGTAAATTGGGATCAATGCTGTTTGTCTGCAATCATAGGCATTAAGACGTCCACCAAAACCAACATAAATCCTGATATGATTTTGCGTTTTAAATGGTGTTTGTCTACCATCGCATGTCGAATACACATCTTAGACCAAGATCTCTCGGCGTATTAGAAGACAACAGATCTGGGTCTACGCAGTTTGTAGTTTGATGTGTAGTGTATACAAGTACATATCTCACTTTGGATGGATGAACGAGCTTTTGGGTAATGATGTACGGTACCTTAACAAAAAAGTGGTTGTGCAGTTTTCATGGGGAGGCTCTTATAATGAGGTAGGATAGCAGTGAGATATGCTTCCTGGCGTATGAAAGTTGGATAGTATTTTGGCAAGCCACTTTATTCTTTCTTTCTTTCTTTCTTTCTTTTTTTCTTTCTTTGGTAAACTTGGCAGTTCAAATAATTAAACATATGTATAAAGAAAAAATCGGAGCGACCATGGTAGCTGACCTAGACCCCTGTTCCGATGCCCAGATCATTTTTCCAACCCCCAACCCCACAATCAAGGGCGCTAGGTGGTAGAATGGTCTGTGTCCCTCTCCTTTACGGATCACTCGCACACATCTCAATTCTTGCCTCGACCAACGTGGGTATGTGAGAAGTCTTGCCAGTTGTTTCCCGTATGTCCGTGGTTCTTTCCATTTTCTTCATGTGTTCGTTCTCCAGCGTCAATGGTTCTTTCCATGGTCGTCCTGTGTTATTCCTGCAGTAATTATAATATCCGCTAATTATACAGTATAATGGGTTGAATCCCCACAAGACCACTCGTTCCCACCTCGTGGCTCTACGTTCTTCTTCAAATACAGGATGTAATTATATGTCTCTTTCATAAACTAGTAATTAGTCCGTGTAATCTTATCCATCATCAGCCATTACTAAGGGGAAAATATTATAAATCTCTCACTATTACTCTGTCTGTCTATCTGTCTGTCTATCAGTCTGTCTCTGTCTGTCTGTCTGTCTCTGTCTCTGTCTGTCTGTCTGTCTGTCTCTCTCTCTTCTTATCTCTAATGCTCGTAAAATACTTGTAGAGTTGTTACGAAACTGCCTGCTCGTTGGATATCCAATATGGCTGCGAAAGCCGCCATCTTAAAAGTTTTGTTATTGCCTTTGCTTTATGGATGTCACAGCCTGCATCATGATTTTTTTTTAATCGCTACTACTCCTGAGTAAATGGTCATTTCAGCATTGAGTTTTCACTAAACGACGTCTTACGAGGTCAATTTGCATCTGTATAAAAATTGTTCTTGATTGATGTTCATTACGGCGCCTATGACTGCTATCTTCAAAAGGTCGTTATCGCTACGTATTCAGAAAAGAAAAATTGCAGTGACATGTAGCTTTCAACCAAAGACTAATTATAATATATGCGTGGCTCTAAACAAAGATATTGCCAATCTGACCTCAAATATAACAGTCATGGCAACCATCTTAAAATTTTTATTGTTGTTACTCCTTCTAAATAGAATGTCATGTCGACCAGAGGTTTTCAACAGAATACTTTTATTGAGTCTAGTTGCTTCTGAGTAACAATGACGGGCTATAATTAAGCCGTCTTCAAAATCGGCGTTATTGCTATTTATCCAGGAATAAATGTTATATCGTCGTTTATGAAAGAATAAGAAAGATGGTTGAAGATTTCAATATTGTTTTATTTGAAGGAAGGAAAGGGAAACGTCACGAGTTCGGTCTCGTGCTATTGACATGCCAAACAGAATTCCGATGTATTGGGATATCCTTAGGCAGAACAACAAGTTGCCAGTGCTTGGAACCCACCCCTATCCCCGTCGACAATCAGGTTAGAACGTATAAATCAGTGAATAAAATTAATAAGTCTGGTGTAATTTTTATATCCTTGATGCATTCTCGCGGAAACAATTTGTCTTGCGTTTTGATGAAATGATTAAATTTGTTTTTTTTTTATGAAGGTTTTTCATTATGTAAAATCATATTTTTGTGAATAATTTTACATAATTCAAAATATGTGCATATTTTTTTCTATGTAGAAAGCAACTTTTTATTCATTAAGCTTTTGACACGCCTTTATGATAGCTAATTATGACCTTGTGGTGTGTTAGCAGACGATAACTATATAATACTTATATACTTGCCTATTTTTTGTTTGCTGATTTAGTGGCTTGCCTCTCAGTAGTGGCCTATAGACTATTCTTAGAATGTATGTATTCATGGATTCATGTGAACCATGGTCAATGAATCCAAAACGAGGCTAAGCTAGGCACCAGCTAATATATTTGTTAGAGCCAAGGGATCAAATTGTGGCAGATAAAGGTTTTGTTAAAATTAAAGAGAAAATTATTGTAATAATCAAACAAACAAACAAATAAACAAACAAACAAAAAACCCAATTCATAATATGACAATTTTTTAAAAACTGTTTAAACATGATTCTTACCTATTTTTTTACCTTATCTATTATCTGCATATACATATTGGGTGTTAAAATTCATCCATCTACCAACTCCTTAAAAATAATATTAATTATAATCAGTGAAGAAGTTCAGATAAATGTGGGACCAATTTGATTGCTTGGGGGAAGGATATATATATATATATATATATATATATATATATATATATATATATATATATATATATATATATATATATATATATATATGCTTTCAAACAGCTTTGAACAAATAATCCTGCTGTTTTGTGTGTAAATATATAATTGAAACTAAAAGTAAGTTTGTATAAATAAAATCGTTTATTCATATTGTCAGTTGGCCAGTGATTCAGAAAAGAAAAAAATATATAATTTAAAGGGAAAATCACATTTCCACCCACCCCCAGGTACCAAACGCAGCAAGCACCATAAAATAAACTAGGCTGTGCACTTCTGATAAAAATTACAATGCAAGCATAACGACATGTACCCAAAACTATTTAATACAAACCATAAAGTCTCTACTGGTTTGGGGGACGTTTTTGGTTAAAAAGGCAGTTTGTGTCACTATGCACATTTCGTAAATGTTTTATTCTGACCGTGTGTTTTGTTCACAGTAATGATTAAATTTAGATGTACATTTCAACCGTACCTAATCAGAAACAAAATTCATGCTTTAAATAGTCTCTTTTCTCTATCATTAACTTGAATTATGTGTGCTGTTCAGAAAAAATGACAATCAAGATTGGACGTAAATTAACTTACGTTGTAGAGTATGGACATATTAAATAAGTTTTCGTCATTATAATATATGTAACGGTAATTATATAAAATATTCTTACGCAAAAGGAAGGAATCTATATAAAATACAATACATCAGGGGTGCACACGCTTTTTCAGCATGCGAACTACTTACTTATAAAATGACCAAGCCCAAATGATCTACCTACCACAAAAATGCATAACATATATAGGCTGACAATTATTTTTTTTTAATGCTACGTTATCTACTCACACTACCTTCCCGATCGACCGGTTGATCGCGATCGACGTATTGTGCACCACTGCATTTTAGATCCATTACAGCCGCTGTCAATATAATATATTATCTTGCAATTTTATAGAAGGAAACGGAAAAAGCTCCCTTAAGGGGGGGGGGAGCCAGGGCACGTTCCCGCATTTTAATACTGCCATTGATAGATTAAAAGCAAAATTAACATTCGAATTCATTGTCAAAAATAAATTGGCCTTAGGGCAGTCTTATTTATAATTAAATGTAGGTTCATATTTTAGGATGATTTTGTTGATGATAACGATATTGTTGACGTTGTATCCGTTTGTGTTGTTAGTTTTAAAGCCATCTGGATAATGTAATTGACCTTTAACGTCATTATCACTTCACGTGATTCCAATTTACACGTAGCATCAATATAGATAATTAATGATAAACACCATGTAAACTCAATTATAAGGCGAGTCTAACTGCAAACTGCACAGACCCAGATCTGCATTTCTGAATTTTGGCAAAGGTGTGTGTGTGTGTGTGTGTGTGTGTGTGTGTGTGTGTGTGTGTGTGTGTTAGAGCCATCTGCTTCCATCTAGGTATGTGCACGGTAGCTCTATTTCCCTTTTGTAAGTAGTTCCCTATAAGTACTGTCAAACTCATTTTATTTTAGAGAATAAACTGGTGTTTTATCTGCATTTGTTTTACCACAATAACGCCTCACAAGCTGAGAGATACTAAAATTTGCCATGACAAACGAATAAAAAAATTTGTCTTTCTTCCTTCAGGAATTTAATGGCTATATCGGGTTTCGTTTAACATTTTAAAACATTTTCGAACTGATCTCTCATTTTTATAAGCTTTGATTTTCCTAGTTATGAATGAAATGGCAGACATCATGAACTTCATTTTCGCAAGTTGATTTGACGGAGCAGATGGCTCATTAATGTTCATTGCTTTGTTTATGAACCTTATTCATACTATATGTCAAAAATTGCCTGACCAGCTTTACATCGCTTCCATTAGATTAACCTGACTGCCACATCATTCATCAGCTTAGGTTCCTTGTTCGGGGTTTTCATTTTGAGCCACGTCTACATTTATGACATTAGATGCATGCATAATGAAAAAATGGTAATTCATCTTATTTTCTTCCCTTACTTCAAACAGAATATCATACTGTAGATTTGGAAATTCATTACCGTTACGAATCATTTCTAAAAAGATCGTGACGTTTCGAGATTGCGACTTTCTTTTTTCGTTTTTTGTTTTTAAACGATTGTAAACGCCTTTGTTTTTGCATGACTGATTGTCATACATGTTAACGGCTTGATTATCACTTCGGTGATATAAAATACATCTTTTGTATGTGTTACAGATAATCATTTTTTTCTCAAATATTGATAAAAAAATTATTTTGTAAGCGTTCCAAATATAAAAACGTAGTTTTTTTAAACTGTAATTACCAATTATAGCTAGGTTAGTTTTCAAGCTATCTGGAATGGAGGTAAAAATGTTATTAAACGTCGAAAACCGCACCTGACTTTATCCTGTTACTTAGCCAATAATTCTTTGGTTGTTTGAATACACAGCAAATGCAAGTTTTAGATTAAAGGATAAAATGTAATCAACCAGCTTAGTACTAACTTGATCTTCAACTAGATCTGGCTTATGCAAAAATGGGTCACTTGTATGGGTTGTAATGAATTCATCAGGTCCAATTATCGTTAAATTTTAACCACTTAAAAATCCTCCGTCAATCGCCATGATTTTGTTCTAGGAGACTCCAACTCCTAAAGAAATAGTTGTTAACTAGTGGATTCTCCTCAAATCTCACGCTATTAAGGGCCTCTAGTATCTGTCGATTCGCTATAAAACTGGTTATATTGTCCATAATCCAGCCAGCCGAGAGAACACAATTGTACCTCACGCTTGATCCCTTTACCCACCTGTGATAACCTGCTATGGGATCGACTTTCAAACCGGGATAGTTTTTTTTTCTTTTTACCTGAAGATAATTAATTTGTTTAAACTAATATAATGGATATAAGTGTGTGTATGTGTGTGTACGTGTGTGTACGCGAGCGTGTGTGATAAAGAGCAAGAATATTTTTAAAAATCTATTTAAGATCATGATTTAATGTGACACATGCATACAAATAAATGTGGTGTCCCGAGTGGCCGAGTGGTCTAAAGCGCTCTCATTTACGGATCACTGCCATCTCACATCTGCCTGCGTGGGTTCGAATCTAAGATTCGGCGAATGTAGATATGTGAGAAAGCTTGCCAGTAGCTTCTCGTGGGTCGGTGGTTCTTTCCGCGGATTTCCAGGTTTGTTCCTCCACCATTAATACTGGCCGCCATGCATAGCCTATCGTGTGCTGAAAAATGGCGTTAAGCCCCAAAACAACAACAACAACAACAACAACAACAACAAATAAATGTCTTCAGTGGGATGTACAGAATTTCATGTGACACTGGCATATGTTAAGTTTCGTGTGACACTAACATATGAACGTTTCGTGTGACACTGGCATTATACTTTTCATGTGACACTGACATATGCACGTTTCATGCGACACTGGCATATGTATGTTTCATGTGACAATGACATATGTAACTTTCATGCGACACTGGCATATGCATGTTTCATGTGACAGTGACATATGTAGCTTTCATGTGACACTGGGATATGTCCGTTTCATGCGACACTGAAATCTCAGTACGAATAATTCTTTTTAGTCCGCCTTTTATCAGTAATTATTTCTTGACAATTCCATTTAATCATACATATTTCCAGTGGCACGAATTGTCTTTGGTTGTCTCTACTTTGTCGTTTCAGTTTACTTGACCCTACGTTATCATTTCTAATTCTGTGTCCTAATTAAAATCGGATCCTGCCCCCAAACAGAGCACAGATTAACCATCTCAAGCGACTACTAGATTGCTAGCCTAATTGATACGTCACACGAACCACGACAAAAGGTGATGGGACAAAACATCTAAACAAATATTGTGCACCATCACACCGTTCCTGGGACCATTTTACGAGAAGTATTTCTTTCTACCTTCGCAGCTAAGATCATTTTGCCTCTTGCAAAAAACTTTTAGAATGGTTGTGGTATAGGATATTTATAAAACACTCAGCTTCTCCTCAGAAACCCACCCGACTTAACTTATCCAGTCAGGATTCATGTTTATATAACTGCCATTATCAACAAACAACCTCCATATTTTTTAAAATGTGACATTATTCCCACTTTCATAAATAAATCGACCTCTGCAAAGTTTAAACTTACGACAAATATTTCTGCGACAACATTTCAACACTTGGGCATTTTGATGAAACAAATTCTCCTCCTCTTGTCGAGTTCGCCTAGCACAGTTATCCGTTCTTTTTCGGGAGTACTCCAAAAGAAGTAATGTGATAACATTCAACAAATTCCCATTGTGACCAATATAATAAGAAAAAGCAATGGCATCTGGCACATAGTCTAGAGGGAATGAAGAGGAGTAAACCCGCTTTTATTTTTTTTAAAACGGATCAAAGAAGAAAAAAGCCTGTATTAGATAAAAATGAGACATGGGTGATTATTGGTGATCAGCTTGTGCGTTGTAATACTTATGAAAGAACTTGGGCTGACGACAATCGGACAAAGCGTGGTGAAAACTTCACAAGTTTCGGTACTTTTTTACCCTATCACTTCTAGATTTAGGCAGTTTGGGATTGCGGACGTCAAGCAATATTTACTTACCTCCGAAATTGAAGAGCTATGCAATGTGCAAAACTACGCTACTCCGAAAATGAAGATCTGACTCCAAAGTTTTTCAATAAGCATTGGCAAGTTTACGCTTTGCAAAAACAAATATTAAGACACCTTTTGAAAGAATTGAGCTCAGTTGTTAATTTAATTTCAAAAGACATATTATATTGAATTCAGTAAGTCATGAAAATTAACAAAGTAATGGGGCCCGTGTTTCAAACCAATTTGGTGCTCTTCACATTCAGACGTGACCACACAGTTGGTCGGCGTAGAGATATTAAATCACCAGATAGCAGAGTCGCTTATTTAGCGGCTATCGTGTGGAGTGAGCTTGGCTTCTTATGATTACAACGGTGATATCATCAAATCTTCTGTTCCAGCATTGGACTGAAATCGGTTGACCCACACGGATATCGCCAATCGACATCGTATAATTTCGTACACATGTGGAAAAATAAAAGGGTTTCTCAGTTCGAGGAAGAAATTACATGGCTCATAATGTAACAAAACGTCGATGTATAGGACCAATATCTTTCAAGGTTCAGTGCTGTTCAGATGATGTACGAGTTTATGCACGTAATAGCGACATTGTAGCTTTATATATTTGATGTTGCAGTGCACACAGCCTTTATCAACAGTGTGCTGCAATAAAATGTTATTCCACGAACGTCTGATAGTTTGAGTTCGTTTCTGGAAGTGATCTCCAATTAGTCCCGCTACGTACATAAATATATAAATATATGTGTTATGTACATCTATGTCGTGTCTTTAACGATTGGCGCATGACTGTAGTACACGATGAGCTATAAATAGGTGTTGACAAGTGTTAAAGTCAATCTAAATAATGACCCGGTTTACAAGTTTGGGGTAATTTCCCATTGGATGGGTGAGTCAAATGGGTACTGTTGCGACGTGGTGATGTATTGCGAAATATGTCACGTGTGTGTTATCGCGATATAGATTAAGTGAGAAAATATTGTGATGTATATATAAGGTCAAAGCAGTGGACTATTAATTCATTCCTATTTCCTGTGCTCTTGTCTTCCAAGTCAGTCTGGATCCGTAGTTAATGTTGTGCTTAAACATATCTGAGAGGACTCATCTCTGTGGAATGGAATTACAAAATGCTAATTGAATATGAACTAAAATATTATTCTCAGATTGTTGTGAATTCATTGAAAAGAGTTCTGAACAATGCCTTTGTGGTACATCAAGACTTACGTAACATTTTGCTTATAATTCAGGGTTTAATTTTTAAAGTACGTATCAGAGAGAGAGAGAGAGAGAGAGAGAGAGAGAGAGAGAGAGAGAGAGAGAGAGAGAGAGAGAGAGCATGTTACATATACCTCTAAAAGAATGACGTGTATCATATTTTAGTAAAATTATGTGTTTAGCAGTTATATAGAGACTGGTCTTGGTAGCGTGAAAGATCCTTGAGTGGAAATATTGAAACACCACCAGGATTTAAACTTGATATAGAGACTGGTCCTTGTAATGAAATGCCATAAAGCGTTACACTTGTTATAGAGATTGGTCCTGATGAAATAAAAGAAGATAAAGAGGAAATATTGAAACAGCATTATACCTTACACTTCGAGTTTGGTCCTGATGAATTCAAGGATGTTCGAGTGGAAATATGGAAATAACTTCTGGCCTTGCATTTGATATACACTGGTTATATTCAGTTGCACGATGCTAAAGTGGAAATATTAAAATGCCATCAGGCCTTACATTTGATACAGAGATTGGTCTAAATGGACTGAAAGATGGTAGAATGGAAATATTGAAATAACATAAGTTATTACTCTTGATAATCATAAAGATGTGCAGGAAAGTGGAAACCTCACCACGCTGGCACCTTTTATAGCTATCCTACACGTCTTTTATCAAGAAAGATTGAAAAATTGCGAAAATATTGAATCCATTGATATGCTTCAAGATAGAATTGTTCTCAGAGTAGAATAGAGCTAACTTAAGCGTGGTCACATGACCATTAATTCAGCAGAAACAAACCCAAGAACATGCAAGATATAGCCGTATTAAAACTTATCGATCATTATCACCTATACAGATGAAGCCTCCGCTAAAGGATCAATGTATTCTGCATTATGCGCATTTAAAGCAGGATGTGACTTTCTAATAATATTTTGTTTCTTTACCAGTCATCTCCTCTGTGTCTTGGGTCCGGCCAGTGTGGGCATGTGAGAAAGTTTACCAGTAGCTTCCGTGAATAGATGTTTCTTTCCAGGAAAATTAAAATATTATAACAGTTTAAATAACACAAGTGTTGTCTTCATGTATAATATGAATGCTATCAAGAAGAACGATTTGTCTTTTAAAAGAAACAATAAGAAGCATTTTATTGTCATATGTTATCAACCCCGCTTGGATCTTATGATCATCATAAACGATAGAAGGATATGCACAAGCGACTTCGTTGACTAAATTTAGGACTGGCACCTCTTAATTCTTAACTGTACATATGAATGTCGTTTAAACCTAACATTTTAATTATTTAAAAAGTTAGCTTTTTCAACACATTATATCCTTCCTTCCAAACTTTGGTTACATTGGAAGAATGGTGAGATTTATTATGACCAGTGGCATTAGGGATTTAGGAAATCAAGCAGTTAAGAAATATCAAGCAGGTCATTAACAATGCATAAATGCATAATTACTTGTTATACATAGCTCAGATAGGAATGAATTGTTTGTACGCACGTTTAGTACAAACCATCGAATAAACCTGGTAATTACAATAAACTATCTGACTGGGAGATAACTAATAAAAGTAAGTGTACGTTATAGAATCTGTGGGGAGTGACTATAAATAAGTAATGAGTGGTTTTCTTGTCTATTCATGTGCACACATGTTTGTTTGCAATATTTGCAATACTATGATTACATACAAAATACATCATGTTAACAAATTCATTGTTAACCACCAGCTGAAACTCACAAAATTAAGTAACCGTAGATACAACATTTTTTTTGCCGATGTGTTGATTGGGTGTTTAACAACACATGAACTGTTAAAACTTTGCTTCATGCAGAGGCAGTTAGGTAAAAGATTTTACCCAGAGATACATCACATCGGCCTGTATGATAAGGCCTGTATGATAAAGGCCTGTATGATAAGGCCTGAGCAGGACTGGAACCCACACCCTTCGTCTGATAAAACTTCAATCTTAATGACCGAGTCACTGCAACTCCATAAATAAGATGGGATTGGTCATTAGAACAAATAACTTACGAGTTCCAACAAACAATAATAGTTACATGATACGTAGATCGTGACAATGTATTCTACACACTAGTTAACTATCTGAAATTATTCGTTTCAATTGCTTATAATTAATTTTGTCTATTTTATTATGATTTCCATCACTGGCATTGGCCAGGCCTTTTTGAAGTCAACTGTTCACACCTGTATGAACCGAAAACAATTTAATTTGGCTCCTCTAAGTGGCATTGGTTTTTCGACCAATTTGGCTCCTCCAGGTGACCTTAGTTTATAAACCAATCATGGGATAAAATACATTTCAAATCTTATAGGAGTCAAAACTATATATTAAATTGTAACAAGTATTTATCAGCAATCTGGCAGAAAGCCTAAGGAGAAATATAAGCACTGAAACGAAATGGTCATTATCTGACCAAGACGGCAGAGAATTCGTACATTAATAACAATTTAATGTCACACTTCATGGCAGTTCTAAGGCAAATCTAACTTACAAACGAAAAGGTACATTTCACAGTATTCAGATATATACATGTAGATAGCAATAGTACATCCGAAGAATTGAAAACCCGCATATTCTGCATAGTAACAGGCTTTGGCATATGGCAGCCGATCAATATGCAGACTTTTGTATCTTGCATAGTAACAGGCTTTGGCATATGGCAGCCGATCAATATGCAGACTTTTGTATTTTGCATAGTAACAGGCTTTGGCATATGGCAGCCGATCAATATGCAGACTTTTGTATCTTGCATAGTAACAGGCTTTGGCATATTGCAGTCGAGCACTTTGCAAAATCTTGTATCTTTCATAGTAACATTCTTTGGTATAAGTAGCCGAGCACTATCCAGATTCATGTATCATGCCTTGTAACAGGCTCTCGTATACGACAATAGAGACTGCAGACTATTGTATCCTGCATAAGTATAACAGGCTCTGGTATATGGCAATCGAGCACTGTGCAGACTCTTTTATCCTGCATTATAACAGATTCTGGTATATTGCAATCGAGCACTGTGCAGACTCAGGTGTTATATAATGACGCACCCAACATTTGACAACAATGGTACGTAAATTACGTTCGACGAAGGCGCGGCACACATCTGACACCACTCGTTGTGAAATAAAAATCTATTTCGAAGACGAGGTGGAGTAACACAACATGTACGGGCCGATGTTTCCAAGAGTTTTAATTTTATTCTGTTTTGCTTTTTTGCGATAAAATATTATAATGATATAATAACCCGTGATGTGATTTAGTGACATGGAATTTAAGAAGAAACGAAGGAATGATTGAAGAAACAAACGGAATATTAAATAGAAAGGAAAAAGGGGAAAGAAAGAAAGAAAGAAAGAAAGAAAGAAAGAAAGAAAGAAAGAAAGAAAGAAAGAAAGAAAGAAAATTGAATGAAAGAACAATGATTAAGGAAAGACAGGACGACAAATGAGGTGAACTGTCTGTTTTGCATTCCTTCTCACTTTGTCCATCTATAAATGTGTACCGTCTAACTGCCGCTAAACGCGACACTGTACATATACACACTCATTTTATAAATCGCTATGTATTGTTACTGTATATAGAACATTAGCTATACTTGAAACTATGTATAGTAACTATAACTGGTCCCACATTCAGGACAATACAAATTTTAGACGAATATTTGATGCAAAGAGGTGTGGTTTCATTGCACTGTGACGATGTGTAATCAACAAATTCCAATTTATCAACACATCCTTTCATCTATTCTTTAATTTACAGTAGTCATCTTTAATTATCCATTAAATTGATTTGAAGATGACCGCTCCGGTGGCCTAAGTGGTTAAAGCGTTCGTCTCGGTACTAAGAGCTGCCTCTCTAGGCGCTCAATATTAAGAGGTTCGTATTAGCACTGGTCAGCCTGGTACCATAATATGTGGCACGTGATGCTACTTGTCTGCGGCATGATGCCCCAGTGCTAGATATCACTATAAACTGTCACACTACATACATCAGAGCGACATGACAGAAAACTGTCAAAACTTCGTGAAAATCATAATCACACACTTTGAAGCTATAAATCTTTTCATAACATGACACCAAAATATACTAATGATCTCTTCCATATTCCAGTATCCATTAACACAGTCTAGTCTATTTCGAACTCTAATTTTAATTAGCCCGAATTCAAAATGATTAAATGTAAAACATAGCAGCAGTATATTATAATATCATTCCCTGTTGAATATTGACCTTATTCATGCCTCGCTTGCGAAACTTTCAAAACGAGGCTAATAACGCATGTACCGTTTGTCACGCCATACAATACAATTAATTTTACTATATAGTCTCTATATTTGTTTCTCAGTACTGAACTTAATCTAAAATACCTTGAAAGACGACTTTACGGTTCTTGTTAAGGTTTGACCTGCATGTTTTTGAGAGGATGAATTGTAAAGAAAACACCATGCAACAGAACACAGATTTCACTTCCTAATCATCACCATTGTCTTATTACTCAATGTGCACTGTGTACTGTCGGCGAAACACACACAGTCAACCACACAATAAGCACACATTCGAAAGAATAAACAATTGCCTCCTTTAAATCCTTACCAAGAATGCTTAAATCTAACTCTTGTATCACCACCAAACGGAGACAGGAAAAAATGATTTAAAATAGACTGGGACTACATTCGTGGTTACTGAACGGGAATTATTAACTGTGTCCTGATTCCTCATAGGGTCAATTTTTAATCAAACTTGTATGGTTGCATGCCACTATTATTTCAACTTCATTCATGAAGTCTTTTGAGATTTCCCTGCAAACAAGACATGTGACAGCTGTCAGAATGTGCGTAGTGCTGGTGTTCCACAGTGTGCAAAATGTCATACAAGTGTTCTTGAGAAATTAAAACTAATTTTAGATATTGCGAGAGAATACAGCCAAATGTGGTCATACAGATCAACTATAGTTACCAATAGATCCTATATCATGCATATTTGTTCATGTTAGCTATGAAACCGTTAAGATTTGTTGTACAAAGTTAAATTAAAATAATCTGTTTGAATATTTCTTATGTAATCGTTAGAGTGTAAGTTAACAAATATTATTAGTCATTAATAATGCATAAAGAAAAATGGATCATTAGAATGCCCATAATATCATCTGGGTCACAATGAGGCACTAAATCAACCAATATCTTATAGAAACTGAACAATAAAATGGAATGCATTCAGTGTTCAACTTACAGCATTTTGCTGTTTTCTTACATGCAATGGTAAATATACCTGGGTAAAGTATATTTTATCACTATGACCTGTATTTCATTCTCTGACAGCTTATTATGATTTTGTAGAGAACTTGAGCAGGTTCTAGTATAAGTCTTCATCTCTATCCTCTCACTAAATACCCTATAACTATGTTTATAAACAATTACTGATAGTTATACAAGCAGACAGGTGTTACATAGGAAGTTACCCCATCAAAAACACATAAATTAACTGTTTGGAACACATACATTAGAGGGTATAAATGTAATTGGTCAGGGAAGTAAGTGTAAGACGGAGAAAGTAAAAAAACTCCGATTATTGACAGGTATTTATCGTGCAATTGAAATAAAGCGCTGGTGTTCTGCATTATCCTCCAGGCTGTCTTAATCAGACTGTCTTTTGTGTGCCTCTAAGCTAACTATGTACAATGGTTGTGTATTTGTTTTGTTTGATTATGGTTGCACAATTTGGGGAATTGCAGTTGTATTGATCTTAGCTAATAGAACTCCAAAAACAAACTGTTAAAATAATTATCAGAAAAGAATACCCATCTGTGGCCAATAAACCCGTAAAAGATATTGACGCTCCAAACATCAAACAATCGGTATATAAATTATTTTCGACGAAGGCGGGGCACACATCTGACACCACTCGTTGTGAAATAAAAATCGATCTCGAAGACGAGTAACATGACATGCGTGGGCCGACGTTTGTAAGGGTTTTAATTTTTACTTCTGTTTTTTTACGACGATATAATGATCCGTGATGTGATTTAGAGTCATGGAATTTAAGAAGAAACTCAGGAATGAATGAAGAAACAAAGAGAGGTTTAAATAGAAAGAAAGAAAGAAAGAAAGAAAGAAAGAAAGAAAGAAAGAAAGAAAGAAAGAAAGAAAGAAAGAAAGAAAGAAAGAAAAAGGAACAAGAGATGAATGAAAGAACGATTTTTAATGGAAGACAGGAAGACAGATTACATGTAATAAGGTGAATTGTTTTGCATTCTTTCTCACTTTGCCCATCTATAAGCCAGCCAAGTGTACCGTCTATCTGCCACTAAAGTTGACACTGTACATATAAACACTCATTTTATAAATCGCTATGTAGTGTTACTGTATCTAGAAAATTTGATAGACTTGAAACTATGTAACAACTTTAACTTGTCCCACATTCAGGACAATACAAATTTTAGACGAATATTTGATGCAAAGAGGTGTGGTTTCATTGCACTGTGACGATGTGTAATCAACAAATTCCAATTTATCAACACATCCTTTCATCTATTCTTTAATTTACAGTAGTCATCTTTAATTATCCATTAAATTAATTTGAAGATGACCGCTCCGGTTGTCTAAGTGGTTAAAGCGTTCGTCTCGGTACTAACAGCTGCCTCTATAGGCGCTCAATATTAAGAGGTTAATATTAGCACTGGTCAGCCTAGAGCCATAATATGTGCCTGTGTGCCACGTGATGCTACTTGTCTGCGGCATGATGCCCCAGTGCTAGATATCACAATAAACTGCCACGCTACATACATCAGAGCGACATGACAGAAAACTGTCAAAAGTACGTTAAAATCATAATCACACACTTTGAAGCAATATATCTTTTCATAACATGATACCAAAATATACTAATAATCTCTTCCATATTCCAGTATCCATTAACACAGTCTAGTCTATTTCGAACTCTAATTTTAATTAGCCCGAATTCAAAATGATTAAATGCAAAACATAGGAGCAGTATTTTGTAATATCATTCCCTGGAGAGTATTGACCTTATTCATGCCTCGCTTGCGAAACTTTCAAAACGAGGCTAATAACGCATGTACCGTTCATTAATCATCACGCCATATAATAGAATTAATTTTACTATATAGTTACTTCATTCGTTTCTCAGTACTGAACTTTCCACTGTGTAACAAACAATACAAATCATATATTAATCTAAAATACCTTCAAAGATAACTTTATGGTGAAGTTCTTGTCAAGGGTCGACCTGCATTTTTTTAGAGGCTGAATTGTAAACAAAACACCATGCAACGTAACACAGATTTCATTTCCGAATCATCACCGTGGTCTTATTACTCAATGTGCACTGTGCACTGTCGGCGAAATACACACAGTCAACCACACAATAAGCACACATTCTAAAGAATAAACAATTGCCTCCTTTAAATCCTTACCAAGAATGCTTAAATCTAACTCTTGTATCACGACCAAACGGAGACAGGAAAAAATGATCTAAAAATAGACTGGGACTACATTCGTGGTTACTGAACGGGAATTATTAACTGTGTCCTGATTCCTCATAGGGTCAATTTTTAATCAAACTTGTATGGTTGCATGCCACTAATATTTCAACTTCATTCATGAAGTCTTTTGAGATTTCCTTGCAAACAAGATATGTGACAACTGTCAGTATGTGCGTAGTGCTGGTGTTCCACAGTGTGCAAAATGTCATACGAATGTTCTTGAGAAATCAAAACTAAATTTGCTATATCTTCCTTAATTATAGGAATTTTTCAATGCAGTTAAAACCTAATTGTAATACATGCTAAGGCCTGTATGAAAATATGTTTGAAGTTAGAAAAAATATTGATCTATTAAATTTAATTAAAATTTAAATAAATATTTAAGTTTTAAAAACTATTTTTTTTAAAACTAAATTTTCATACAATTTGTAACATTCAGTTTGACTAATTTAAGGCAGTAAATTTGACTGATGATTGGTATTTAAAACAAATGGTATTTTGAGTCTGTACAACTGAAAAACATTATTTCCAGGGGTACTGAAGCATGATAGCTTACGGAGATTTTGGCAGCAAATTGCAATATGCCTATCCAGATGCATATAGGTGTACATACTAAAGAAACAATGACAGGTGATATGTTCCACATTTATTGTTTCAGGTACTTGGGCAGTTGATTGTATAGCTAATAGCTCACTCAAATTTAAATTTTTTAATGGGACAACTGCCATGTTTTATAGCAAATAAGCATGCCATTTTAATGTCGATAAAAACAAACGTTAACAATGGGGTAGGAAAATAAAGTTTGAGGGAGGTTACACATTACTGAACAATGATGAAAATCTCTCTCATGAAAATGTAAGCCATTGTCTTTAAGATGCTGTATATCAGTGTGCTGATATGAACTCATCTTGGTCACTTATAGCAGCACAATGCATATATCCTTATGAGACCTTGCTATCACCACCATACTACTGGAGAGATCCAACTCTAACACTTTGTTCCAGACACCAGGCTAGACCTGAAAATATATAACATGTTTCACTTACTTCTAGAAAATAGTAAGATGTAGACAAATGAAGTTAAAATGTGTTAGATATGGTGATTTCAAACTAACATTCAGGTTGCGAATATGGGTAAAAAAGGTAAACTTGACAGAATAACACTCAAAGATGTGAAACAATGGACATGTATTAAAGTGATAAATGCATCCTAACAGATGAAGTTTCTACAAGCATATTTAGCTATTTACAGGTTATAAAACAGGTAGAGTATATATCATAAAGTTTAAGGCAATATTGGAACGGCGAGGTTTGATCATTGATGCAAACATTAGAACATACCAGTATGCTGGAAAGTCAAATAACAATGTACCAAATTAAAATTTATTAATATAAGCAATGTTATTAATGATGAAAAATGTAATTTTAGATATTGAGAGAGAATACAGCCACATGTGGCCATACAAATCAACTATAGTTACCAATAGATCCTATATCATCAACTAAATGTGAAATTTTAATCCCCCAAACCTGCAAACAAGGATGGGCATTTGCATGTGTGGGACATATGCAATGTACTTGTTAAAATCACATGTGCAAAAATAATTCAAACGATCTGCTTGAACATTTTTTTGTCTATTTTTAAGAGTTCTGGTTACCAAGTTATTAAGCTCAATGATTACGTGTAATCAGATATCAGCTGATGCTGCAATACCTCACTCTGTCAAAGTACTAAACTGAAATATGTTACCATACAGAGATATATTCATGATGATAATAACAATTTGGAATATTTGAAGTGCACATAGTCAAAACTGAGTCTTACAGATTCACTATAGGTACTATGTCAGTCTATATGAGGTATTGAATGTCAACTTTTGATCCCAAACATTCCAAAATATATGCATATTTGTTCATGTTAGCTATGAAACCGTTAAGATTTGTTGTACAAAGTTAAATTAAAATAATCCGACGTTTGTAAGGGTTTTAATTTTTTCTTCTGTTTTTTTTACGACGGTATAATGATCCGTGATGTGATTTAATTTAAGAAGAAACGCAGGAATGAATGAAGAAACAAAGAGAGGTTTAAATAGAAAGACAGAAAGAAAGAAAGAAAGAAAGAAAGAAAGAAAAAAGAAAGAAAAAGGAACAAAAGATGAATGAAAGAAAGATTTTTAACGGAAGACAGGAAGACAGATTACATGTAATAAGGTGAACTGTTTTGCATTCCTTCTCACTTTGCCCATCTATAAGCCAGCCAAATGTGCTGTCCCTTACCAAAGACCATATCAGGTAATCAATATTTGTTGACAATAATGTGTGCGTCTACAAGATTCACAGAGGCAATTCCTCTGAGGAATATTAAAACCGAAAAAAAATTGTAAATTCTTTAGTAAAGTTCTTTACTCAATTTGGCCTACCCAAATTTGTCCAATCGGATCAAGGGTAAAATTTTATGTCTGGAATTTCCAAGCAAGCAATGCATGAATTGGGCATTCAACAGTAGAAATCTTCTGCCTATCATCCTGAAAGCCAAGGTGCTTTAGAACGATTTCATCCAACCTTGAAAAATATGAGATCGTATTATTATGACACAGGTAAAGACTGGGATGAAGGCATGCATTTACTTTTGTTTGCTTTTAGAGAGTCCGTTCAGGAGTCTCTTGGTTTCAGCCCTTTCGAATTGGTTTTTGGACACACTGTGCGTGGACCCTTAAAACTGTTGAAAGAGAAACTTCTTTCAAATGAAGAATATAAACTTAATCTTCTTGAATATGTTTCTGATTTCAAATATAAATTGTCAAAGGTATGTGAGGTTGCAAGATCCAATTTGCACTCTACTCAATCAAATACGAAGCTAAGATATGATAAAAAAAATCGAGAGATACGAGTTTTAAGTCTGGTGATAGAGTCCTAGCTCTCTTGCCCATTCCACAAAACCCTCTTCAGGCAAAATATTTTGGTCCATACAATGTTGAAAAGAAACTAAGTGACTCAAATTACATTATAAATACTCCTTATAGGCGTAAACCAAAACAATTGTGCCATATCAATGTTAAAAGAGTATGTTGAATGAAATAGCCAGGTCAATCATGTAATTAATTTAGTTATACCTGTCCCACCAAAGGAAGATTCGTAGGAAGGAATTAAGCTGGATTCTACTAACCTTGGAACAACAAGTCTGCAGAGTTCGGAAGTTATGGAAAATCTAGATCAGAAACATTCTCATTTGCAAGATCAAGACAAAAAGTGAACTTAAACAATTGTTGTCTGAATATAAGCACTTGTTTCGAGACGTGACTACAAGGACAAACAATATTTTTTACGACGCTGAAATAGTAAATTCGAAACCCATGAAGCAACACCCATATAGGATGAATCCTATTAAACAGCAATATATGAAAAAATAGATTCAGTATTTACTGGACAATGATTTTATAGAGCCCAGTCAGAACGATTGGAGTTCACCGTGCATTCTTGTTTTGAAACAGGATAAAACTTTCCGAATGTGTACGGATTGTAGGAAGGTGAAGAGTGTGACAAAAACAGACTCGTTTCCACTGTCAAGAATCGATGATTATATCGATAAAATTGGAAATGCCAAATACGTCACTAAGTTAGACCTTTTTTATTGACTTTTTGCATATTCCCCTAACGGAAAGAGCAAATGAAATTTCCGAATTTGTGACTCCAGATGGACTCTGCCAGTACAAAGTGATGCCTTTTGGGATGAAGGGTTCTCCGAGCACATTTTAACGCCTTATGAATATGATAACTTCTGGTCTAGACAACTGCGATGCATATATTGAAGATGTCATCATTTACAACAACACCTGGAAAGAACATCAATGATTCGGAAGTTCTTCGACACTCAAACGGATGCAAATCTGACTATTAATTTTGCTAAAAGTGAATTCTGCCATGCATGTGTTACCTTTCTAGGACATATTGTGGGACATGGACAGATTTAAACTATAGATGCTAAGGTCAAGGCTATTTCAGAATTTCCAGTGTCTGTCAATAGAAAAAAAACGTATGCGATTTTGAGGTATGACCGGGTACTATAGCAAATTTTGTTCTAATTTTTATGATGTAGTTGAGCCCCTGACAAACTTGTTGAGAAAGAAAAACAAGTTTTTTTTATTGAAAAATGTCAAAAGACTTTCGATAGACTAAAAACTATACTTGACAGTGCACCAGTTTTAACAGCTCCAGATTTTGGCTAACCGTTTAACCTATCTGTAGATGCGAGTGATGTTGGTGTTGGAGCAGTTTTGATGCAAGACGACCAAAATGGTGTTGAACACTCAGTGTGTTATTTCTCTAAGAAATTAAATAAACACCAGAAAAAACTACTCAACAATCGAGAAGGAGTGCTTGGCCTTAATGCTGACATTACAGCATTTCGAAGTTTATATTAGCTCGACTCCTTCTCCGGTTGTTGTGTTTAGTGAACACAACCATTCACTTTCATCGGCAGAATGAAAATAAAAATCAGAGGCTGTTAAGATGGAGGTTTTTTTATAAGAATACAATCTTGACATCTGGCACATAAAAGGAAAGGACAATTTGATTGCAAATGCACTTTCCCGTCTGTAGAAATGTCTTTTTTTATAAACTCACCAGAGTTCTTATGTAATTTTTTTGCCTTGTGTAGAATTTATATCTATGAAAAAATGTTTTATTACATTAATCTTTCTTTTTCTTTATGGGGGTAGGTGTTACGATCATGCAGTTTAATTGTGTGTGTTAAGGAATCAATTTTGTATAAATCGTTTTGTTTCATTTTATTTAATTAAATGTATTTATTAATATAATTATATTAATATCAGTTTAATTTGTTGTTGAAAAACATCGTGTTTGTTTGATTTGTAAATGTGACTCGTGTGAGCACGTTCTGTGTATGATAACAAATTCATTAAAAGTAAACATTCAGGAATAGCCATGAAAACGATTGGCTAATACTTGGTCAGGCTTTCCTGATGTCCAGAAGTATTAACGAAATTGCATGCGTCCTCGTGCGCGTGTAATTCAAACAACGTATTAGCTTCATTTATGTTTTATTGTTAGACATACAGTCGTAGTTGAGTCATGCACAGTCGTATAGTCGTAAATTCAGTTTATTGTAACATCTTAGTTATACAACTTATATTACCTTAAACAAGGTACTTTTGTGCTAAAAGAAATTCTCTGTTCGTATGTCTACGTAGAACATTTTGGTGGCGCTCTACAGTTTCGTAATTAGCATAGAGTTAGAATTTTAAAGAAAAGAGTTTTCCCGGGTTTCCTCACTAGTTATACTGGCTATTTAAAAGAGACTTTGTATATCTCAGGTATTGTTTAAAGAACGTTTAGTTCCCTTTATTTTGATGTATAATTGATGGGTGTAATATGGGTTAGAGGGTATACAGCTTGGCCTTACTCCAGATGTGCACCTTTCATAAAAGTTCTAGCTCTACTTGCTCATTTTCACTTCTCGAACTTCAGAGATAAATTCTAAAAAATAGAGCCGATAATTTTTTTTTTACATTTTATATATTTGTTAATTTGTTCATTGCACTTTTAGGAGCTGGTATTGTCTAGTTTGGCAAAATTCATTTTCCATATTTTAATAGTTGCCAAAAATAGTGTACTTTAGGCAAATTCAGGTTGATTTTTGGAGCACAGGTAGCAGTCATTTTAGTTAGCAGTGTCCTAAGATCATTAAAAAATTTCAAAAGTACAATATCCAAAGAAATTTCAGCCACATTACATGAAAGTAGCATATAGGTATGCCAACATTCTCTTCACTATGCATGTTTAAAATGCAAACAACTTCACCTTACATACACCACTCTCTCGAAAGTACATAATAACTGGTGAACGCCAGCATAAAGAGTATATATATATATATATATATATATATATATATATATATATATATATATATATATATATATATATATATATATATATATATATAATCATGCCCACCCACCCCATAACCGTAGATAAAATTACATGTAATTAAATAAACCATATGTAAGTCTAAACCGTCTGATACTAGTCTATAAAATGACACTTCAGGGACAGCTTTCAGTGTGTGTTTTTCGATCTGTAACTTAAATGCCCATGGCCCTCCAAAGCCTTCAATAAATCATCGATAAATGGAAGTCAGTTAGCATGACGGATATACAAAAGTAATACGTTTGTCATAAAATTATCCATTTTTGATCTTCTAGTGACTTTGGTGGTGATACTTAGTTTCGCTGGGGTATAATTGCACGTGCTTCTTCTCTTTGTTGCTCTTTTCGTATGGGTGTACGTGCTGCACATTTTTGTTGTTTCTTATATTCACGTGTTTTCATATTCATGTCTTTGTTGTTCATCTTGTATTTGCTGTATTTCTTCTATTGTGGCATGTTAAAAGTCATAGTTTTGGGTTAAAAGGCTTCTGTTGTCTTAGTAATTGGTGTTGAGGTACGTACATATCCATAAATTTTGGCCATAAATTTTCACCTTCTTTAGTTTTTCCGCTCATAAATGTATCAAGTGTTTTTGCAAAATGATACAACTGATCGCCGGTACATTGTTTCTTTCCAGTAAACTCTCTGAACACCAGCTTAGACCATTCCACGTCCATGCATTGATTTCGTGTCTTTGATGGTAATTTTATCATGTGATCATTTCAGTTGAAATGTCTGCAAAGAGCGACTTGTATAAGATTTTCAAAAATCGCCTCATGAGCTGTTTCGTTAAAGAATCGAACCGGTGTTTGCCACTGCGGCTTGTAATTGAGTGGTACGTTAGGTATTTTAGCAACTGCCTCTCGAACCTCTTGATCAAGTACAAGGATACCTTTCGCAATCAAACAAACGGCTCCCCCATAGTCGTGCTGAGGATTTGTGGTCCCGAGCATCATTTAGATCCCCCAGCTTACGGCAGGCAGAATTTGCCGTGTTTGATTGCATGTGCCCGAGCAGATTACTCGGGCATCTCGGCCTCTGCACGGTCCTGGTTTTCTCCAATTTCACTAAAGTCTTCTTTGACTTCATCCATCACCGCTGGCAAGCATGTAATAGTCTCTGTACTTGATCTTGTTACTTTCTTAATATCCTGGCTGCATTTAGCTACCTTACGAATTGGACCAGGTTCTTCTTCTGTTAGCACTGCCACCTGTTTTTACGATGAATTTATTGCCATTTTAATGTCCGTAGAACAAAAGGTAATTTACTTTCTTGGTTTAATCAGTGGTGTAAATGTTTCTTCAAAGCCCTCACTTTGCGAGCTAGGACAACTCTAAAAATATGTTAATCGGTTTCGAACCAAGGGAAAGAAGTATTGCACAACTATTAGGATTTACTGAAGAAAGTTATTGTGCTCTTGATCAAGCTATTACGTATGATAGTGAACTGCCAGTAGATATAACAGAAGTAAGCACGATACTTGACAATTGCTCTATTGCATTGGATCTTACTCGGCCAAGTTCAGCAGAGGACAAACGATATATAGTTTCTCACCAGAGGTTCCACCAGGGTCGATCATGCAAATCAATCCACGTCAGATTATCTATTATCCAATTAATCTCGAAAATCAAATCACAAGCATCACAATGCAACGTACAGACCATTCGGATAGACAGATTGATTTGAACAACGAGATAGTTACGTATTATTTATACCTGCGCACTGTGTAGGCGATCAATTTTGTGAACATAATTTTATAGATGAGACGAAGAAAAGTTCATCGAAGAAAAATCGTAGGTAGATTTTTTGGAAATATATTTACAACAATTGCAGAGAATATTCCAGGAATTGTGCGTAAAGTTGCGCCCATTGCACTCGACGTATGTAAAGCTTTCGCTACGGGGGTAGCTTCTTCAGCAGGTACTGCAGTGGGGCAAAAGATTGCTGATAAGATTAAAGAGCCTTCCACGTCAGAAATAAAACGAGTAATATCAGATATTGCGCGGACAGAAGAAACAAAACGAGCTATGATAGCGACAACAAAAAAAAATTATTATCACCGAGTGGCGAAGAAATAGTACGTAAACTCGTAAAGAAAACAAAACCAATAACCTCTGCTGCCTTTTAATATTGTGTAACGATTGTTTAATGTTATAGATGTTTTTAGCAAATACGCTTTCAGTGTACCTGTTTCAGATAAGACAGGGACTTCGATGACTGATGCATTAAAACAGATAATAACGATTACAGAAAGAACAGCAAATAAAATCTGGACTGATCGCGGAGCCGAGTTTTTTTAACAAAAAGTTTGAGCAGTTTGTATAATAAAAATATAAAAATATGTTACAGGAAACGAAGGTAAAAGCGTTGTAGTCGAGAGATTTAATCTCATGCTAAAGGAAAAAATACACAAACATTTGACAGCTAAAAACACTAACATGTACAACGATGATCTTTCTCAAATCGTGGACAAGTACAATAACACAAAGCATAGAACCATCAAAATGTCATCCAATGATGCGATTAAAAATTCGATATTGGCGAACGAAAACATGTAGCGCAGACATAAATTTAAGGTCGGTGATAAAGTTAGAATTTCTTTGATAAAAAAAGGATATTTGAAAAAGGATTTGCTCCGAAATGGAGCGAAGAAGTATTTGTGGTTGATAAAGTACTCTTAACTATACCTGTAACGTACGCCTTAAAAGATCTGGCAGGGGAACCTATCGTAGGTAGTTTTTGCGAACAAGAACTACAAAAAAACTGAACAAGATGTTTTCTTGATCGAAAAAGTGATTAGGAAAATAGGCGATAAAAGTTTAGTCAAGTGGCGTTTGTATAGCGATAAATTTAAAAGTTGGATTCCAACAAAACAAATTATGGAATAATGTTATTATAAATTTCCTCGTACTTTTGTTTGATATATTTACATTTTACTGGTTTACATAACGATATTAGAGATTGTCTGCGATCGTCAGAGATCGTCATTAGATTAATAATCTTGACAAATATGAAATCGAATTTTATATTATTCTGTCGGCCTTAAATTTTTATGTTAAAGAAAGGTCTGATTAGCTGCCAAATCAGTTGTTGCTCGGCAGTAGTAAAATTAAATTTTATTATTTTTTAGCAATGTGATACTTGACATTTTATTTTTCAGTGGTTGGTCTGCTGTAATTTGATCTATCAACGACGGTGACTATTTTGTCATCATCGTCAGACTCGTTGTTGTATAAAATATCATCTTCGCTATAACCAACAGATTGGTTAATAAAATTATTGTTAGCAATTGTAATATTGTCTGCAACTTTATCATTAATGTTTACATCTCTTGCGGTGGTATCTTCTGCGTATAGTTCAGCGAGTCGCTTCATTAGGTCCATTATTATAATATTATTTTTTTTATCTAATTTGTTGTTATAAGATGACCGATGAGGTAAAATATCACCAAAAAGTTAACATATTAAATTACAACGAGCTAGCTGAAGCGGTAAGAAAATGTCTGTCAGGTTATAGTGCATACTCCGTTGACGTTATTGTAATGCATGGTGATTCTCATAAAATATTATTAACAGCAGCAGAAAAAAATAAAACTAATGAAAGAGCAGTAACGACGTTAAAATTTAATCGTAATGATGTTATAGCATTTGCTCATCATTGTTTGACTAAAACCGAATTACAAAATATTATCAATCATATCTAAAACAAATCAAAGCATCGTATTCGCTTGAAAAAGTTGATCTTCTTACTCAATCAGTTACAAATTTTACTGTTATAGGACTGATATTAAAATATTTCGCTGCAGCTGTAATCGATTTGAATTTGATCTCTTCTTCCGTTTCGAGGTTTAACGAAATAACATGATTTGCTGGACATCTAAAATTACTACCGTTACCACCTCGTCCTTTTTTCACATTTTCCTGCTGCATAACTAGTTCTAGATTTTCCAATCGATTGTCTGTTTTGACATTTTTGATGTGATCAATAAACAGACCATCGGGTATAGATCCGTTAAACGTCTCGTAAACAAACTTTTGACCATAATAATTAACTGGATCGGTTATTGTTGTTCCTCTAACACCTACTACGAGATTTCCCATATTGCTTATAGTACCAAGAACTTTTTTAGTTTTTCTGTTTCTAATAATACCGCGATCGTTAACCTCGTATAAATCAAAGACCGGATGCGGCTGAAACTCGTCTTGTAAGGATAAGTTTTCGATATTGTCATTAGTGACCGCACCGTTAGAATGATATGCACGTTTTCCTTTTGGAATTTCGTTGCAGAATAATGTGTAAATAAAATCTTTTCTAAACATTTGCATTCTCTCAATACTATATCCCCCTACTTTTATCTTATGCGTGATATAGCTAAAAAGATCATTTTGGGAGAACCTGAAAATATAGCGACTGCTTTTACAGGATTTGACAACAATTATCGGTTTGATAATCAAATCGTACTGATAAATTTTACTGCTACAAATGTCTATCATCTGCTACATACAACTGTTAAACGTGAGCTTGAAAAAACACAAAAGGATAAGCATATTAGTGCAATATCACGTTATATTTACAAAACTACTTGTGACAGAAGAATCGAATAACACGGAAACTATAGACCCTTATATCAGTGCGAAATCAGGATGTGTTTTGCTTGGTAGTGATCTATTGTCACTAGCTGATGAAATACACCAAGAAATCTGAAAAAATAGAAGAATTTACCGACTTGGGTTCGGGTTGGAAGTTTGAAATGATCAAGCAAATTTTATTTTACACTATGAAATATAACCCATTACGCGGTAGTTCGTAAATCGACCATCCACCAAAAATAACAAATAAAAATGGTGTATAAACGTGTAAAACGTAGATAACAAATGTTTCCAATGGGTTGTTCTTTCTGCGCTATTTCCAGCAGAAAATAATGCTGATCGCGTTGAGAAGTATATCAGTCACGTGTCAAGATTAAATTTTAAAGATATTGACTTTCCAGTGGCAGAAAATCAAATACCAAAGTTTGAAAACCAAAATAAGGTTTCGATCAACGTTTTCGGACTTGATGAAAAAGAAAACGTCTATCAGAGATATATTTCAGAAAAATCTTCACAATCGACTATCAATTTACTGTTTTATAAAAATCATTACGTTTGGATCAAAAACTTTAATGGACTAGTTGGTGACAGTATAATAAACAAAAGAAGAAAACGTTCTTTTGTTATCGCTACTTACACGGTTGTATAAACAATGAAACATTACAAAAGTATTTGTAGTACTGTAGTGACGTACAAAAATTAACAATGCCGTCCAAAGAAAATAGCGTGTTACAGTTTGTTCATCATAATCACAAACTAAAAATTCATTTTGTCATATACACTGATTTCGAATACTTACTTCAACCTGTACTTGGCCTAGAAAATAATCCCAACCAATCGAGTACAAGAAAAATTCAAAATCATGTTCCGTGCGGAGTAGCGTATAAAATAGTTTGTTGCGCTGATTCGAGATTATCCAAACCAATCCAACTCTATCGTGTTAAAAATCCAGCTGTCTGGCTTCTCAAATTTGATTAACGAAGTTGATCACATATTTATCGTTTTAAAAGGGGAACTCCGATGATAACATTAACACCTCAACAAATATCTGATCACGAGCAAGCAGAAATTTGTCAAATTTGTGAAAAAGCTTTTGACTCTGACAACGTCATGGACAAGAAAGTACGTGAACATTGACATTTGCCCGGACAGTACCATGGAGCGGCTCATGATCAATGTAATTTAAAATTTCAAGCTCCAGATTTTATTCCAGTTATTCTTCACAACTTTCGAGGATATGATAGCCACATGATCGTAGAAGCTTTCGGTGATCCTGACATAAAAGCTCGTCTAAAACTCGATAACGTCATCAAATGCATTCCAAATAACTTTGAAAAGTACATGTCAGTTACGCTAGGTAAATTGCGTTTTATTGACAGCTTGCTGTTTATGGCAGCATCGTTAGATGAGCTACTAAAAGGTTGTAGTAAATTTGATAACCTAAGAGACTCTTTTAGAAATAAATTTAATCTACTGGCCAAAAAAAGAGAGTATTTCCATACGATTATCTCGACGGCTGGAGTAAATTTGATGAAACTTCTTTACCTGACAAAGACAAATTTTACTCCCAACTTAAAAATGAAAATATCACTGATGACGAGTACAAGTATGCACAAGATATTTGGAAAGAGTTTGATTATGAGACGTTTGGTGATTATCACGAATTGTATTTGAAAACAGATGTTTTATTATTAGCAGATGTTTTTAAAAGTTTTCGAGAAGTTAGTTATAATAATTACGGACTAGATCCTTGCTGTTATTATTCTGTCTCTGGGCTGTCATGGGATGCTCTGCTAAAGTTTAGTAAGATAAGGTTAGAATTACTGACTGACGTTGATATGTTCAATTTTTTTGAGAAAGGTATCAGAGGCGGTATTAGCGTGATAACGAAGAAATATGCTGAAGCAAACAACAAATATTTAAAAGGGTATAATCCTGAGCTTCCTTCGAAGTATATAGTTTATCTAGATTGTAATAATCTTTACGGTAATTCCATGGCAGAACCAATGCCTTTTGGTGGATTTCATTGGATCACGGCTGATAGATTTCTATCTGAAACACAGAAAAAAGATACCTGACGATGTTTCATATTTCGTTGAAGTTGACCTCGATTATCCAACTTGGCTGCATAAAGTAGTATAGGAAAATGAGGGTTTTGGCCCACCACCACCCTCCCACACATCCTCCTCCACCCCCGCCAAACCCCTCATTTCCCTATACTACTACTATGTAGACAGATATTTTGTAACCAGACAAAACAACAGGTGTTGGAATGCGATAAGATCTGTCAACAGAAGTGACGATTTTTTTAGAACAGCGTATGTGTGGAATATGATTATTCTAAAGACGGCAAATAGGTTTTACCACAAATTTTTTATCAGATAACAGGATGAAAATTAGAACGTTTCAGTTAACAAGATGGAAATTAAACTGGCATTAGAATGAAAATGATATTACTTTAGTTATATTATATCTTAAGTTTAGATAAAATTTATGTTACTCATATTTTTTGTAATATTTTTTTTCATACTTGCTAACCCTCATTGGTAGAAAATCTGTTAACATATTGTCAATAATACGAAATTCACGTAATAAATCATCCATATTATATTTAACTCCTCGTAGGTAAGACCGGATCTGATCAAGTAGTTTCTTGTAAGTTTTAATTGATGTTAAACAACCGTGCTTCTTTATCAAAAGTCTTGGTTCTACTTTTTTACACGCCGCTGTAAGTGAAACACCAATAGCGGATATGATTAACAAAAAAGGATTTAATGATACCCCACTTGAAATTATACCAGAACTGGTCATTAACAAGGGTAGATATGATATTACTCGAAGGATCTTGTTGTAGTATTTGTAACATTTTTTTACACACCAAAGTTTTTTATGATAATATTTATAGTATTGTATTAATGCGTCTACATCTTGTTTTGGAATATCTTTTGAAATATGATTGAAATCAACTATACTTCTTTTCATTATAATATTAGTTCACATAGTCCTATGTTTGGTTAATCTATAATAAGAGCTGGTTGTTCAGCTATAAATTCCAAACACCATTGAAAAATTGCTAATTTTAAAGTTTTATCAACTGGTTCAAGTATAAATTCTTCTTCAGAATTTTTGTTTATTATTACAGATAATACTCCAGATGAGTCATCATTTGGATGAAGAAATAGATATTTGGGAGATATTCTAAACTTTGCACTGCTAAGCACTGACAATCTATACACACCGGTAACTTCTGCAATATATTTGATAGAATTATTTTTTGGTGTCCACCCAGTATAACCAGTATCAACAGTATACACAATATTTTTAATCTGTTTGTGAGGAATTTTAATCATATTCGTTTTCTCAACAATATTAGGAATTCCACAAATAATATCATTGAGTTTTGTGTTAATATCCTTGAGTTTTGTGTTAATATTAGCGATGGATTTCCAAAAAATTCATCTCTAATTTTGTTTATGTTTCTGCGAAAACTTAAAAATGTATTAATGTGACTGGTAAAATCAGTTTTGAGCGCTATGATTTCATTATTAATTGAAGCGTCCCAATCATTGACGTATTTTTTAGTGACAGCATCCCCATCCTCAGTTGGGTTTCCAAGATCTGTAATCTTGTTCTGTTTCATAACAATATTCCCACTTGGATTTCATACAACTATATCTGGCAGTTTTACATCACTCGTTTTTAATCGTCCTTCTTTGTCCTGGAAAATGACGACTTCATCTGGATCTACGCTGGTAAGATTTAGTAAATTATTGATTTTATTTTTGAGCTGATCAAGAGTTGCATATTTGGATAAGTCACCTTGGTAACCTTTTGTTGATAAATCTGATAGTGTTCCAAATTTTGTATAGTAGCTCATTATTTACTGTCGTAGATAAAATTATCAACACTATTTTAATATTATATAAAATGGCAAAATCGTCGATATTAAACTTTGATACAGAGAGACTAGTGAAGCATAAACATAACAATGAACTTCCTGATTGTCATTATCTTATTGTTGGGCGAACTGGATGGGGAAAACAAATTTGCTTATGAATTTGCTTCTTGGTGATAATTTTAACTACGACAGAGTTTATATTTACACAATCAATCCACAGCAAGATAAGTATGAGTTATTAAGCGAATATAATAACAAGCTTCGTGATGATCTTAAAGCTGGTGAAGATTTTTTTTATAATTAGGCAGCCAGAAGATCTTATTCCAGTTAATCAACTTGATGCAGATGAACATAAGATAGTAGGTTTTGACGATATTCCTCTAAATAACATAGAGATGAACAAAATAAGATCATATTTCTCACTGTCACGTAACAAACAGCGTAATTCTGTTTATCTCGCTCAAGGATTTTATAATGTTGATAGATTTATTAGGCGAAATACGGGTTGTTTTATTTTATTTCCAGGACTGGATAATGTTGACGTTAGAAATATTGCAAGCGAGCAATGCGGTGGCGTGACAAAAGATAAGTTTATTGAACTTTACCGTAATGCTACAAAAGATAAATTTAACTTTTTCTTGTTTGATAAACTTACAAATGATCCAACTAAAATGTTTCGCTGTTGTATTAACAGTTACTTACAGTAAAGCGTTTCAATTTTATAAAATTTATAATTATGATAATGGACAAACGAGCAAGATACAGACAACACATAGAAGATCTAAAAAAAACTTGCCCAATCTCAGGCATAACTTAAGCAAAAAGTACAAGAAGCGCGACGTGGGCAAGTAACTGATACAGAAGCAACAGCTACAATTTTCAAGCCAGTTACTGAAGCACTATTAGGTAAACAACCTGAAACTAAACCACTATCAGAAGAAGAACTTAAACAACTGCAGGAAAAAGGTTTGGTTGGAATTGTTAGAGAACAACAAGAAGCAGCTGCAGCAAAACTTGTTACTAGATCTGATGAAGAAAAAAGAAAACTAATTGAGGTATTTACAGCAAATATAGCTGATCCTGCGGCTAGACAAGCTGAAACAGATCGATTGATAAACAATCCGCTGGAACTTGAGCGAAGATTAGCAGAGTTAACAACGCAAGGAATAACAAATATTATAAAAAATTTATCAGGAGATATAAAAGATATCAAAGAGGAGCAACAAAGAGTTAGTGAGCTTACTGTAAAGTTTATGGAAGTTGGAGATCAAAGATTTCATTTTATAAAAAGAGCAAATAATGAGATAAAAGGTAGTGAATATGATGATTTTTTAACCAAAGAAAATATAAGTGATATTGAAAATATAAGCAGGTGGACTGACGCAGAATATCAAGTATTGATCGATAGATTAGATGTAATATTTAAAGACGGAGCTGCTGCTAAAGATGAAATAAACACGGTTACAGAAATTGATGATATGCTTCCACTTTATGATAGAATGAGAAACGGTGTCATTGCTCTCACGTTTAAAATAGCAGCAGAAAATAGTAGAGCAAAACCTTTTGGTAGTGGGTGGAGATGTAGAAGGAAATGTTTTACTTTTGATAAATCTCGTATACAAAAAAGTAGAGTAAGAACAGGAACTGGTGTAAAAGTATTTACTTCAACTACTGAAATGATAGGTAGATTAATGTTATTAATATCATCAAAGGAAGCTGGGAATGTTAGCGTTGAACTTGATAATGAAATCATTGACATACTTGATCATCTAAGATCGAGTGAATTATTAACATCTGACGAATATGAAACTTTACACCGCGACTTAATTTTGTAAAATGATATAATATTAAAGGAATGCAAACAACATTATTACTAAACTCTAGTGAGTCTGCGATAGATAGCGCAAATTTTTCAGTAAATTATATTCCACCTATCCAACTAGATCCTACAAAACAATATGAAATTGGATTAATTTCTTGTACTTGCTGGAATGCTATACCTAACGTGAAAAATGATGTTAACGATGAAATGTATTTTACTATGATTACAACATCTCCAATATCTGCAACAAAAAAAATAAAAATTCCGCAAGGAGCTTATAATATTACTGATCTAAACAAGACAATCAAAGAGCTCATCACAAAAGCTGACGGTGTGGCTGATAATTTTGAATTAGCAGCAAATTATAACACATTGCGAACTAGGATAACTTTGAAAAATATAGCAATCAATCTTGAACCAAGAGAAAGAAGTATTGCACAACTGTTAGGATTTACTGAAAAAACTTACACTGCACTTGATCAGCCTATTACATATGACAGTGAACTGCCAGCAAATATAACAGAAGTAAATACAATATTAGTAAATTGTTCTATTGCTTCTGGTTCTTATACATCAAAAGGTAGCAAAGGTCAAACGATTTACAGTTTCTCACCAGAAGTCCCGCCAGGTTCTCTCATGCAAATAACTCCACGACATATTATATATTATCCTTTAAACGTTGAAGATCAAATATCAAGTATAATAATGCAGTTGAAAGATCAATCAGGAAAACAGTTACATGTTAATAATGAAGTTGTAACTTATTATTTACATCTACGCGAGCAAAAGTAAAAATTATGCAACATCAAATATAATGAAACAAAGAAAAAAAGTTTATCGAAGAAAAATAGTAGGAGGATTTTTTGGAAATATATTCACTAAAGTTTTTGAAAATATTCCGGGTATAGCACGTAAAGTTGCACCAATTGCTATTGACGCTGGTAAAGCTTTTGCAACTGGGGCTGCATCTGCCACTGGGACTGCAGTGGGATAAAAAATAGCTGATAAAATAAAAGGTGATCCACCGACTGCATCTGAAATAAAACAGGCTATCTCAGAAATCGCTCCAACAAAAGAAACTCAAAAAGCTATGATAACAACAACAAAAAAGTTATTATCACCAAAGGGCGAGCAGATAGATCATACAAAAATTAATATCTAAAGTAATAGTGCCGCAATAAAATTTTATATAATCTAATAAAATAAAATGTCTGTTAAAAATTATCTCGAGTTAACAGAAACTTATGACATCGACAACGATGTGACAGAATTCGAGTTTGTTGAGTACCTTGATGAAAATTCTAACGAACCAAATAAAGCTGGTATTAGAACCTTTAACACCAGAGACGAAGATGTATTTCTACTGCCACATAAGGCTATGTTAGAAGTTCGTGGTCAGATTATGACAGTAGCCAATCCACCTGCTGCAATTGCAGTTGGAGCAGAAGAAGCTCTTATAAATGACGGTTGGTGTTTATTCAAAAGTGCTAGATATCAAATGGCCATTCAAACTATAGAAGATATTTCAAGTCATCTACAAGTTGCAAGTACAATTTTAAATATCATTTCGTTTTCCGACGATTACTCAAGATCAACTGCAACTAACATGATGTGGTTTAAAAATACTGGACGGGGTATAGCTGAATCAACCGAATTTTTAAAGAGAGGCGCTATAGTACATGGAGCTGATGCTGATGGAAATGCTGTAATTGTGAGAAATTTTGTCATTGCTAATGCAGACGCGCTAGCTATTGTCGCACCAGGTGCAGGTGCTAACGCAGACGCTACAAGAGTTTCTCTTACAGCAGCTTTTAATAATCTAAATATAACACCACCAGCTGCAGATGCAAACGGTACTGCGATGTTAAGCTTGCTTCTTAACACACTTGACGTGAGAAATCCACGCTATAACGATGGTTTTGCTAGGCGAAGAAAACTTGCAGCAGGATCACGTCAAATTACAATGATGCTTCCACTAAGCACAATTGTCGGCTTTTGTCGCGATCATGATAAAGTATTTCGCGGAGTAAAACATACTCTTATTTTAGATCGAGCAGATCAAAACGATTGCTTGTTTAGATCTGGAGGGGTTGATGTACAGTTTATCATAAACAAACTTGCTTTGTGGATGCCACGTATAACACCGTCGATCACTAAAATGTCAGAACTAAATGACATGCTTGATAAACATACAAACAGAATTTATTTTAAGCAGCATAAGATATATCAGACAGCAGTTCCAAATACTACTGACTACACATGGAGGGTCACAACAACATCAAGCGAACAACTGCCGAGAAATATCTTTGTCGTATTTCAACAGCAAGCCCGACGAGGTAACCAACAACAAAATAATGCAATATTTGATCACTCTGATGTCAGACGAATATATGCTAGATTAAATTCAAAGCAATATCCAGAACGAGCTATCGAGTGCAATTTTGCTGATGACGTTAATAAAAATATTTCTCGACCGTACATGTACCTGCTTGACGCAATACAAAAATATCAAGATGTTGAAGATGGAACTCAAATATCAGCAGAGGAATTTCGTACGCTTTATCCTATATTTCATTTTGATGTTAGAAACATAACGAGCGAGCTGTAGACAGCACAGCGGATATTGAAATTACCTGGACACTTGGGGCGGTTCCAGTGGCGCCGTTGTACGTATACGCATTAGTGATTAGTGATAGATTTATCACAGTAGATTCTATTGGAGGTAAAATGACAGTTCAAGTTTAATCTACAGTAGTTATATAAAATGGCAAAGTATATTGTAAAAGAAGTATATTTGACCGATGGCCAAGTTAAAAAATTAGTAGCTGCTATTGCAAAGCGAGAATAGGTATCATTAAAAATCAATCCTAATATTTCTGATGGTGTTTTAACAAAATTAATGCTAACAAAATATCAAGTAAAGAAGTATGATCGTAAAAAAACTTTTGTTTTAAATTTGAGTGCTGCACAAGTGACAGCGATGGCAAAAGAAGGTGGTTTTCTTGGTCCAGCATTATCAGTATTAACTAGTACAATAATACCTAAAATTTTACCAGTCTTAGGCACATTAGGACTAGCAGCAGCGTCTGGAGCAATATCTGGCGCAACGAAGAAAGCAGTCGCAGGTAATGGTATCATTCGTGAAAGTGGAATAAAAAAATTGTAAATTTTATGTAAATAATATATTATAATGCCACAAAAGAAAAATAAATCGTCAACAACAAAAAAAAAAGAAAATTATAAAAACAAAATCGCCAACACCAAAATGCAAATGCATATGCAATCAACCAAAACAAGGAGGATTTATTCCAATCGCTCCACTTTTGGCGGGTCTAGCGGGAAGTCTGCTGCAAAATCTTTTAGGAATCGGACGTGGTCTAACATTACCGGGAACTCGACCTACCCGTTGAGTAATTTTGATATCATCGATAAGTTAAAAGCGGTTCCTGGATTTCACGGAGTTTATTCTAAAGATCAACTCGCAGCAATAAAATCACCATCAGCTGTAAGTTCGTGTGTTATTAATATACAAGATTTTAATGACGGATCCGGCACGCATTGGGTAGCAGTTTATAATAATAATTATTTTGACTCGTTTGGACTTCCTCCAAGCGATGTAATAAAAAAGTATATGAACACAAAATTTAAAAAGATATATTATTCATCAAATCAACTCCAACCTGTTGGAACGTCTGCTTGCGGATATTATTGTATTATGTATATCCAACAGATGAGCAGAAATCTTAACTTTTTAAAATTTATTTTACAGTTTGACAAGCATCCTTCTCACGCTAATGATGAGATCGCAATAAATTTTATCTAAACTTAAAAATAGAATAATGTCAACATACTGTCTCAAGTGTAGAACTAAAACAGAAAATATTAATGAAACAACAGAAAAAACAAAAAACAACAGGATAATATTAAAAAGTTTTTGTGCAGTCTGCGGAAAAAGAAAAAATATGTTTTTAAAGAAAGTGTCCCCAGCGACAGTATCCTCAGAGATGTCGCTAGGATCTGGTTATCCTGATATTATTTTAGTCGACGACTAAAAATATAGAATGATATGCAACTGTGATTTTGACAGAGATTTGTGTCCTGAGCAAAATAAAATTGTCGCATACTGTCAATGTTGTAACAACAGAGAAATAATAGGATCAGGTATAGATATACATAAAATTATTGGAAAATTACCAAAACTAAAAGGCGGTTGGACATTGGCAGGTCATCGGTATACTGGTCCGTGGAATCCGCTAGATGAACAACTAGATGAAAACGACAATCCGTTGCCAGGCCAAGAGCCTTATAATCAAGTGGATGCAATAGCAATGCGTCATGATATCTGTTATCGTGATCTTGAAAACTCGAAAGCAGATTGTGATAAAGTAATGTTAGACGAATTACGTGATATGGAGCCTACATATCTACGAGAACGTTTTGATAGAAAATTTGTTCAGGGAATGATAGGAGCAAAATATAAACTCGGACTCGGGAAAAAAAAGGATACGATGATCTTGCAGTCGAGCTGCACAGACCTAAAAAAAAAAGTTCCCACGACGTAAAGTTGTCGCTAATGGTGTAGATGATATCTGGGCAATAGATTTGGTGGATGTATCCAATCTAGCTCAGTTTAACGTTGGCGCTGATGGTGCTCCAAAAAGGTATTTGTTTAATGTTATAGATGTTTTTAGCAACAATGCTTTCAGTGTACCTGTTTCGGATAAGACAGGAACTTCAATGACTGATGCGCTAAGACAAATAATAACGAGTACAGAAAGAAAACCGAATAAAATCTGGACTGATCACGGATCCGAGTTTTTTAACAAAAAGTTTGAACAGTTTCTAGAACAAAATAATATAAAAAGGTATGTTACAGGAAACGAAGGTAAAAGCGTTGTTGTTGAGAGATTGAATCGCACGCTAAACGAGAAATTACACAAACATATGACAGCTAAAAACACCAACAGGTACATCGATGACCTTTCTCAAATCGTAGGTGAATATAATAACACAAAACATCGAACCATCAAAATGACACCTAAAAAAGCTATTAAAAATCCAATATTAGCAAATGAAAACATGTACCGCAGACATAAATTTAAGGTTGGTGATAAAGTTAGAATTTCTTTGACAAAAAAGGTATTTGCAAAAGGATTTACTCCAAACTGGAGCGAAGAAGTATTTGTAATTGATAAGGTACTTTTCACAATACCTGTAACGTACGCTTTAAAAGATCTGGCAGGGGAACCGATCGTAGGTAGTTTTTATGAACAAGAACTACAGAAAACTGAGCAGGATGTTTTTGTTATCGAGAAAGTGATTAGAAAAAAAGGAAATCAAAGTTTAGTCAAATGCCGTGGGTATAGCGATAAATTTAACAGTTGGATCCCAACTAAGCAGATTATGATATAATTTTATTATAAATTTTCTCATACGTTTGTTTGACAGATTTACATTTTACTGGTTTACATAACGATATTAGATACTGCTTACGATCGTCAGAGATCGTCATTAGATTAAACATCTTGACAAATATGAAATCGAATTTGATATTTTTCTGTCGGCCTGGAATCCTGATGTTTAAGAAAGGTTTGATTAGCTGCCAAAACAGTTGTTGTTCGGCAACGGTAAAATTAAATTTCATTATTTTTTTGCAATGTGATACTTGACATTATATCGTTTAGTTGTTGGTCTGCTGTAATTTGATCTGTCAGCAACAGTGACTATTTCACCATCATCATCAGATTCGCTGTTATATAAAATATCTTCATTATAACCAATAGATTTGTCTATGAAATCTTTGGAAAATGTGACCTCATCACTGACGATCTTATCGCTGGCGACTTTGTCGCTAGTATCTTGTTTGTAGAGTTCAGCGAGTCGTTTCATCAAGTCCATTATTATAATACATTTTTATCTAATTTATTATTATAAGATGACTGATGAGATAAAATATCACCAAAAAGTCAATATAGTAAATTACAACGAACTAGCCGAAGCGGTAAGAAAATGTTTGTTGGGTTATAGTGTTGACGTTATTGTAATGCAAGGTGATTCTCATAAAATATTGCTAACAGAAGCAGAAAAGAATAAAATTAATGAAAGTGCAGTAACGACGCTAAAATTTAATCACGATGATATCATAGCATTTGCTCATCATTGCTTGACTAAAACCGAGCTATCAAATATCATATCTAAAACCAATCCTAGCATTGTATTCGCTTGAAAAAGCTGATTTTGTTGCTCCATCAGCTACAAATTTTACTGCTCTGGAATTTATCTTATAATGCTTTGCCGCAGCTGTAATCGATTTGAATTCGATATCCTCATCCGTTTCAAGGTTTTTTTAAATAACAGGTTTTGCTGGACATCTAAAATTAATACCACCACCTCGTCCTTTTCTCACATTTTCCTGTTGGGTAACTAGTTCTAGATTTTCCAATAGATTGTCAGTCTTTACGTTATTGATGTGATTAATAACAAGACCATTGGGTATAGATCCGTTGAACACCTCGTAAATAAAACGATGAGCATAATAATGAACTTGATTTGGCGATGTTCCTCTAACAGTTACCCTGATATATCCCATATTACTCATAGTACCAAGAACTTTTTTAGTTTTTATGTTTCTAATAATACCGCGATCGTTAGCCTCGTTTAAATCAAAGACCGGATGCGGCTGAAACTCATCTTCTAAGGATAAGTTTTCAATGTTGTCATCAGTGACTTTATCGTTCACGTGATATACACGCTGTCCCTCTGGAATATCATCGCAAAACAACGTGTAAATAAAATCTTTTCTAAACATTGCAATCCTCTCAGCATTATCTCCCTTTACACTAATCGTATAACCCGCTGACGTTAATTTGCCAACAGATATTCTAGTTTTGATGTTAATAACTGAACCTAATATATTTCCAGCGTATAAGTTGTATTTTGGGTGAACATGATAAATCTCTTGCTCACGTGCGCTTGTCAGATTTACTGTCATTATACTATAGGTGATTTTTTTATCTTCAATTAATTTTAGCGCATGCGCAGTGTGAGAAAATTATCAATTAGATATTTCATTATAGTATAATAATGTTAAAATTGCGTGAAATAGCTAAGAGAAGCCTTATGGGAAAACCTGATAAAATAGCGACTGCTTTTGCAGGTTTTGATAATAGATATCAGTTTGATAATCAAATTGTTTTAGTAAATTTTAATGCAGCAAATCTTTACCACCTACTACAGACAACTGTAAAACTTGAGCTCAAAAATCACAAAAGTATCAGATTATATGTGCAATATCATGTTATATTTTCAAAGTTAGTTATAACGGAAGAATTAACTAACAAGGAAATTGCAGAACCTTATATGAACGCAAAATCAAGACGTGTTTTGCTTGGGACTGATCTGTTATCACTATCTGATGAAATACACCAAGAAATCTGGAAAAAAATAGAGGAATTCACTCAATTAGGTTCGGGTTGGAAGTTTGAAATGATCAAAGAAATATTGTTTCACACGATGAAATATAACGCATTACGAGGTAGTTCATACATCGACCTGCCACCAAAAATAAAAAGTAAAAGATGTTGTATAAACATCAAAAACGTAGATAACAAGTGTTTCCAATGGGCTGTTCTTTCCGCACTATTTCCAGCAGAAAAACACGCTGATCGCGTTGAAAAATATATCAGTCACGTGTCTAGATTAAATTTTAAAGATATTAACTTTCCTGTGGCAGAAAATCAAATACCAAAATTTGTAAAGCAAAATAATGTTTCAATTAACGTTTTCGGACTAGATGAAAAAGAGGATGTATACCCGAGATATATTTCAGAAAAAGCTTCACAATCGACTATAAATTTACTGTTTTACAAAAATCATTACGTTTGGATTAAAAACTTTAACGGACTAGTTGGTAAACAGTACAATAAAAATAGGAACAAAAAGTTCTTTTGTTACCGCTGCTTGCATGGTTGTACTAACAATGAAACGTTACAAAAGCATTTGCAGTACTGTAATGATGTGCAAAGAATAACAATGACATCTAAAAAAGATTGTGTGTTACAGTTTGTCCATCATAATCACAAACTAAAAGTTCCTTTCGTTATATACGCTGATTTTGAGTGTTTACTTCAACCTGTACTTGGTGTAGAAAATAATCCTAATCAATCGAGTACAAGAAAAGTTCAAAATCATGTTCCGTGTGGAGTAGCGTATAGGTAGTTTGTTGTACTGATTCTAGATTATCTAAACCAATTAAATTATATCGTGGTAAAAATCCAGCTGTTTGGCTTCTCAAGCAGTTGATTATCGAAGTTGATAATATATTTACTCGTTTGAAAAAAGTAACGCCAATGTTAAAATTAACACCTCAAAAAGAATCCAATCACGAGCAAGCAGAAATTTGTCATATTTGTGAAAAAGCTTTTGATACTGACAACAAAAAAGTACATGACCATTGTCATTTGACCGGACAGTATCGTGGAGCGGCTCATAATCAGTGTAATTTAAAATTTCATGCTCCAGATTTTATTCCGGTTATTCTTCACAATTTTCGAGGATATGATAGTCACATCATAGTAGAAGCTTTTGGTGATCCTGACGTAAAAGCTCGTCTAAAACTCGATAACGTCATCAAATGCATTCCAAATAATTTTGAAAAGTACATGTCAGTTACGCTAGGTAAATTGCGTTTTATTGACAGCTTGCAGTTTATGGCAGCCTCGTTAGATGAGTTAGTAAAAGGTTGTAGTAAATTTGATAACCTAAGAGACTGTTTTGGAGATAAATTTAATCTACTAGCTAAAAAAGGAGTTTTTCCATACGAATACCTCGACGACTGGAGTAAATTTGATGAAACATCTTTACCTGGCAAAGATAAATTTTACTCACAACTTAAAAATGAAAATATAACTGATGATGAGTACAGGTATGCACAAGATATCTGGAAAGAGTTTGATTGTGAGACTTTTGGTGATTATCATGATTTGTATTTGAAAACTGACTTGTTATTATAGCAGATGTTTTTGAAAGTTTTCGAGAAGTGAGTTATAATAATTACGGACTAGATCCTTGCTGGTATTATTCTGCCCCTGGACTGTCATGGGATGCTCTGCTAAAGTTTAGTAAGGTAAGATTAGACGTGGATATGTTCAATTTTATTGAAAAAGGTATCCGAGGCGGTATTAGCGTGATAACAAAAAAATATGCTGAAGCAAACAACAAATATTTGAAACAGTATAACCCTGACCTTCCTTCGAAGTATATAGTTTATCTAGATTGTAATAACTTGTACGGGTATTCGATGGCAGAACCAATGCCTCTTGGTGGATTTCATTGGATCACGGCTGATCGATTTCTATCAGAGACAGAAAAAAAGATACCCGAAGATTTTTCCTATTTCGTTCAAGTTGATCTTGATTATCCAAATTCGCTACACAAATTACATAACGATTACCCTTTCTGTGCGGAATCGATGGTCATAGATTATAGTTTGTTATCAAAAGAACAACAAGCGTTAGCATCACCAAGGCAACATTCCATGGTCAAGAAACTAGTACCAAATTTACTTGATAAGAAAAATTACGTTTTGAATTACAAAGTTTTAAAACAAGCAGTCGATGCTGGTCTTTTGTTGAGAAAAGTTCATCGTGTACTAAAATTTAATCAGTCGCCGTGGATGAAAGGTTATATTAACTCAAACAATTCAAGAAGGGCTGCAGCGAAAACAGAGTTTGAAAAAAACTTCTTTAAACTGATGAAAAATTCCGTTTTTGGTAAGACGATGGAGAATATTAGGAAACGTGTAAATATTGAAATAGTTAATGATGTCAACCGCAGAAACAAACTTGTGTCAGACGATGATTTTGTGAGCATGAAAATATTTAATGCAAATCTTGTTGCGATACAAAGAAGAAAAGTAAATCTAAAACTAAACAAGCCGATCTATGTTGGAGCTGCAGTGTTAGATTTATCAAAGTGGCTGATGTACGATTTTCATTACACTTTTGTTAAAAATCAGAGGCCGGCTAGTAGATTATTGTTTACTGATACTGATTCGCTCGTATATGAAATCGAATGTGAGGACATCTATCAGGACATGTACAATAATCGACATCTGTTTGATCTTTCCGATTATCCACGTGACAGTAAATTTCATGACGACACAAATAAAAAGGTTATTGGTAAGTTTAAAGATGAAATGAACTCAAGCGCTATCAAATACTTTATCGGATTACGTAGTAAAATGTATGCCGTATTATTGGACAATACTAAAATAACGAAAAAAGCAAAAGGTCTGCCTCGTGATTTTGTTAAAAAGTTTATGAAATTTGATGACTACAGGTATGCGCTTGATGGCGGTGTTAGTTTTATGAGAGCTATGGCAATTCGAACTAATCATCATAAACTCGAAACAGATGTCATTATCAAACGTGGATTGTATCATTTTGATGACAAACGCTATTGTGAAAATGGGGTAGATACATTTGCCCTTGGGTATTGTCATGATGATAGATCTATACTCAACATTATCTTTTCCAACTGAAATTTTATCTAAACTTATAAAATAATGTTTGAAAATTTGACAATGACAAATAGCTACAATAGTAACATCAAATATCTAATGATGGACATTAAACAATTGACAGTTGAATTTAATAATGAAACATCAGGTATATGTTTTAATGGAACACGTGACAAGTTAAAACTTTCGTTCATCAGATCTGATAACAGCGTGTATTTCAATTATCTCGAACAATTGTATCAAAAGTTGCTAGCGGAATTTAAAAACTTTCACAGCCCCATTAGCCAACAAAACTATACTAAACTCACAATTGATTTAGATCGGTCAAAGGTGTATTTTATCGACATAAAATATCCTCTAAACAAACCAGAAATGAAAGATTTGTTTGAGTCCCGTCGCTGTGTGAGCGGTAAAGTAAAATTTAGTATCTATAGTCGTGATAGTGAAGTATTTTTAATATCAACAGTTGAAACATTAATCATTGGTAACGAGATATAAAATAATATCATTTTCATCCTAATGCTAGTTTAATTTCCGCCTTGTTAACTGAAACGTTCTAATGCACAGTTTAATTTTCATCCTGTTATCTGATAAAAAAATTTGTGGTAAAACCTATTTGCCGTCTTTAGAAAAATCATATTCCACACATAGGCTGTTCTAACAAATTCGTCACTTCTGTTGACAGAGCTTATCGCATTCCAACACCTGTTGTTTTGTCTGGTTACAAAATATATGTCTACATAGTAGTAGTATAGGGAAATGAGGGGTTTGGCGGGGGTGGGAGAGGAGGTGTGGGAGGGGGGTGGTGGGCCAAAACCCTCATTTTCCTATACTACTCATAAATTGCATAACGATTACCTTTCTGCGCTGAATCGATGATCATAGATTATAGTTCATTTTCTCAGGAACAACAAACGTCAGCATCACCAAGACAAAATTCTATGGTAAAAAAACTAGTACCAAATTTGCTTAACAAACGTAATTATGTTTCGCATTACAAAGTTTTAAAACAAGCAGTCGATGCTGGGCCCGTGTTGAGAAAAATTCATCGTGTACTAAAATTTAATCAGTCGCCTTGGATTAAAGGTTACATTAACTCGAACACTTCAAGAAGAGCTGTAGCAAAAACTGATTTTGAGAAAAATTTCTTCAAACTGATGAACAATTCCGTCTTTTGGTAAGACGATGGAGAATATTAGGAAAGGCGTAAATATCGGACTAGTTAATGATATCCATCGTAGAAACAAACTTGTGTCAGACGATGATTTTGTGAGCATGAAAATTTTTAATGAAAATCTTGTTGCGATACAAAGAAGAAAAACAAATCTTAAACTAAACAAGCCGATTTATGTTGGAGCTTCGGTGTTAGATTTATCAAAGTGGTTGGTGTACGATTTTCATTACACTTTTGTTAAAAATCAGTGGCCGGCCAGTAGATTATTGTTTACTGATACTGATTCGCTCGTATATGAAATCGAATGCGAGGACATCTATCAGGACATCTACAATAATCGACATCTGTTTGATCTTACAGATTACCCACGTGATAATAAATTTCATGACGACACAAATAAAAAGGTTATTGGTAAGTTTAAAGATGAATTGAACTCGAGCGCTATCAAATGTTTTATCGGATTACGCAGCAAAATGTATGTATTGTTAGACAATAATGAAATAACGAAAAAAGCAAAAGGTCTGCCTCGCGATTTTGTTAAAAAGTTCATAAGAGCTATGGCAATTCGCACGAATCATCATAAACTCGAAACAGATGTCATTATCAAACGCGGATTGAGTAAATTTGATGATAAGCGTTATTGCAAAAATGGTGTAGATACACTTGCACTTGGGTATTGTCATGATGATAGATCTATACTCGACATTATCTTTTCCAACTGAAATTTTATCTAAACTTAAGAAATAATGTTTGAAAATTTGACAGTGACAAATAGCTACAGTAGCAAGACCAAATATCTAATGCTGGATGGCAAACAGTTGACAGTTGAAATCAATAATGAAACATCAGGTATATGTTTTAGTAGAACACGTGATAAGCTAACACTTTCGCTCATCAGATCTGATGACAACGAGTATTTCAATTATCTCGAACAATTGTATCAAAGGTTGCTAGCGGAATTTAAAACCTTTCACAGTCCGATTAGCCAACAAAATATACTAAACTTACAATTGATCTCGATCGGTCAAAAATATATTTTATCGACAAAAAATATTTTTTTTAACAAACCACAAAAATGATAGATTTGTTGGAATCTCGTCGCTGTGTGAGATGTAAAGTAAAGTTTAGTCTCTATCATCGTGATAATGAAGTATTTTTAATGTCAACAGTTGAAATATTAATAGTAGGTAATTAAATATAAATAATATCAGTTTCCTGATTCGCTTAGTTTAATGCGTCCTTCTCCCTTGAAAGTGTAACGTAATGATTATGAGAGAATCTGACCGCCTTTTATACTAGTGATTTTGAATGTTCTGGGAGATCATGTGATTAAGTTTCCATATGACGTGTAGACATGACTAAGGCATTTTAGCTACGTTCTATTTGATTCCAGAACATCATGCGATTAAGTTCAACACACCTCAGCATGACAAATACATACCTAAGTTTGGTTGTTATAGAAATATTGATTTTGTAGACTCCACATACCGTTAAAAGCATGGCTAGCGCTCTATAGAAGATATTGATTAGGTAAAATCTGTTACGAAGTCTAGGTATACATGTTATAGAATTATATTTGGGCTAGGATTTGCCTTTCAATTTTATGTAAATCATTTGGGGTGGGAGTTTTAGGACAGAGAGAGAGAGGGGGGGGTAATTTGTATTTGTTAGGATGTTTCAGGGGATGTAAAAAAAAGGTCTCTGGGCTAGAATCTGCCTTTTTATGCTACTTTAATGTTTTCACTGTTTGCCAATCTATGATAATTTCTTTAGTACAATAATGAATTATTTGAGATGTAACAAAATATAAGAGATCTAGTAGATTTGAATCTGCCAGTCCTAGATTTTCTTCCTGTTGACCACATTTAGCAATATTTTTTATGTGTCTGATTCCAGACGCTTCATACTGGTGACTCGCAATGCATCTATACAATGTGTGTTTGTGTGTGTGTGTGTGTGTTTGTGTGTCTGAATTGGTATGTATGTGTGTGGAGAGATGACTCGTACTAAATAACAGAAACTTCATTTTAAGCCTGAATACTTGAAGGATAACAAACTAATAATTAATTTGACAATTTTGCAGCAAAGACTGTACAGTGGACGAGTTAGTCATTAACTTTGTTGTTGTTGTTGTTGTTGTTGGGTTTAACGCCATTTTTCTGCACACGACGGTCAGTATGAATGGTGGAAGAAGAAATCAGGAAATCACCGGAAAGAACCACCGACCCACGAGAAGCTACTGGCAAGCTTTTTCAGATACCCACATTTGCCGAATCCTAGACTGGAACTCACGCAGAGGTGATATGGCAGTGATCCGTAACGGACAGCGCTTTAGGCCATAGTATACTTAACAATTATACAGCAAAGACAATGTAGTGAACATGTGAGTCACTTTGAAAAGCGAACTGCATATAAATGTATACATCATTTAAACGATATTGTAAAGCAAAACAAAAGAAAAAAAACATACAAGAGACCAAAAAAAAAAGCAAAAAAAAAACCAACAAAAAAAAACCAAAACAAACAACAAACAAACAAACAAAAACCCCACAGACTTATACATAAACTAATTGCATGTTACACATATGATAGGCAAATGCGTCATTTTCGGCCATTAGCTTTACACTGTCCTTTAGGCATAGGGAATATAATTCACGAAAATAGGTACCAGAATGAGGAGAAAACGTATGGCGTTTTAATATTCGCTTTTCTTTATTAAAAGCTGTGGTGGGAAAGAATTGAATACATATTTAACGGAGAGAGATGAACCTCTTGTATCTCAGAGAGTTTTATCTGAATCTGATTTAGGGCCCAAATCGGCCCTTAACAAAACCTGTCTGTTGTTAATACAAGTTAACTAGAAAAAAAACTTTTTGAATATAAACTGTGTTGGGGTACGATATTTACAATGATGTGCAGCCCGCTTGTCAGTATTTTATCTTAACGTTATAATGTAATATTTTTACATAAATATAATTACTGCGAAAGTAATGTTTACATTAATAACATAAAGCTGGGAATAAAAACTTTTAAATTGTATTAGTTGTAACTGTTTGTAGAACAGTGCTTTACATTTCACAAATTTGACTACATCTGTGACAAATTTTTGCCTCTTTTAATGCAATAACTTTCAACAAATGTAATAAATATAAATGTTATACAATCTTTTACATGCAGGTGAGTCTACTACATTTACCAAAATAATTCGTCATCGAGTAAATGAAGAATATTAAGAATAGAGCCTTGAAAGTTCGATGACTACATCATGCCGCCATCTTTGTGATGTCCACGCGAAACATCTTAAAGAAGTGCCGATCTGAAAATGGGAAAATTACTATCGATTTATGCTGTCCTTGCATACATAATCTCCAACGCGCTGTATGTGTAACTTTAAACGATGTTGATTGCTTACATTAATATTGCCAATTCCAATAAGCTTTGTACCAGGTCACGTTTAGACTACAAGGGAGTTTCCCCTTCTTGAAATGGAGCACGACTACGAGTAATATAGAGTTATATGACGTTTAAATGTGTAGTCTGAAACTCAAATAGCAGGTAGACCTCAAGATGCTTTCATTTATTCTGTGTTTATGTATATTTAATTTAAGTTTGTCTGTTAGTTTTAATGTTTTGATTTCATTATATGTCATTGCAATGTAACATTGTTTGTTGGACTTGACCTTGTCCAAAATTGATTTCACTTCTGCTTGACCTGATTGACTATTTTAATATTTTAACTTTATTTATGTAAACAACTTATAATAACTTGATTGTTCTCTATGGGTATGAGCTTATTATGTGAATTAGTATTCAGGTAAACAAGAAGGAATAAATATGTTGATTTGGGTCGGGGTCTTGGAGATTCCTAAGTGAATTGTATTGGATATTTTTTGGGTTAAAAATAATCTAGGCCCAATAGATCATAGAAGGTTATTTTCTATTATTAAATTAATGTTTATAGAAAATGGTAATTGTGACCTGAGATCAAGCAGAGAACTATAATATCTTGTGACATGTGAGAATTATGCAGTCGTGCTTAAAAATCCAGCACTTTTAAGTTATATTTTGTTGTGACCAGTTTGGGCTGAATTTTATTTTCTACAAATTATTGAATTCAAGTGATTATCTTTTCTGGAAATGCAAAAGTATTCTGCTAAAGTTCTTGGATAAAGACACTCACTGGAATTTATGCTAAATTCAAACCCGGAATAATAAACAACAAGAGACCATTGAAACATCAACACTTCGTAAGCTATAACAGACATGTCATTGCATTCAAGTTTCGACCTCTTTGGGACTTGAACTGAATTTTATTCAGGACCTTTTATTACTAGGAATTGTGTCTTTAAATACTGGATTAATTTTGGATTTAGTTAGCAATACCCTAAGTTCTGTTTTGTCATTATTCACTTTATATTCTAGGGAAATAAATCATTTGTTAAATTTTACCATGCTTGTTCTCTTCAGTCTTTTCTGTAACTTATTTTAAGAACATAGATTCGTGACATGTGCTTGTTGTTGTATAGTTTATCGTCATTTTTAGAACAAAATAGGCTATACATGGTGGCCAATTTAAATGGTGGAAGAAGAACCCGGGAAAACCCAGGAAAGAACAACCAACCCACGAGAAGCCTTCGGCATGGTAACAAGTAGTAGCAGAAAACTATTTATGGCTGTCACTCATGGGGGATATCCAGAGTATAGCTGGATAAACTCCTAGCATCGGGCTTCCTTGTTCATGGCTTTTCTTCTATACGAAGCACTGGATCTGAGATTGCATTTTTTGACAGTTTGAAAACTTCGAAAAATAACTTATTGTATTCTTGATCTAGCGGAAAATCGATTGAAATTTTACTTTCTGACATTGAGCCGAAGGAACGGCTGAGGATGATAAGTTACAAAAATTGATATAAGAAACCACAAAACAATGGTTTCACACGCACAGACACACAAACACACACACTTAAACACACACACACACACACACACACACACACATATATATATATATATATATATATATATATATATATATATATATATATATATATATATATATATATAATAGAACTTTAAAATTGTAATATTGAATTATATGATTCTAAAAAATAACATTTTTCCTAGTTTGCTACATGTTTATAGTTAAGATTGCTATATATTTATAGTTAAGTTTGCTATATGTTTATAGTTAAGTTTGCTATATGTTTAAAGTTAAGTTTGCTATATGTTTATCGTTAAGTTTGCTATATATTATAGTTAAGTTTGCTATATGTTTATAGTTAAGTTTGCTATATGTTTATAGTTAAGTTTGCTATATGTTTATAGTTAAGTTTGCTATATGTTTATAGTTAAGTTTGCTATATGTTTATAGTTAAGTTTGCTATATGTTTATAGTTAAGTTTGCTATATGTTCATAGTTAAGTTTGCTATACGTTCATAGTTAGGTTTGTATAATGTTTATAGGTAAGTTTGTATTTTGTTTGTAGTTAAGTTACCAATTAGATAATCAAAACAAAAGTCATTTGATAATTAATAAAAATATGGCTATGTACTAAATACACCAACCTATTTGGAAGTGAATTTTCTTTTACATGAAAATAGACACTTGCGACGTTTTAATTGATTATCGTGATTTACTGTCTGTTGTTACAATACGAAGTACATAGAAATCTATGCAACTTGTTAAATTTACATTTATAATAAGAATTATCTTCAATAAACTGATCACTTCAATTAAAAGATTTGTTTGCCTAAATACTAAATGGCAGTTGGAGGTTAACCGGTCGTCATGTCATGATACGGTAGGTGGAGCGACATGTTGTCCTGTACTGTCTAAGATTTTGAATTAGGTACTAAATACTGGTTAAACAGGCAAACGATCTTCAGTTTCCACTTCGTTCATTCTTAACACAGTCCTTTAAATTTAGATCCAGTTATAAGCTTGCAAGAGGAGGAAACTAAAATTCCACCTATTCAGGTGGGGAGAAATATTTTAATTAACATCACAGCTGTGCCGTATGTATATGAGACTAAGCAGACAGTTCTAATTTTTGTCGAACATAATTTCAGTTTCAGTTCCAACTGTCTGGGTAGAGGGAATACAATAAGCAGTGAAACGGGTCATCACAGACAGGCATACAGTTCGAACACTAAGGTAGTTTAGTCTTTCCAAATAACCTTTTTACCTGCCATTTTCAACTGTCGATGCGTATCTGCTAGTATACCGATTCACGGCCAATCAGAATGTGTTCACCCATGCCCATGTATAAAACTACCTTTCAGATATATTAAAATTAGTAGTCTTTTTCGATGTTGAATCATGGCGGACAAGCCATGCTCCTCCAAATACGTAACAGCAAAAGTGTTTTTGTGGATATTGTTCTTTCTATTCCTAGTCACACTGGTTTCAGTGCAAACTACATCGAATAAGCTAAAGAAAGCATTTTCCCTCCATTCTACCTTTAAGACTAACCTGCAAGATATGTTTCTGGGAATTTTCATGAGGAATACATCGTTTGATGTAAAACATAACGGGATGCTTACAACGAGTACAGTACCTACTACAACGGCTGTAACTCGGAAAGGAAATACATCATTTGATGTGACACTTAATGGGACGCTTACAACGATTACATTACCTACTACAACGGCTGTGACTCGGAAAGGAAATACATCTTTGGATATGACACTTAATGGGACGATTACAACGATTACATTACCTACTTCAATGGATGTAACTCAGAAAGGAAATACATCCTTCGGTGTGACACAAAACCGAACGCTTAGAGCCATTACATTGCCTCCTACTACAATGACAACAACTCGCAGTGGAATAAGTAAGGTTACATTAAAGAAGGAACACCTCGATACACCAAGACCAGACACATGTGAAGCCTGCTTCAATCACAATTTTAAATATGTCATTGATAATGATGTGATGTGCAAGCTTTATAATAATTCACAGGAAATAGATTTATTAATTTTCATTTTTACAACACATCAGAGTCAACAGGAAAGGAACGCCATTCGACAGACATGGTTAAATTATACCAACAAAAACACAGCAAATATAAGGTATTCCTTTCTTCTAGGCGAAGTACAGGATGAAAATTTAAGAAAACTCGTAGAAGAGGAAAATAAGATACACAGTGATATAATAAAAGAGGATTTCGTAGATACGTATCAGAATTTAACATATAAAACCATGATGGCATTTAAGTACGCCATTACGAAATGTTCTCATGCAAAATATGTGTTTAAAACAGATGATGACATGTGGGTTAACATTCCAGGCCTTTTAAAGGTTATTCAGCGCGAGAAGACGACCTTGCAGATGGCGGTTGGAGGTGCCTGTCGTCATGGCGTAGGCCCCATTCGGAATCCTGGTTCGAAATGGTACGCATCATTTCAAAGTTATCCACATGATTCATATCCGGGTTACTGTTCTGGAACAGGATATCTCACTAGCATCAACATCGCGAGAAAAGTATTCGAAATGTCCCAGAATGTGCCTTTTTTTCATTTAGAGGACGTGTATGTGGCAATTTGCATGAGAAAACTTGGCTACAAGTTGCATCCGATTGCTGGATTTAACACAGTCAAACAACCTTTTGATCCATGTTTATACAAGGGAGACAATTTAATAACCTCCCACGAAGTTCCGCCGGGAATGCTAGTAAGCTTTTGGAGTACACCCTGTACACAAAATCTTAAGTCCTAATAATGCTTTCTTTCAAATTTTAAATGTTTTCTTTTAGTACTTTGGATTATAAGAATGTTTAATTCAGATAATAAAAGGTCTGTTTTCTCGACTGCTCGACTATCTACATGTGTCCATTCTAAAACCAGATTGGTCAATATTTCTAAATTTGCATTGATGCAAGTACATCTTTTAGTATATCATTAAATAACTCAAATATTTTCTGATTTATTATAATACTACTTTTTTGCACACACACACACACACACACACACACACACACACACAAATTCGATATATACTGTATTTTACTTGTCTCTTTCGAGATTTTCCAATTTAGTCAATATTTCCAATCCCCAAAGATATGTATTGTTAAGACTTCATGGTCTTAAACTAAGTGACCGAAAGAAGGAAATCTAAAAATGTATTAAAATGAACAAATAAATTTATTCATCTAATTTACAAAGTGAACATTTAATTAGAACATGATTATTTTGAATCAAATATAAAAAATCTTTAAAGTGCCATTACAAGTCCAAATGTTTAGTGTTCCGAATGAATTCGAATCTTGAATATACTGATGTACAAATATTCTTGAATGAACTTATGTACCAAGTCTTGAGGTGTCATACTGATATAATCAGAATATCTTCGAATGAAATTTACAATAATCTCAAAGTTGTATTTTTCTCCAAGCACTTTGTAATTCATGAGTCATTTATATAAATAAATCCTCTCAAATTATAGCTGGTAAAAAGTAAATACATTTAAGAACAAAATCAAGGAAAGAATAAAATATTCTTATTGACAAAAACTTTATATAAATACATCAGATACTGTAATAAAACTAAGGAGATGCGCATTTGGTTGTAGAGCTACGTTTAAGCAATTCTTAGGTTTGTGATTACTTGTTTGATTATTGGAATTCGGTGCAATCGGAAATATTCCTTAGCCCGAAATAATTAGTCAATTATTAGGAGTAAACGTCACGGAGAGAAAGTGTTAGTGAGTTTTCAAGATGCCATGGTCAATAAGTAGCAAATTAAGACCCAATCCGCATGACTATCCCTGTAGTGATGTAGTACTTTATAAAATCTAGTGGTGTACATCGATGTTGTGACAATGGAATAAATGAGAAAGGACTCGGAAGACACCGTTTATGTCGCCATAGTGGCAAATGTGATGTAGTTTTATTGGTGTGATGTGCCTTGAAACGGTAGATGGACTGGCCTCATGTGACGCAGCTAAAATAGTATCCTCTGTTAGGGATAGTTGTAGAGTTTCTACAGTGTGAACTACTGGCGGAACGGAAAGTTGATGTTGAGAAACTGTGATGTGTCGAATTTTGAAAACTCTTTGGTTAAAGGAATTGTATCAAAGTCAACTTAATTAAAGTAGAAAGGACTAGAGATAGTTAGATGATTATTTTTCATTTCATCTCTGAACGTCAAAAGGGAATTCGTTCTAGCCGACGTAACATGACCGAGTCAGATGCTATGGTACAAGAGAATGACATAAGACCCTTTCCCAAAATCGACCGGTTAAAGGGCAGCAGCTGGCTATAGATGATTGTTCAAAGTAATGATTAATTACGGCATGATTAGTTGTTTAGTTGTCTTGTCAATCCAAAAATTCTACGAACTGGTTTAGGAAACAGTCTATTCCGATTGATTAATATGGATTTATGGGCGTAACTCTGTAAGAAATTAAAGGTTTTACTTTAGGAAAATTCTTTAGTCTTTAATCTTTCGCGAGGGAAGTTAAACGATTCCGGGATCGTGTAAGACGTTATCTCGTGATTTGGCAGTAAAGCGAGGGTTTTGTCTCAGCGAAGAAGACAAACTCTACATTTTGAATTCGTAAAAAGTAAGTTTTCATTATAGAGTAAGGGGCCAGATAGTTGTCTCAGTTAGGAGACGGACTATACGTGAGGTTCGTGGGAACGAATAAAGTAACGGCAAAGGGTACGCAATCTTAGTTTCCCGATTTTAATATGTAATTTCATTTGTTGATCTATTTCAAATATATTCTTGATATGATATATGTATGTATGATTTCATTTTGCAGGATTTTAGTGAAATGCTAGTCATGACATTTTATTCTTTGATTTTCTAATTATCAATTCATTTGGAGAATTGGCAAGATTGAATGTAATTAAAATTTCATTAGATTAGTTGACACAATTGCATGCAATTGAATCTTGAATACCTAGGAGTGATTAGGAATTTCCATGAATTAAGCTTAAGGAATGATGGGTAATGTTTCATAGTTTATGGATTAACTCTGTTTAGAATGAGTATGACCTAACATTACATGTATACCATATACTAGTTTGTAATATTTAATTGATCACTTAAGTGTATATCTATATGCTAGTTTGTAATATCTAATTGATCGAGTAAATTATTTTAGAATAGTTAGATCTGAGGGTATAAGCCATATGTAACTTAAGACTGCTAGATTGGTAAAGTAAGCAGTCGAGTGGGGTTACAAACGGGTTCATACGGCTGAGTTGAATTTAATTGACCATCCCTAGCCTGACCCGAATTCAGGTCAGGACGAGCATTGACCGTTTATGTAAACATAACAGTTAGCTAACAGAAGTTACTGCAGCAGAATTTATGCCTTTTGTTTTCTGAGCCGAATTAATGTAAAAATATAGATATACTTGGGAATGTGACATATTGTCTATTGCGAGACATTTTATTTATTGAAGGAAACAGCTTTCCTGGATTCACATGAGAAATCTCTGAACAATCACAGGACCAGAACAAGCTCTACGCAGAAATCTAAGTCCAGAGACGATTGTTAAGTCAGAGTTCGACGGACAAGAGTCCAAGACGAAACAGCTAGACAAAGATCGGCAGAGCAGGGACGAACGGAAGTCTTGATGTCCGCATAAAATAGGTGATGAAGTCTCTCATCGTTGCACTCAAAGGTCACATCTCATTGGAAATGAAGATAGCAATTTATCGTTGAAAGTAATTTTACATTGAAAGAAATTTGTATTGCCTTTTTATTTGAGTACATGTTAGTACCATTTTCCTTCTTTTGTAACCAACTCATTGATTTCTTTTCATTTTAAATTCTGTTGATAGACTGATTAAATTTTATATTTGTTCTTTGAAAGGGGGCTCGTTTTGTTATTTCTTCAAAATACTTGTTCAGTGATCTGCATTCTTCTTTCTATCTATCCACACTGGGTAACCTACACCGCAGAGGTCATTCCCTAGCAACGAACCGTAGTGAAAGAGGTTGGTGTGGTTTGCACGCCGCCAATTTGTCACAGAAACTATGCGGATGTGCGGTTGATGGTCATTTGGCAAGTTGTAAATAATGTGGTCTTTCATTGAGTAGAGTAAAATTGATGTATATAATGGAGACGTCAAGCTTTCCAACTAACAAATGAAGTTGTATAGAAGTCTTTGGAAATTTGGGCTACACTTGTGAGTTCTAGCGGAATTCGCGCCAGGATTTTGAAATCAGTTCGGTCAAGCAAAAGACCACTGGCTTATATATATATATATATATATATATATATATATATATATATATATATATATATATATATATATATATATATATATTGATTCACTAAAGGATGGAGAAAAACGAACTCTTAAGTATGGCATTTAGTTTATCCAATGCTTCCTGACATTATTCAGAACAATGAATCTTGCATGTCTTACCCAACAAAATGATCAGAGATTCTGAAATTATGAAAACTAGATGATCTTCGATAATATCCAGCCATACCCAAAAATTGCATCAGATGCTTTTTACTAACAAAGCATGGACAATCAGAGATAGGCTTATCCTGACTGTGTCCGACAATATGTGCTAAAAATGTAACACGTGCACGGCAGGTCTCATTTTACATTACGTATCAAATTTTCAACACCGGCTCCATTAAAGAATTTCCGAATGGTTTCCGAATGATTTTTCCATGTATGCTTGCATATGATAACGTAATCAATGTTTACATCACAGGTATCTAGACCAGATATTGTCATGTTATTAAATGCTGGCGAGCTGACCTAATTTGTCAAATCAAATGGCACCACTTTATATTGATAAAATCCATCTGCTTAAATTTCTTTCGCTTTTTCTGTCAGTGGAATTTGCCATAATAACTTTAAAGAGTCGAACTTAGTGACTTTTTGCATTTCCAATTTCTCATTAATGTTATCGATTTTGGAAATCAATTCGTTCTGGTGATACTTTTAAATATTATATGGTCAGTACCGATATGGAAAGCATTATCTGGTTTGTGTACAAGAATAAATTGTTTAACTTCAGCTACTTTTACTTTCTTCTATGAAATCATTCAAAGTTTCTTGTCCAGATTGTCTCATGTTTCTGAATTCCGAAGACTGGTTAAACCAAAATCACTACAGTCAGATCGTATTCTATCGTTTAATTGCTTGCTGCATGGTTACAGGTGTAACTAAAATTATTATTATTATTATTATTATTATTATTATTATTATTATTATTATTATTATTATTATTATTATTATTATTATTATTATTATTATTATTATTATTATTATTATTATTATTATTATTATTATTATTATTATTATTATTATTGTTGTTGTTGTTGTTGTTGTTGTTGTTAATTTTGATAAGTATAAAAATTGATGCAAGATATTGTGATGAGTTTTATTGATAATAAATGACCAACTAAAGTAGTCTCATGGAGTAGACTAAGAAATTCTTGTCGATATGGCTTAGTAACAACGATTTCACAGCTTACTGACTAATTGTCAACAGCAGGTACCTCAGGCAGCCTCTGTGTTATCATATAGACTCCAATTTTTATAAAGTAACAAGTTGTGACGTGTAGCTTCAAGTTCACTAACAATCAGGAAATGGAGTGAACTTGTTCCTATTTGATAATGAGTGATCCCCTTTTATCACCCTGATTAGAATAAAATAATGACTAGTAAAAATATGACCACTGTGATCAATACGTTTCTGATCAACACCATTGTAGCTCTGGTAACTAGACAAGCAGGATATAAATAAGGGATTTTATTTTCAAAAGGACCAATCTTTTGATCCAAACAAGGCTTGTCTGGTAAACAACATTTTCTACCATAGCTCTTGTAACTAAACAAGCAGGATATAAATAAGGGATTTTATTCTCAAAAGGACCAATCTTTTGATCCAAACAAGGCTTGTCTGGTAAACAACACTTTCTACCATAGTTCTGGTAACTAGACAAGCAGGATATAAATAAGGGATTTTATTCTCAAAAGGACCAACCTTTTGATCCAAACAAGGCTTGTCTGTTACTAATAAATTAACAAAAACTTTATCTTCAAATAGGACATTACATAGTATTAAAAACGTACCCTCATTGGGGAAACAGGTAACTGTTCCAACAGTAACAAGTCCTTTGAATAAGTCTGATGCCAAATAAAAACAATGAAAAGGAAGATTAACAAAGCTGCACTCTTTTCACTGACCCGGTTATGTCGGACATATCCAATGTATTTGCTGCTTTTAATGCAAGACATTGACCTTGACCTCCTTGAAATAAGAGCCTTTTCAATAAATGTCTTTTTTCGGCTAGCTATTTTTCAACCTGTAGCAATCAGAAATAATTTTCTTCTAACAGTAAGTGCACTGTGGTGACTGTTTTATATTGTTTGTTTTGTTTTTATGGTTGATTATTGATATCTAAGGGATGATCAATCTCAGTGTTATTGCTTGAATCAAGCAAATATTAAAAATTCAAAATTGATGGATGGAATGAGTAGAGGTCTGACAAGAGATATAGAATAGAACAACAGGAGCCTCAGTATATAGAATATTACACTTTACTCAATAAGATAACAAATTAAAATTGTACAAGAACAATTCTACTAGTCAATTAATTGATTCAAATTTCTAATATACAGATTAACACTTAGATACGAAAAACGTCATCAGGAATCGAACGAGGGTTTCAGACTTAATTATCCAGCAAGTCTGCATAACCTAATTTGGCTGCTAGCCAACCTTTAGAATCAACTTAGCTTGTCCTTTGGAGTCCACTTGTTCTCTCTAGTCTTCACTTCTCGTTCAGGGTTGGATGTTTTACCCTCATCGGGTCCTTTCTATACAGAGTGGAATCTTGCAATGACAATACATAGCTGTATAGTCCCCTCAGTGTTGCCCTGAGGCTTATACTTCTTGTCTTAACTGCATTATTTCTTAGCTAACAATTCACTTGAATCAATATCCTACAAATCGAATAATAATGAATTCCTAGCATATATGAGTCATGTGACATATAAACAAATGAATTAAAACAATTATTTAAAGACTCATAACAGAGAAAGTAATGTAAATTAAGACAATGTCCATGCCCCCTCTTTCCCCTCTCTCTCCCCCCTCTCTCTCCCCCCTCTCTCCCCCCCTCTCTCCCCCCTCTCTCTCCCTCTCTCTCTCCCTTTTACAGACTCGTCTCTTGACACCTTTGAGGACCTGTTGCGTGTTCGAACTTGGTTATGAGTCTCCCTAAGACTTGCAAATACGCGCCACATGGATAGTTTTTACTAGAGAATCTATGCTATTCTTCTCGGAGCTAAGACTTTGAGTTTGATAAACTTAGACACTGAGGAATCTTGCAGGGTAAGATATTTATAAAACAATAAACTTCACCTTTAACCCACAGACCTTGCATTTAACTTAAGTAATAGAAATTCAAGTCAATATAACCGCAATTATTAACACACACCTCCAGAGTTTTGAAAAGTCTGCATTTTCCCCGCTTTCCTTGGAAAGGTTCAGCTTATAACAAATCTTTTAGCAAGTATATATGCTGTAAATGCAGCATTTGAACTCTACGCGGTTTTGAGAAATAAAACCAATTTACTTCTTAGTGACTAGCTATCAAAAGGACCCTAGTTAAGAATCAATCATGCCTCACTCGACACATTAGTGTACCATATCCTTATAATGCCATGAATTTAATTCCGTACCAAATCATATACATCAATTTAATGTTGCTATGTCTCACAATGACACCTGCATATTGACAGACACCTGCAAAATTTAGACTGTTACATGGACTTTCTGAGAGATCAGGAGTTATGATCAGTATTAGCGAAATGTGGTTTCTGAAAGTGGTGCCAGCTAGAGATTTGGAAGTGCTCGTTTAAGACTAATGTGGCTCAGTACCAAAATCAACTGCTGAGAAGAAGACTTGTTAACGAAAATGAAGCAGAACATGACAACGTTTTCATAAATAGGTCGCGATGACTGTGTAAGAGTTTCATTGAAAGAGATAAGGATTTTTATAAACCAACGAGGTAGTGAGTAAAATAGAACATTTCAATGTCAAGATAGTCCTGCAAATGTAAACACATTAAGCAATGAAAATTGACGAACACCTTAGTTTTTGTTTAACCCAGATGGTATTATGCATCTTTCATAACTGTGTTAAAGGACGTGGTCATGTTCGTATCATACATTACCTTCTTCTTTGTGTTTTCTCTGCATGCCGATGAGTGAGATTTATTCATGATTTGAGTGTTTTAAACTCGTCTATTGTATTTTAAAATGTGTAATGTTTGCTTTACAAAATTAAATATGTCCGTTACTAAGTAACTGACGATGTAGGCATTAAAACAAACGAAACTGAATATTAATAAATGTAACCAACTAGCTCCCAAAATCATTCTAATTGTCATAGTAGAGTGGTCTAAAGTGTTTGCCTTTAGGACACACGGTACTAATAATATGGACAAATGGGTACCATAGTATGTATGGGTTTGCCTGGCCAGGATTGGTTAATAATGTAGGTTATGTATTAAGAAAAGGAATCTTTTGAGAGTGTAGCTTAGCTGTAAGTGAAATAAAAATAGAGACATTGTTTTACTTATGGAGTTTCAGTCTTTTAGCAATCTTGAGTTTGGAACACTCATTACTAGATATTAGCACCTGACTCTTTTGTGCGGAATTTAAACAATACGATTCAAACACATCCAGGTCCAGAAAATGCCGCAGCTCATATCCTGTACAGAAGCTGACTTCCAGGTATTATCTATACTGATAAATATAGGTTTGATCATGAGCGCTCAGAAAGTTTAACTTATTAATTTTTAATATCATGGTGTTTGCATAGGTTTACTATGGTAATTAAATTTGTACCGTGAGTCCTTTACCGATCACTGACATTTCGCCTTTGCCCGCTTGAGTACGACTTAATTACTATCTTTCGTTTGTTTTGTTTAAAACAAATCGCTCAACACCGTGGGCTTGGTCCAGCGTAAGATTTTATCTGTTCAATTAGCTATACAGAGGTGGTTGAATGTTCCATTTCATATGTCGATGTTGTATGTTGAAAAGGACAGCTATTATCCACAAATTTAATGCCGCATTGACATGCCTAATACAGGAAAAAAAGGCACAAGTGAAGTCAAAAGGTCAATACTTTTGCATAGCTTTATTATAGCAAAGCATGAATAGATTATTCACTTGACCTGATATGCAGTTCATAGCATGTTATACATATTTAATTTAATTGCATGTTTGTTAGTTTTAATTTTTTATTACATTATATGCTATCATAATGTAACATTGTTTACTGGACTTGACATTATCCTAATTTGAATTCAGTTCTGTTTGACCTATATTTATTTTTCTTTTTTAATGTCATTTATGCAAACAACTAATAATAGCTTCATTATCCTATATGGGTATGACTCCATTGAGCAAATTATTATTCAGGTAAATATACTGATTTGGGTCAGGATTTTGTGGATTCCAAAGTGAATTTTATAGTTTATTATGTTTTGAATAAACAAGGAACATTAAAATCATGCACAAAGTTGTTTCCATTAGGTAATGATTGAGTTTTAAAAAATGCTAATTTGTGACCTGACCTCAAACAGAAAACTATATTATCTTGTGACTATCATAATTTAAAAGTTGTTTTAACATTTAGCACTATAAATTGTATTATGTTGTGACCAGTTTGCAATGAATTTTATTTTATTCAAATTATTAATTCCAAGTGATGATTTTCTCTGGAAATACAAAGTGCTCTGAAAAGTTCTTGGATAAGATCATTCATTGGAAATTATACTGTCTTCAAACCTGAAATTATATTTATGTGATTCAACTAGAGACTGTTGACACATCATCACGAGGTAGGCCATAACAGACACGTCGTCGCGTTCATTTCTAAATCTCTTCGGAAATTAAACTGAGTTTTATTCAGGACGTTTTATTACTAAGACTTGTGTCAATTATTATTGAATTAATTTTAGATTTAATTCGCAATACCGTAAGTTCTTTTTTCTTATCTTTCACTTTGTATTATAGGGAAATAAATAAATTTGTTAAATTTTACAAAGCTTGTTATCTTCAATCATTTTTTGGTTACTTATGTTACTTATTTTAAGAGCATTGAATCGTAATAAGCAAAATAAATTTAAACTGGTCGGAAAACAATGTCATAAGAAAGCTAAAAATCTATCCTGCTTTTAAAATACAGAATGTATAATATTATGATTTTTTATCTGATGCTTCATCTGTGTAGCTTCATCTGTGCAGCTTCATCTGTGTAGCTTCATCTGTGTAGCTTCATCTGTGTAGCTTCATCTGTGTAGCTGAGAGTGATTGAAACGTTTTAGTAACCAAATCCTTGATACGGATACATCTCGCGTGTTCTGTTGTGTTTTTTTTTTCTTCAAATAATACTTATGTAATTAAAATTAATTAGCTCCATTCTACACCATAAGAAATACATTTTGATACACGTCAATGGATTCCATATTTTGGTAATGTCTTGAGCTCTCGTGATCACATGGTTAAAATGTATAAGATAAATGCCAAATATACCCAAATGTTGCAGAAAGGAGAGATTTTTACCTTCATGCACATCGGTATGATTATCAAGAGAGAGGCCTGATGATATTTCAATATTTCCATTCTATCATCTTTCGGACCACCAGGTCAAGTCTCTCTAGAGACCCTGAGGCCTGATAGGACTTCAATATTTCCCCTTTGGCATCTTTCGGACCATCAGGTCAAGTCTCTCTATAGACACTGAGGAATGCTAGGGCTTCAATATTTCCACTCTATCATCTTTCGGACCATAAGGTCAAGTCTCTCTAGAGACACTGAGGCGTGATAGGGCTTCAATATTTCCCCTCTAGCATCTTTCAGTCTATTTGGACCAATCTTCATATCAATTGCAAGGCCTGATGGCATTTCCATATTTTCCTTCTATAATATTTTAGTACATCATGACCAAGATGTTAAAGTGAAAAATAATGGTATTTCAATATTTCTACTCTGCAACCATTCAGTCCATCTGACCGAATCGCCATATCAAGTGCAAGGCCTGATGGCATTTCAATATTTCCACTCTAGCATTTTTCACTCCACCAGGTACAATCTCCATACCAAGTGTAAGGCCTAATGGTGTTTTAGTATTTCCACTCTGCATTTTCACTCTACCAGGACCAATCTTTATATCAAGTGTCAGGCTTAATGGTGTTTTGATATTTCCACTCTAGCATAATTTAATTAATCAGGACCAATATCTAAATCAAATATAAGGCCTTAATGTATTTCAATATTTCCACTCTTACATATTTCACTCGACCAGGACCAGTCTCCATATCAAGTGTCAGGCCTGATTGTGGGTGTTTCCGCTCCAGCATTTTTCACTCCACCAGCACCAGTCTCCCTATCAACAAGGGGTGAAACCTGACACCTGTGCCTCGTATTGATATGATTCATGATACACTACCTGATAAGATACATATCGATATACATGAATTTGATTGATAGTCTTTCCATCTTTGGAAGATAGGCGGTGCCCTGTATGTATGTTGCCATATGGGTTATATTTCCAGTATGCAAATTACAGGTAGATATATAGTTATCATATATTTATATGCAATTATCATCGATGACAAGAAAACAAAAATACTTTTAAACAGACTACTTGATTTTTGTCAGTGAGTTTTATTCAACATTTTAGGCCATTTAATGGCTGCTCCATTTAACTTACTTTAGCCACCAGGCCTTTTGTTTTGTATGGCATGAATGCTTTGAAAACAACTAATTACCAAGTTCATGTCTCACTTGGAAGATATTATGATGCTATCTTCAAAACAATGTCATGCGCAGTAACGAGGCTGAATACCAACAAAATCTATCACATTGTACTTCATGTTGACACAAAAGACTACTGCATTCAGAGGTACTTGCATTTGTCAGAGGAGAAAAAAAACTATTGAAAAACACCATGTCCTATTCTATAATTTGTTTTTAAAAAAAATTACACAAGGTGATAAACCTGAGCTGTTTGAAATTTGTTCCATTACTGATTATGTGCTAATTTTATTTATTCTATTAGCACCTTCATTGACTGGTTAAATATCTCTGCATAAAAAGAGAAATTCTAAATTTGTTCACCATGTACAATTTAAGTAGAGATGCTGCCAGGATTTTGTCTTAAAGGGGACTTCACCATTGGTCGCCGAAAGTTTGCGTTGAGTGGAAAAGAAGGAAGGTTGGAGGAAACAGTCATAGTTCGATATTTACCTATCTGTCTCTCATTTTTCCTGATCCACTTGTTTACAGCTAAACTGAAATCAACTTCTTTAGAAAATGTCACTTCTAGTTGTATAAGTGTTAATCTGTTAATTGTATCTGAGAATACTGTTCCATATCTGTGTACGAATATTTTTCTATGCTTCTTTCTGAAGGGGTATATGCATAGCTAGCTTTGTCAGCTTGTCGTGGAACTGTTATCGTCTACAATTATCCAGAGCTCACAGACATTATCTTGTGGATACATCTGCTCAAAAAAGGATTTTTTTTCACTAACATAAGTTTCTTGAATCAGTAGTTTGCTGACTATCGTGCCAGATTTCTTATCTGTTCCATATTGCTGTATTAGGGTTTTTAGTCCATCAATGCCATAGTCTGCTTGTGCAGACAAATTTATTCAAACAAATATCTTTATTATTAATTTCATTTTTTATCCTTATTATTCTGTTTATCTTAACTCTCCCATGGGCACATGTTTTTCAAGCATATGATTCTCAGGGCTAAATTAATTTATTAGCAAAAAAAATTGCACTCAACTTTTAAATTGTCTGCATTTAAGTTAGGCTCAGTATTCTTCTATTTCTACATTTAATTTCGAAATATCGCTGAAAGGGAGATTGATCGTCATGCTATTTTTGTCCATCCAACACATACTTCTTGCTCCTATTTAGGCAGTCCCGAGTGGCCGATTGGTCTAAAGCGCTCTCCATTACGGATCACTGACATCTCACCTCTGTCTGCGTGGGTTCGAGTATTAGATTCGGCGAATTTAGATATGTGAGAAAGTTTGCCAGTAGCTTCTCGTGGGTCGGTAGTTCTTTCCGCGGATTTTCCCGTTTTTTCCTCCACCATTATTACTGGCCGCCATGTATCGTGTGCTGAAAAATCACTCACTTGTGTCCCTGTTAACAACTTCTCATCTCCAAGAATCCAATATACGTCATTACTTTAAAAAATATTGTCATCATTACTTTCACCAACCAGTATATATCGAACGAAAACGTAATGAACCACACCGGGAATCAGACATTTTAATTTGTCTAGGTAACCCGTACTTTAAACATGCATGTGTAAAACTTCCTTCATAGAAGGTTCATACTTCGCCACGATGCTTATTCCAGAGTAAAATATGCCAATTAAATTTTGTTTAACAACCATTCATGTCATGCTTGAATAACCCAGATGTGTAAACAGTTGCCTACCCAAAGAAAAACAAATTTCACGACAATAACAGTTAAATACAAATTGTATACTTCCCCAAACATATTTTCCGATGCAGGACTTTGAACTAATTTGCGTGAGTTCACTGATGTTGTTTCGGTATTTCTACTCTAACATTTTTCACTCCACCAACACCATTCTCTGAAATCAAGTGTAAGGCCTGATGTTTTTTCAGTATTTATACTCTAACATCTTTCACTCCACCAAGACTGTAATCAAGTGTAAGGCCTGATGTTGTTTATAAATTTCCACCCTAGCATCTTTCACTTGACCAGGACCAAAAGTGCTTTGCATATAAGTGCCTCAAGTGCTTTGCATATATATATATATATATATATATATATATATATATATATATATATATATATATATATATATATATATATATATATATATATATATATATATATATATATATATATATATATATTATTACGTAATGGAAACCACTGCTGGATAAAGACTCAAGCTGCCCGACGTAAGCATATATACGTTTTTGCAGCACTTAGTTAATAAATATCCTACTTGTTATTATTCGCAGTGCCTTTTGAACACGCCTAAAAAGCTTTCATATACGCACTCAAAAATCAAATATTTTTAAAAATTATATCAAGCAGGTGTATGATAATGCGTACTTACCAAGTTTTTTTTATACGTTTGATAGAATGAGAAGAGTGCGATTTTATGCACGTGCAGTAGAAACCATCAAATCGTTGGATAGATAGTGACAAATGTGCCATCTGATCGGGAGATAATTGACTAATGAATGTAAATATATGCAATGCAATCTGTGGAGAGTGACTAGAACTACAAAATAAGTGGTATTAATTTATTCCTTTTTTACATGCACACCTGTTTGTAAGATTTGCAATGCCTCGAACAACTGCTTGCGCACTAATACCTTATGCTAATCAAATTTTTTGTTAGCCACAAGCTGAACGTTACATAGTAATGTGACTTAAGATATAACATGTTCCCTTGCCAATGGTTTGATTGGTTGTTGAACCACACATCAACACACGAAACGTTACTTCGTTCCGCGGCAGCTAGGTAAAGTGTAAAGCCTAGTGACATATCACATCGGCCTACCTAATCATGTCTAGGCAGGATTGAAACACACACACACACACACACACACACACACACACACACACACAGAGTACTTATCAATAAAATACAAATTATGTACTTGTATATAACAGCTTTGGACTTCAACTCGCCCAAGTTAAAGTTATACTGCGTTGGCAGAGATCAGAAGCACACGTGATGGTTAGTTTTTCAATACATTGATGAAACTTAACTTTGGATACCGCTAATAATTGAAATGTGTTAACCGTCTGCTGGTGGGTACATTTTGCCGTAGACCGCATGTCCACTTTTAAAACATATATATCTTTCAGCTGGTTTTATCATCACACATGTGCCCCCGTCCCACAGCCACTCCACCTCACAGTGTATGAAATCTGCCGATATAGAGTGCAGAATGCTTCCAAACTGGAGAAGGCTTGCAATAGTTACTTTCAAACATTTTGAATAAAACTGGAATACAAAGCTGCATTATTTTGTATACAATTTATAGCAGGTTATGTAAACGTTTACATGGCTAATGATCTCGTTTTCATTTGTTATTGTGACAGCCCTAATATATGTACTCGGTAAAATGATACATTGATGTGTTAATGTATGTACTATTGAAAAATTGTTAAAACTATATCTGTCCATCCTACTATTAACATTTGATTTTCCAGCCAACAGCTTTGTAACAGATGGAGAGATTTTAATGTATGTATTCGCTAGAAACAACGTAGTTAAGCCATGTAGTAAATTTCATACACTCATTCAATTTAGTAATTCATTCAACTGAAAAATTGAGACGAGAACGGAACTGTTATGTCTCGTGTGATGTTAATGTGAGCCAGTGTTGAAATAGCCATACGAAAGTACATTATTGTTATGAAACTCTGTTTGCTTTTGGTCTGTCATGTTTAGTTCGACCAGACAGCCTTTGGTATCTGTTTGATTTCCGATAGAACTATAGTTGACATAACGAGTGTGGAGTAATAATGAAGGATATCTGAATGGAGATTTATATTGCTTCTTTGTTTATCTTGGAAGGTGAAATAGCTCCATTTGACGTATCTGCTCGTGCCTACCTATTAAAGTATCTACGTATCACATACTTACATATCCACCTACCCAACAAAGTTCAAGGGCTGAAAGAAACGAGACATTAGAGAGTTTGGAGAAGAGAAAAGTGGAAAAGACCCAGACGAAGAGTCATAATGAAGTTAAAGAATAGTCATAGTGAATTTGGAATGAACCATCATTTGTTATCTTTTTTGTGTATCAGTGTATTCTCTAGAGGTGAAAGACTAAGAGTAAAAAATCCCCTTGTTGTCAGTATTGGGGGTTAGACTTAGAAAAAAAGACCCTTTGATACCTATTGAGGTTCCTGAGATCACTCCGCACTGGAAACGACCCAGTACGATTTTATGGATGGAAGTTTGATTGTGTACAAAACTTATGGAAATGGATGGTGTATTAATGAAAAATACACTTTATGCAAACGTATGGAAATGGATGGTGTATCAATGAATAAAATAAAATGTGTAAATAACTTGTGGAAAATGATGGTGTATCAGTGACACATACAATGTGTACTGATCGAAAACTTAAGCTCACTACTAGCCAGTGGTTTATAGGGTAAGGATGTAAAAATGAAGGCAGACTCCGTGACATAATTTTCAAGTGTCCATCAATGAGTTGACAGTGTCATAAGACCAAACTACTGGCACTATGTGAATACTAGAAGTCGCTTTACATTTTGGGCTCTATAATATATATATATATATATATATATATATATATATATATATATATATATATATATATATATATATATATATATATATATATATATATATATATATATATATAAGTGTCACACAAGTGGACAGTATCATTATTTTTCCATGTGTCAGGGCTTGGAATGGAGATCTGGTAGCTCGGCTGCGTTAAACTGGTTCCGTTTATGTCCTTTACTGTTTTGGAAAACTGAAAAGGGAATATATGAGAAGGAGATCCGTACAGAGTTTACAAATAAGTAGGAGAGTGATGCATTATCTTTGGATTTGAAATATGTACCTAACAATCAGTCAGAACATAAATTAAATTCTCATTTATAACCTACGATTTTTCATCTGAAAGCTGCAGAACGTATAGAGCTTTTGAGAAGTGACTTAGCCTTGCTGTGTAAATCCCAAGCAGGAAATGCAAAGAAGAGTAATGAGTTAACATAATATCTGATAAAACGAAACATTAGAACCATAATTCACTGAAGAATATTCCTGTCAAATTCTTCAAATGTCGGTGTTAATGAGAAAAATCCAAGTTTAGCAAACGTCAGCAACGTACTAGAAAAAAAGTTGTGATAGAGAAAAGGGCAAAGTGTAACGGTAATAAGAAAATGGAAAAAAGGATCGGTCTGTCAGCAGCACCTATGATTCAGTTTGTTCTGTTTTTAAACGTAAATATACAGAGGGTGAGACGTGGATCAATTTCGATATCTGGGATTGAGGCTTTTTGTGAGGGCATGATGCAGTGTGTTTTCGTGCATCTTTATTATGGTAGATGTCTGGACTTGATAGTGTCTCGTGTTTTGACAGTCATACCTTCTGCCCCAAAGAATATTGTCAAGACAACAAAGGAAATCATTGGCCTGTTTCCTTAGAAGACTAACACTTTTTAACCACTTTGTATATTTCGATGAAAGAGTATCGAGCTTCACACGTTATCGTGCAGCTGGTAGGTTCGTAGCTATACGGTAGAGGTACTTGACAGGGAAAAGGGCACGAGATGGGCTATGTGGTAATACTTTTACCTAGAGTTTATCTGTTGCATCACGTATTAGTGTTTTGGTGCCATATTCACAATTACAATTGTAGACTTTGAGACGGTTATTCTGTATGCTTTTACCAGCAAAACATGTGTAATGATTTGAAATTTGGGTGCATCTTATTAAACTTAACATTTTCGTAAACTTTCTGTGCTAAAGCAGCATATGGTTGACAATAAAATGAGGCAGGGCATCCTGATATGCTGGTTTTTTTTCCTGAAAATTTATTCTGGAAAATAACGATCAATAAGACGCAAAAATTGATTTCAAACAATATGTGACATATGTGTGAAATAGGACACGAAATTGACGAGTGATCTATCTAGCTGCATGAAGCTTTATCGATAGTGGGACATTGGACACGTACAGTAATATACATTATTCATTTATCATCTGCCCTGCATGCACTCATGAAGTGACAAAATCTTTACAAGGATTTAACATTTTCTGCAACAGTTGTATTTATGTATGGTGAACTAGAATTTTTGAGTGATGATCTATTTAGTTTTTGTAGTGGGGAAGGGGCACCATGAATTTTCTTTCATACAATAATTTGTTTTATATTACCTCGACAAATTTAATTATTTTCACCTAGTATATTGGATATAATAATAGTTTGTTTACAAATCAGTGCGAGAATTTCTTCAAGTTATTTGTGGGCAGGAAATTTGCAAATTCGTGGGTAAAATTTTAATCCCTCACCACCTTTTGAAATTAAATGAGCTGTCCCTAAGTTAATTGCAACAAGGAAATAAATCTCTTAACCAAATTAACTTGCAAACTACAATTTCTATAAAGTTTTATTTTATTTACATATTAACCTAGTAAGCTATTCTTTATTCATTTAAAGTATGGTATATTAACCCGTTTAAAAGTATGGTATATTAACCTCTTTAAAAGTATAGTATATTAACCCCAATTAAAGTATGGTGTATTAACCCCAATCAAATAATGGTATATTAACCCCAATAAGAGTATGGTATATTAACCCTAATAAAATCCACTTCATTTCCTGAAAAATAGTCAAAAGATGCGACCTGTTCAAAATATTTTCTTTTGTATTTTCATGTAAATAAGCTGGTGATATGTGGATTTACATTGCTTGTGTGTGTGTGTGTGTGTGTGTGTGTGTGTGTGTGTGTGTGTGTGTGTGTGAATCTGTCGTGCTGAAACTCACTGTACAGCTTCACTTCTTAACATTAACATTATTGGTGAACTCAGAATTATTTTGCGTTACCATATACCTAAACTGACATAGAGCCTTTCCTTCTTCTTATTTTATTTTCAGAGATAAAAAGGGACATATTTGATAGCGCCAACGATCAGTCGATAATTCTTTAAAGATCACTCCCACGATCCCATTACACAGGAAATTACTTGCTCTTAAAATGCAGTATTAAATTGCTTTACATCAAGGACGACGCATTCGTATATTTTAAAACTATTTCATCTCGTTTTCATCCCGTCTGCGACAGCATTAGAAGGCATTTTATTATCACATACAATAATGCGAAAGCATAAGCATCCACTCACGCTATTTGCGCCTTAGATTACCATTTTGACTTGTCACGTGACCATATCACACATGGGCTAGCTCTATTTTAGATGTACGTCACATAATCGCTAGTCATGGTTCCGATATGCTATGCTATCTACCTCTTGGAAGATTAATGAGATATTTCATTGCTTCGTGTCTGTTAATTTCAATGGATGCAGCCTCAGGCCACCGCATCCAATCAAAATTTAGTCTAAATTTGGACACTTCCTCCGTGATCGAGACAAAGGGGAGCACACAACTGGAATGAAGTCAAGAATAAGCAGTTTTCCGCTGCCGAATTGTGTTTACACATATGCATCTGTAATGTGTCGAATTTTGAATAAGTATGGAACCTTAAAATTGAAACCATTGTGCATACAAACTTTATTACAGTCAAGCCAAAAAAGTCTTTGTGAAGGGTAACTTCAACCTTTCCTTCATGTCAGTATTAAACTTGAAAGGCCAGCTCTACGGCTCAATGAGAATTGACCCGCACATAGTACGCTTTATTGAGAAAGTAAACGTTTGAGCTACCAGCCATAACCGTTTGAAAGGAACCTCGTGTCAAATAGTTATTTTCAAAGGGATGTTGATATGCATCGTATATTTTATATTTTAGGTTGTCAAAATCTAACCAAAGAAACAATTATCTTGGGAAAAAATAGGAACCGCTGATTACGCTTGGTCGGTTGTGGCGTACACCTTAGAAGTAATGTGAATTTAAAAGTAGTGACTTTAGTCGAATTTCTTTAGCCCAAATTTCCTGTAAGAGGGACGATATGTGGCTCGGGGGAAATCTAAAGATTAGTGCTTTCCTCGTTACATAAGTAAAAGGGACCAGGTGGCTGTCTTGTAAAAAAAGTCACGCTGTAGTGCTAGGACACACAATTTCTGACAGAGAACAGCATTAAGGAAACAGCTCCCTGGAACAGATGGGGGACAGTCCGAAAGGCGAAAGTCCGAAAAAGAGATAAAGTACAACAGATACAACAGAGCCCAATATCATACTTTCAACTAGTGAACAAGGACTTAAGTACGCTGATACGAGAGAAAGAAGGCGTCTAAAAACATTTAACAACTGCAAACGCTCTATTTTTGGTGATTTACTTGATAGCATGACTTCCAATACACGGCAAATATAAATCACAGCGATAATTTAACCCCCCAAAATTAATGATAGAATAATATAATAGATGCATAAAGCTTTAGTTACAGAAAGTCAACGTGGAGAGTGAAAGCCTACACTAATTATCATTTTGACCTTCAAATGCTTTCGTGACTGGTTTTATAATGACAGTAATATTGTTTAATCCAGAAAACTGTTACTGTTAATTTGCCGATCAGTTGCTATACTCAACAACATTTTTTCAATGCGCATTACGTGTACTGGAGATGCATTGACAATTGACATGGCATCATTCTTCTTTATTTTTTGATCAAGTATCACATCACAAAATGGACCCTTAATATATTGTTTGTCTGAACAATTCAAGCGAATATAATCTGCAGAGAATCTACGGCCCTTTCATATGTTTTGACTCATTGTGAACATAGTTTACGCTGAGAAAAAAAGGTTGTATTGGGAAAGATTCTATGTATAATTTTTCTTACGTCACAACTATATTATTTACCTCAGTGTATGCAAAGGAAGGGTCTAGTTTGTGCTGACAAACTGTACCTAAATTTGCGTTCTGGGAAAGAGGCAACATATGGGTTATACATGGCTATTTGGACGTAAAAAAAACTGACGATGTCCATTATCATAATGCTGATAACAATTTCAGTATTTTCTAAATGTAGCTTGTTGGCAACTCTAGCTGACGTTTAATTGTGGCAATCTGAGGACCTTGACATCTAGCAATCAGAGGACCTTGACATATAACAATCTGAGGACCTTGACAACTAACAATCTGAGGACCTTGACATCTAGCAATCTGAGGACCTTGGCATCTAGCAATCTTAGGAACTTGGCATCTAGCAATCTGGGGACCTTGGCATCTAACAATCTGAAGACCTTGGCATCTAGCAATCTGAGGACCTTGGCATCTAGCAATCTTATGAACTTGGCATCTAGCAATCTGGGGACCTTGGCATCTAACAATCTGAAGACCTTGGCATCTAGCAATCTGAGGGCCTTGGTATCTAGCAATCTGAGTACCTTGGCTGTCACAAATACTATTATTTCACCTAATGACCACGTCACACAAACACTGTAATAGCTTTAATGTTCTAATTATGAGGTTTTAGAGGTACCATTACAAACAGTAATCAATTTCAATGTGCGTAGGTTACTATTTGCAGTTTTCCTTTTCAAATTCACTATTTGCAGTAACCCAACATCATTCCTTCTAGTCATGACAACTAAAAGGAAATAGGTGGGTGGGCAGTTTCACTCAGTTACAATGTATCAAAAGGGTAGATGAACAGTACTATTTCTACTTGTGTTTCTGCTGTTTATAATTAATAATAAAATTTAGAGTCTGGTTAATATTGTTAATGTGAGTAGTTATTAGTTAGCTCATTATCTTCAGAGAAGTGTAATTTTGTTTTTGGTCTCTCGTGTCATGAAAAGCTGATTCACAGAGGGTATTTTCTTTCGACCAACGATATATATATATATATATATATATATATATATATATATATATATATATATATATATATATGTATATATATATATATATATATATATATATATATATCTATGTACATATGTATGTATATATGTATGTATGTATATATATATATATATATATATATATATATATATATATATATATATATATATATATATATATATATATATATATATATATAAGTGTTTGAAGTAATTAAAATCCTTTCATAATTATCGTTGCCAGTCAAAATATTTAAACAGAAAAGCTTAATGTAAGTTTCATCCCCATGAATCTTTTTAAAACAGCAAGTATTGTGTTTTCTTGTGTATCACCCCGTCCTTCCATTAGTAATGCAATGTATCTCCAACACAGACTTGAAACTTTGTGACATGATAGTGAGTAGTCTTTAGATAAACACAGTGGTTTGAAAACCTTTGAAAATTCACATATTACAACAGAAAGAACATGGAAAACAATGATGTTACGTATATGTAATTGAATTACTTGTGTTTTAGTATTAAATTTCCATTCCATTTTTTTTTATTTCATTAGATGTTATTGTAATGATAACTTTATCTCTTGACTTGACATTTTTCCAAAAAATTAAATTCAGTTCGTTTTGACCTGATAATCGGTCAGTAGTTTGAAGCTTTGTATATTTTGCTAAATTCGGAGCCAGTCTCAGCTTTGCAGAATACAACATTTTAAAAAGAATTTTGTTATTGAATTTTATAGTAAGATTCGTTCAGTCCATGGCGGACGTGAATGCTGGTTACTACGTCGCTTGAATGGAAGTGATCACGTGACCTATTATGTGATCGTTTTGCGTTTCCGTTAAGGGTTTAAAACTGACGTATGAAAGTGATTTTTCTCTTTGTTAGTCGTAAAAATACCTTCGGGTTCAAATGTATTTTTGTCGTAGCTAGTTTGTTTGAACTTTTTTCTATTTTTCGGAATAGTTTATTTACCCTTGGGAATACTTGTGCTCATTAAAATTCTTGGAAAAGGATATTTACTGAAAATGATTCGGAATTCTAAAGCCGGAATATAATTTTCTGTGATTCAACAAGGAACTGTTGACATGACAATACAAAACAGGTTATAGAAGACGACATCGCCTAAGATGGAACTTCATCGGGATTTGAACTTTGATTCAATTAGAACATTTTAGTGATCGGACTTATATATCTTATTTTTAGATTAATTTTTGGATTTGATTCATAAACCATAAGTCCTTTTACTTATTTTTACTTTGTTTTTCAAGGGAAATAAATTATTTTGTTAAATATTTCAGAAGAAAAAGTAAAGATGTAATAGTATTTTGAATAAAGGAATGAAGAAACGAATGAACGGATAGTAAATGAATGCAAGAAAAGATAGAGAAATAGGAAAATTGCGAAATATACAAGTTTACACACGAATAAGAAAAAAAAAAGAACTAACAACCGAATAATAAAGCACCATATCATTTCGCAAAACAGACATTATAATTTTACTGACATCAGGAATGGAAATGAAAGATGTAAATTACGACAATGAACAGATGTTATATATATATATATATATATATATATATATATATATATATATATATATATATATATATATATATATATATATATATATATATATATATTGATTTCAAGAGGGGTGATTGCCGACGATGTAATTTCCCCGGAACGAGTATATATATATATATATATATATATATATATATATATATATATATATATATATATATATATATATATATATATATATAATGTGTGTTTGTTTGTTAAGTGCTTGCCAAATAGTCGATGATGTGTTGATGAATTAGCCGACAGGAAGCAATTGATTTTATTATTATGGATGGATCTAGCAAATATTTGTGCTTATCCAAGATGCACATGATTGATGTCTGTTACCAACTTCGATTGATAATGAACCAAAATACAGTTTCAAGAAGATAAGTCCAATCAATCACGTTCAATTACCTTATTATTCTGCGTGGATCCTGCTCATTATTCAACATAGGAAAGCTTGATTACAAAAGTCAATATTTGAAGACTGCATAAAATCGGATAAAAAATATATGCTTTCAACGTTAGTAACTTCTCCAACAATCGCATGCTCATTAATATGCGTGGATGATGTCAACTTTCTAAATTGTTCCAGACCTTGATGAGAAAAATCCATGCTCCAATTCAGTACAATCAGATTACAAATATAACTAAGATAGTGGTGACAAGCTCAGCAAGTCGGAGGCAAGATTATATCTTTAATATACGTGAATCTCGCGCATTATCGAAGCCATCCGATATCTTGATATAATCCCACAATTCAAGTTTAATGAGATCGGAGCGGAAATACGGCCTCCATTGGAGTAGCAATCCTAACCAATTAAATGAAAAAGCACCCGATTAATAAGCGTGTATCTCGTACGTCATAGATCTTAATAATGTACGTATAAATTTCAAGCTCGATGGAACTTGGATGCAAAATTATCTGGCTTTCATAATGGTACCACGCTCATAAGTTTTGATGTAAGAACTGATTAATGTGTGCGATTCTCACTTGTTATGGAACCCATCCACGATCTTTTTTGATATTAATCTATATATCAGGTGTAATCAAAACTGGATCAGAAATATGGCTTCTAGATGTGTAACAAACGCAGCCAGTCAGATCCAAGATCACCGCTTTATTATGCATGGATATAGTTTATTATCGAATAAGCCCGATATTTTAATCAGATGCGTGGATATAGTTTTTATCGAACAGGCCCAATATTTTTATCACATAAGGATACTTTTCTAACTTGACCAAAATAAGATCCGAAATATGGCCTTCAGAGTGGTACTCTTTATCCAGCATGTCTTAGACTGTGATGATGGAAAACCAGATTCCATGTTTGATTGAATAGAAATATGGTTCCCTGAAGTTGTAATAAGTCATATATATCATGGCATTGTGACCCAAAAGAAAGAAGTAGACTACAAACCAGCAAGCAAACAAAAAAAATCCAAATAAAAACGACAATAACACGAAGGGAAAATGCCCCATAAAGAACCCCGTGTGCAATCACACTCCCTGACCAAACATTTTCATCAGTGTAAAATTGATTCCGATGTCGACCGTCTTTTGGTAAACACAGTGTGTTCGTAATGAAAATGGCATTAACTGACTTAACATTTCCTAAATTCAATATCGCATGTGATGTCAACATGAGTCAACGGTATAATAATAAATGAACGGATTTTTCTGAAATGTTAAAATCCTTAAAAATTGTGAATGAAAAGCCTCTATCTCCATACAAGTGCCCCCCTCCACCATTTCAGTGCGTGCTCTCTGATGCGACAGCTCCAATTATTCCTCTAATAATTAATGCTGATCAAGAAGTCATCTGTCTGAGGAAAATAAAAAGACACGAAAAGAAATTAATTCAGGTATAAACATTCGTTATTTTCCAATGTATTAATCCATAATCAATTTCTTATTAATGTAATCAGTGTGGTAAGGTGATGCAAATCCTGACAGTTCAGAAATCAGTATTATAACAATAATTAAAATACTGGCTATTTGTCGTGATTTTATGAATATGTAATGAAATTGTTAGTTCTATTTTATTTTTGTTTCATTATATTTTACTGTAGTGATAATTTTCATTGGATTTGAATTTCTTGAGTAATTTCATTTGTCCTAATTAGAACGTAACAGTAACTTTATCATTATGTTTCGCCGACCTTGGTTCGCAAATTTGTAAACAATGAGTTGAGTGAAAATGATTGGCTATTCCCAAGGTCATATCCGGCCCACGTGTTACCCATATTGTAAAGTTTTTATTATTATTCATTTATAGCGTGAGAATCTGAATTTTTAGATAGGGCTATTCTAAGCTACGTGACAAATGACATTTTTTTTATTGCGATGATCAAGTAAGAACTCACTTAGCCTGTCACGTGAACTACCATGTGATCTAAAAACGAGGCTAAAAACTACCAATTGGTATTAAATTTAGTCAGAAGTAAAATAATACCTTTAGGAGCTTAGAGGTATTTTGGTGTTTTTGCAATTTGAGTTATTTCTTATTTAAGAATAATTTACATTCTCTGGAAAATAAGTGCTTTTTCATCAAAGTCTTTGACAAAGACATTCAATGGAAGTTATTTGGAATTCTAAAGCCGGAATATTATTCTTGATTCACATCAGTATAACGACCTCATCTGACGCAATCGGTTCCATACTGGAACTTCATTGAGATTCGAATCTGGATTCAATTAGAACTATATTTTTCAATTCTAGGATTAATGTTGGACTATAATCACAAACCGTAAATCCTATTTCTTACTTCTACTGTGTTTTCTAGGAAAATATTTTTTTTGCTAAAATTTACAACGCTTGTTGACTTCACTCTAACAGCGAGAAACTAAAAAAGTATTATAGACAGTGCGAACACTCTTACTGTTTTATTCATCAATGGCTATTAATTAAAAACTAACATGCCTGCTCCACAAGTAATCTGTCTGCAAAACTGGAGAACAAAAATGGCGACTAGTTTATGCTGGACTGATAGAAGTCGGGACTTTGTTCCGATATCCTTCAGAAAATAAAGAATCACACATTCAAATCACGCATATTTTTTTCTTTTCTTACCAAGCCTTCTAACTTTCTGACCTAACAAAGAAGCATATTGCAAATGGGCACAAGTTTTAAGAAGCTTAAATATTCAGCTGAGAATATTGTTCTGTTGAAAGTAGAAGACTGTAAGCAAATTCATAATTTGCATAGAAATTATCCATCCTGTCCAATGACGTAAATAAGACGCTCATTTTTCATATATGATGCGATTTTGTATTTTGATATGTGACGTGATTTTTTTATTTTTAGCTTTGATTTAACAATTTTTCAGTCATATCGGTACGATGTCTGCTGTGTAACAGTGTATAGTGATGCACTGGGGCATCATGCCGCAGACATGTGACATGATGTCCCACCTAGTCACTTAATCTTGACACCTGGCCGACAAGTCCTAACACTAACCTCTTAATGCTGAGCGTCAAGCGAGGTATCTGTTTGTAACATCTTTTAAAAGTCTTTGGTATGACTCGGCCTGGGTTCTAAACCGCGACCCCCTGCATCCGAAGCGGACGCTTCAACCACTAGGCCACCGGAGCGGTTCAATTTTTATATAGCTGGGATTTAGATTTTCTTCCGCTTTCTCGCTAATAAAGACCTTTGGTTCAGAAGAACAAATAAATAAGTCTAGAGGCTAAGTTCTTATCAGGAAGGTGAATTGCTCTTTCTTATGTATTACCGCGCAAGGAATTTCGTTAACCGGTGTTACTTCAGAGCAAAAGATTTTTACATGTGCATATTTAATCAAAATGTGTACATGTAGATCGTCACGTATACATTTGAGCGAAATGTTTACATGTTCATATTCTTCTTGCTTTAATGTGTACATCTGTCACGCAAAAATGTGTACATGTACAAATTAATGTTATTTTTAAGTTGTATTATGTAGGCCGCTATCGGCCATCGTAAATATGTCATAGGCGTTGGTAGTAATGATGTACAACATGTTAGGTGTACAGACAGTTACAAAGTTTTTGTTGCCCAATAAGCAACATTATTGAAAGACAAGAGGTTTAAGTTGGTCGTCCTTCACCTGGATAAAATAGCTTAACATTGACGGTTTAATTAAGCAGACCAGTTTAATTGATATATCAGTAAATCTCACTCAGTATCGAACTCGTTCAAGATGTTGTGACATAATCCACCACTTAAATTTAGATCCAAATTAGATCAGAAATTTGGAAAGCTTGGCCAATCAGACAACAATATCAAGCCATTAATTTGTATACACCTCATTTGCTATCGAACTTCACGAGATCTTAATTATATATGGCAAGTTTTATCCAAACCAGATCATATTTACAGACTCGACAGTGGTAATAATCTCAGTCAATTGGACGCAAGATAAACTTTTCAGTATGCCTTGATTTCGCTCTTTCTCAAACTTATCCGACATGTTAATGATAACAGAATATATGCCAATTTTTACCAAAATCGTATACAAATACAGCCTCCAGAGTGTTTAAATTATAATCCAGTCTGATACAAAATCACCAAGTTAATATGCGCGGATTTAGTTCATTATTAAGTTCCTAAATGATCTTGAATTCTTGATGATATAAGCATAATTGGAATCATCGTCCAGAGTGATGATAAAGCACGTTAATCAGGCGCAATGACATCTCATTATTGATGACTCTTTCTCATTATAGAACTCGCTAAATATAAACTCACATTCCCAGGCTGGCTCGAACTGGATCAGACATACTAACCCTAAGTGGTAAAAAGCAATTGTTGACAGACGGATGCACCATAGATGTTTTAAGATTGACGTAGAGTTATAGAGTAAGCGCCCTTGCTTTTATGGCGAGGTTAAGTTGCTAATCAACACGCAATTACCTATTTGTGCTGACTTTTTATATTAAGTAAAGCCTCAAGTTAACAATACAAATTGGCTGCACAAACTTCAGTTTCTAAAGAGGTTCGTGATAGCATTCTTTATTTCATAAGAACTGACAATGAGGGAAAACTCAACTAACATTTGGCACAAACACATTTATTTCTCATTAATGAATACACATCAGAATGGTTATTGTCATATTACACATGTGAAGAAATTCCACTTACAGTATTTTTAATAGTCTCACAAGAAGCGCGATTTGGTGCCGCAGACATGTAGAATCATGTCTTACCCAATCACATTATCCTGACACTAGGGCAACCAGTCCTAGTTCTAACTTTTTAATATTGAGCGTCAAGAGAGGAAACTTCAAGTACCATTTTGATAAATCTATGGTTTCACTCGGCTAGGGTTCGACCCCCGGACTCACCGTACATGAGGCGATAGCTCCAACCACTAGGTCACATGAGCGGTAATTGGAAATGTAAAGTAGGATATATATATATATATATATATATATATATATATATATATATATATATATATATGTATATATATATATATATATATATATATATATATATATATATATATATATATATATATATATGTGTGTGTGTGTGTGTGTGTGTGTGTGTGTGTGTGTGTGTGTGTGTGTGTGTGTAACCACTAGGCCACAGGAGCGGTCTGTTATCGAAATGATCAATAACATACATTTAGTCCGAAATTGTTGTGACTGCACTTGATTGTTTAAGAGTAATTTGAATAAATGGAGATGAAAATGCGAACTACCGTTATTTTGGTATTAATCTTTGAAAGGCAGGTTATAATGCATTCTCCATATTTTTCTTATACTATTTTCTTCGTTGTGGTCGTCAGCTGTCTTTGCACAGAAAAGATCTGGGCCAGGAAAACATGGTTCATTCCTCAATTCCAATCATTTATCAAGCATGTTTGATTTTTGATATAGCAAGTAAAAGTTGTTGGAATGCGATAGACAAAAATAATACTGAATTATGTCCCGGCGGAATATTTTCTACCACTATTTTTTTTTAGGATTTCGCGAATGTGGATATGTGAGAAAGATTGCCAGTAGCTTCTCATGGGTCGGTGGTTTTTTTTTTGTGATTTCTAGGTCTCTTCCTCCAACATTAATACTGGCCGCCATGTATAGCCTTTCGTGTGCTGAAAAATGGCGTTAAATCTCACAACAACAACAATAACAACAACAACTAATTTTTTATCCAATACATAAATGACGAAAATAGATCTCATGTGAAAATTAGCTGCGTTATGAACACACAGGAAACCGATCTTCTTGAAGGCCTAATGGTCGAAGCTGGGAACTGTACGTAACAATGCTTCTTTGATCAATAATGACTACATACTGCGGCTAAAATGAATTTTAAAGAATTTTTTCAATGACACTCATCATTAATTGTAAACAAGCTTGATCTGTGTCTAGCAAATTTGTATTAATCTGGAAGCAACGAGAAAACGTAAATGGCCTGCGTGAGCATAATTGGCAATGAATTGGATTACATCTATACAGGGCCAAATGAAGCGGCAAGGAGGATCAAATTGAGCACGTGCCTCTGTCACCCCCTCTCGAAAGTCATTGAGGTTCCTAGTTACCGTGGATATAATTGTATGTGTTTAGACAAACTAAATATAGGTCCAAATAGTGTAATATTATTTCCTTACATAGCTTTAAAAATTGTATATTGTATATGGCCGTTTACAAACTGCTTTTAACGGAGTACCTATAAATCTATAAAACTCCTTTCCTCTTAATTATCTCGAGTTGACTAAAGCCTTAAGGCCGCCATGTGTCTGTGTAAAGTCCTGTTTGTTCTCTCTAAGAATGTTACGTTTACAAGCGTATATTAGATCGTTTCGTGTTTGTCCTGTAAACGTTTACAAAATTTGCCATCCATTGTATTACGATCATATTTGATATTTCTGAAAGTAAGCGTGGCACACGATCTCCATTTTTGTAAGCATATTTAAATAGTTGAATCCGGCTCTCTCTCTCTCTCTCTCTCTCTCTCTCTCTCTCTCTCTCTCTCTCTCTCTCTCTCTCTCTCTCTCTCTCTCTCTCTCTCTCTCTCTCTCTCTCTCTCTCTCTGGCGCATTTATTCCAATCAACAACCCACGGCTGCTTGTTATATCCTCTGTTATGACACCTATTTTCGTGGACTAGAGACATTATGGCTACTAAGTCAGTTTTAAGCAATATATATATATATATATATATATATATATATATATATATATATATATATATATATATATATATATATATATATATATATATATATATATATATATATATAAATATATATATATATATATATATATATATATATATATATATATATATATATATATATATATATATATATATATATATATATATATATTCTGTCCGAATTGTTCTGCCGAGGTGAAAAATCTGAGGACCTCAGACCAAATATTAATAAGTAATTTCTTTCGTCAAAGAAGCCGTATACAGGATAATTGGTTAGCATCTTAGTTGATGTTTTATGCGTGGGAGGAATTTCAAATGAGATGGAGGTCAAAATATTTAAGTAATGTGTTTAATTCCAATGCAGTGGATGGGACGATGACAAACTTTCATGTGATGTCATTCTAAATAATTAGAGGAGGAATCAGAGACTGAATGTTTACGACGACCGGTCATCAACCGTCTTATTTCAGATTGCACATTACAGGTATGGAGGTATTACCTGAAAAAGTATATTACTCAACTTAAATATGTCTCAGGTGTTTTGTTTTCGAGTGGGATCGATCAGTATTCCCACTCTTTTGCGCCAGATATCGTCGATCCAAATTCAACTGAACAAGCTATGATCATTTCGCACCTAGTACACACTATCATCAAATAAAAAAGTAGAAAAGAAGTTATTACTGGTGATAGATACAATAATTTGAGTTTAGTATATTTAATGTATGTTCGAAATATGTGATCATTTTAAAAGATTTTAGCGTGATCCAGTAAAGCAAACTGTACTAATAAATGTGTTGATAATTTAAAGATTAAAGTTACTAGTTTCGCACTGTTCGTCGTCAGTTTATTGCATTTATCTTAATCCCTGACATACCTGATACCTTGATGGATCCGGTGTGCTTGAAAGAGCTGTTATTAGCCATATGATTTCTATTATATATATATATATATATATATATATATATATATATATATATATATATATATATATATATATATATATATATATATATATATATATATATATATATATATATATATGTGTGTGTGTATGTATATATATATATATATATATATATATATATATATATATATATATATATATATATATATATATATATATATATATACTTTTATGTATAGAGATAAACAGTTGTATATCTATCATGTAAAAGCACATTTAAAATAACTAATAACTGAAAAAATATAACGAATATTCAATAATTTATCAGAAATCAAATTATATAATTTAAATATTAAAACATTATGGTATGCGTAAGTATTTATAAATAACTGATCATAATTTCCTCAAACTTAATTTTGATATGGCTTTTCATTTTTAAAAAAATATTAAAGCTATTCTTATGATATTAAATATACTTTCACTAAAAAGTATTAGGTAAATTAAAATAATATCAAATGATATAAAATATTATTAACTTAAGTTTAGAGTACATTCAATAACAATGACTTACTACCCTAAATATTTATTATTGCATCAATTATCCTTCTTGAGAGATAGTGGACCAAATAAACCTAAACACATAACATTTACTGTGTAGAGCAAAAGTAGAGAGCAGACAGCCATACAGAAACAAACATATGGACAGAATGATAAGAATAGAATATGCAGGTTGATAACCTATTACCACTTGTGATATAATAGAATATGCAGGTTGGTAACATATTACCACTTGTGATATACTAGAATATGCAGGTTGGTAACATATTACCACTTGTGATATACTAGAATATGCAGGTTGATAACCTATTACCACTTGTGATATTATATAATATGCAGGTTGATAACATGTTACCACTTGTGATATAAAAGAATATGCAGGTTGATAACATATTACCACTTGTGATATAATAGAACAACTAAGCGTAATCAGAGTAGCTTCATTTCTCAGAGTTAACACATATCGAATAGTAATCCTGGATCAAAGTTGCATGTTGGCTAAATATGTGTAAAATGAGAATAACAGAATAATTGTAACTGATGAATTTATTTCAATCATCAGTGAACACTAATTACATAAAATAATAAAATACCCACTTTTGCATAATTAAAACATGAATATATAAAATTATAAAATATATGATCCTCACAGAGAGAGAGAGAGAGAGAGAGAGAGAGAGAGAGAGAGAGAGAGAGAGAGAGAGAGAGAGAGAGAGAGAGAGAGAGAGAGAGATGCTGTGATTCATAGAACTTCCTTTTTCATTGTAACGGAGACAGAAATTTCAAAAAGCTAACTATGGGTCGGATTTTGTGTCTCAAACAAACCTCCACCATACAAAAGTGGTTTCCCTACGTTTGGTGCTCGAAAATTACATAATATATTTGTGACGCCCACGTAACGTAGCGAAAATATTTATAGGCGGTACTGATTTGGACATAGCAATATAATTACTGGTCGTCTGTCTAGCTAGAATCAGTTAAAAGATGTTCCACTTGCACAAGAATATAGCCAGTTCATTCAAATTGGAGAACTATTTAAATGACCATCACAGCTTGCCAGACGATAACGGACATGTATACAGCTTGTGCGCAAGTGTAGTTTTTTTATATATATATTGAGCGTCGCTTCTTCACCTAGTATTCATTAACATTGCCTGATTTTAGTATCTGCCTGAAATACGGGCAAATATATGCACTGTGTCAACGCATATTCACATAGTACATACAGTGTATCTTTGCCATAGAAAGTACATTACCCACAACCATGGCGGATAAGACAAAGACAACTATGTATGGAACAGTAAAAGTGTTTTTATGGATATTGTTCTTTCTGTTTTTTGTCGTAGTTGTTTCAGTGTGTGCCACATCAAATAAGCTAATGTATATATGTTCCATTCACGCTACCATTAAGAGTAACCTTCAAGACATCTTTACTGGAATTCTGCTGAGGAATACATCACTCAATGTGACACTTAACGGTACGCTTAATGTCATTACAGAACCTACTACCATGGATAGAACTCGCAGCGTGGCAAGTAGGATAGTTTCAAAGGCTCCCACAAACCTACAGACACCGAGACCAGACGCGTGTGAAGATTGCTTCTCTCACAATTTTAAATATGTCATTGATAATGATGTGACGTGCAAGCTTTATAATAATTCACAGGAAATAGATTTAATAATTTTCATTTTTACAACACATCAGCGTCAACAGGAAAGGAACGCCATTCGACAGACATGGCTGAAATATACCAACAAAAACACAGGAAATGTAAGGTATTCCTTTCTACTAGGCGAGGTACCGGATGAAAATGTACGAAATCTCGTAGAAATGGAAAATAAAATTCACAGTGATATAATAAAAGAGGATTTCGTTGATACATATCGGAATTTAACATATAAAACCATGATGGCTTTTAAGTACTCCATTACTAAATGTTCTCATGCAAAATATGTGCTAAAAACTGACGATGACATGTGGGTTAACATTCCAGGCCTTTTAAAGGTCATTCAGCGCGAGAAGAAAACCTTGCAGACAGCGGTTGGCGGTGCCTGCCATCCTGTGGCAGGTCCCATTCGGAACCCATCTTCGAAATGGTACGCATCATATCAAAGTTATCCGCATAATTCATATCCGGGATTCTGTTCTGGAACAGGGTATGTCACTAGTATAAATGTTGCGAGGAAAGTATTTGAAGTATCGAAGAATGTGCCTTTCTTCCACTTAGAGGATGTGTTTGTGGCAATTTGCATTAGGAAATTAGGCTACAAGTTGTATCCAATTCCAGGATTTAATGCAGTCAGGCCGCCTTTTGATCCATGCCTGTACAAGGGAGATGCATTAATAACTTCTCACGAAGTACGTGCAAAATTGCTTATACGTTTTTGGAATACACCATGTAGAAGCAAGTATCAGTCCTAAAAAATATCATCCAATTCCACATATTTTCTTTTCATTATTTTTCTTAATTTCTTTTGCATTTAGATAATAAACAGCCCGCTAAACTGAGTTGGTATTTTCCATTTTACTTTAAATAGTAGTTTTAAATTCATTTTTGTGATTTGTATTGATGTGATGAAAATGGACAACTCAGCTTTAGGTAATGTTATCGGATATGCCTTTATAAATTTTATATTCCATAATTTTTGTTAGTTTTCTATTACTTTCATCACCAGAACCGTGGCAATATATTAGAAGATATTTGATTGCAGCTGAGGTTAAATTCCTTGCGCCCTAAAATTTCCTCAATTTTCATTTCAACAATTGAATTGCCTGTACAAGGGAGATGCGTTAATAATGTTTGTTGTATTTCAACGATTGTAGTGCGCACATGTGTGTGTTTGTGTGTGTGTTAGTTTTTTTTTTTAAAAAGTAGCATTGACAGTTTTTCAGTCATGTTTGCAATGTGGTATTTTATAGTGATGTGCAGCAGTGAGGCAACATGCCGGAGACATGTATCATGTCACTCACAGTCGCATGATCCTGACACGAGGCCTACCAGTCCAAACACTAGCCTCGTACTGCTGAGTGCCAAGCGAGACAGTTGCTAGTACCATTTTTGTTTGGTATGACTCGACCGGGTATTAAACCTGCCACCTCTAGGATCCGAGACGGACGCTCTAACCACTAGGTCAATGGTGCGGTCAAACATACAAAGAAGTGGCAATAAGATCGAATAAAAATTGTTTCCAGTTTATTCGTGGTCTTCTAAAGTGTAGTAATTATCACATCAAGAAGCACAAGGTACACGTGTTCACAAACACGGTATTTGCAATGCTATTTGCAAACAAAGATAAATAAATGCAATAAATCGATAGAAATAAGTAGGACTTGGAGAAATGCAACAAGATGTAGAAGAAAAAGAAACAGTTAATTGATAAAAGAACGAAGTAAATAATTACATCCTTGTTTCCCCTGTGTAAATTTTGGTTTGTTTGTAAATACCTCGTTTTACAGCACTAATAAATACTACCATTTAATAATGTCAAATCATTAACATAAAAATGGTCTTCAATAAACTTAAATAATTTGATCTTATTTTGCTGATAATTTGGCATTCGAAAACTTGAGTTCAAAAAACGATTTGGGAGGAGAATGTTATGGGTGGGTGGGGTCAAAAATTAATGCAGTAGAAGTCGGTTCTGAAAGAACTAGTTAAGACTTCGTGTCGGGCCGAATAATACGTAACACTTCCACTCATAAAGAAAAAGATTCATACAATAAAGCTTTCGTTTTGCTGTAAGTCAATATACATGTGGTAAAGAAAGGCTTAAGGTAAAATCTTATGAATGACACAAATTATAAATGAAACAATACATATCTATACACGCGAAAGTGTATCTACTATTAAAATTATCTTTTTCCTTGGTTTGTCTGATGTCAAGATTATACTTCTGTAACAACAAACTCCACCATAATAATCTGATTTTTGTTATTCATCCAGCCAATGAAAGTAATGGGTTTGTGATAACTAAACACAATAATCGGAGGAGCTGAACTAATTTAATGTCAAAGTGTTGTACTGTCAACTAACAAAGCCTAACATTCCTTCTTGATTGAAAAATAGCACACATGATGATCCACATAATCTGTATCTTCTCTTGAATCAATATTGCTTTAACCAACCCCAACATCACTTGCATCAACAGTTTAAATGATTGACTGAAATTTGGAGCTGTAAGAACTGGTGCACTCTTAAGTACGGCCTTTAACTGATCAAAATCCTCCTGACATTTTTTAGACCAATTAAACTTGGTTTGCTTGCTTAATACATTTGTCAGAGATTCAGCTATCACGGAAAAAGTGGAACAAAATTTCCGATAGTATCCAGCCATACCCAAAAAACTCGCATCGCATAGAGAATTTAGAGATAGCATTGACCCTAGCTTCTATAGGTTTAACTTGTCCACGTCCCACCATATGCTACACAAGCACGATAAAACTCACTTTTGACTAAATTCATTTAAATTCAAAGAATTTCCGGATTGTCTGTAAATGTTTTTTCCAAGTATCAATGTAGATGATGATATAATTGATGTACGCATCACAGTTATCTAGACAAGATGTAATCATGATCATTTTATGTTGAAAAGTACTTGGTGAACCTTTCATTCCAAACTACATCACTTGGTATTGATAAAGTCCATCTGGAGTCACGAATGGCGAAAGTTCCTTTGCCCTTTCCGTCAGTGAAATTTGCCAAAATCCTTTCAGAAGGTCAAATTTGGTGACATGTTTGCATTTCTAATTTAAGCAATGCAGTCATCGATTCTTGGTAATGAAAATGAATCTGTTTTAGTCACACTATTCACCTTTCTTCAATCAGTCCACATGCTGAAAGCATTATCTGATTTAGGAACAAGCATACATAGTGAACCCCTGTCACTTCTCTGTTCTATGAAATAATTTTCCAGCAAAATCTGAATTTCTTTATTCTAACATTCGTGTTTGAGAGGGTCCATTTTCTACGGGTGTTGCTTCATAGGTGTGGAATTTACAATTTCAACTTCATGGTAGATTTTGTTTGTAATTGTAGAAATATCTGGAAATAAGTGCCCGTATTCAAGCAATAACTTTTCAAATTCATTCTTTTCTTGTTGCAAATATGAAAATTTCTGGTCCAGATTAGTCATAATTTCTGAAAACTAAAGATTAATTACTCCAAAATCGAAAGGGTCTGTGAAGAATGTTTTGTGAGTTATGGGGGATTGGTTGCGGTGGGTTGGGTGCTCCCAATATCATAACTAAACTATTATCGAAGTCGCACCCAGGCTCGAGTTCGGTTGGATATTAAAGTAGTGAAATTTAGATGTAAAGCTAAATGCCCGCATTCAGCAGTGCCGACGGTTAAATAGCTAAATATATATAAAGTGTGAAAATAAATAAATAGCAATTTAATAACAATGCATTAGTCAATTGATTAAAATTTCTCATGTATACTCCTTACGTCGACCCTGTAATAGCCTATTGCATACCTTTATCAGTAGTGTGAGATAGATTTCCACCCGTCCTTGTATTCTACTCATCTATGGTATTCTTCTATCCTATTTCTCCAAATTCCTTCTCTTCTCTTCGATTGCTCTTCTACTCCTCCACTTTCTCCTCTAGACTCCTTTCCTTCCTGTTCCCCCTCCTACCCACCTTCTCTCCACCAACTAGACTTTCATCGACTCCAACCGTTTGGTTAGTATCGGTCCCCTCTCCTCTCTTGCAAACTCGGGACTCAAATGAACCAGAAGTTCTATCTCCTAAAAAAAGTCATATTTCTAAGTTTTACTGCCAAATTACAAGTGACCTTCAAGGAGTAACCCTATATGTTTAGCAATCTTCCTAAGAGAAACTAAAGTTTTTCTTATAGTTCTGAAAATTATAATTCGTATCTAAATTCTAATTACATATTGCTGTGAATCGATCAAATCAACGTCAGCGGACAATTTCCCTTTCGCAGTCTATAAACATGTGGATGGACAAGAACATGCGCTGCTCCACCACATATTTCCTCTGATCTTAGGACCAATCTTTCACACCTTAGTGTGATGACTATAAGCTTTTGTCAAATGCGCGAGCGGTCGCCCACGCCATCTGAAATGTTCAGTCCTATGGCAGGTCACGTGACCTGACGTTAGATATCAAGACGTTCGCGGAAATGTTTTGACATGAAACATATGACCGTGGTAATGATACATAACTTAATAGCTGGTCTTAGCAAACGTTTGCATTCCTTCGCTTAAATCCCAACTGAATGGGATAAGTACAACTAAATTAATTGATTAACCTGACTATCGTTCTCAACATACTGGTACTCTGTTCATTTATTTACAGGCCAGGAGTATTATTACTAATTTAACACCTTCTTTTTCGTAACTTTGTAAGGTCCGTAATACCCAATCTGAAGAAACGTTTGAAGAATGAGCAAGAGAGACAGAACTCCTTCACCAGACTAAGATGGTCTCTTCATTGTTGTTATGTAAAAGCTTAAATTCACTTTTGACTTGAATTGTTGGATACCAAATTCAAGCATAAATTAGTTGGAAAATTCCAGACATGAAATTTGACGCTTGATCAGATATAGTAGGTTTTGAAAGGCAAAATTGAGTAAGAAAACTTTATCAAAGGTTTACTGTTGGTTTTGTTTATATTTTCCTTAAAGGAATAACCTCTTTGAATCTTGTTGACGTAATCATTATGGTCAACAAGCATTGGCTACCTGACTTGGTCTTCGGTAAGGGGCAAATACAATCTACAATTATTTGCTAAATGATTCGTCTAATGCATAAATAGGTTGATGGTGAGCCTTAGGTATCTTCTGAATTGGTTTTCCTACCTTTTGACAGGTGTGACAAGATAAGCAGTATTTACAAACATCACTTTTAAGTTTTGGTAGAAGTGATTCAAGATTTTGTAATAAGTCTTATTAATCCCTTAATGACCAGCCAATGATGCTTCATGGGCCAGACTCAAATATTCCTATTTGTACGATCTTTGAACTACAATTTGATACTTCACTGACCACGCGTCAGTAGCAGGTTCCTCTGAAGGTCTCCATTTTCCCATAAAAATCCATTTTTAATAAATTAACAGATACTTCTGTGACTTCAGTTTCACTAATGACCCTTTGAAACAAACAGGAGACCTTATTATATTTTTCCTGTTCAACGAGAAGTGATTGTCGTTTGTTACCCTGATTAGAATAAAGAGAATCAATAGTTAAAAGAGGATCTCTGTGATCAATACTCTTTGATCCAAACAAGGAGTGTCAGCTAAAGGATTACTTTCATGATTATCATCATTTTTAGAGATTTTTTGCCATAGCTCTGGTAATTGCACAAACTGAGTATAAATCGGAATTCTTTTTCAATTGGATCGACTTTCTGACGAACAAGGCTTGTCAGTTACAAGTGGATTAACCAGAGCCTTGTCTCCAGCTAGGTCATTGCCTAGTAATAAATGAATAACCTCAATGGGTAAAGAATGCACTGTTCCTGACTCTCACAGGTTCTGGGATTAAGTCTGATGACAAATTTACACAATGGAGAGGAACATTAACAAAGCCGTACTCTACTCCATAAATGATAACACTCAATAGAAGAAGACTACTGAAAAAGGCAAAGTACCTGATAATAAAAGACTATGAGAAGCTCCCGTTTCCCTTAAAGTTTTTATAAGGATAGGACTGGGCGAATCACCCATGAGTGATATAGAACCATTTGAAATGAATGGTTAAACCTCCATAACAAAATCAGACTGTGGTTATTAGACCCAACAAATAAATTGCTTTCAATACTTGACCGTGATCTTTACCTCATAGAAATAAGACTATTTGGGATTGGTCTGTCTTGATTTTGATGCCTATTGTTAAGCTGTAGCAATCAGAAATAATATCTCCTTTCTTCTTGAGATAGGTCATCGTACGTAGAAATAAGGATTTCTGATTAATCGTATCAGAAAATTGATTTCTCAAAGTTTCAGAGTGAAATTTAGATATGCCTCGTATTAGGCTAAGATACTTTTTTAACTAGAAGACTGCTGAATGGAATACTTACTTACAAAATAAACTTTATGAGCTAAGGAATACTTATCAGCAGTACGAGCAGCATCTTCTAACATTTTGACTTTATGGTTATAAAGATAAGTCTTAATGTCGATATGGACGCAATTCGTGAACTCTGATAAGTCAATACCAGTTGACTTAGATTTCGTAATTTTTCTTAACTTGTCCAGCTCAGCACCATATATTAAAATGTCATGCTTAGAAAATTCAGTGTAGGACTGGTTAGATGATTTTCTAGAGTTCCTAGGTACCAACGCATAACCCTTTAAGATATAGTCTTTAGCAACTTCATGATCAGCACTGTGCTCTAATGACAGTGAAATGTAAATATCTTGTTTCTCCTATTGCAACTGCATTTGTTTTTCTCTCTCTCCTCTTTCTGCAATAACATTTACCTCTTTTGTTCCTCCGTATATAATTGCATGTGCTTCTCTTACAGTTCCGATGGCTTAGTGGTTAGGGCGTCCGCCTAGGATGCGGCAGGTCGTTGGTTCTATCCTCGGCCGAGTAATACCAAAGACTATCAAAAATGGTACTAACAGTTGCCTCTCTTGGCGCTCAGCATTAACAGGTTAATGTTAGGACTGGTTAGCCTGGTGTCAGGATAATGTGACTGGGTGGGACATGATGCAACATGTCTGCGGCATTATACCCCAGTTTTAGACATCAATATAAACTGCCACTCAGCAGACATCATAGCGATATGGCTGAAAAATTGTTAAAGCAACATTAAAATTCCAAAATCCAAATCACATGCATTTCCTTCTCCATTTTCTCCATTTGCTTTCTCCCCTCTCTCTCTTTCTTGCCAGGGACAGTTGGGTAACCTTCATTATCAGACAAATTACAGTGTTTTGAGGCTTGTGAAGCCGGAATTTTATTTCATTCCGATTGGAGACGCTGTCAAAGGGGACGTGGTTTCGCACGAAAACTATCAGTTTAATTGTGCAAATAGAAAATCAGTCTACGCTTTTCTATAAGAGGAAACGAACGTAAGAACTTAGGGACCCTGAGAATTTAATATCTAAATTTCTTGTTAAATCATTCAAGGTGAAACGATTGTCTGGAGAACTTGACAGACACCAAAAAGCTTGAAAATACAAGGTATTTGCACTAACCTCATGTAATTTGTTGATACAAATATGATGCTTTGTTTCATTTAATTGCTTATATGTGCATTTATTTGCAGGATTTATATGTGTTAATTGTAGATCCATTGTCTTGATATGGTATAATTCTTTTGAGATCGTTTATCTGAGTCCGCACAAAGATATTTTTCTTTATATATATATATATATATATATATATATATATATATACGAAACCGGGAAATCACCGGAAAGAACCATCGACTTACCATCTACTGGCTAGCTTTATATGGTATAATTCTGTTGAGATCGTTTATCTGAATCCGCACAATAATATTTTTCTTTATATATATATATATATATATATATATATATATATATATATATATATATATATATATATATATATATATATTGTGTGTATGTATGTGTGTGTAAATGTGTGTGTGTTGTTGTTGTTGTTGCGGGTTCAGCACACGATAGGCTATACATGGCGGCTAGTATTAACGGTTGAAGAAGAAACCGGGAAATCACCGGAAAGAACCATCAACTTACAATCTACTGGCAAGCTTTCTCACATATCCACATTCGCCGAATTCTAGACTCGAACCCACGCAGAGTTGAGTTCATTTATCTGAATTCTTACAAAGATATTGTTTATGTATATGTTTTTTTAGTTGATGTATATACATTGGCGAATTGTTGGAATGTGGAGAGTACGGGAATCCGTGGAAAATCTCCGACCTGATAAGGTCACGTATGATAACGACTTTATTATGCGTAATCGTTAAATAACGTAGTTAAGGAATTTCATTTTTTTCTGTGTAATGAAATTCGTGAAACTATGCTGTACGGTCTGCCATGACAAATTACTCGACATAGCCATCGATGTCTGTTTAAATCTGACGTCTTGAGGGTGAGAGTAATGATTTATTCTCCGTAGGATATGACGGAAGTTTTGGGATGCTTTTGTTTTTAATTTTACAAGGTGAGATGGCGTAAGGGAAGACTCAATATTTTTAACCCAGAAATGGACTACACAAAGTTGGAAGGGCTGGAAAAGGCGAGATCCCAGAGAATTTAGAAGAAGGAAGAGAAAGAGAGGAAGACCCAGACTTACTGGCATAAGGAAGTCAAGAAGAACAGTGGCAGTCCAGTCCAGGTTATCAGGAAATGTATAAATTTGGGGATTATTACCGTAATTGATGTGTAAACAACACCACATGCCAGTGCTAATCCTTTATGCAAGTTTCCAGTTACCAAGACTATAGAGTATCCGCTAGTCTAGGGCTTGTAGTCTTCACACCCAGGCGTTAGACACTGGTTCAGCGATCAAAAGGAAGCCCGCAGGGTGAATGGAGCGTGTTCTCACCCGCCACGTATACAGACAAGCGAGAAGACATTGTTCACCATATTTGATTGGGACAGTCCACAGCAACATCAAATCGGAATTAAGATAGATGGTATGATAAACCCTAGATTATAATTAGGGCTCATACTTGCTTTAAATTTATCAGTAGACACTTATTCATAAGCAGTAGGTTTGTTACTCCGAGGGTATGCCACTCGTAATTTGGCGGGAATCTTAGGACCAGAATTGAAAGAAAAGAAAAGGCTTCGAGTAGGTTGGTAAGTTATTTGCTCGATTTTTTCAAAACATTACGGTGTCATAATTTTAATTATTGGTAGAATGTATACTTAATTATTGGGATTGTTTTAGTACGGAGAAATAGCTTGTAACGTTTCATTTATATGTGTATTTTAGGCATGAATTTGAGTTTACATAGATAATTATGTAGATTGTTAGCTCGACAGAATTAATATTATAATTCGCTGGTCGGTTACCTCGTAGTAACAAGTACGTTAGTAATGCGCTATTTTAGAGTTTTCGCATGTGTGAATTGGAGTTTTGAGAAATGATTGAAGAATGTACAATTAGTTACAATAGATGTATGAATATATCGGAGCATGAATATTTGTATATTTTGTCTGAGTTGTAATCTAGGAGATGGGTCTAATTATTGTGATATAGTCAGTATAATGTGATTAGGAGTATGTACTGATGAGAAGCAATTTATTGTTGTATGCATAAGAGTAATTAATACCGTGCTTTTATTATGTTGTGTTAATATGTTGTGTTTTACCATACAAGAACGTATATGTATTTCAGTGTGAATGAATGAGTCACAGGTAAAATTTAACAGCCGTTATCTGACGATAGGCTTTTGCGTATTGTGAGATGTGAGCGCTGAGGAAAATATTGTACCATCCTTGTGTTTTCACAGGAAGCTTTTTGGGGGACAACTTCGGTTCAAGTTTAGTAGACCCGAGTCTCTAAGAGGAAGACGGAAGTGAGACTGGCAGTGCAGAGTCGACAAAGTGGTATAGTCGACATTGAGAAGAGGGATAGAAGGTAGAGGAGGAGGAAAGCAATCTGAAGGAGAAATAGAGGAGGAGATTAGAAGGAACTTGAGAGTAATAGAGGAAGAGAAGTAATTAAGAGATAGAGAGGAATACACATATGACTAGTACACAAAGACAGGTAGAACTCGCTCACACTACGAATTAAAATGATGCTATAAGCTAGTAAAGGGTAGAGCGGAAGAAGAGTATTTGGGAAATTCGAATTATCGACCATTTAAATTTGTTTAAATTGTTATTATTGAACTTTATCCGTTTTGTTTCTTTAATCATTTAACCGTTGGAATTGCTGACTGGGAGCTCGCAGCTGTAATCCGACTTTTACTAAATCAATATCTAATCTAAATCGAGCCGGTGTGGGACTTCTACAATAATTAAATAAATGTTGGAATCACCCCACCCCCAATCTTATACAACCAAAATCGCATAGTGGGGGCAAACAGTCTGAGTGAATTTTGGACGGAAATCGAACCCCAGGATACGAATTGATACAAGGCAGTGTTATTCGATCTCACACTCGATTAAATTATTTGATTCAACTATTGTTAACAGATTGGCTATTTATCTAATCTTATTTGTATTTTGAAATTGTTGATTCAAAAAGAAAGAAGCGCATCTTTCAAATTGTAATGTTTTTATCATTTGCTTGTGAAATTGTATTGTTTTGAAATTTGATTAAATTTTGTCTTTAGTTGTAACGGGTGCTCGTGTTATTCTTTTCTGTATATCTGCTCAGATCCTTATTTGTTCCACCCATAAGTTCATACTTTGTATTGAGATTCACACCGTCGGCAATCACCTCTAGATAACGATAGCCAAAACAAGTAAATTGAGAAGGGGTATACCACAAATAATGTAGTCAATGAGCTCATACCCATAGAAAATAATTAAGCTATTATTGTTTACGTGAATGAAATAAAAAAATCAGTCAGGTCAAACAGAACTGAACTAAATTCTGGACAAGGTAAAGTCCAGTAAACAATGAGACAGTAATCCATAGCATGTAATGAAATAAAAAAATCAAAACACAATTAAGTTAAATATACGTAAGTTTATTAACTTTTTCTGTCAGGAGTTTATTCTACAATTCGTCTTGTACAATTTTCTTTTCTTTATGTAATGAATTAAATTGTTATATTCAGTATACATGGGCTCGTGTTGTTCTATTATATATCTTTGATCAGATTTATTTAATCCATTGACCTAAGATTTTAGTATTCGTTCGATTCGGGCATTAACACCGTAGCCAATCATTCACTCGATAACCACCATTTTAAGGTAATAGACCAACACATCTGTCATCACATGTTTAGGTATAAGGATTGTTCGTATACAGAAATAGTATTAATATGTGCCTTATCAGGGGTTGTATAAAATGTTATGTAAGCATTACATTTTAAATTAAGTTGAAAATGAATATCCAAGAATGAGAAAGGGTGTGTGGATCTAGACAGAACAAAAGAAAAATATTTTTGAAAATAAAAATCATCGCATAGAATATATTATATTTAATTCAGACCTTAATCTTTAATTAATAAAATAAATACGAAAATAAACGTGAAATATATTTAAAACTGGAAGCATAATTTAGCATTGTCCAGTTAGATATTTAGATTTTTCGAGTCCTAAGTTCAAATCCTAAATCTGATGATCAACTAGCATAAGTTACCATGTTATTTTCGTTTCATTTTATTCTGGTATCAATGTAATATCATGTGATATCAATTTTAAACATAAACTTGGCCGAAATTCAACACCAGGTAATAATCTTTCTATAGTCATTCCTTTTGAGGACAAAATGGCAAAATTACAAAAGCCTACTGACAAAATGCAGCCTGTATTGTGGTAACACTTGCACGAATTCTTTACGGATGGAATGCCGTTCACAACTTAAAAATAAGACTGTTTCATTTACATTCGAGTCATCTAGACCTAATGTTTTTCATGTTTTTACGAATGGACTCTTTATCTCAGTTACACATATTAGTTTAGCCTTTCGATCCTAGGCGAGGCCATTCTGTTCTGCACTGTAAATTGTGAAGATCTAGAGATGCTCAAAACACATGATGTTAACATCCATATTTGCATTATGAGCGTACGGAAACAAGACTCCTGACGCTGCAAATATTGTGGAGTTTTAATAGGTCTTTGAGCGATAAATACGGTGTTGCAAGATAAGCACTATGATGCAAGACAAACAATGAAAGATAAAGACGGTAATCCAAGATAAACACGGTGAGGCAAAATAAACACGGTAATGGAATATAAATGTGGTGATAGAAGATAAACACGGTAATGTGAGATAAACGCGGCGATGCCAGATAAATGCAGTAATGAAAGATAATACTGTAAGACAAGATAAACACGGTCATGCAAGATAAATACGGTGATGCAAGATAAAAACGGTGATGCAATATAAAAACGGTGATGCAAGATAAACACGGTAATGCTAGATAAACATTGTGATGCAAGATAAACACGGTAATGCAAGATAAACATTGTGATGCAAGATAAACACGGTGATGCAAGATAAACACGGTAATGGACGATAAATACCGTGATGCAAGATAAACACGGTAATGCTAGATAAACATTGTGATGCAAGATAAACACGGTAATGCAAGATAAACATTGTGATGCAAGATAAACACGGTAATCCAAGATAAACACGGTTGTGCTAGATAAACACAGTGATGCAAGATAAACACTGTAATGCAAGATAAATATCGTGATGCAAGACAAACATGGTAATGCAAGATAACTCCCGTGATGCAAGAGAAACAATGCAAGATAAACACGGTAATTTTAAGATAAATACCGTGATGCAAGATAAATACGGTAATGCAAGATAAACACGGTAATGCAAGATAAACACGGTAATGCAAGATAAACACGTTAATGCAAGATAAACACGGTAATGCAAGATAAACACGGTAATGCAAGATAAACACGGTAATGCAAGATAAATACGGTAATGCAAGATAAACACGGTTGTGCTAGATAAACACAGTGATGCAAGATAAACACTGTAATGCAAGATAAATATCGTGATGCAAGACAAACATGGTAATGCAAGATAACTCCCGTGATGCAAGAGAAACAATGCAAGATAAACACGGTAATTTTAAGATAAATACCGTGATGCAAGATAAATACGGTAATGCAAGATAAATACCGTGATGCAAGGTGAACACGGTAATGCAAGATAAACAGGTGATGCAGGGTAAACACGGAAAGGCATGATAAACACGGTGATGCAAGATAAACACGGTAATCCACGATAAACACGGTAACAGAAGATGAACACGGTCATCCAAGATAAACACGGTAATGCAAGCTAAACATGGTGATGCCAGAAAAGATGGTAATCCAAGATAAACACGATGATGCAAGATAGACACGGTGATGCAAAATAAATACAGTGATGCAAGATAAACACGTTGATGCAAGATAAACGCTGTATTCTGAGATAAACACTTATGCAAGATAAACATGGTAATGCAAGATAAATACGGTAATCCAAGATAAACTTGGTGATAGAAGATAAACACGGTAATCCAAGGTAAACACGGTAATGCAAGAAAAACACGGTAATCCAAGATAAACACTGATGCAAAATAGACACGGTAATGCAATATAAACATGGTGAATGGTGACGCAAGATAAACACTGTAATCCAAGATAAACCCGGTGAGTCAAAATAAACACTTTGTCGCAAGAAAACACGGTGATGCAAGATAAACATGGCGATAAACACGGTAATCCAAGATAAACACGGTAATGCAAGATAAACAGTGATGCAAGATAAATACAGTAATCCAAGATAAACACGGTAATGCAAGATAAACACTGTTATCTAAGATAAACACGGTAATGCAAGATAAACACGGTAATCCTAGAAAAACACGGTAATGCAAGATAAACACGGTAATGCAAGATAAACTCGTTAATCCAAGATAATCATGGTGATAGGAGATAAACACGGTAATCCAAGATAAACACGGTTATGCAAGATAAACACGGTAATGCTAGATAAACACGGTGATGCAAGATAAACACGGTACTGCAAGATAAACACTGTAAAACAAAAAAACTTTGTAGCAAGAAAACACGATGATGCAATATAAACATGGTGATGCAAGATAAAAACGGTAAAGCGAGATAAACACGGTAATGCAAGATAAACACGGTAATGCAAGATAAACACGGTAATGTAAGATAAACTTTGTAGCAAAAAAACACGGTGATGCAAGATAGACATGATGATGCATGATAAACACGGTAATCCAAGACAACCATGGTGATAGGAGATAAACACGGTAATCCAAGATAAACACGGTAATGCAAGATAAACACGGTGATGCAAGATAAACACGGTAATCCAAGATAAACACGGTAATGCAAGATAAACACGGTGATGCAAGATAAACACGGTAATGCAAGATAAACACGTTAATCTAAGATAAACATGGTGATAGGAGATAAACACGGTGATGCAAGATAAACACGGTAATGCAAGATAAACACGGTAATGCAAGATAAACTTTGTAGCAAGAAAACACGGTGATGCAAGATAGACATGATGATGAATGATAAACACGGTAATCCAAGATAAATACGGTAATTTAAGATAAACACGGTGATGCAAGATAAACACGGAAATCCAAGATAAACACGGTAATCCAAGATAAACACGGTAATGCAAGATAAATACGGTAATCCAAGATAAACACGGTAATCCAAGATAAACACGGTAATCCCAGATTAACACGGTAATGCAAGATAAACACGGTGATGCAAGATAAACACGGAAATCCAAGATAAACTCGGTGAGTCAAAATAAACACTTTGTTGCAAGAAAACACGGTGATTCTTAATTTGCTTCAGATATTGTCTTATATTTTGAATCGATTATAAAAGATAGTTGGAATCCCTTCATGAAAGTAAATCTTGGTATTTCTCTGTTGCTTGCCGATCTGGATAGACATACAATGTATGCCATGTAGGGGCGATAAGCTTACTTTGTGCTTTGCCAATAAAGAACGTAAACTTGGTCAACGGTCTACAACAAAAATGTTCACATGTATCTAGATTTACAATATGATTATTCAGTGCGTAATTATGCTGCCTGTTTTAACAAAACAAAATGGAATATTGGGTTTCCTGGATTACAACAAAGACAAAGTCTGGGTGTGACCTGCTGCTGCCTGCCAAAAGAAAAAATGGAACTTGTATAAATAAGTTTTTGAAATTTGGATAAAATAATACTTTGAAACGGGATGTTCTATAATATGTCTGATTCTGTGTAACCTTATGGAGCAGGAGTTATAAATTTATTTGTTTCCAGAATAATCATTACACGTGATGCATAACCTATATATGCCTTTTTGTGAAAACAAAATTTTTGGACTTAATTGCAAATGAGAATTGGTATGTAAACAACAAAAAGAAATAGATAAATTCCAAATTGCTTTTTTTTTTAGGGAAAAAATTAAACTAATTTGTTTATAATAATATCAGTGTCTAAAATATCTCAAAATTGCAAATGAAAAATAGCATATGTATGTATGTATGTACGTATGTATGTATGTATGTATGTATGTATGTATGTATGTATGTATGTATGTATGTATGTATGGATGGATGGATGGATGGATGGATGGATGGATGGATGGATGGATGGATGGATGCATGCATGCATGCATGCATGCATGCATGCATGCATGCATGCATGCATGCATGTATGTATGTATGTATGTATGTATGTATGTATGTATGTATGTATGTATGTGTTAAGTACTTGTCAAATAGTCGATGACGCGATGACAAATCAACCATTTGGAAGCAAATGACCTCATTATTATAGACGGATATAGCACATATTAATGTTTATCCAAGATGTACGTGATTGATGTCTTTTGGCTAACTTCGATTAACACTGAACCAGGAATAGAGTAGCAAGCCGAACCAATCACGTTCAATCTCCTTTTTATTCTGCATGGAACCGGCTCATTATCTAACTCTGGGAAGTTTGATTATGAAAGTCAATATTTGAAGACTGCTCAAAATCGAATAAAAATACGCTTTCAAAGTTAGTAACTTCTAAAGCAATTGTATGCAGTATCAGCTGATTACTACGCGTGGATCCAGCTCACTTTCGAGATTGCTCGAGACGTTGATGAGAAAATTCCATGCAATTTTTTACAATCGGATTGCAAATATAACTCATAGAGTTGTGACAAACTCAGCAAGTCAGAAGCAAGATTACATCTTTAATATAACCGAGGAATTTACTGTATAATGCCAACATGGTTGCAACCTTGTATCATTGATAAACTCTGTCAATCCCAAGGAAAATGCACACGTATCGTTATAACGAACCATATTCTTGTAGGTTACTTGGTGTAGTTTCTATGTCAATGTTTTAATCCAGCCTAAATTTATTTTCTCTCACTACACATTTCTGCGTAGTTTGTCCGTTAAGCATGAGAGGGGGAGAGGGAACAGAAATAAGAATGGATTCTGATGAAAATGTGTACCATATTAAATTCATTTAGAAAACGATGATTATTAATACTTTTTATTATTATTTTCATACGTCACTAATGAATTATGTGGAAATTCATTATTGATCTAGAATCAACTGCAGACGGTCGCTAGAATGTTTGGATTGTTCTGAGGTTTATATTTTAAGTTTCTCTAGAAGTAATGCACGCAAGTTATGACAGTTAATACAAAGTGGATTCATAACTCACAAGTGCCTTCGGAAAAATAAATTTATTTTCACAGTTATATAATAGACTAAAGGCAGTATTCATACTTCCCAAAGAGACTTCACTAACGCGTGTCTGATGGAGATTTTGCTATATATGTTATGTGAGAACTATAACAGTAGGTTGTTGTTCTTTCCCTTCGGTTTGCAACATATGGTCCATTCATTACGATTGCATTTGAGTCCTTATATAATTCCAATAATTAATTTATATTGTGCTATAATAGAATCCATGTAACATAATGACATGATGACATGTATCAATTTAAAGTAATTACGTCTTACTCTAGAAACGTTTAGTATCAGACTTGTATTGAATGAAGTAGTGAAAGGCATTAAGTGAAAGATGAAATGCCACACGTTCCCAAAGGTGTAAATGCAAAACATCTGTATACTGTTGTTAGGTTTCAGTTGCTTGCCGTATTCATTCGTCGTGTTACGTTGAATTTTCTTGTGGGTTGTTTTTTATACATTGGTGACAATGTGATTCGAAAGTGGTAATATTTGTATTGGTCCTGGAAAAATGTAGGCGTTTCTTGGATTCAGTAATAGCATTCAGTGCCAACCCTTAAAATGAAATGAACATTGCTTTCTTTTAAGAAATAACATATCGTAGAGAAAAAGTCTGTTAATGTCAGGTTGTTTTTCACACACACACACACACACACACACACACACACACACACACACACACACACACACACACACACACACACACACACACACATATATATAACAACCACAGCTGGAGTTCCGAAACCAGGAAGGAAAAGGAATCATACTGGATACGCCGCCTTAGAACATTGAAACCAAGCGGTCTAAACCAAGAAGACTAGAAAATGAAAACTATGCACTAGTAGAATTTAACATTTTCTAAATCTTCTTATCCTTCAATTTTTACTATAAGAATAACCGGTATAGAACCAAATATCCGGGATATAATCTGCGTTACATATGTACACAAAGTAAAAATAGATGTCGCTTTGGCTTGTAGACTTTTAGGGAATTATACAACGTTTTCAGTTTCCGCAACTAGTCTATACAAGCTGGTTGTATTTATAGTTTTAGCACATGTGAAGATAGAAATGTAGAGGTTTACAAACGCAACGTTTTTGTGTTTATTTGTTTGTCGTAACTATGTTTTGTATTTGCCTTTGAAAAAGACTCATTGGGAGTCGAAAGCGCTTAGGCTAGTTAGTTACTAGTTTCGTACTGTTCGTCGTCAGTTTATTGCATCTATATATATATATATATATATATATATATATATATATATATATATATATATATATATATATATATATATATATATATATATATATATATATATATATCACATTGAATAAGTTCTCTATAGACAAAAAATCGGTGAAAGATACGAATATCTATTTTGCATATGAGCCAATAATATGAAAACACGCATTTTAATATAACCCGATATGTACTGATAAAGTCAAATTAAATTCATAATGGTTTCACATATTGTCTGCACCATGTAACTCGAGACATCAGTTTCGCATGTCTTCAATGTCGAGAAACAAGCAGAAGTGAGTCACGAGAAATTAGTTCCACTGAATAGGCTGGAGTGATGCGCATTATCTGGAAATGAATCTTTAGCAATATTTCAATGTGTACTTTGAAACGATGAAGACTATTTTCCATCCCTCAGTCGATACTTAAGAGTATCTGCAGATCAAATGTATTGTCAGTAATAATCATTTCATTTAATGTTCTTGCAATACAGTCTTTAGAAATTAAGATTTACAGCCGCTGTTTTCTTCCTCTGATAACAGAAATGTACAGCTTGCTTTAAGCTTACAATGCTTGAATTTATTGTTCCATATAAAGAGGCATGATAATGTGTCTTGTATGTGTTCTTTCTCTTAACGACCACAAGTAGCGTACAAATCTTCCCGCTACTGTTACTTGAACCATCTGGTCAATAAGTCTGACACTTTGGTTACGTGGTTTCTTCATTGCATATTCTAAAACCTCTTGACTCAATTCACCTATTATTTGCTATATAGCATCTCGGGAAAATGCCCATAGAAAGGGATCATACTGCCAAGATGTATTCTTTACACGTTTTAACTAAAATTCTTGACACATTGCAACTAATATTATATTTCACTAGTTGCATGTTTGATGATGTTTAACATATATATTCCATTATTGGGATATAACATGATCATACAATTACTCCCAGTATCATTCCGTCACATCGGTTATACCCATACGTGCCACAACTGTGCCATGAATTAACCGTAATTACAAGGTTAATTAAAGGTGCATTTGTCAGCACGAATAATATGGTGCAAAACTATGACTGTATGGCATGTTCCATTTGGATTCAGTATCTACACTCAGTTTAAGCTCATGTGCGTCAATGAAAGAAAGACTCAAATTTGCAATAAAGGGATTGAGTGGGTATGACATCGTAAGCATAGCTTATGTTGGTCTGTAATGTTAGATAAACATTAGATGAAAAATACATTCACTGAGTACTAGGTTGGTAGGTATATTATAAACTATTGATGTCCCTGGCAATCAATAAAACATGGAGCAACAACGCATACTGTTCTGCAGGAAAAAGTGAGGATATATTTTATTACAAATTAACCTAAGGCATTTTAGATCTAATCATACGCAAACGAAATACATAACGTAAGCTGTGTTGGGTACAACTAACCCATAACGATTGAGTGCCAAGTTCTATAGGTCTTTACCAAGGAAGGCACGCAGTTCTTAAGGATGTCAAAACACTTTACCGGCAGAAGATATCCTCATGCAAAATTCCAATATTGAAACCAATATAAATTTAATCGTATAAAATGGTCACATTACACGCACAAATTGTTCTTATTGACTACTAAAGAAACGGCCTCTTGATGTTACGGAGACGAAAGAAATCAAAACAGTTAACACATTGCTTCATATAATAGCCTAATATTATAATAATAACAAGAAGTCAGATGGTTGCTAGGGTGACCATTAAATCGGTATCAGTGTCAGAAAAAGTTATATATATATATATATATATATATATATATATATATATATATATATATATATATATATATATATATATATATATATATATATGTATGTGTGTGTGTGTGTGTGTGTGTGTGTGTGTGTGTGTGTACATATAATACATATACTCTCTCCCACACACACATTGGAGTCGGAAACTGTTCAACTGAAATCCAGTGCAAAAAGGTTTGCCACTGCTATGCCGTTAATGTTGCTATGGAGTCGGCACGCTAGCTAGGACAGAAAGCCCGCAGGCAAGATTTTACGAAACAAAACGCTAACCGTCCGGTAACAACATCATGGTGGAGTCAAAAGTGTGGGCCCATATCGTTGATTATTGGCGATCCGTATAAAAATAAAATCTTTAAGTATATAATCATTTGCATCACACACCTACTTGATGACAAAACAATTACACAATAATTATACTTCAGTGATTTTAATAAATTATAGCATGCCCAGGTTATAAGCTCAGTAAAGAGGGTATCTCAACAACAAAGTGAAAATATTTATTGCTATGAGTTGTTCTTGCAAGTAATATTATTATTATGGGTGATACCGCCCGACAGATTGCAACAACAAAGTAATAATTTCGTATATGTACAAATTTTTTTAAACTGTGATAATGCCAATGTATATTTCAAAGATCAAAAAAGTATGCAGACATTTTGCACACGTGAACGTTACGAGTCTACAAGTAAAGGAAATAAAACGTGTGCATAATTGGTTTACTTTATAAAATAGATTTTCATAGAATGTAGAAAATTTTGCAAAAATATATATTGAATAAATCAAGTGTTCGAACGTTTTGCTAAATGTCTAAACTTAAACGAATTAACAGCATAACCTTTGTAATAATAAATTACTAGAGAAAAATACCGCTTTGTTATAATTATTTAACGTCTCGTGTTGTTTATTTAATGGTTGATTATTTATAAACCAAAATAATAAAAAAATCTTCCATGGAGATATTTTAGAAAAATGTGTACATTCAACTTGTGCTGGTTACTTTGAGTTGTAGACTGCTAAGAGTATAGTTTAGAAAAAAAAGTCTACTTGAACAATATTTACTTAAGCTAGTCTCCTTTCAATCAAGTATTGTCTACTATTCTTGACTAGAAAGACGCAGATAGATCAAAGTATAAATCTTTTTGACACATTAATAATGCAAATAATTGTCCATTATTTATTGCCTTTTCAATGACTCTACAAAATCTATCAACTGCAAACAACAACGATAAAGGGCTATGCAAATGTGTGCGTCTGAATACTAAATGTAGATCAGAGATTTGTAAAATTTCATCGTACATTAGCTAGCAATGCGATATATGTTTGTAAATCAAACGTTTGAAATGTAAAAAAAGTAAATTGTCTGAGAATTCAAATTCTAAACTCAAGGTGAAACTTGATTAGTCTGCCATTTTGAGCATCATTCTCCCACGAGCTCTTTTATCAACATCCCACGCAATATGTGGTGCCCATTTTATGTTATATTAGTAGTGGGGGGGGATTAAGCGACAATCTTAATGTTAAAATAGTGGGTTTGCACTTTGACGATTATGGGAATTTAACATGGAAATATTACCTGGGGGTCAGTGAGAATTGAACCTTGGTGGCGCCATTGGCTTTATAGGGTCAAAACTATTTATAGGGTGAATTATATTTATAGAGGCAAAGGTTGATAGGGAAAAACATAGACATACAGAAACAAACCAACAGAAACCAATGTTGTGATATAATCCACGATTTAAAGTTCGATCCAAATTAGATCAGAAATTTGAAAAGCATGGCCAATCAGAAAACAGGATCAAGCCGTTAATATGTATACATCTCATTCGCTATCAAACTTCACGAGATCTTTATATATGGGAATTGTTTTTAAAACTGGATCAGAAATACAGACTCGATAGTGGCAACAATCTCAGTCAATTGGACGCAAGATAAACTTTTTAAGTATGCTTTGATCTCGCTCATTTTCAAACTTATTCGACCTGTTAATGATAACAGAATATATGGCAAGTTTGACCAAAATAGTATAAAAAAAATTCAGCCTCCAGAGTGATTACATTCTAATCCATTCGGATACAAAATCGGCAAGTTAATATGCGTGGATTTAGTTCATTATTAAATACTTCTATGATCTTGATGATATAAGCGTATATTATATGACACCTCTTTAATTTGTATGATTCTTTCTCATTATCGAACTCGCAAGATATAAACTCACATTTCCAGACTGAAATACGAACCCCAGAGTGGTAAAAAAACCCAATCCAATTGTTGACAGACGCAGTTGATTTAAGACTGACGCAGAGCTATGGAGTAAACACCCTTGCCTTTACTCCCAGGTAAGTTAAAAAGAGGAACACCATTTTTTGAATTTTAAAGGACAACATGATAACACTATTTTTAAACTGTAGAATCAATACAACGTCATGTACTGTTGTGAAAATTAGAAGACAGACCGAGCAGGAAGAAACGACATTTTGTTTTTTTCTCTAATAACATCATTGTAAATATTTCTACGTGAGTCCGGGTAACATTACAAATTTTCAATATTTGATGTAACTTTAAAACTGTGCTTGTACCAAGTCATAAATAAGACCAACAACATAAACTACTACTACTACTACTACTACTACTACTACTACTACTACTACTACTACTACTACTACTACTACTACTACTACTACTACTACCCCGGACAGATAGTCATAGTCGTGAGTCAACAGTCAGTCAGGCAGTAGTAGTCGAGTCATACACAGTCGTACAGTCGTCGTAAAGTCAGTTACAAAACTTCTATTACCTTTTTTTTTTTAGTTTCAGAAGAAGTTGTCTGTTCGTATGTCTACTTAGAACAACATGTTTTGTTAGAGGAGCTAATTTTACTTCGTTTTCATGAATAATTGTTTTCCTGGAGAACAACATTACTGATTTGGACAAAGACGTTTTCCCGAAAATATTCAAAATTGGAAAGGGACCACACTAACTGTGCTTTATTGTGTAAATTCTGGAATTTTTTGTTAGCCTTCGTCTGACGTGGTCATTCGACATTTTTGGACCGGAACTTCAGACACTTCAGACTGTGTTTAGAACTTTTTACAGGACTAGTATATCAATTTTGAACAAAATTTGGATCATTTCTGTAAACCGTAAGTCTTGCTTAAATTATTTACGTTATTTCCTGTTTTCTAGGAAAATAAATAAATTTTTGCTAAAATTTACAAAGCTTGCTGTCTTCACTCTTTCTTTTATGTTACTTGGAACGAGCCGATACGTAACAAGACAATGAGGAAAAACAACTAAGATTTGGCACAAACATATTTATTTCTCATTAATGAATACACGTCATCATGGTTATTGTCATATTACACATATCAAGAAATTCCACTTGCATTATTTTAATAGTTTCACGAGACGCGTGAGTTGGTGTCGCAGATATGTAGCATCATGTTCCACCCAATCATAATATCCTGACACCAAGACAACAAGTCTTAACACTAACTTTTTAATGCTGAGCGACAAGCAAAGAAACTACAAGTACCATTTTTATAAGTCTTTGGTATGACTCGGCTGGGGTTCGAACTCGCGACTTCCCATATCAGGGGCGAATACTGTAAATATTGGGCCACATGAGCGGTAATTGGAAATGTAAAATAGCATATATATGTACGTATGTATTTATGTAACCACTAGGCCACCGGAGTGGTCTGTTATCAAAATCATCAATGTTTAGTCAGAAATTGTTGTGACTCCACTTGATTGTTTAAGATTAATTGGAATAAATGGAAATAAAGATACGGACTACCGTTATTTTGATATTAATATTTGAAAGCCAGGTCATAATGCATTCTCCATATTTTTCACTATTTTCTTCGTTGTGAACGTCAACTTTCCTTGCACAGAAAAGAAACTGGCCTGGCAAAAGTGGCTCATTCCTCAATTCCACTCATCAACCATGTTAGATTTATAATCTAGCAAATAACAGTTGTTAGAATGAGATAGACAAATAGAATACTGAATTATGTTCCGGCGGAATATTTTCTACCCCATATTTTATATTCAAGACATAAATGACGAACATAGCTTCCATATGAAAATTAGCTGCGTTTTATAAACACACATGAAACCGATAGTCGCGAGGGCCTAATAGTAGAAGCTGGGAACTGTACGCAGCAATGCTTCTTCGATCAATAATGACTGCAGACTGCGGCTAAAATGAATTTTTATGGCAAATTTTTTCAATGACTCCCAGCATTAACTATGAACTAGCTTGAGCTATGTCTAGCAAATATGTAGTAGTTTGGAAGCAAAGAGAAAACGTAAATGGTCTGCGTGAGCATACATGGAAATAAATTGGATTACGCCCATGCAGGGTCAAATGAAGCGGGAAGGAGCGAATCGGGCTCGTGCCTCTGTCTCCCCCTCCCGACAGTCATTGAGGCTCCTAGTTACCGTGGATAAAATTGTATGTGTTTAGACAAACTAGATGTGATGTGATTATGATTTTTAACGTAGCTTTAACAATTATTCAGTCATATCGCTACGATGACTGCAGTATGCCAGTTTTTAGTGATGTCTAGCACTGGGGCATCATGCCGCAGACATGTAGCATGATGTCCCACCCAGTCACATTATCCTGACATCAGACCGACCAGTTCTAACACTAACCTCTTAATGCTTAGCGTCAAGCGTGGCAGCTGTTAGTACCATTTTGTAAGTCTTTGGTATGAATCGACCGGGGATAGAACTCACGACCTCCCGTATCTGAGGCGGACGCTCTAAGGCCACCGGAGCGGTTAGACAAACTAAATATAGGTCCAAATAGTGTAATATTATTTCCTTATATAGCTATAAAAATTGTATATTGTATATGGCCGTTTACAGACTGCTTTTAACGGTGTACCTATAAATTTATAAGACTCCTTCCATCTTAATTATCTAGAGTTGACTAAATCCTTAAGGTCGTCATGTGTCTGTGTAAGGTCCTGTATGATCTCTTTAAGAATGTTACTTGTACAAACGTAAACAAGATCGTTTCCTGTTTGTTTTGTAAACGTTAACAAAATCTGCCATCCGTTTGTATTCCGATCCTCTAGGAATAAGAAGTACTTCTTGGTTGTAACACATATATCTGCTAAGTCAAGGAGTTTTGTATCGCTGATTGGACGTTTTAAACAGATTTTTTTTTGCAATGTCGACTTCTGTGTAAAACATATTGAAATAAAGACTAAATGAGTAAGAATATTACAGTCTAATGCAGTTATAAATAAATGTTCTTTAAAAATATAAATACATGTTGGTCCAGTGGAACATCTTGAACGTTTTGGCTATTTTTTTTTAAAAAAACTCTTTAAATTTGTGAAAATAATATTGATTGATGCATCGTGGTTACATTTTGTGTGCTGTTTTAATAAGACTTCGTTTGCAACAGAACTATCGATGCAAACATAAGTTCATGATGTGTTAAGCAAATTCATCAAATCACCTAATGAAGCAAGTATATACATTTATATGAACATTTTATAAATTCAACATGTTATTATTTCTTGCACGTGTAGTCGCATGTCTTAAGAGCTCGATATGAAAAACATTTTGCTGTAATTAAATATTTAATTTTGGGACTGATCAACTTGATGATAAATGTTTGATCTCTGTCTAATATATTTATCTTTCTACATACTGAAGTTCTGTGCTTTTAACTTCAAAGTTGGTTAGTGATAATTCGATCTCACCTTAACGGGATTTTTCAGTTGATTCACATCTGTTCCCTCCTGTTTGAATACTAAATAGGGAAATGATGAAATAATGTCGGTTATAGCTCATTCAATAATCATAAAATCAATTTTTCATATAAAGTATCTCTTTTCAGTATCTTTACCTGTGTAACATCTCGTCACGAACAGGGCGTTGGTTTAACGTTACAGATGGTCGGAATATTAGGCAATTTAGGTACAATACTAAAATCAATTTATGTGTATTTTCAATATCATTTTGCTGTACTTCTTTCGTACATGTCGTAGATTTATTTGCATGTATTGGACGTGTAAGGTATGAATGTATTATGAGTTTACCAAACTATGCATGAAATATTATTTAAAAAAATATCAGGGACTGTTATATGCGCCAGCATTTCTTCTTATAGTTTAGCTAGTTGAATCTAAAGAGAGATAATAGGTTTTACAATGTGTAATTTTGACAGTGGAGATCTCTCTGAAAGGTTTCCACCGGGCAATCGAGGACATGATTTCGGGCGTGTGTATCGCCAGCTTTGGAAGGAAGATACACTCCAAAAAAACGCGGACAAGCACCAAGCTTGTTAACGGGGACCTTCCTACAAATCATGATTTTACGTTATTACGCTAAAATAGTTGAAAGAGCAAGATCAACATTTTTCCAACCAAGGACGTCATCGGTTGCAGGTGTGTTTTAGGTACATAGGTGCGTAACCTCATGAATGTCTTCGGTTTACATACATACACACACACACACACACACACACACACACACACACACACACACACACACTGACACGCACCCGCGCGCGCAGTTTGTTATACTTATGAACCAAATGAACTTGGACCGGGTTATGGACACGTATTTGAATAATTAGTGGAATTGCAAATAAACGCTTTACAAGGTTAAAATGTACTCTAATGCTAATTTTTACATCCAAATATTTTCTATACACAGTAAACTCAAAGAGTTATTGACTTTCAAAATCTTGACATTATGGACACTAAATTGTATTTCTGGATAAAGTCGATAATGATGTGTTTATATTAATGTGGAACATTTTGTGAACCATTTGTCCACAAATTTGATGGAATAAATGTTCATTCATGTCACTGGCGTAGTGTGATCTTTCGAGGCAAAAAATCTTCATGGAAGCGTATGCTTTCGCGAATTAACTATACTTCCGACATAACCATATTAAATTTTTCACGAGGAAAGGTAGTTCCATTGCGAAGACTAGTCAGTATATAATTTGAGTCAGCTAGTGTAAGAAATAAAAAAAACCCGAATTTGTTTTGTTGTTGATCAAAATAACATTTTGTCCTGTTCAAAATAGCAATTCTTTTTTACCAAATATTGGACCAATATATATATATATATATATATATATATATATATATATATATATATATATATATATATATATATATATATATATATATATATATATATATATATATATATATATATATATATATTTCTTCGTTAAGGAAGCCTTGTCCTGAGAGAGATCATATTGCCAATCAAATTGTAGCATTTCATCATTTTTTAAAGGCTCTAGCCATTCCAAGGTAAAATTTTGTATCAAATTATCCACTTTAGATGACTTCGCAAGAGCTTGCTTGAATTTCTAAAGATTTCTAAAATATATAACAATAACAATAATAAATTACAAAATAAGACCTAAAAAAGTTTTCCGAAATATTTTAAAGAAATTCGTATCCCATACTCGCACATCCAAATTTCTGTTACAAATCTATGATTTTAAACTAAGTAACAGGAAGGAGCGTAAACTCACAATTTTTAGAAACAATATTCAACAAATAATTTATTTCATTGGAATAAAAACTTAATTAAATAAAATCCCCTTAGGATTCTGATTTTATTCTCACACAAACTTTCTTTTGGTCACAAGCCAATATAAGTTAAAGGGGACAAATATGCAAAACTGAAATTCGCGCAAACTCCGTATATATATATATATATATATATATATATATATATATATATATATATATATATATATATATATATATATATATATATATATATATATATATATATAAGTATCATTTTCTGAAAATTTGTACCTTTCTTTTTTACTCATTACGAAGAAATTTATGAAAAACCGATCATCTCTCCCGATCCGTCTTGAATAAACTAACGCACTTCCCTCCCCCTGAATAATTAGCGGATCTGACGTCATTTGAGACACTGTACACGCTGACATTGCAGGAGTCTGCAGTTTTATCAATAAAGCACGACGAAGTTTTTGACTACATGAAATCACCTAATGGTATTATAAAATAATTATTTTATATTACCGTTAATGTAATTTCATGTAGTCAGAAATTTTGTTGTGCTTTATTGAAGAAAAACTGCAGACTCCTATGATGAATCAGTCAATTATTCTATGAGCTGGCTGTACTTGAATGTTTAAATTATGTCGACTGTCAGTGATGTGGATGACAATCCAGAAGTAGAATATTTCATGAACATCCAACCTTATATGTATGAACCCGAGACAAATTCGTGTGACAAAGCTGTACAGGAATCGTCATGTTCTGACAATGACGATGATTATAAACTACCTTTAATTTTAAATACCAAACTAAATAGCAGTACAAAATCTAATCAATAAACCGGGTAGGGAGAGGGCTATAATTTTCTAACGATTACGATTTCTCTCACAATTCATGTTTTGTCTCATTATTTCTTCTTTTTTCTTTTCATTTTCTTTTTTAAGTCAAAACAATTTAATATTACAGATCAGAGTTTTTCTTGCAAGTTTTGTTTTTGGGTGGTAGGCTGGAAATTGGTTTTCACTTTCTATAGCCTGGATTAATCCAACAGCTATTGATATGGACTTGTACATGTCATAATTAGACGAATGTTCGTCAAAGAAATGGACATTTAAAATATCAAACAGGCAACAGTTTTTTTTTTCAAATAATTTTAGCCTTTTTTCCACACAGGTGCTTGTGTAGTAAATGTGTTCCAATGTTCAACCAAAAATGGAATATTTGTTGCCAATCTCAGTGGATCTCGGAAGAGAAAATGTGTGTGTGTGTGTGTGTGTGAGAGAGAGAGAGAGAGAGAGAGAGAGAGAGAGAGAGAGAGAGAGAGAGAGAGAGAGAGAGAGAGAGAGAGAGAGAGAGAGAGAGAGAGAGAGAGACTGCATAAACCAATCTGTTAAAAAATAAATACCACGTAGCTATGTATAAAGTGATTGAATTGTTGTGAAATTATGTGTAATAACTCTACTATTCAGTAAATTATTTTGTCCTTTTAGACTCTACCGACACTTCATATAGACGATTTTTCCGTAGGGTGTAGAATATACTAGGTAAAAAAATATAAAAATATTACCATCATCTGTAGTGAGCACGATTCGCAAGACCTTCTCATCTGAAACCTTCACATGATTCATGTATTCTCGCTTCTGACTAATGAATCTGAAAACTTATGACAGTTCTAGAAATATGTATGAATGTATGTGTATAATGGCAAAATAAAATATCAGACGCTACTGAGGTTTTAAACTTTATTGGCTGAAATTACACGCTCAGGTATTGAAACGTTGACGGTGCTCCTGAATTATTGAGTCCTTAAAGCTCCCACAGGAGTCTGCAGTTTTATCAATAAAGCACGACGAAATTTCATGTAGTCAGAAATTTCGTCGTGCATATTGATAAAACTAAAGACTCCAGTGATGCTCCCTGGCCTATGTCGACTACGACTAGCCGGCGTGCTGCTTCCCGTCTTCTGTCTTGTTATCAGAGTAGAAAAATATTTTTAGAAAAGAGTCGGCACCGCATCAGGCTTCAAACGCTATCGTTTTGGTTCAGACCCAATAGTTTGAAGAGTCTGGTCTTTTGAAAAACTTTCATGCTCGAAATGTCTCGGTCATAAATCCCTTCTCTCTTTAACTTGATCGCCCATACAAATCACCATTTAGGGTCCTATAGAAATGTGAAGAAAAAAAAAAATATTTGTCGGGAACTGCTTTTATTCACACAATTCAGAGCTGCGCATTTAAATATCGTTTCCACTTGACACTTTGTATTTATATGCCTGTTTTACGGGAATCGTCTCAAATGACGTCACATCCTGCTTGTATGAAAGGGAGATAACAACTTGAGGGGTAGCTTCTTTCCATTTGATCTCGGAATTCAACCCATTTTTATTATTAAATATTTGTTGTTGTTGTTGTTGGGCTTAACTCCATTTTTCAGCACATGATAGGCTATTCATGGCGGCCAGTATTAATGGTGGAGGAAGAAACCGGGAAATCACCGGAAAGAACCACCGACCCACGAGAAGCTACTGGCAACCTTTCTCACATATCCACATTCGCCGAATCCTAGACTCGAACCCACGCAGGCAGAGGTGAGATGGCAGTGATCCGTAACGGACAGCGCTTTCGACCACTCGGCCACTCGGGGCCCATTAAATATTTGTGCAAATACAATAAAATGCAAAGAAAAAAATATTCAGGATAGATTATATACACAAACTACTACATATCCTTCTATTTACAATACAATTTTGCAGGTTAGGGTGTTTGTCCCCTTTAAATCCCAATTAAATTCCAGTGATATTCCAAACATGCTCCAACACTGAATGTGTTAATGTGTTTGAGGCCTGTAGTGTTGTGATGTCCAAACAGCCTTTTGCAAAATAGCAATTGTTACCTACATCTATATATTTTTTAACTCCTGGTACAAGATTGCATTTCATTTTGAATGTTTTATTCATAGCTGTAAAGTGTATAGAAAATGTTTTGTTATAAATTGTGCATGTGTCCTGTGTTACGACCCTGGAGTTCAAGTGTGTTAAGAAATCAAATTTTGTATAAATCTCTTTTTAATTCATTTTATTTCATTATATTAATGTCGTTCTAACACGTTTTTTTTATATAAAAAGTGTTTGCTTGAGTGGTAGATGTGACTCATGTTAGCACGTGCTGAGTATGGTAGCAAATTCATTGTTCAGAAGTATTGGGAAATTGGATGCTTCTTCGTGCGCGTGCAGTTCAGGTTACGCATTAGCCTTCCCATATATGCTTTGAGATTTTGTGATTCATACACAGTCACGTACAGACTGTCCTGTTCGAGAGTCCACAGTCACGGACAGACTGTCGTAGTCGAGTCTGTTATACAACTTCTAATTTGTTGTGCCAGAAGTAGAAGTTTTCATTATGTCTACGTAACATAACATGCAGTGTTAGAGGAACTACTTTCACTTCGTCTTTATAAGTTGTCATTATGTCTACGTAAAATAGCATGCAGTGTTAGAGGAACTACTTTTCACTTCGTCTTTATAATTTTCCTTGAGAACAACATTACATATTTGGACATTTTTCTCCCTAACATTTGAACGGGACAACACATACATTATTGTGCAAATTCTGGAATTTGCTGTTAGCCTTCGTCTGACATGGTCAACCGACATTTTGGACCGAAACATCATATTTTCAGACTGTGTTTAGAACTCTTTTCAGGACTTTTATTTTTTTTTATTTTTTAACAATTTGAATCATTCCTGTAAACCGTAAGATTGTATAAATAATTTACATTATTTTGTATTCTAGTAAAATAAATTGTATCATTGTTAAAATTTATAAAGCTTGTTGTGTTCACTTTTTCTTTTTGTTACATAGAACGAGCCGTTACGTAACACCTGGCTTTATTAATTACGCAAATTACATAGAAATTATGAACATATATATATATATATATATATATATATATATATATATATATATATATATATATATATATATATATATATATATATATATATATATATATATATATATATATATATATATATATGCATATTTTGACAATTATTAATAACAATATCAATAATAAGACTCAAAATGCTTTTTCTTAGTTTGTCAGTGACTGATGGGATTACTAGATTTCCAAAATAACTACTTTCTCACTGGTTGAGAGAGGTCACGTGAATATTTTTAATTCAAAGTAAAATCAATAGTGTAAGCTGTCAAGTTGGATTTATTGTGCAGTACAGGCGAAATATACGGTTTATATAAGGAAAAACTTAGCAATCAGATTCTTTCCGAGTTTTGGAGTCATTCGCACTTATTGTGTTCCTGATATGAATCAATAGATTTTATTACAGAGTAAAATTATTTATTTGGACTGTTTAGTGGAAATAGAAAGTATTCATTAAAAATTGGGACTGTAATAATGTGAATTTGGGACTGTTATAAATTATTTGAAGGAAGTATGAAAAAAAAACATGTTGTACTATTGGAGGACCAGTACATTTCTGGTGTTAAAATTTATAACTTTTCATTCAATTAGGAGTTTCAAAGGCCTTTATAAGGACGAGATTTGAATCGTTTCATAATCATGTTAAACTCCTCTCACATAGTTCATTTATAATTGTAATAATTAAATTCTTTGTTATGTCTTATAAAACTTGCTGGTTTTGTTTCTTTTCTGTTAGCTAAGTATGTGACAATAAAGACGTAACATAAAGTTAGGGTCTTGTACAGGATACTGATTTCAGAGAAATTGATATTGTTTTGAAATTTAAATTCATTTTATTTCGGAATAATCTTAGTCTCTAATAATTTTAATTTTACGTAGTGAAACCAACAAGATTTTATAATGTCGAATAAAGTGGAGAAATTTATATTAAATCATATCCATGAACGGTTTGAGTCCTAAAATAAGACAAATTGCTCAAACCTGCCAAACAATGACATTTCAGAGGCAAAGCCATCTTTGTTAAAATAAGACATATGAAATAGTTTGGTCCATTATTGGGTACAGAAGGAATATCTTGGACAAAAGTGCTTTGAGTTTGATTAGTAAGTCGGACTCTTGGCTCTAATTTGAAACTAATGGAATTTAAATTGGAGTACAAGAATGAAATAGAGTTAAGAAATTTGAGCGTCAAATGCAAACAGAGATAGAAATGCAAACTTCAGATAAGAAAAAGAAATGGAGATGAAACTAGAAATGCAAGAAGAAAAAGAAATGGTAATGAAAATGCAGGAAAAAGAAATAGATAGATGTAAAACAAGAGCTCTAAATAATATTGCAATTGCAGAAAGAAGAAATAAATACGAAAATGCAATTAAAAGAAAATAAATAGAACTAGCAAGTACGAAAGAAGTTACTCATGATGGTTTATTTTTGTATTTGAAAGAAAATATTGGAGCAGTATTTCCTAATAAGAAACGCGATGTAAATCAACATTCTTCGCATTTTTGAAAAAAAAACACCTTAATTTGAAACAGCCAAGAAAGTAATTGACGTTATTTTTTATGGAGTGTCCTAATTGGCAAAGGTCGTGAAGTTCATATTTCACTGTCAGTACAACCAAGTGCTGACTATTTATTGGTCAAGGGATGCATTTTGAAAGTTATGAGTGGGTACATGAAGCATATCGACAGAAGTTTCGGAAATTCGGGGTAAAAGAACATCTATTGGACCGGTGGTGTACATTTAAAAAGATTAATAAAGATTATGACAAACTTAGACAACTTAAATTAGTCGAATAGTTCAATAGTGGCATTCATAGTGACGTTAAATTTATCTTGATGAACGCAGAAAATTGAGAAAATGTTGCACGTACAGCTGAAGAGTTTCCTTGGCACACAAAGTTTAATTTGTCAAGAATCTTTCCTCTCAGCCGATGGTTAGTAAGAGACTAAATCAGTCTTAAGCTAGTATTTACAAATTTCCATCTGGTACAACTAATAAAAATCCAACATCTGATAAGACTGATCATAAATCCTTATCTCTTCCTATGTGCCTTATTGCAAGAGAATGGGGCAGGTTATTTCTGATTGTTTTAAGGTAACACAAACAATAAGCAAAATAATAAGACAGAGCAGCACACATGATGTTTCTCATAAGTCAAGATCATGCTGAAGTATTGGAATTTGGAATCGATGTATTTGTTCGGTCTGACAAACCCTAGTCTGATTTTATTATTGACGATTATGAACCATTAATATGGAGGGTTCTATATCACTTATTGGTCATTCGACCAATCCTATACCTATTAAAGCATTAAGTGATACAGAGGCTTCTCAGCTTTTTTGTTAGGTACTTTACCTTTGAGAAGTCTTTTTCTTTTAAAAGTGTTGTTTTTGGATTCCTCTACATAATGTTAATTTAACACCAGGCTTAGTCTCAGGGCAAGTGCATATTGGCGCTGTGAATTAGTTACCCAGTGAAGGTGTTCATCTATAGCCAGCATGATTTAAATCGAGATAAGATTGTGGCAAATCTAATTGTAACTGATCAGCCTTATTTGGATCAATATCTTTGATCCAATTAAAAAATGAAATCCCTGATTTATACCTGGCTTGTGCAGTTACTGGGGGGTATGGCGAAAGAGCGCTTGAGTATGAAGTTGATCCGGAAACTGTTTCTTTGGCTGCTACATGTAGTGGTCAGGCTTTTAATGATTTCACATTTGTTTACTGTTATTGATCAATCCTTTGTGAACCTCTTGAAACCACTCATTCTCTTAGGTCGAAATAGGGTGACAAACGACAATCACTTGCCATCGAACAGGGAAAAGATCCTGAGATTTCCTGTTTGATTCAGAGGACTATTAACTAATCTGACTCTGCAGAGGTAACAACTTGCTATTTTTTTAAATGGGGATCTTAATGAGACAATTTAGACCAGCGGAGTATCCGATGACCAGTGGTCCGTTAGCTATCAAATTGTAATAGCAAAGTCAGGAGATTCTGAGTTTAATCCATGAAGCTCCCTTTGCTGGTGATCTGGGATTCAATAAAACCTATCACAAGATCTTACATCATTTGTATTGGCCGAAAATTTTGAGTGTTGTTTCTAACTACTGTAGATCTTGTCACATTTGTCAAATGGTAGGCAACCAAAAGATACATAAAGCTAATTTACAAATAATTCATGCATCTGATGAACAATTTAGTATAATAATGGATTGTATAGGTTCTTTACCTAAGACCAAGTCAGGCCACCAATACGTGTTGAACATTATGTGTGCATCAGCAAGGTTTTCAGAAACGATTTCTTTACGGAATATGAAGACTAAGCTATAGTCAAGACCTTAAGTTATTTACACCTTTTGGCCTTTCTACGTCCTATGCTATGTCTCTAATTTTAAATATAAACTATCGAAAGCTTGTGACATGCAAAAAAATGAAATTTAGGTAAGACAAAACTTAAAAGAAAAGAACTTTTCAACTGGCGATAAAGTTCTTGCTCTCTTGGCCATACTTCAGGCTAGGTATTATGGTTTCTATACAATGACACAGAAAGTAATTTATTTAAAGTATATCATCGATACTCATGGGAAGCGGAATGGGAAAACACTCTGCTATAGCAATCTATTAAAGGAATACATTGATTGATATATGCTCTGTAAATCAGTCAATACATTTAGTTGTTCCTGTCACATATAACGATGATCTAAATGATGGCATACACCTGGAATATAATGACTTTGGTTAATTCAGTCTATAAAATTCTGAAATACTAAAACATCTGGATATAAACTTTCACTTCTACAGGCAAAGGAGTTAAAACAGCTAATATGTTAATATGAGCACTTGTTCCCAGTTGTTACAACTCGAACAAAGTTTACCATGATGTTCAAATTTGAGATTTTAAAAACCTGTCTTAATAATAAGATTGAAAATGGCGTATAGTCTGAGTGACTGATGGGATTTCTACATTTTCAGAATAATTCTATAGCCGCCCATTGGTTGCGAGAGGTCCAGTGAAAATTCTTAATTCAATGCAAAGTTAATAGTATATCATATCATGTCTGGTCTATTGCCAAGTATAGTCGCAATATACGGTTTATATAAGGAGAAAATTAAACAATCCGATACATTCCAATTTTTGGAGTCATTCACACTTATTGTGTTCCTGTTGTAAGTTATCAGACGTGCATTATTTTGTCCTTAGATATTATTAAAGACTGAAAACATTTGTTTAGACTGTTCACTGGAAATAAAAAGTACTAATTATTTGAATTATAATATTACCCTGGAACTTTTAAAAATTTTTGAAGGCATTCTGGTCAATGCCATCTTTGGTGGTCTGGTGATAAACAACACATCTATATTTTCACAAGATGGTTGATCATCTTTTGGCAAGGTAAGAACTTCCAACAGGAGCATACGACATTACCTGAATCAATGATATGGATTTGATGAAGAATTTCAGAGCTAACCTGTAAAGATTCTAAAATATCTCCATCATCATAATAGAATCTCCACAATATTTGGTTAACATCGAACAATAGTCTTTCAGAACAGTTTTTGATTAGCCTACTGCTATTCCAAAATATAAACGATGACATCATGCGTGATCTTTAGAGAATGCATATCATATCGTCTATGAACTATGTTAGAATGATATCAATAACTCAGATAAATTTAACATGTTACGTTGCAAGTGGTATTTATGAAAGCAAGTCTGAAACAACAGGCATAACCCAACTGGGTTATATGCTGGTTAAGTTTTCATCAACTGTGAAACCAGGTAATTTGATGTAAATTACGCCAACAGTACTTGTATTTCTTCCATTTCATAAAAATAAATTGACACTTTTACCCTTGCGAATCAAGACGGGCACGTTGTGAATCTTCGTGGTGAAGAAAAAAATTAACAACACTACTGTTCATAAGAGATCAACCTAGTATTTAGTATATTGACAGTCGTACATTGACGTGTAGAACTCAATGTAACGCCGTTTATGTGACATATTGTGTTACTGAACTGTGTGATGTTTCTCGCGGAAAGTTCACGGGTGCGCCAAAAGTACTTTCGGGATTGTCATCGTGCACTGCACCAGCCGAAAAACAGATTGCAGGGCTTGTCGTTGATAGAATAAAAAATGTTGGATCGAATGAAAAACAAACCTTGATTACAAGTGACTCGACCACTCCTAGGTCGATCGCAGCGATTAGTGACTCAAGCAATGTAAAAAAGACATCTGCATGTTGAATATAGTATTGTATTGAATGCACGGTCGCAGGCAACTAAGTCACCGGAGCGGTTAATTATTACTTGAACTAAACCAAATGAATTCAGTTTTGGATTTATTATTAGGAGTAAATCTTATTTATGGTAACCAACAACTGGAAAATATTTTGAAACTACCAAACAGTTTGATCACAATAATTGTTGTATCATTTCCTGTACAAATGGTATAGATTCTAGATCCTTGTCTTTTCTACTCTTTTTTTCGTTTTCATTATCTTCTTCAAATATTGCCATTGTATTATCCTGCAAAATTGTATTCTGAAATGTATTGAATAATTACAGCAATGTTCATGCAATCAACTGCAAATGAAAGTTTCATCAAAGATATCTGAAAATGAATGCAATAAAAATACACTTGAACGCTGTCGATCATCATGTTTATTCATATCTTTGTCCTCACCAATTAGAGCGAAGATTAACTTTTTTCTATCTCTTCTGTGCACTTCAAATAAAATCACTAATGTGTAAGTTAGAACTTTAGACACCAATATACCGTTGATACGACTATTGTATCCATTTAATACTTTCGCCATACATAATTTTCATCAGTGTATGTCCCATCACTATGGACACAATCCATGCTTTTCTAATTTACAGAGACTTGCTTCAAAGATTATTTCATGAAATATTTCATAGATATTCATTACATTATATTTTGATATTCCTGTTCTACACCATATCAAACCAGTACAATGATGTGATTTTTTGATTATGATTTTTAACGTAGCTTTAACAATTTTTCAGTCATATCGCTACGATGTCTGGAATGTGGCAGTTTATAGTGATGTCTAGCACTGGAGCATCATGCCGCAGACATGTAGCATGATGTCCCAACCAGTCACATTATCCTGACACCAGGCCGACCAATCCTAATACTAACCTCTTAATGCTGAGCATCAAGCATGGCACTTGTTAATACCATTTTTGAAAGTTTTTGGTATTACTCGATCGGGGAGCGAACCCACGACCTACCTCTTACGAGGCGGACGCTCTAACCACTAGGTTACCGGAGCGCTTGACCAATACAAGGAAACTGCAGACTACAGAAATCAAAACACCGTTCATAGGACTATTTTGTCCATTTAGTGCCTTCTCAAGGTATATTTAAACAATGTATCAACACGGTGAACACAAGGTCCACCAACCAAGCTTTCAGAATTCTCATAGATTTCTCATAGAAAGATAATGTTCAATTAATTAAAAAAGTAACCTATTTCAATTAAATTTTCATTGTCCTTGTTCGTCTTTAATTTTAGTCAAAACAATATTGACTGATTTAAATGACTACAAATTGTGCATCCTTTGTAAAACTACTGATTGTTATTCATATAAAATAATTCCTAATAATTAAGCCATCTGCTTAGTTCTTGTGACTAAATGAGTTCTGTTAAATATTAGTAGATGATCTTTCAGAAGCAAGAAATGCGCAACAGTTTGTTTATGTATTCGCAAAAAGATAATAATACCTTCAACAAATAAATTTAGGATAAGACAAAAAGAATCCATTTAAAATGTTTCGGCAGCCATCGTCACCTTAATTTCATGCGTAACCTCGTCTAAGATGTGGCCTAGATATAAACAATTGCGGCGGATATTAATCGAGGGACCATTGAAGCAGCAAAGATTTACCACAGTTTCTTGTTCTAAGGCATGTTATTCAAATATCATGAAATATGCATGGAGTGTGGAGAACTTTGTATCATTTACAACCCTATTATTTTGCTGATTGCTTTCTCAAGACACACACACACACACACACATATATATATATATATATATATATATATATATCTATATATATATATATATATATATATGTATATATATATATACATATAAAGAATACAAATCATATGCCGAATAACAACCCTTTCAAGCGTACTGGATCCACCAAGTAATCACGTGTGTCAGGGATTGATTAAAATAGATGCAATAAACTGACGACGAGCAGTACGAAACTAGTAACTAACTAGCCTAAGCGCTTTCGACTCTTAATGAGTCTTTTTCAAAGGCAAATACAAAATATATATACGACAAACAAATAAACACAAAAACGTTGTGTTTGTAAACCTCTACATGGCTGTCTCCACATGAGTTAAAATTATAAATACAACCAGCTTGTATAGACTAGATGAGGATTATACACCGTTTTCAGTTTCCGCAACACACACACACACACACACACATTATATATATATATATATATATATATATATATGTATATAAAAAATATATATAGTTATATATGTATATATATATTTTATATACATATATATATATATATATATATATATATATATATATATATATATATATATATATATATATATATATATATATATATATATATATATATATATATATATATATATATATATATATATATATAGTGCATGATTCAACACTGTGGAGAGTATCAATAAATCATGCCTTCAGAATTCATACACATAAACATTGAAATAGACAAACTTGTAAGAAAGATTATGTCCAATGTTTCTATTAAACTTTCACGATCTATCTTCTACGCGTTTATTAAGAATGTATTGAGTCATTGAAATGGTAGAAACCGTGTACCTATTCACGACTACTGGTGGCTTGTTATTTAAAGAAATAACTATCAATTAAGTCATCTACTCAGTTCTTGTGACAAACTGAGTTCTATCAATCATTAGTAGATTGTCTTTCAGATGAACGACATGCACAAACGAGTGTCTTGATGTATTTGCAAAAAGATATTTACTTCAAAGAATATATTTAGGAGCATACAAAACAACCCATTTGAATTGCTTTGGCAGCCAAAGCAGTTTTAATTTCAAGCAGAAAATCATGTAAGATGTAGTCGGAATATGCACAAAACTGAAGTAATTAAGATCCATTTTGTCTTAAGGCAAATGAAGTTAATATAATGAAATTTGCATGAAATGAGGTGAGCTCAATTGATTTACAACGTATGTAAAGATTTTACACAACGTGTTCAAAGAGATTATTTGTACGCCGTGCTAGGAATTACCAAACTTGGGAGGAAAATGGAAGCAAAAATGATTGTATCATGGGGATATTCAGCGAAAACGTTGTTACGGATTTTTACAGTCAACATTGTTGATGACGTATACATTATGCTTTCCAAATACATGGTGACTCCACAATGAGTAAAGTATCTTTGTAAATACTGTGCTCACAAACCATGCTTCACACAAACTTGTAAGAAAGATTATTTTGATTGAAGATTACATTTTTTATATTATCTCTGCATACTCAAAATCAAATTATTAATGTCTGACTTCAAACTGCAGACATCAAAATATTCATTCGTTTATTTCCTTTATTTAAACATTTCTCCACAATATAACGTCAACAACGTAAGTATCAACACTGTGGACAAAGCGTCCATATCCATGCATTAAGAAATCCCACATATAACCTGATACAAAGATTGCTATCAGAGATGGTTAATAAATCTTTATATTACAATTTAAAATTCGCGTTGTATGCTTTAAATCTAACCAATAATATGCAGCTTCCGAGTTTATACATAAATGGACTGTTACAATATTACTTATCCATATAATGCTTTAACTTTCCTAATGCATTCATCTATACTGTGGACGCAGTGTCCACATACAATGCATTTGGAACTCACACACTCTTGGTACAAAGATCACTACCAGGGATGGTTAATTAATCTTCTTTATATGACATTTTCACTCTCAATGCTTTAAACCAAACAAATAATTTGCAACTGCAGACTTTAGAAGTCAATGTACTACATGATTACGTGACTATTTGACCTGTGACGTTTATGCATATCTGCCGCTAGATTTGGTTAGTCATGTGACTAGCAATGCAAATGGTACGAACGAGGTTAAAATTCATCAACGCTGTAGTTTTATCTCGTCTTAAAACGGATTAAAGACAAAATCGGTGTTATGATTGTAATTTCTGAGAAGATAAATGATTTTCCTATCGATTTTATGAAAGTATCGGTCAGTGTAAGGTCATTTAAGTATACTAGGCATAGGGTACTCATCAACTAACGGTGGCGTTCGGTAAACGCTGTTATGTAATTCATAGAAACACGAAAATAGGCTAATTGTAGGAAAAGATGGGTGTTATGCAGTTCATCGAAGCGCGAGGGCAAGTTGATAATCTGGAAAGATGGTTTTTATGAAATTAAATCGAAACAATTGGGCTAGCTGATAAAAGGAAAAGATTGCGATTATGTAATGATAGAAACAAGAGGGCTCATTGACAACATAAACAGATGTTCGTTTTGCAATTCGTAAGAGTGCTAGCTGATAATCAGAAAAGATGGCTGTTATGTAATTAAGAGAAACAAGAAGGGTAAACGACAATCGAAACAGATATTAGTTATGCAATTCTTTTAAATGAGTGATAGCTAATAATAAGAAAAGACTGGTTAGATAATTCATAGAAAAAACGAGAACTAGTTGATAGTCGAAAAAGATGGCTGCTATGTAATTTATACAAATACGAGGGCTGGCTCATAATTGGAAAGAAGGATGTTATGTTAATCATGGAAGCGTGAGGTCTAGCTGATAATCGGAAAAGGTATGATTACATATTTCATAGACATATTAGCCTAGCTGATAATCGGAAAATATGTTTGCCAAGTCATTTATATAAACACGATACCTAGTTAAAGGTTGGGAATCACGGCTGTTCCGACAATTCATAAAGAAACGTGGGCTAACTGATAATCTGAAAAGATGGCCCGTGAAATTGGATTAATAGGAAAATCATAGCTCGCGAACTAAATTTTGTCAAGTGGTTGGTGTATGTCATTTCCGGTAAATCAAAGTCCAACCCATCATAAACCATTTTCATTTTATTCATGTATCCTCTCACGAATCCTTAGTTTCATCACTACAATGTTAACTAGCATCGTCGCCTTTTTATATTCAATTAGCTGTTTAAAGTTTAAACATAAATGAGGAATTTTGCAAATGGAATTACAACATTAGGAAATATAAACTTTTCAAATAAAAGCTTAATTGAAGACATTTGTGACTGAAATGATTCAAACTTCAAAGAGGTTAGCGAGAATGTTTCATTGATTTATGAACTTGACCCAATGTAAAATAGGCATGCGTTATTATAGAATGAGTTAGACTAGCTTTAAACTGATTCGTCTTAAGGATAATTACATTTTTAAAAGGGTTTAGAATATATGTACAAATATAAAACTTTAAAGACAAAAAAATGCACTTTCGTTTCCTACACAAGGACGTGCCGTTCTACAAAATAGACACCGCAGCATAACAGCTATATCTTGGCAAATATCCAGGTCTTTACTGAAAACGTAATATGGGTCCTGTTTTAGGCGAAACCAACGATAACAAATGAATGACATAATGATAAGGACGCAACTTTAATCCATCTCTCTGCATATCAGTAAGGTAATCTGAGTTGTGTTGTTTGAAAAAAAAAGTTTTCTTTTTTAATTGTCAAACCTTGGGAAAATATGTTAGTATTAAAATCAGGTTGCTGGTAACTAGACAGGAATGTGAAAATTGTAAGCATTCCGTGTCTTGTTTGATGCGATAATATACAGTACAAGCCTATAGAGGCAATTAAGCGAAATCAATACTCTCTTCTTTATCAAGAATGCAAACATCTTTTAAGCCAAATATGTAAATCGTAATTTTTGAAAACATTTTAAACATAATCTCAACGTTTACAATATTTAACCATATCTCCCCTATGCAGTTGTACCATCTTACTATATCGCTATTGTAACTTTTTTTTATATTAGTTCAGTTTAAGTCTGGATACTATAATATCAGTTTAACTCTGGGTAATATCTTGCGAGTTTAACTTTGTGTACCATAATGACGTTGTAACTGTGTTCTATAATGACAGTTTAACTACGTACTGTAATGTCAGTTCAACTCTGTGTACTATATTAACAGTTTAAATCCATGTATTATTGTGTCAGTTTAATTCAATGTACTATAATATCAGTTTAAACCTGGATAATCTAACAGCAGTTTAACTCTACTATAGTGATAGTTTAAATATGGGTAGTTTAACGTCAGTTTAACTCTGTACTCTAGTAACAGTTTAAATGTGTACTCTAACGTCAGTTTACCACTGTACTGAAGTACAGTTTAAATATGGGTACTCTAACGTCAGCTTAAATCTGTACTATAGTGGCAGTTTAGATATGGGTACACTAACGTCAGTTTACCTCTGTACTGTAGTGACAGTTTAAATATGGGTACTGTGACGTCAGTTTACCTCTGTACTATAGTGAGAGTTTAAATATGGGTACTCTAACGTCAGTTTACCTCTGTACTGTAGTGACATTTTAAATATGGGTACTCTAACGTCAGTTTAACTCTGTACTATAGTGACAGTTTAAATATGGGTACTTTAAAGTCAGTTTACCTCTGTACTATAGTGAGAGTTTAAATATGGGTACTCTAACGTCAGTTTACCTCTGTATTATAGTCAGTTTAAATATGGGTACTCTAACGTCAGCTTACCTCTGTACTATATTGACAGTTTAAATATGGGTACTCTAACGTCAGTTTACCGCTGTACTATGTTGTCAGTTTAACTCTATGTATTATAATGCCTACCATACTGTCAGTTTAGCTTTGGGTACTCTAATGTCATTTGAACTATGTGAATTATAATGTCAGTGTGACTCGGGATACTATAGTATAAGTTTATCTGTATGAATTATGATATCGTTTGAACTATTTGTACTCTAAACAATAATGTAGTACGTGACTAAGTAAAGACTGTAGTCAGACACCACTATCCTGATTCCTCATAATATTGTAAAGTTGTTCGTTTAATAGTATTATTTCAGCTGTATGTTTTCTTGCAGGGTCAAAAACTTGTCAGGACATATGTTATGACCTTTGAACCTCGAGTGTTAAATGTTTCTGATATCGAATTCATTTTAGTACATGGATATCAGGTTTGAATTAATATTATAATTTGTCACAAGGAACACTTTGCTCCAATTTCACACTAGACATGAAATATTGTAAGCGGACACTATTAATACTTTACTACAATTCGTTACTAGCATTACTCTGTTCCAGTTTGACAATATAAATCCACTGCTACAGTATGACACTAGCAAACCATTGTGCCAATATGATACGTGCAACTATATTGATCCATTCAGACATTAGGTAAACAGACTGATACAGAAACGTACTGTCGCCAATCTTACACTAGCAATACATTGCTCCAGTCAGACACAGAAACGTTCTGCACCAGTCTTTACACTTGCAATACATTGCTCCAGACAGACACAGAAACGTACTCTCCCAATCTTGCACTAGCAAAATATTGCTCCAGTCTGGCGCTAGCTAAGCACTGCTCCAGTCTGACACAGGAAATACTCTGCACCAATCTAACACTAGTAATTTATTTGAGTCAGCCAATAGTTATCACCGTATCAAATCGATCACTACAAACGGAATGTTTTAATACTAACAAATACATTGCTTTAGACAGACACTAGAAACAGACTGTTTTAACACTAACATAGCATTTTTATAGTCTGACAATATAAACGTACTGTTTTAATGCTGACATTACATTGCTACCGTCTGACTAGAGACACGCTGCTTTAATTTAATACTAACATTAAATTGCTGTATTCTGACATGAGACATGATACCAGAATCGTACTGTTTAAAAACTAACATTATATTACTGCAGTCTGACACTAGAAACGCACTGTTTTAATGCTAACATTACATTACTACAGTCTGACATGAGACACACGTTGTTTTAATTTAATACTAACATTACATTGCTGTAGTCTGACACTGTACACGCAGTTTTAATACTAATATTGTATTATGTAGTCTGACACCAGAAACCCAGTTTTAATACTAACATTACATTGCTGTAGTCTGACACGAGACACAAGCTGTTTGAATTTAATACTAATATTACATTTATGTAGTCTATACCAGAAATGCACAGCTTTAATTTAATACTAAGAAGTTTTGGCTGTAGTTTGACATGAGGCACACTCAGTTTAAAATTAATACTGATATTTTATTTACGTTGTCTGAAACCAGAAATGCACTGCTTTAATTCTATCATTACTTTTATATAGTCTGACACTAGAAACGCACCGTTTTAATGCCAACATTACATTTATGAAGTCTGACACGCAACACAATTGTATTTACTAGTGATAAGTCATCGTTGTAATTTGACATTAGGAACGCTCCATTTTAATACTAACAGATTGTTGTTGTCTGACATGAGACACACGCTGGTTTGATTTGATACTAACATTACATTTATGTAGTCTGACACTAAATACTAACGTTACGTTCCTGTAGTCTGACACTAGCAACGCACTTTTAATACTAACAAATCATCGCTCTAGTCTGACACTAGGAACGCTCCGTTTTAATACTAACATTACATTGCCGTAGTTTGACACTAGAAAATCAGTTACCAATACATTACATAAATATTCTACTTTAGTCTGGCATTACCAATACATGTATATTGCTCCAGTCTGACAGTACCAGTACATTGCTACGGTCTGAAAACATCGTTATAATGGTTCATTCTGGTAATATTGATGAATTGTTCCTGTCTGAAGATGTATTTATATTAGCTCATTCTTACAATAGCAAAGCATTATTCCAGTTTGAAGACATCATTACGTTGGTTCAATATGACACTAGTAATACCTAACTCTTTTTGACACTAGATTTGCTTTGCTCAAATCCGAAACAGAAACGCATTGATCCGATATGACACTAGAGGCACAATTCTCCAATCTGATACTAGAACACTTTGCTCCAATCTGACATTAGCAATACAGTGTACCGATTCGGCACCAACAGTATACTCTTCCAGTCCGACAGTCTGATACTTTGCTCCAACCTGACATTAGCAATACAGTGCATATGTTTGGCACCATCAGCATTCTGTTCCAGTCTGACACTAAGACTACCTTGCTCCAATCTCATACTATCGCTACTAACACACACACACACACACACACACACACACACACACACATTTCATCATTCATCGCTTTGTGTTGTTTCGTTTAGGCCAAACGGTGAAATCCCACTTGGTTTCAATTCTATTACACACTAAATGCAATAAACTGCACTAATCCGAGGCTATCAGCACTCTTGTTCCAGTCTGACACTAACAATTCATTATTCTGATCAGAACATTAGCAAGATGTTGCTGCACTCTGACAAGCATTTCATTTCTGATGGAGTAACTCATTGGTGTAATTTGACACCTGCAAAAATCTGTTAGGATGTATCATCTGTAATGCATTGCACAAATATGACACTATCAATAGGTTGCTCTAATCCAGACCGCTACCACTGAACAAGGGCTAAATTTTGACATGCAGACCGCTACCACTGAACAAGGACTAAATCCTG